>CM038675.1:260399922-261599922 GCA_021605145.1 Aegilops bicornis
TGTCTGCTCAAATGGCTGATTCACAGGAAGAGTAGTTTAATGTACAAACATTGTCGACAAATGGAAATGTAATGAAGAAAAAGGATGGGCAAGATATCATTCAAATATATGATGCCTGGTTAAACAGGACGGCATTGCATATTTCACATATATTATGGCTGGCTAAAAGAGATGAGACTGCATAATTCCCATATCTGATATAGAAACTAAACAGGTGGCATTACAGAACTTGTCAAAACTAAGGAGATGACATATATGATGTCGAAAGTAGGCACTGCAAGGCAACATATGCATGATATGACCAACATCATCATGCCAATTTAGAGCAAACACCTTGGGGGGTAAATAGGAGTGGTCAATTGCGTATGAATCTGCCTCAAAACATATATCTTCCTCTGGATTACAATCTGAAGAGGGGGGAGGGTTTGCCATTGAACCCACTATTGAGCGATATCTGCACGACATTACCGTGCAAAACTCTTCTATTTTTCTCTACATGTCCAGCATGACTGTGTACAATATCTGACATGCATACGAAAAAATATAGTGAGATTATGTAAGGAGAGGATGCTGAAAACTAGAGTGATGGTAACAACCAGTGGATCGATCCAAAAATAATGATAGCAGGCTGATGATAGCTTCAATTCAATAAAAAGACAAATGATGATTGCTTTACTATATGTTTCCCACCCAAGATGAACAACATAGGCATGCCATAGGTGAACTAGATAATATACAGAGATACTATTCATAGCTGCCCAGATATGTCCCTCACAAGTAATTTTAAAACTCAGGTTTGAACATTAATTTGGACCTGACTTGGAGTCTAAGAGGTGAACAGGACGATAAAGTAGCAGGTAATATTAAGCAATGCATAACATAAGCAGAAACAAAAGAGTGTGAACTCTCTTGTGGACCCGTGTACTCCTTAGGTTCATCTGCTGAGTCGATGATGGTGATGCAGTTGCGGTGGGTGCCAGCGGCAGGGAAGGAGATTTGAGGCGGCGAAAGACGGTTAGGAGTCGTGATGTATGTTTTGGTGGATGCTTCTGTCAATGGAGCAGCTCAAGTGAGGTGGACAATGTCGCGCAGGAGCAGGACAAACCACACAAAGTTTGCTTAGACACCTACCTGTAACTGAAGTAATTCTGGAAGGGCTCCTTTGGCTTGTAGGATTCTAAAAACGCAGGGATAGGAAAAACACCGGAATAGGATAGGAATGCACGTGGGAAACAGAGCATTTGCAAATACAGGATTTCTGTCAACTTGGGTGTTTGGTTCACAGGAATTGGAAGAGCAGAGGAACGGAAAGAAACATGGCCAAATTAAAGTGAAACCATATGAAGCGTGTATAGTTAGAATGTTATTCTGCCACTAATGCACTTGGTCTTGTTTTCACGCATAGGATTTTCAAAAGTAGGTCCAGGTGGATGTTTTACTCCATTCCTTTCAACATAATGCATGAATAATTGAATAGTAGAGTGCCATAGACAAATTTCCTATAGCTATGTTTTTCCTTTGAACCAAAATAGCCCTAATGGATCGACATGAATGTAGAGTAATAAGTGATGCGACAAGTGTAGAACCTCTTTACCATAGCCGTGTCAGCCTCAACACCATTCAGTTGGCCATTGAAGAAGTTGAGGCAGAGGTGGCTGTCCGAGGTGTGGAGGAAGATCTGAGGAATCTGTAGACTGCGTCTAGGGCACTGCTTTGTTGTGATGGATGGTTCCATCGCTGGAGCAGCTTCGGTGAGCCATAAGACATCGAGGCTGAAGTAGTACAAGGCAGACATCATTAATCTCAAGTGGGATTCTAATAGCATCTCCAATAGATGATGTAAAATACATTAACCAAAAGTGATGGATGTAAAATTTACATCACCAAAAAACACCTGACTAAAACAGAAGAGGTAAAAACTGTTGACTCTGAACTTAACTGTCGAAACTGAAATTTAGTGTGGAATCTGAATGTTACTGTTGAAACTAAACGCACTGGTAGCAGAGAGGCACTTCACATGTAGTTTAGGGAGGCCTGCAGTTCATCTTCAACCTCCACCCCCCTGAGCCACCAGCCACCACCGGCCGAACCGCTCGCCCCCGCCGCCCCAGCCAGCCCTCTAGGCCCCCTCGCGCCGAGCTTTTTCTCAGGCGATCCCCACACCACCACCCCACCACCGTGCCCCCCACCGCCGACGACTACTGCCCCCACCCTGAACCCTAAGATAGATAGTGGGGTACCTCTCCGGCGAGCCCCCTCCCCACTACGGGTGGTTCTTCCTTAACTCCGGCAAGCCCCCCACCCCCTGAAAATCGACTGTCCCAAAAGTCGATTCAGTCGACTGAAGTGTAGCTAAATCAGAGCAGAGCAACAACACGAGCGAGGGGGAGAGCAGCAGCAGCAGCGCGAGCGAGAGCCAGAGCAGTAGCAGTTGCGCGAGCGAGCGAGTAAGAGCTGGAGCAGCAGCAGCAGATCCGGCTGGTATGGCCACCGCCGCCGAAGGGGCCTCGCACTAGGGGAGAGCCGCCATGGAGATGTTGCCCGCGGTGCCGGCTTTGAGGTAGCCGCGCCATGGGGGTGCGAGATGGAGCACTGTCGGCACCGGGAGGTCGAGTTAAGGAGAAGGTGCGATGCGATGAGTGTACAACCTCTTTGGTGGCGCCGAGTAGGCCTCGGCTTCATCCGAGGAGTCGGTGAGGATGCTGCCGTTCCGGTGGAGTAGGTTAAGGCGGCGCTGTGGGGATGGAGCAGCCGCGATAGACGAGGTGATCATCGGAGCAGCTCCTTGGATGTGGAGGACGGGGCGGCTGAACCGGCGGGACAACGAGATGGACGACGGATCCTCATCCGGGGAGGTGGATGAGGGAGGTCGAGCTGTTGTGGTGGACGATGTCATCAGGGAAGAGGCTCCAGTTGGGCAGCGGTGAGGTGGTGGATGAAGGAGGGTGGGGTTTCGCGGCTGGAGCAGAGAGGTTATGGCGGCCTGGGATTTTGAATAGCGAAAAGGAGGCGATGGGAGGGGGAACCACGACTTAGGGACGTGCTTGTCCAAAATGTAGGGTGTGTTACAAAAGTACCCCACCAATTTAAACTAGCAGCCCTTTCGGCTCAGGGTTAGAAGGGGGATTTCGCTTGTCGGGATTTGGCAGCTGGAGGGACTTTTCGCACACGTTGTAATTTCAGGATAGTGATGTCTACTACGCAACTTTATTCTTGTAGACTCGTGTTGGGCCTCCAAGTGGAGAGTTTTGTAGGACAATAGCAATTTTCCCTCAAGTGGATGACCTAAGGTTTATCAATCCGTGGGAGGCGTAGGATGAAGATGGTCTCTCTCAAACAACCCTACAGCCAAATAGAAGAAATCTCTTGTGTCCCCAACACAACCAATATAATGGCAAATTGTATAGTTGCACTAGTTCAGCAAAGAGATGATGATAAAATTATAATATGGATGGTAGAAATATATTTTTATAATCTGACTAAATAAAAACAACAAGGTAGAAAATAGTAAACAGACACAAAAATGACAATGCAATGCTTAGAAATGAGGCCTAGGGTCCGTACTTTCGCTAGTGCAATCTCTCAACAATGCTAATATACTTGGATCATATAACCACCCCTCAACGTGCAACGAAGAATCACTCCAAAGTTCCTATCTAGAAGAGAACATACGAATAAATCGTTTGTAGGGTATGAAACCACCTCGAAGCTATTCTTTCCGATCGATCTATCCAAGAGTTCGTAATAAAATTACACCAAATAATTTCTGATTCGTAATACTCAATCCAACACAAAGAACCTCAAAGAGTGCCCCAAGATTTCTACCGGAAAAAAAAAAGACGAGAACGTGCATCAACCCCGATGCATAGATTACCCCAATGTCACTGCGGGAATCCGCGAGTTGAATGCCAAAATACAAATCAAGTGAATCAATATGATACCCCATTGTCACCACGAGTATTCATATGCAAGACATATATCAAGTGCTCTCAAATCCATAAAACTATTCAATCCGCTAAAACGAAATCTCAAAGGGAAAACTCAATTCATCACAAGATAGAGAGGGGAAAACACCATATGATCCGACTATATTAACAAAGCCCGCGATACATCAAGATCGTGACATCTCAAGAACACGAGAGAGAGAGAGAGAGAGAGAGAGAGAGAGAGATTAAACACATAGCTACTGGTACAAACCCTCAGCCTCGAGGGTGGACTAGTCCCTCCTCATCATGCTTGCCGTCGGGATGATGAAGATGGCCACCGGAGATGATTCCCCCCTCCGGCAGGGTACCGGAACATGGTCTAGGTTGGTTTTTGGTGGCTAAAGAGGCCTGCAGCAGTGCAACTTCTGATCTAGGTTAACCCCGAGGGATTTTGGAATATTTGTGAATTTATAGGGTAAAGAGGGGGTGCGGGAGACCAACGAGGTGGGCACAACCCACCTGGGCGTGCCTGGGCCCCCACGCGTGCCCTGGTGGTATGTGCCCCCCTCGGGGCACCCCTTAGGTGCTGTTCTGGCCCATTGGTGGTCTTCTGGTCCATAAAAAATCCACAAAAAGTTTCGCGGTGTTTGGACTCCGTTTGATATCGATTTCGTGCGATGTAAAAACAAGCAAAAAACAGCAACTAGCACTAGGCACTGGGTCAATAGGTAGTCCCAAAAAATGATATAAAGTTGCTATAAAATGATTGTAAAATATCCAAGAATGATAAAATAACATCATGAATACTTCATAAATTATAGATACGTTGGAGACGTATCAGCATCCACAAGCTCAATTCCTACTCGTTCTCGAGTAGGTAAATGATAAAAGAAATAATTTATGAAGTGTGAATACTAGCAAAGTGCATAAGTTTGATCAATGATAATTTCAATCATTTTTCCTATCATCATAACAACAATTCTTTCTTATAAAACTTCTCATGTTAAAGTAGCAACCAATTCACATGTTAAGGTTCAAACAATGAATTCTCTTGAAACTCAACAACCTATGTTCTCAGTCACCAAGTAATTGCAATTCAACATATTCAACAGAGTCTAAGTAAGAGATCTGCATACTCAACCATCATATAGTCTTCTATGATTGTTAACACTCACCGCATACACATGAGCAAAACATTTCAACTGGACACATTGAAAGATAGGGGCTTTGAAAATTCACCTCAAGGGTGATGTCAACAATAATAACTGATGCTACCCATATTCAACTGGACATATGTGCACCACATGATTCTTGCTAAAGGAGAAAAATAAAAAGGAATAGAGGGAAAAACTTTGACTCTTGCATGAAAGTAAATACATAAAAGTAAAAGATAGGCCCTTCGCGGAGGGAAGTAGAGGTTGCCATGAGCTTTTTGTTTGTATGCTCAACCCCTTAGGGCAAAAGAACGTCACGTTATATTGCCCCTTATGATAGCAACCTTTATTATGCAGTTTGTCACTTTTATTCTTTGCCATCACAAGTTCTTACAACGCTCAATTTTCTCTTACACTAAATGATCTAACACTTTTAGAAGCAATTTTTATTGCCATATTGCACCGATGACAACTTACTTGAAGGATTTTTCTCAATCCTTAGGTAGGTATGGTGGACTCTTGAAAATAAGAATTGGGTTTAAGGGTTTTTGGATGCAGAAGTAGTATCTCTACTTGCTGCGGAATTTTTGGCTAGCAAAGATGGGGGGCAAGCACCACATGTTGAAGGATCTATGATAATATAACTTCTATGTGAATATGAGCACATATGAACCATTACGTTGTCTTCCTTGTCCAATGTCAACAATTTTTGCATATAATATTTTGATGGGGGCTCACAATCACAAAAGATTTCCAAGTTAGTGTACTTGCATGTGAAAGTTTTCTTCCTTATGGTAATTGAGGGAGTCCTGGATTAGGGGGTGTCCGGATAGCCGAACTATCACCGGTGGCCGGACTCCTGGACTATGAAGATACAAGATTGAAGACTTCGTCCCGTGTCCGGATGGGACTTTCCTTGCCGTGGGAGGCAAGCGTGGATATGTAGATCTCCTACCAATGTAACCGACTCTGTGTAACCCTAACCCTATCCGGTGTCTATATAAACCGGAGGGTTTTAGTCCGTAGGACGAACAACAATCATACCATAGGCTAGCTTCTAGGGTTTAGCCTCCTTGATATCGTGGTAGATCTACTCTTGTACTACCCATATCATCAATATTAATCAAGCAGGAGTAGGGTTTTACCTCCATCGAGAGGGCCAGAACCTGGGTAAAAACATCGTGTCCCTTGTCTCCTGTTACCATCCGCCTAGACGCACAGTTCGGGACCCCCTACCCGAGATCCGCCGGTTTTGACACCGACATTGGTGCTTTCATTAAGAGTTCCGCTGTGCCGTCGTTGTCAGGAAGGATGCCTCATCCCGTCTTTAAAGACGGCACCGTTGATAAAGGAGCTTTGGCCACCGGCCAAACTCTCCGGCTAAGCGGTTTTCTTATGACCGCTCGTTCGCCGCTACCGATGATGACTTCTCGGGTCATCGAAAGCAATCTTCACGTTAACTCGGAACTCGCCAAGCAGTTAGATCCGATGGAGCTCTCTTCCTTGAACGAGCTCTTGGATCACATCGCCGCCTCGAGTCGCCATGCACTACGATCAGATTGGGCCTAAAACCGATCTCGAGAGATCAACTCTCCCAGGTTACCCACCACGTTGCTGTGGTAGAGGAACAATACGGCGACTCTTCTCCTACCTTAAGGACCAGCTATGTCCGGATTCCTGACCCCTCCATGCCGGGTTCCCACGGAGAGGAGGACACCACTCAAGTCCTGAACTTAAAGTCAGGCAGCGGGCTAGATTCATTGGACAACCTCCAAGAACCCAAGCTTCCAAGTTCGGGAAAAACTTCTTTGCCCCTGAATCTTAGATCGGACGGGGTTCGGAATTTAATTCCACCCGCCCACCCAAACATAAGAGATCTATCCCAAATCCGCAAGAGCCCGTGAAACAAAGACATCATTATCGGGCGATTCCTCCTGGTTATGGACAGGATAAAGGATTTCCGCGAGGAGGACGCAATTTCATTCTTCTGCAATAATTGCATGGACAAGGGAATCCTAAACGCCATAAGTCGTCGTGAAATTACACGCTTCGTTGACTTGGCGTCCATAGTACAAAAATACTGCATGATGGAGAGCGCCTGGAAAACCGAAATCAAATTTTGGGATAGTCCGGCCCCGGATACGACCCTAGTCCGAAATAAAAGGGTGCATTATCACCAGGCACCTGGGTTACATACCAAAAAGCAAAAACCCCCCAAAGGGCATGGAACCGTACTCGAGGGAAGGCTCAATGGACCTGCAAAATTCATAGCAGTAGCGCCACTCCAACTCATAGCCTTAGAGCATCTTGGATACTACGACAGGTGGCCAAAAGTGGCGAAGAGCTCTTAGCTCCAGATCACCATCCCAGCAATACCAGTACGGTATTAACAGTCTTCGAGACTTCGCATCAAATAATATGCGGAAACGAACACTCCGCAGCCTTGCCGAAGTCTACCAGATAGCAACAATAAATCCATGGAGTGACACGGCTATTACTTTTAACGCCAAGTGATTTAACCTAAATTCCGAACAGCCCGAGCACCAGCCGCATTGGTCCTCAGTCCAATAGTGGACGGCTTTCGCCTTACCAAGGTACTCATGGACGCCGGCAGCGGATTAAACCTCATCTACGAGGAAACCCTTCGAAAAATGGAAATAGAGTGGAGCCGCATTGAGCGAAGCAGCACAACCTTTAGAGGAATAATCCTAGTCGGGAAGCATCTTTGTCTGGGAAAGATCACACTAGATGTGGTGTTACGCCGGACAATTATAGGTCCGAAGAGGTCACATTCCAAGTGGCCCCTGCTCAAGAGCGGATACCACGCTCTATTAGGGCGAGAGGCATTCACAATTTTTCAAGCTATACCCCATTACGGGTACATGAAGCTCAAAATGCCCGGACCCAACAGAATTATCACTCTTGCTAGTGACCCGGACATAGCGCTCCGCGCCGAAAATAAAACAGCCGCACTTGCCCTTGAGGCACTATCCGAAGCCCTAGCGGCAGAGGAACTCACTGCGCTGCGCTCCACGGTGGACAGGGACGATGTGATACTCGATAAGAGATCCAAGTCCACCTCTTTTAAACCGGCAGACGAAATAGTCAAATTCCAAGTCCATCCAACGGACCCTACAAAAACGGCCTCCATCGGGGCACAATTAAACCCTGATGTGGCCGCCGAATTACGAGAATTCCTACGCGAAAATTGGGACATTTTTTCCTGGCACCCTTCCGACATGCCAGGAATCCCACGCCGGCTAGCAGAGCACGGCCTAAATATCCTAAAAGGATTCAAGCTAGTCAAACAAGCTCTTCGGCGTTTCTCCGAACCCAAGAGACAGGCCATGGGAGAGGAGCTAGCCAAACTATTGGAGGCCGGATTCATCAGAGATATTAAACATCCGGACTGGCTAGCAAACCTGGTAATGGTACCAAAGAAGGACAAATCCTGGCACCTATGTGTCGATTTTAAGGACCTTAACAAGGCTTGCCCAAAGGATCCCTTCCCCCTCCCCCGCATCGATCAAATTATCGACACTACCGCAGGACACGATTCATTGTGTTTCCTCGACGCATACTCCGGCTACCACCAAATTAAGATGGCAGAGCCAGACCAAGCCGCAACGGCATTCATCACTCCATATGGACCATTCTGCTTCAACACAATGCCCTTTGGGCTCAAAACCACCGGCGCAACATATCAGCGCATGATTCAGACATGTCTGGCAAACCAGATCGGCAAAATAGTGGAGGCATACGTAGACGATGTGATCGTCAAATCCAAGCATGTCGAAACCCTAGTCGACGATTTGAGGCTCAAATTCGATAATCTCCGAACATATGACATCAAGCTCAACCCGGAAAAATGTGTTTTCGGCATACCAGCCGGAAAGCTCTTGGGCTTCATTGTATCCGGTAGAGGAATTAAAGCAAACCCAGCCAAGATCCGAGCTCTGTCACAATTGAATATACCCAAAGACCTCAAACAAATACAAAAATTGACTGGATGCGTGGCGGCTCTAAGCCTCTTTATCTCCCGCTTAGGAGAAAAGGCATTACCCCTTTATCGCCTCCTCCGGCGCACCGAACACTTCCAGTGGACGGATGCTGCCACGGCCGGACTAGAAGAAATAAAAGCCATATTGGCAACAGATCCGGTCCTGGCCGCGCCCAACGTGGGTGAACCAATGCTATTATATGTCGCGGCAACCCATCAAGTTGTAAGCGGTGCCCGTTGTCGAACGAGAAACGGACGGACACAAGTTCCCTCTCCAAAAACCAGTTTACTACGTGTCCACTGTCCTAACTCCATGCAAGTCACGGTACCCGCATTATCAAAAGATAGCATACGCGGTGTTCATGGCATCCCGGAAGCTGCGACACTACTTCCAAGAGTGTTTGATAACAGTAGCCTCCGAAGTACCTCTTAATGACATTATAAACAACCGCGACGCAACAGGCCGGATTGCTAAGTGGGCCATTGAGCTCCTCCCGTTCTACATAACCTACAAGCCATGGCGAGCTATTAAGTCGCAAGTTTTGGCCGACTTCATCGCCGAATGGACTGAAGCCGAGCTCCCTAAAGAGTACGGCGCATATTCCAACTGGATCATGCACTTCGATGGCTCCAAAATGTGGGCCGGCCTGGGGGCTGGTGTCGTTCTGACGTCCCCAACCGGAGATACAGTCCAATACATACTTCAAATAATGTACACGGACTCCAACAACGCAGCCGAATACGAGGCCCTTCTACATGGTCTCCGGATGGCAGTCTCCATGGGCATTCAATGCCTAGAGGTGCGCGGGGATTCAAACCTCGCGATATCCCAAATAGATGGGGACTTTGATGCCAAGGATCCGAAAATGGCAGCTTATCGCAATGTCGTCCTAAAAATGTCAGCTCGGTTTGAGGGGCTCAAATTTCACCATATAGCCCGGGATAACAACCAGGCAGCAGACGTGTTGGCACGCATTGGCGCAAAGCGCGATGCCGTCCCCCCCAATATCTTCCTAGAGAGGCTTTTCAAGCCATCCGTACTATGGGAGGGAGAGTCCGGAAATAACAACCCGGACCCAACCGCACTGCCCCACACCGAACATTCCGACATAGTTGGTGGTCCCACCAACGAAATAACACAGTGAGCCCACGAAATCATGGCAGTCATCGCCCCGTGGACAGAACCATTCCTAGCCTACCTAACTAGGCAGGAACTTCCCGAGGACCAAAACGAGGCCCGCTGCATAGTGCGGCGGTCTAAAGCCTATAAGGTCCATGAGGAGAGCTTTATAAGAAAAGCACAACCGAGTCCTTCAAAGGTGTATCTCCGAGCAGGAAGGGCGGAATCTCCGCTGAAATTCATGCCGGACTCGGTGGGCACAATGCCGCAGCCCGGCCCTTGTAGGCAAGGCCTTCCGTACTGGTTTTTATTGGCCGACGGCCCGGGCAGATGCTCAGGACTTAGTCCAACGATGCGTCGGTTGCCATCTCTTTGCTAATCAAAGCCACATGCCACCCACCGCCCTCAAAACTATACCCATCACCTGGCCCTTTGCGGTCTGGGGGCTTGACATGGTTGGACCCCTTAAAGGAGGAACCCACAAGCAAAAATACCTATTGGTCATGGTGGATAAATTCACCAAATGGATAGAGGCCAAGCCTCTAAAAACGGCCGAATCCGGACCGGTGATAGATTTCATATCAGGGGTAGTACACCGTTACGGCGTCCCCCATAGCATCATCACTGATAACGGCACGAACTTCACGGCCGACGAGGTTAAACTCTGGTGCAAAAACATGGGCATCAAGCTCGACTATGCTTCAGTCTATCACCCCCAAACTAACGGACAAGTCGAGCGAGCAAACGGTCTAATCATGAGCGGCATTAAACCCAGACTAGTGCGGTCCCTAAAGGAATCTAACACACACTGGGTAGAGGAGCTCGACTCCGTACTCTGGGGGCTACGGACCACGCCGAATCGCACTATCGGATTCACACCATTTTTATGGTATACGGCGCAGAGGCAGTTTTGCCCCGCGACATAATTCATGACTCACCTCGCGTGCGCTTGTACGAAGAAAGAGAAGCCGAGCTAGATCGGCAGGACAGCTTGGACGCCTTGGAGGAGGAGCGTGACGTGGCAAAAGCTCGTTCCGCATTCTATCAACAACAGGCTCGAAGATATCAAAGCAGGGAAGTACGAGCCAAAGCTTACAACGTTGGCGAACTAGTTCTACGCTCACGGACAAGAAAAAGGACAAACTCAAGCCCAAATGGGAGGGTCCCTTCATCATCGACCAAGTCCGACCGGGCGGAGCGCACCGTCTGCGAAACGCATCGGATAACCGACTTGAGCCGAGCCCATGGAACGCAGCCCGTCTCCGAAGATTCTACGCCTAGCGCCGGATTCTGAGTTCGTCTCCTTCCTCCGTCTATATTTTATATATTTTAAGCTGTCTTTTATTTCTCTCCTTCTCCCTCCCTTTTTTCGAAGCCGTTAAAGGCTCGTTTGCGCATTGTTCGCACACACTTGACGCGCTATCCGCGCTCATTATACCTGGGGGCTTCTTTAACAGAAGCTTATTCATACGGGCTTTATGCCCAACACATGTGTCACACTTCCGCATGTACCTTTTATTCACCATTATATACATCGATATGACTTAAGTTTTTGGCCAAGCTGGGTTGCCTGGCTCCTGTGCTTACCCCTACGTTCTTGACTGTTCGGCTAGGTGGTAAAGGGAGCACCTCTGCGATTGTTACCGCCGGGTCAGCCGGACGTGTACCTCAGACTAGGTGAAGCCGAAAGCTAGCGTTCTTAAGAGAATATTCGGTCAGTGAACTAAAAGACGATTTTTTATTTTTCATTTGTCTGCCCCCAGATGCTTTTCTGCTTTTTTCGCAGTCCGGACATGCACTTTAGGGCATGCCTCCCAGGGAAAGGAACCCCTAACGGAACTATTCTCCCTGGAAGATGTTTCTTACTAACCACGTAATATAACATAACTAGTTGGGCACTTGTCTGATAAAGCACTCATGACCCCTACGCCTGGTCTCCACGCATGCCCCGGTTTTTAGATAACCGCGAGGGTATTCGGACACACTCCGGACTATTGGGTCCCGAGGTTGAAGCGAAAAGGTCCGCTACGACAAACGATCTACAATCCGGCTAGAAGGCATTTTACATGTCATTTTAAATTACATAGTCAAATTGACTGATTGTATTCCTCTTCAATGTCGTCTAATAGGCTGTCTAGTTTACAGTCCTGCTGGGAATACTTTGCGGCCAACTCTAATTGGCTGTACACTAAGCTCACAGAGATCTCCTTCCCGTCGGGCCCCACAGGTCTGACCTCGGCCATGTGGTTTGGGTCCGCCTTCGTGTACCGCGTCTTCACCATGGCCCAGGCCTCCCTGGCACCTTGACGACAGGCCGACATCTTCCATAGTCAGAAGCACCGCCGTGCTCCCTGAAGCTTCTCTGCCAGCTCTCCAAGGCCTTCGGGTAGGGAGACAGATGGCCACAAGGCCTGGGCGACGCCTTTCATCACCTGCCGAACTCGTTCGTGCAGTTGAAATAGCTCGGGAAGAAGGTCACCCGTAGAACCAGGCATTTCCTCTTCAGGACGAACCATGAGCATACCTACACACATAACTCTGTTAATTGACTTCCTCGCCGAACTCTTTTTCAAAAGTTCGCTCAAGCACTTACTATAAATGCCGCGACGAAGTCGCCGATTCTCCTTCACGGAGTCGCATAGTGAGCACGAACATCCTTTAGTTCCTCACCCAGCTGGGTGTTGGCATCTTGGAGATTATTTTTCTCTTGCCTCACCCTTGTAAGCACATTCTCGCCGGCCTTCAACCCGCAAGAGTTGTTGCTTGTCCGGATCTAGTCCGCGCCATCTCGCAATATTATTGTCGATTTACACACACGCTGACACTTCACAAACTACTTATCTTTTGAAGCATATATTACCGTAGGGGGTCTCTGTGGCTCCCCCACATGGCGGCTAGTGCAGCCTCAAGTTGGGCCTTGCATTCTTCAAGCTCCTGAGACAGTCGGGTATTCTTTTTTGTAAGATCCTGCATAACAAATGATCCTTAAATCAGTTACTCTAACTATTTTAAGTCTCGGGGCTCTTGGCATATATAATCACAAATTTCCTCACCAGATGTCCTTTACATACTGCTCCGTGGCTCAGCTAGACCATCTTGAGCGGCATGAGGTGCGCATCTCCCGAATTGAAGGCATTCAAGGCCTCTTGGGAGAAAAATGCGTCACTAAGAACTGTCCGGCGGCGCCTGTGATTCATGGCGCTCTCCACCTCGGAGTTGGTGGTGGACAATCTGTCGGCATCCTCTGTCGGAGGGGCATCCGACGCACGCCTCGTGCTCGCCTCCGCTTCTGGACCCGGCTTTGGAGCCCGGCCGGGCGGAGGTTCGATTGGCAACCTCTCCGACTCGATTCGGCGGCGCTCTTTCTGAAAAGAGCATCAGCGTTAATCGCCTTCCGAATCAATCCTGGGAATATGGTGACGCGCCATACCGTTGCGGTGGAGTTTCGATCCGGACCGCACTTCTTTTTAACTCTTGAGGGCCGCTGCTCTTGTCGGCTAGCCGCGGGCTCGGCCTCCTGCCTCGAAGGCACCCCCTGCGAAACACCATTGGTATACGGTGATCAAGAATAAGCACGGATGGGTCATTATCAGAGTATTGGGACCTCGGTCTCAGTTACCTGTGAGGCTGGAAGTATTTCGGGGTAATCGGCCGTAATGGCAACCAAGGCATTATCGATGCTCAGTTGGTGATATACCCCATCAATCAACTCCACCAATATGTCCGGATCCTCTTGGGAGGCCGGATCGAGGAGCCTTTCCGGATCCTCGGGTTGTGGAGGTAGGTTGTTTATGTCTTTTACGGCCTGGCGCAGTTCCTGCGTCAAAATCACAAAATGAGATACCTAACCATGGGAATACGGATCGGGTGTGCAAAAAGAAATATCCGCTTACCCAGCTTCAAGGATTGTTCATAGAAAATCCGTTCAATGGACTTACGCGGAGAAAATCTTCCTCTTATCCCTTGTACATCTCGGGCAGGATCTTCACCAGATCGGCGACCGATCCCGGCCCCTTGCGGCCATGACGGGTGGCATCGTCTTCCCCGTTGAAATCCCACATGGGGTGGCCCCTATACTGGAGCGGCTGCACCCCCCGCATAATACATGTGGCCATGACACCAATCATGGTCAGTCCGGCATGAGCCAACAATCTTATTCGGCTCATCAGGTAAAGGACGTCCCCTCGTCTTCCCTCCGGGGCTCATGGCGCCAACTCAGGTGTTTCTTCAATGGAGCATTGCTGAATTCCAGGGGACCGATCCGAACGAGATCCGGCAGCGGGACGTCTTCTATATAAAACCATTCTGAAGGCCAGTCATCGGGGTTCCGGATAGATATCCGGTCCCGGCGATACGCCATAGCTCGGCTCCGCCCACTTGATATATTGACCCCTGATGAGAACGGGGTACAAGGCAGAATAATCTCTTCCACAGCGCAAAATGAGCCTCGATGCCCAAGAACAGTTCGCAAAGGGCCACGAAGCCCGCGATGTGCAAAATGGAGGCAAGCGTAAGGTGGCGCAACTGGAGGCCGTAGAACTCCAGTAGCCCCCGGAGAAATGGATGAATTGGAAATCCGAGTCCTCTTACTAGATAAGAGACAAAGCATACCCGCTCTCCTTTGGAGGGGTCGGGGACACTCTCCGCTTGCTTTCCGCCCTTATAGGCTGCGAGTCCGGCTCGAACCGGAACCATGAAGGCCGGGGGAAGAAATCCCTTGGTTTGGAGTATCACTAGCTCGCTATGCGGGACTGAGCATCTCTCCCAATTTCCAGGCTGAGGGCTGGGAGTGCGAGAGGAGGAGCCGCGTCGACTATCCATGATGGAATGGATTTTTGTCAGAGGCGCTCCGATGAAAGCTCGCGGAGGGGGGATGGTGCGACTCAGATCTGGGTCCTCGTCCCTTTTATAGGCGGCTCACTTGGGCAGCTAGGGAGATGAGTGTAAAAATACGCTGTCTTTTCGCATTCATTCAAACCCGTGGAAGATGGCCATTATTGGGCGTGGAAGCCAAGGAACGCAGCATTTATCAGAAGCCGGACACTATTCGACAAGTATATGGAATTTGGAGAAGAACTCGCCTTGCAATGCCGAAGACAAACTACGCGCCGGACTCATCGTCATTGAAGCCTGGTTCGGGGGCTACTGAGGGAGTCCTGGATTAGGGGGTGTCCGGATAGCCGAACTATCACCGGTGGCCGGACTCCTGGACTATGGAGATACAAGATTGAAGATTTCGTCCCGTGTCCGGATGGGACTTTCCTTGGCGTGGAAAGCAAGCTTGGCAATACGGATATGTAGATCTCCTACCATTGTAACCGACTCAGGTAACCCTAACCCTATCCGGTGTCTATATAAACCGGAGGGTTTTAGTCCGTAGGACGAACAACAATTATACCATAGGCTAGCTTCTAGGGTTTAGCCTCCTTGATCTCGTGGTAGATCTACTCTTGTACTACCCATATCATCAATATTAATCAAGCAGGAGTAGGGTTTTACCTCCATCGAGAGGGCCCGAACCTGGGTAAAAACATCGTGTCCCTTGTCTCCTATTACCATCCACCTAGACGCACAGTTCGGGACCCCCTACCCGAGATCCGCCGGTTTTGATACCGACAGTAATCATTCAGGAATTGCTTGTATGACCAATATTGTGATTATCAAGCTTCAAAAGATTTCACTTTCTAAACCCAGTGTGAAGCTACTACTAGGAATCATATGAACATATAATTTCAACCTCATGATATTCAATTCATTCAAAAATTTACTCTTAGGATATAAGTGAAGCACAAGAGTAAATGACAATCTACTCCAAAAAAGATACAAGTGAAGATCAAACGAGTAGTTAAGTAATTGGGTAGCTAATTGAGGACTCTCTCTTATTTAAAACTTTCATATCTAAGTATTTTATTTAAACAACAAGAAAAACAAAATAAAATGACATTCCAGCAATAGCACACATCATGTGAAGAAGCAAAAACTTAGGATCAACCGATACTAACCGATAATTGTTGGTGAAGAAAGGTGGGATGCCTACCGGGGCATCCCCAAGCTTAGATGCTTGAGACTTCTTGAAACATTATCTTGGGATGCCTTGGGCATCCCCAGGCTTGAGCTTTTGTGTCTCCTTAATTCCTTTTATATCACAGTTTCCCTAAATCTAAAAAACTTCATCCACACAAAACTCAACAAAAACTAGTGAGATAAGTTAGTATAAACCAATGCAAAAACCTTATCATTTCTCTACTGTAGGGAATCACTAAAATTATTATTCAAAATTGCACACTAAATGTCTCTGCATATTTAATACTCCTATCGTCAAATATAATCATTAAACAAGCAAACATATGCAAACATAACAGCAATCTGCCAAAACAGTACATTCTGTAAAGAATGCAAGAGTATCAATACTTCTCTAACTCCAAAATTTATGAAAATTTAACACACTGTAGAAAATTTATCAGAGCTTATTATGAAAAAAGTTTCAACATTTTATCACATTCTGAATTTTCTAGGGAATTTTTGCAACAGCGATAAACTTTATGTTTTGAAATAGCAACATGTATATACTTGCAAAATAGGCATGGTGTAAAGGCTATCCTTGACATTTTTATTGAAATGAAAGATGCAAAACATTATTATAAATAACAGCAAGAAAATCCTAACAAAATAAATTGACGCTCCAAGCAAAACACATATCATGTGACCAATGAAAACATAGCTCCAAGTGAGGTTACCGATAGTGTTGGAGACGAAAGAGGGGATGCCTTCCGGGGCATCCCCAAGCTTAGTTGCTTGGATCTTCCTTGAATATTACCTTGGTGTGCCTTGGGCATCCCCAAGCTTAGGGTCTTGTCACTCCTTATTCTCCTCATATCGTCATCTCACCCGAAACTTGAAAACTTCAATCACACAAAACTTAATGGAACTTCGTTAGATAGGTTAGTATGATAAAGAGCAAACCATTCCACTTTGGTACTGCCAAAGACAAGACTCATAATTTTTATCACACAATTCCTACTGTACCTCATCATTTCGACAATTTATATTGAGCAATATAAGCCATAGAAACTATAAAACAAGCAAACTATGCATTGAAAACAGAATCTGTCAAAAACAGAACAGTCTGTAATGATCTGGAAAACTACCGTACTTCTACTACTCCAAAAATTATGAAAAAATTAGGAACACGTGAGAAATTTGTATATTAAACTTCTTCAAAAAGAATCAACTCAAAATCACTCTTTTGTTAAAAATGAGACTTATTTCCGTGAGTGCAAAAGTTTCTGTTTTTCAGCAAGGTCAAATCAACTATCACCCAACATGATCCCAAAGGCTTTACTTGGCACTTTATTGAAACAAAAGCAATAAAACATGATTAATACAGTATATTAATCATGTTAACACACAAAAACAGTAGGTAAAAGTGTTGGGTTGTCTCCCAACAAGCACTTTTCTTTAATGCCTTTTAAGCTAGGCATGATGATTCAATGATGCTCACATACAAGATAAGAATTGAAACACAAAGAGAACATCATGCATCATAAGTTCGTCTCTCATAACAATTTTCAGTAGCATCATGAATAGATTCATCAATATAACCATCACATAAAGCATTCTTCTCATGATCCAAAAGCATAGAAAATTTATTACTCTCCATATAGCAATTTTATTCTCATTCACAATAGTGGGAGTATCATATGAAACTTGAATATTAAAAATTGTTCCCACATTAAGAGAGTAATGTTCAGCAAAAGGATATTCAAAATTTTGACAATAATTATCACTACTTTTTATAACATAAGTATCGTCACAATAATCATCATAAGTAGGAGGCATGCAATCATCGTAGCAAATTTGATCATTCAAAGTAAGGGGACTGAAAAGATCATCTCCATTAAGCATAGCATCCCCAAGCTTGGGACAAACATTAATTGCATAAAATAATTTCTCAAGCATGTCATTCTCATCAAACATAGCATCCCCAAGCTTTTGGCTTGGCATATCATAAACGTAATCACTCTCAACATTAATAGTATGAATAGCACCAACGGTATAACAATTGCTATCATCATAACTTCCCAAGTTGGTGCCAAAAAGATTTCCATGATTATAAGAAGTAGCATTATCTTCCCAATCATAATTATCACAATAGGCAATAGGCATAACAAAATCATCATCAATAGTGCTCTCGGACATTGTGTCATAAGCCAAAGAAGCAATATCATCATCAAGTGCATCATCTTCCATAATTATTTTTGATTCATTTTCATGAGGCACAGCATTATTTGGGAGAGATACCTTTTTACCTCTATTCTTTCTTCTTTTCTTCTTCTTCACTACACCATGTGTGGGTTTAATTAATTTTTTCAAGCTTCTTGTTGAAGAGATTGATTGGATAGGAAGTTCCTCCTCATTACCTGATTCATCATAATAAACTAGGAGGGTATTGGGAAATATTTCCCCTTTCATTAGTACCCTCTTCATATTCTATTTGTTTTCTTGTGTTTAGATAGTTGGCAATATAAGGATTCTCAATGCAATTTACACACACAAAACATATAAATTTCCTCTAGATCAAAATCAAGAAATCTCTCGAGATTAAATTTTGGAATACCCTTAGTTATATGATTCATTTCTTCATATCCCAAAAAAAGACTAAGCTCTTTATGATGCTCAAGGGTAATCAAGTTATCACAATTTTTGGATACGATTTGATCATCAAACAACTTGCATTGGGGATTTAAATGACCACGTTCATTGCAAAGTTCACAAGGATGGCGAAAAAATTAAATCTTTCAGCACAATCATCTACCCTCTCTTGAAACTTTTTCGTTTCTAAATATGTATGCTTCTTACAAAATCTATCTTCCCTTTTTGGTGTGCATTTGCATTCCCAATTCATTCCGCAAAATTTTACATGCTTATAAGAAACATTTTTGTCATGACTTGTGCAATCATCATTAGCATTTTGGATATTCCAAGAATTCTACTAAAAACATTGCACTCATGCTCATCATTCAAATATTGTGTGCCAAACATTTTATTGACTTCTTCTTCTAACAATTGAGCACAATTTTCCAATCCATCATCTTCAAGAAAGATATTATAAAGATGATCAATAATATGATGCAACCTCAATTCCATTTTTTATGTAGTTTTCTTTTATAAACCAAACTAGTGATAAGACAAGAAGCTAAAAGATTCAATTGCAAGATCTAAAGATATACCTTCATGCACTCACCTCCCCGGCAACGGTGCCAAAAAAGAGCTTGATGTCTACTACGCAACTTTATTCTTGTAGACTCGTGTTGGGCCTCCAAGCACAGAGTTTGGTAGGATAGTAGCAATTTTCCCTCGAGTGGATGACGTAAGGTTTATCAATCCATGGGAGGCGCAGGATGAACATGGTCTCTCTCAAACAACCCTTCAACCAAATATAAGAAATTTCTTGTGTCCCCAACACACCCAATACAATGGCAAATTGTATAGGTGCACTAGTTCGGCGATAAAAGTGTAATATGGATGGTAGAAATATATTTTTATAATCTGAACAAATAAAAACAGCAAGGTAGCAAATAGTAAACGGGCACAAAAATGGTATTGCAATGCTTGAAAATGAGGCCTAGGATCCGTACTTTTGCTAGTGCAATCTCTCAACAATGCTAATATAATTGGATCATATAACCATCCCTCAACGTGAAATGAAGAATCACTCGTACGAAGAAATCATTTGTAGGGTACGAGACCACCTCGAAGCTATTCTTTCCAATTGATCTATCCAAGACTTCATACTAAAATAA
Source organism: Aegilops bicornis (assembly GCA_021605145.1). Taxonomy (NCBI): domain Eukaryota; kingdom Viridiplantae; phylum Streptophyta; class Magnoliopsida; order Poales; family Poaceae; genus Aegilops; species Aegilops bicornis. The sequence goes on from CM038675.1 coordinate 260,419,926, forward strand.
AACCAAATAATTTTAGATTCACAATACTCAATCCAACACAGAGAACCTCAAAGAGTGCCCCAAGATTTCTACCGGAAAAACAAAAGACGAGAACATGCATCAACCCCTATGCATAGATTACCCCATTGTCACCACGAGTATTCATATGCAAGACATGTATCAAGTGCTCTCAAATCCATAAAAGTATTCAATCCGATAAAATGAAATCTCAAAGGGAAAACTCAATTCATCACAAGATAGAGAGGGAAAAACACCATATGATCCGACTATATTGACAAAGCCCGTGATACAGCAAGATCATGACATATCAAGAACACGAGAGAGTCCACCCTGCCCATCGTGGTGGCTGCCGGGATGATGAAGATGGCCATCGGAGATGATTCCCCCCTCCGACAGGGTGCATAAATGGGGTCTAGATTAGTTTTCGGTGTCTACAGAGGCCCGCGGCAGCGCAACTTCTGATTAACGTTAACCCCGAGGGTTTTTGGAATATTTTTGAATTTATAGGGTAAAGAGGGAGTGCGGGAGGCCACCGAGGTAGGCACAACCCACCTGGGCGTGCCTGGGCCCCCAGGCGCAGGCTGGTGGGTTGTGCCCCCCTCGGGGCACCCCCAGGTGCTGCTCTGGCCCATTGGTGGTCTTCTGGTCTATAAAAAATCCACAAAAAGTTTCGCGGTGTTTGGACTCCGTTTGATATTGATTTCCTGCGATGTAAAAACAAGCAAAAAACAACAACTAGCACCGGGCATTGGGTCAATAGGTTAGTCCTAAAAATGATATAAAGTTTCTGTAAAATGATTGTAAAACATCCAAGAATATGAATACTTCATAAATTATAGATATGTTGGAGACGTATCAGATAGCAAGGTGCGGGTTGTGAAGGCGCGAGTTTTGGGAGCACGATATCTGAATTTTTGGGATATAACAAGGCGCGTGTTGAATTGTAGGGACAAGCCTAACATGTAATATTGTACGTACCAAATTCGCATTTCCCTCAATGAAAAAACGAAAAAAATAAAAGTATTCACACCACACAAAGAGAGAGTCTTGTCCCGTTTTACTATACAAATGCTATTCAAAGCTATGAAACCATGTTATGTCGAATTAAATTTTTTCGCTGGCTGTATAATGCATGTAACCTACTCATACCAACATTTTAGTGCATTCCAAATGTCTATACTACTGCTGCAATTGGAACTAAATTTTAATTCATTTCTCTATTTGAATAAGAATCTACAATCATGATTGTTGCCAACTTCAACCATTATTCGTGTATTACCTTAACAACACACCACATGATTAGTATAGAAATAGATCTGAACTATGTGTACTATATTAACTCGAATTCAATTTTATGAATACACTTGATGTTGATTACAAATAATAGTACATTTGATGTACTAACTAGATATTCATAATCCAAACCATGTTCCATACGTACATCGTGTTTATCACACAAAGTATAGTGCCCCGCCCCCTACATTATGACAAGTATTTAGCCCTGAGCTGCAAAAGCCACACATTATCCCAAATTATAATCAATTTTCTACATTATGATATCTTCTTCAAATATCCGAATCCACTTTTCCATAATGAATTATGATCTCTATTCGTCTTTTACACCTTCACGATCCTCTTCTCTTTGTAGCTAGCTAGCACTAACTTTCTATCGTGCATGCACACGCCCGCCCCCTCTCACCCTCCCTCAGCGTCCCCTCCATCGAGCACATTCGTTATTTCTCTTTAGGTCATTCACCCATGGTGTGTGTATGCCCCCCAGCTCCTTCTCTCCGACACACACCGGTCGATATACCTCTCTAGCCAAGTGTGCCTACCACAAACACACACTTCCCCTCTTCTCTTCTCACCGTCCATGCCCCCCTATGTCCAATACGGTTCCACGTAGGTGCACACTCCTGCCCCTCTTTTCATCGATCTCATACTCGCACACTCCTCCCCCTCGACATAGTAGGCCTCTCGCACCACCTCCTAGCAGCACCCCTCTCGCCCTGACCGTCTCTCTGGACCTTATTTGCTTCTAACACATGCATGCATGCATACGTACCGATCTCCCTACATATAGCTACGTCGACTGTAATTCTTTTTCCCCACACACCAATAGACTTACCTCACTAGTTATGGCTCTCCCTATCTCGGGCACACGACGATTGATCTTCCTATGTAGTTACGCCTGCTTACCCCAACCATATCGTCCCCCCTCATCATCCTTGCATACCTCCCGACCCGTCTCTAACACGCACGTGCATAGACAGGCAGACATCCCTGACCCTCTCTTATTGATATTGCACTCGTACCCTCCGTTTGTCTAGCAGGCCTCTCCCACCATTTGTGAGAAGCAACTCCACCACCAACCCTCCGACACTCTACCTTTGTCTTTCCCCCAACCTTATTCCTCTGCCACACATATGCATGGATGTCGATAGATCTCCCTCAATACATAGCTAGGTCTATCTCCTTCTCCACACATATACTAGTCGATTTAACTCTCTATAGTTAGGTCTCTGCCCCCCCCCCCCCCACACACACACACCGATAGTCGAACGTTTTAGGTAGGTATCCATGCCACAAAGAAAAACTGCACCTTTGCCCTCTCAAATTCCAGTAGGCCAGCTACCCTGTATCTTTGACGTGGGCAAACACAAGTTCGATGGCACTCTTTCTCAATCACGCACCCACACACTTCATCCCTGTTTTCGATTCTATAGATATCTCACGCCGATGATCCCTCCACTCTCTTCTCGTGGATCGCTCCCTCTATATATGATATATCCATGACTCTGTTTCACACACATTGCATATGTTACGTTTTTTGTTTGAGATATCATCGGCACATTGCCTCTGTTTCGCACAAACCATCTCTCTCACACCCACCCCCTACGTACTTGCACCTAAAGAAGAGGTGCACGCATGATGCACGTACTCACATCTCGTTCCTGGCCACGCCCGTGCGAGTACACGGTGGAGTTCATTTCTGTACGAAAGGGCAGCCCACGTGATAATTTGATGCGTGTAGCGGTTGTTTACTCGAAGGAGAGTCGTGTACCACGCGTAGATGGAACAAGGTTCGACTTGACGTATTAGTATTAAACAAAGTTATATTCTCGATGGCACGTACACAATATAAAACGATTGTTGTCGGGAAAAAAGAAAAATCCGCTCCCCTATATACAGTGGAGCCTGCCTGCCAGGGTTTGTCTCTCGTCACAGCATCTCACACAAGGCAGCGGTGGCTTCTCTCTCTCTCACCGTTGGTCACTGATCTGGCCGCATCCCGTCCGCCAGCGGAAAGGGAGGATGTGTATCGTTTCTCCGTTCGGTGGCATTGAGGCAGCACATCCCGATCTGCGGTACCCGCCGTTCTGTCTGACCAAGCTATGGTGCGGTAGGGCCTTCGCCACTTGCTCGCTGCCGCAGTATGGGCAGATCCCGGCCGGCGCCCTCCTAGTTACATCCCGACGACCCTCAGGTACAAATTAATCTGGCCTTGCTCCACTGCCCATCTTCCCACGTTGCTGCATGTGGATCTTCTTTAGTTGTTTGCTTAAAATGTATCTCGTCCCCAAACCGTTTTTGATAAACCAACATGCCGCTATCTTTCCCTTATTACATGGAATATGCTTCTTTTTGTTGGCGTATGTGTCTTCAACTCATGTTATTGGGCAGTAATTGTTTCCTTTGTACCTCCTTTTGCAAAATGGGCTATCCATTTCACCTCGTTGCTATTGCGACCTTTTGTGAACTACACAAATCAATTTTTTCTTAAGAGTGTTTTGTGCAGGTCCGCCAAAATGTCACACGGGCAACGTTTTTACATTTCTGTGGGACAGCAGAAAGGGAGATTGGTTTTGCTATCCTCCTCATCCAACTCCGTGCCTAATCTTCTCCAAAAAGTAGTTAGTCCTGAAGATAGATCGCAGAGGTGATCGGCTTCTATTTGTGTGTGTTATGTTTCATCATCTGCATCCACTATTATTGTAATCACACTGACTGAATATCTTTGCAAACAGGGATGATCAGCTCAATTTTAGTGGAGCTCCAAAAAATGATCGGATTGTGATGTCCTCCATACACCTCTTTCTTGGCTACATAGTTGGGTGAAATTAGCTGCCAACCAATGAACACTATGCCCAGGAAATGGAGCCATGCCTATGAACAACATCGATCAATTATATATTTTTCTTTATTTGTACACCTTCTAACAACTTTGTCTTCAGTCGTGATGTGAATATTGGCGCTGATCTATGAACCATTGAGATGCATTAGAAGCCATGGTAGTTTCGTTTGTATTTGATGGAATGTTGTAACAAGACAATCTTGAGGCAAGAGGACACATGAATCCTAAGTTGAAACCTTTTTTTCCTGTGAGAACCAAAGTTGAAACCTTGATAGCATCACAGTACAATTTCATTAAAATTATGCGTACATATAAACAAATCCTGAAGGATTGATAGCAATTCCAGAAAAAATTCAACTTCATTTCACCGACATGTGGGGCATCCTTCATTCGAATCCACCTGCCTGCAGTAATATTAAGTGCACAACTGCATGGAAAGATTCACCCCGGTCGCTGTGCCGTAGTAATAATGACTAGTGAGCAGTCAAATTGTGGCACCCCGGCTTAGAGAAAACCGGAACGCCCCGTATTTCAGCCCAGAGTTCGAGGAGAAGTCTTCTAGAATACGACACTACTTAGCATAGAACAAACCGGCTTACTATTATTAGACGAATATGAATACAAGGTATCTGATATTACAATGAATAACATCGGCATGACGACACTATGCCATCCACAGTTGCTCTATGCAAGCAGCAAAACAACTCGAAGCAGCGGAATAACTCTAGCAGCGGAACAACAACGACGGTGGTGAACTCCACTGTAGCGACCCGACCCGAATGGATCAAGTCTCTGTGCTCAGGTGTCATCCTGGATCAAGATGTCGCGACACCACACGATTACTTGAAGGATTTATAACAGAGTAGCAATCACACACTTATTACAGCGTTGTCCAAAAGAGGACTTATTACAATAAACATGGCTTAAGGCCATCTAATAATGATAACAGCGGAAGACTTGGAAGATAAGTGAGTCCATCAACTCCATCAAAGCATCATCAGTATAGAACCACGACTTAAAACACCTTACTGTAAATGCGAAAAGTCTGCAACATGAAAGTTGCAGCCAAAACGGGTCAAGACATGGAATATCTTGGCAATGCAACACATAGAGAGTAATGAAAGAATAAGCCTATACTACATGCATATATGGCTGGTGGAAAGCTCTATGGTTACAGTTTTGCATAAAGCCGCTTTTCCCTCATCGCAAAGGAATAAATTTATTTAACTATCATGGTGGTTGTGAAACATTGAGAATGGTTGACAGCATCCTCAATCCCAATTAAAAGTACTCACTAAAAACCCAATAACATTAATTAGAGTAACATGTTGAGATTCACATGATATTCAAGTACTAGATACTCAAGATGTCCATAATCGAGGACACGGCTAATCATGATTAGTTTATACACTCTGCAGAGGTTTGCGCACTTTTCCCCACAAGACTCGATCGCCTCCGTTTGGTTTCTCGCACTACATGGTGTTTGAGACACGGATGACCGAGACACAGTCTTTCGTAAGCGCTAGCACCTTACGATGGGTGGACGGTACACCTACATCCCCTACATCTGCTAGTCCACCACTATAAGAGTTCATACGACTTACTTAACTATGCCAGAGCCCATAATGGCTTGTGGATGCACACGGAAGTTTCTAGCATGAATGATCTTATGATCCCTTTGAGCCTGGGTGGCGGTCCGAAGAAAAACAGGCAAGTCCTGATAGAAACCAGGTGCCTCAATCCACCCAGATGTGTTTTTAAGTTGCCACCTTAATAAACCATTATTAACAATCTCACATCTGTCATGGATATTCACTCACCCAATCCACGTCTACTAGCATAGCATGGCATAATGTGCAACGTAGAAGTAACTCCCAAGGTTTCATAAGTAAAACAGGTAGTAGGTACTACCTCAATCTACTTCCCATCCCACAATTTAATTAGACCCTAATCATGAAATGTTTGAGGATTGATCTAATGCATAGAAAAACTGGGTATGAGAAAGTATGATCAAAGTGTTACTTGCCTTGCTGACGATCCGCGAAACCTAGAGACTCGAAGTAACAAGCGGCGCACTCCGGGTGATCTATCACAGACAAACAACAAGCATACAATAAGTACTCATCTAATGCACAGCTAAATCTCGAATAAAAGATCTAACCAGAAAGTTCAACTTAAGAACCCTGGTTGCAAAAGAATCGAATCAAATAAAGCAACGAAAGTCAAACGTCGAAAGAAAACAACTCGGTTCTAGCAATTTGAAACTAGGTCAAATTTTACCGTAGCAAAATTTTGTTTAAGTTGATTAGTCGGAACGACGGTTTCGAAACGAAACTCCAGGCGCTTGAATCACCTGATTCCGATAAACGAGCGAGAAGTTAAACTAGAACGAAGATTGGATCTGAAATCGAGATCGGAAAATAACGGATTAAATCTGATTAAAAGAAAAACGACGAACGGTTAAACGAACGGGCGTTCGTTAACCGGGAATAACCGATGAACACGTTCGTTAAGACGAACGGTCCGGCGAACGTTCGCTGAACAGCAAACCCGAAAAAATAAAATAAAATAAAATTAAAACCGATCTAGGGTTTAAAAAAAACCGCACAACGGAAAAGAAAACCGGACGATTTTTATAAAAAACCGAACCAGGAGGGTGGCGCGCGGCTACCTCACGGGGGCTCATGGCGGCGGCGGCATGGGCGGCGACGCAAGGCCACGGCGGCGGCGGGCACTGCACACAAGGCAAGGCGGCACAAGGGCACAAGGGCACAAGGCGGCGGCGGCTAGGGAGAGGGCGGCCAAGGGTTGGGAGGAGAGGGGGTGAGGGAGTATATATAGGAGGGGGTGAGGTTGCTTGGGGGAGGGGGCAAGCAAGGGGGGGAGGAGGAGGCCTCCTCGGACTCGCCGGCGGTGGCGGTTGGGCCAGGCTGGGCCCTTGGCCCAAAGTGGGCGTATGGCGTATTTTTTAATAAAAATCTCGCTCAGAAAAACGAATAAAATAAAATCTAAACGAACTCCAAAATTTACAAAGTAAAATTTCCCCGACTCATAAAAATGAGTCAAACAAAATGAACTTTAACTCGGGGCCTAAAATGCAATTTTTGAAAACACGCGTTTTTCCCTAAGGCAAATAAGCTCCGAAAAATCCAAAATTTGATTTATTTATTAAATCTTCATTTTTTCTAAATTTTGGGAAAGTCATATTATTCCCTCTCTTATTTTTGATATTGGAAAATTAATTGAAGATGAAATAAATAAAATCAAAATGATCCTATTTTCAGAATTTGAGTAAACCCAAATATGAAAATAATGAAATCTCAACTCTCTCGAGGGTCCTTGAGTTGCGTGAAATTTCTAGGATCGGCAAAATGCAAGAAAATATGAAATGCATGATGACTTAATGTATAACATTCCAAATTGAAAATTTGGGATGTTACAAACCTACCCCTTAGGATGAATCTACGCCCTCGAGATTCGGGTTAACTAGAAAATAGGTGAGGGTGGTCCTTGAGCAAATCTTCTTCTCTTTCCCAGGTGGCTTCATCCTCAGTGTGGTGGCTCCACTGAACTTTGCAAAACTTGATAACCTTGCTGCGAGTAACTCTGCTAGCATAATCGAGAATCTTGACTGGTTTCTCCTCATATGTCAAATCATCCTGCAACTGAATTGCTTCAAGCGGCACTGTATCTCAACGGTATCTCTGCTATCTCGGAGTGACATTTCTTCAGCTGAGAAACATGGAATACATCATGAACTCCTGACAGTCCTTCTGGCAATTCCAGCTTATAAGCAACTTCTCCCATGCGTTGCAAAATCTTATAAGGTCCAACAAAACGTGGTGCTAATTTTCCTTTAACTCCAAAACGCTTAACTCCTCGAAGTGGGGATACTCTAAGGTATACTCTGTCTCCAACTTCATATTCTATCGCCTTGCGTTTTGAATCCGTATAGCTTTTCTGTCTAGACTGGGCTACTTTGAGCCTATCGCGAATCAACTTAACCTTCTGTTCAGACTCCTTAATCAAATCTGGTCCAAACAACTGACGGTCTCCAGCTTCGTCCCATGATAACGGTGTCCTGCACCTCCTTCCGTACAAATCCTCGAAAGGTGCCATCTTCAAGCTGGTTTGGTAACTGTTGTTATAAGAAAACTCTGCATACGGCAAGTTATCATCCCAACTAGATCCATAATCTAGTGCACAAGCTCTCAAAGATATCCTCCAAAATCTGATTGACTCTCTCGGTCATCCATCTGCTTGTGGGTGAAAAGTCAGATCTTGAATTCCAGCCTGGTTCCCAATGTTTCGTGCAACCGATTCCAAAACTTTGAGGTAAATTGGGTTCCTCTATCGATACGATACTCCTCGGAACTCCGTGTAAACACACAATTCTGGTCATGTATATCTTTGCCAACTTAGCACTGCTATAGGTAGTCTTGATCGAATGAAATGAGCTACCTTCGTCAAGCGGTCGACTATAACCCAAATCGAGTCATAGCCCTAACGAGTCTTTGGCAATCCTGTAATGAAATCCATGCCTAGTTTATCCCACTTCCATTCGGTATCGGCAATGGTTGCAACAATCCTGCTGGTTTACGATGTTACGCCTTCACTCTCGACATACATCGCAAACTGCTACATACTCTGCAATGTCTTTCTTCATTCCGGTCCACCGTAAAGTATTCTTCAAATCCAAATACATCTTGGTATTTCCAGGGTGAATCGAATATGGTGAATCATGTGCCTCTTGCAGAATCAACTTCCTGATCTCCGGGTCATTTGGCACATACACACGGTCCTCAAACCATAGGGTATCGTGCTTATCCTCGCGAAATCCCTTAGCTTTTCCTTCACTCATTTTCTCCTTTATAGAGGCAACTTCCTTATCTGCCTTTTGGGCTTTTCTGATTTTGTCCATTAACGTAGACTGAATCTCCAATGCTGCTACATAGCCTCTCGGAACTATCTCCAAACATAGCTCTCGAAGGTCCTCGGTTAACTCCTTGGGTATTCCTCCCATCATTAGGGTATTGACGTGGCTCTTACGGCTCAATGCGTCTGCTACAACGTTAGCCTTCCCGGGGTGATAATGCAATCTCATATCATAATCCTTAATAAGCTCCAGCCATCTCCTCTGTCGAGATTTAATTCATACGTGTGAAGATATATTTCAAACTCTTGTGATCCGTGTACACCTCACAATGATTTCCAATGAGAAAATATCTCCATGTCTTCAATGCATGCACAATTTGCTAAATCCAAGTCATGTCCGGCATAATTCAACTCATGAGGCTTAAGCCGTCGTGAAGCATCTGAAACAACTCTTCCTTCCTGCATAAGCACTGCTCCAAGTCCTCGGCGTGAAGCGTAATACACCTCATAATCCTTGGTCCGATCGCAAAATTAACACCTTTGGTGAGGTAACCAATCTTTTCTTCAACTCCTGAAAACTTGCCTCACAATCCTCAGTCCATATGAACTTGGTATCCTTTTTCAGCAATTCCGTCATAGGCTTTGCAATCCTTGAGAAATTTTCAATGAATCTTCGGTAGTATCCTGCGAGTCCAAGAAAACTTCGGATCTCTCCAAATGTCGTTGGTGCTTCCCATTTGGTTACGGTCTCAACCTTTGTGGGGTCAAATGCTATCCCTTCTCCGGATATAACATGTCCAAGAAATCCAACTTCCTTTAGCCAAAACTCACATTTGCTGAACTTGGCATATAACTGATGTTCCCTCAGTTTCTCCAAAACCAATCGCAAATGTTCCTTATGTTCTTCTTCATTCTTCGAGAAAACCAAAATATCATCTATGAACACCACGACGAACTTATCCAAGAACTCCATAAATACTTTGTTCATCAGATTCATGAAATAGGCTGGTGCGTTAGTCAGTCCAAATGACATAACGGTGTACTCATACAGTCCATATCTCGTGGTAAATGCTGTCTTAGGTATGTCCTGCTCTCGAATCTTCAACTGATGGTACCCTGATCGCAAATCGATCTTGGAAAACACTTTAGCTCCTTGCAAACGATCAAACAGATCATTTATCATTGGTAGTGGGTACTTGTTCTTGATTGTTACTTCATTTAAACCACGATAATCAACAACCATCCTTAACGATCCATCCTTCTTCTCCACTAAAAATGCAGGTGATCCCCAAGGTGAAGAACTTGGACGATATAGCCTTTATCCAATAGCTCCTTAATCTGCTTCTTGATTTCCGCCAAATCCTGTGCGGGCATCCTGTATGGTCGCTTCGATATTGGGCCTGTTCCTGGCAAAAGTTCAATCAAAAACTCAATGTCCCTATCCGGTGGCATTCCTGGCAATTCCTTAGGAAATACATCAGGGAAATCCTTCACTACTGGCACTTCTTCCTGCACCACTCCTGATAGGCAATTTACATGAGCTCTCCTCGGCTCATGCCGTGATACATACTTAATCCTTCTTCCTTCTGGTGTTGTGAGCAAAATCGTCTTACTTGCGCAATCGATATTTCCTCCATACATCGACAGCCAATCCATACCGAGAATCACATCTAATCCCTGGGATTCCAAAATGATCAAATCCGTCGGGAACACATGCCTTCCTATACTTAATGGCACTTGAAAACATCCTTGTCTGGCCATATATTCCGCTCCTGGTGAGCTTACTAGCATAGGGGTTTTAAGAATCCGAGTAGGTAGACTATACTTCTCTACAAATCCCTTTGATATGTATGAATGCGATGCACCGGTATCGAAAAGAACTAGTGCAGTAAATGACTTAACCAAAAACTTACCGACATCGCATCGGGCTGATCTTCAACCTCCTCCACATCAATGTGGTTCACCTGTCCCCTGTTGAAAGGGTTTGGCTTCTTTCCAGAACTTCCATTTCCACCTTGGCCTTCGGGACAGTCATTTGCATAATGTCCGGTCTTGGAACACTTGAAACAGGTGACATGGCTCAGGTCTTTCTTGGTTGGGGTTGATGGTGTGGTGCGGTTCTGTCCATTGCTTCCTCCATTCCCGTTCCCATTCTTGGTGCCATTATGGTTGTGCGAATTACCTCCTCCATGGGTATGCTGAAACTGAACTCCCTGTTTAGGGGTATAACGGGGCTTCTGCTGGGCTCCAGAGTTATACTTCCCCTGTCCATACTTCCTCTTGCGATTCTCAATTTGCTGTTGCTTTCCTTCAATCATGAGGACACGATCTACCAACTCCTGGTAGTTATTGAAACTCGCTACCATCAACTGCATACTTAACTCATCATTCAGTCCTTCCAGAAACTTCTCCTGTTTAGCTGCATCTGTGGCAACGCTATCCGGAGCATAACGTGCTAACTTACTAAAATCATCCACATACTGGCCGACAGTCCTTCCTCCTTGGCGTAAATTGCGAAACTCACGCTTCTTCATGGCCATAGCTCCTGCTGAGACATGGGCAGTACGGAAAGCTTGCTGAAACTGATCCAATGTGACAGTGTCTACAGGGTAAGTGGCTGTAAAATTCTCCCACCAAGCTGCTGCTGGTCCCTCAAGCTGGTGCGCAGAAAACTTCACCTTCTCTCTATCTGTACATCCTGCAGTGGTCAACTCCCTCCCTATCTTACGGAGCCAATCATCTGCTACTATCGGCTCATGTACTACGGAAAACACCGGGTTCAGCCTTAAGAAACGAGCCAGATGGTCAACTGTGGTGGTGGCGGTGGGTTGTTGTTGTTGTTGTTGCCTTGATACTGTACCAATGTTTGTATCAAAGTGTTCTCACAGTGAATCAACTGGGTGATCTCCGGCGGAAAAACAAACCCGGGGTCGCGTCTCGGAGGCATCTGATGGGTTTAGAAAAGACGACAAATTAAGAATAGAGTGAGGTCTAGGGAGAAACACTACCCAAATGTATATGAGCAAAAGCACACAAAATCACTTCATTCAATTCAAACAAAGGGCTTACAACGATCTAACTATCGCCAAAGTGCGTGAACTAAAAATGTTACATGGAGGGAATACTACTAATATGTGGGGGTCATCTATTAATTTGAACCGGTGGAAGACTCCATGATGTCTGCTCCAGCTTCGTCTTCAAAGTCGGGTTCACTTGGATCCGAGTCGGTGTCGTCGATGTTGATGTAGTCGCTTGGACAACCGACGTACTGGTCTTCATTTTTGAGCGCCAATTTCTTCTTGAGTTCTTCAATCTCATACTTAAGATTGTTATTGTGTCTTGCTAGCGCTACGATCTCGTCCATGTAGTCCTTGCGTGTAGACTTTAGTTCTCCTTCAAGTTCGATGATCCTTCCTTCGCATTCTTCAATTCGATCATATCATAGCACATCTGGTTCTCTCTGGCGTTGAATGTGCTGGTTTAACTCCCCGGATGAAAGCTGCAATGGATCGGTCCTTCTTGGTGCCGACTATCTCCCATTGTTCATCTCGGCGTCCACAAATCTGATAGATGGTGTCCTTGAGGTCTTCTTGGTAAACTTCTCCAATGCGTCCCATGGTGATATGAGCTGCCATGCTCTTTCCCAGACTCCAGGTTGGTGCACTAAAAATACTATCTATAGGCTTGGTGATTGGGGCGAATGTCCTTCCCGAAACGTGAGCTTGAATCTTCCAGCGCTCCTCTTCAGGCAGAGTGGCGTTGAAAGTCCCGGTGAAGCTTGGTAATCCAATGTTCAGGTACTTGGTGACTTCCTTCAAGTGAAATCCAAAAGGTGTGCCTTCATCCGGTTGGGTGTACTTGATCTTCGCGTCCTTCATCCTAAAAGAGTAGAAAAGATGAGGAGTTAGAAAATGAGAAGAGAGTAGTGATCTATGGCTTTAACTTAGTGGTCGTGTCCTACAGTCATCGTGTGCTCTGATACCATCTCTGTAGCGACCCGACCCGAATGGATCAAGTCTCTGTGCTCAGGTGTCATCCCTGGATCAGTAATGCTGACACCACACTCGAAGGATTTATAACAGAGTAGCAATCACACACTTATTACAACGTTGTCCAAAAGAGGACTTATTACAATAAACATGGCTTAAGGCCATCTAATAATGATAACAGCGGAAGACTTGGAAGATAAGTGAGTCCATCAACTCCATCGGCATCACTGAGTATAGAACCACGACCTAAAACACCTTACTGTCAAATGCGAAAAGTCTGCAACATGAAAGTTGCAGCCCGAAAACGGGTCAGCACATGGAATATGCTGGCAATGCAACAAATAGAGAGTAATGAAAGAATAAGCCTATACTACATGCATATATGGCTGGTGGAAAGCTCTACGGTTACCGTTTTGCATAAAGCTAGTTTTTCCCTACTGCAAAGGAATAAATTTATTTAACTATCATGGTGGTTGTGAAACATTGAGAATGGTTGACAGCATCCTCAATCCCAATTAAAAGTACTCATTAAAAACCCAATAACATTAATTAGAGTAACATGTTGAGATTCACATGATATTCAAGTACTAGATACTCAAGATGTCCATAACCGGGGACTCGGCTAATCATGATTAGTTTATACACTCTGCAGAGGTTTGCGCACTTTTCCCCACAAGACTCGATCGCCTCCGTTTGGTTTCTCGCACTACATGGTGTTTGAGACACGGATGACCGAGACACAGTCTTTCAGAAGCGCTAGCACCTTACGATGGGTGGACCGGTACACCTACATCCCCTACATCTGCTAGTCCACCACTATAAGAGTTCGCATGACTTACTTAACTATGCCAGAGCCCATAATGGCTTGTGGATGCACACGGAAGTTTCTAGCATGAATGATCTTATGATCCCTTTGAGCCTGGGTGGCGGTCCGAAGAAAAACAGGCAAGTCCTGATAGAAACCAGGTGCCTCAATCCACCCAGATGTGTGTTTAAGTTGCCACCTTAATAAACCATTAATAACAATCTCACATCTGTCATGGATATTCACTCACCCAATCCACGTCTACTAGCATAGCATGGCATAATGTGCAACGTAGAAGTAACTCCCAAGGTTTCATAAGTAAAACAGGTAATAGGTACTACCTCAATCTACTTCCCATCCCATAATTTAATTAGACCCTAATCATGCAATGTTTGAGGATTGATCTAATGCATAAAAAAAACTGGGTATGAGAAAGTATGATCAAAGTGTTACTTGCCTTGCTGACGATCCGCGAAACCTAGAGACTCGAAGTAACAAGCGGCGCACTCCGGGTGATCTATCGCAGACAAACAACAAGCATACAATAAGTACTCATCTAATGCACAGGTAAATCTCGAATAAAAGATCTAACCGGAAAGTTCAACTTAAGAACCACAGTTTGCAAAAGAATCGAATCAAATAAAGCAACGAAAGTCAAGCGTCGAAAGAAAACAACTTCGGTTCTAGCAATTTGAAACTAGGTCAAATTTTACCGTAGCAAAATTTTGTTTAAGTTGATTAGTCGAACGACGGTTTGAAACGAAACTCCAGCGCTTGAATCACACGATTCCGATAAACGAGCGAGAAGTTAAACTAGAGCGAAGATTGGATCTGAAATCGAGATCGGAAAATAACGGATTAAATCCGATTAAAGAAAAAGCGACGAGCGGTTAAGCGAGCAGGCGTTCGTTAACCGGGAATAACCGGTGAACACGTTCGTTAAGACGAACGGTCCGGCGAACGTTCGCTGAACAGCAAACCCGAAAAAATAAAATAAAATAAAATTAAGACCGATCGTGGGTTTTAAAGAAAACCGCACAACGGAAAAGAAAACCGGACGTTTTTTTATAAAAAAACCGAACCAGGGAGGGTGGCGCTGCACGGCTACCTCGCCGGGGCCTGGGCGGCGGCGGCGGCGGGCGACAAGGCCACGGCGGCGGCGGGCACCGGCGGCGGCAAGGCCACAAGCAAGAGCACAAGGGGCGGCAAGGCTAGGGAGAGGGGCGGCAGCGGCGGGTTGGGAGGAGAGGGGGGGTGAGGGAGTATATATAGGAGGGGG
Organism: Aegilops bicornis; assembly: GCA_021605145.1. Taxonomy (NCBI): domain Eukaryota; kingdom Viridiplantae; phylum Streptophyta; class Magnoliopsida; order Poales; family Poaceae; genus Aegilops; species Aegilops bicornis. The sequence continues at coordinate 260,435,009 of CM038675.1, forward strand.
GGTGAGGTTGCTTGGGGGAGGGGGCAAGCAAGGGGGGGGCGAGGAGGAGTCCTCCTCGGACTCGCCGGCGGCGGCGGGCGGCTGGGCCGGCTGGGCCCTTGTCCCAGGCGGGGCGTGGCGTATTTTTTTTTAATAAAAATCTCGCTTAGAAAAACGAATAAAATAAAATCTAAACGAACTCCAAAATTTACAAAGTAAATTTTCCCCGACTCATAAAAATGAGTCCAACAAAATGAACTTTAACTCGGGGCCTAAAATGCAATTTTTGAAAACACGCATTTTTCCCTAAGGCAAATAAGCTCCGAAAAATCCAAAATTTGATTTATTTATTAAATCTTCATTTTTTTCTAAATTTTGGGAAAGTCATATTATTCCCTCTCTTATTTTTGATATTGGAAAATTAATTGAAGATGAAGTAAATAAAATCAAAATGATCCTATTTTCAGAATTTGAGTAAACCCAAATATGAAAATAATATAATCTCCAACTCTCTCCGAGGGTCCTTGAGTTGCGTGAAATTTCTAGGATCGGCAAAATGCAAGAAAATATGAAATGCATGATGACTTAATGTATAACATTCCAAATTGAAAATTTGGGATGTTACAAACCCTACCCCTTAGGATGAATCTACGCCCTCGAGATTCGGGTTGGCTAGAAAATAGGTGAGGGTGGTCCTTGAGCAAATCTTCTTCTCTTTCCCTGTGGCTTCATCCTCGGTGTGGTGGCTCCAATGAACTTTGCAAAACTTGATAACCTTGCTGCGAGTAACTCTGCTAGCATAATCGAGAATCTTGGTGGTTTCTCCTCATATGTCAAATCATCCTGCATTTGAATTGCTTCAAGCGGCCTTTGTATCTCTTAACGGTATCTCTGCTATCTCGGAGTGACATTTCTTCAGCTGAGAAACATGGAATACATCATGAACTCCTGACAGTCCTTCTGGCAATTCCAGCTTATAAGCAACTTCTCCCATGCGTTGCAAAATCTTATAAGGTCCAACAAAACGTGGTGCTAATTTTCCTTTAACTCCAACGCTTAACTCCTCGAAGTGGGGATACTCTAAGGTATACTCATCTCCAACTTCATATTCTATCGCCTTTATGCGTTTGAATCCGCATAGCTTTTACATGCAGGATCGGGCTACTTTGAGCCTATCGCGAATCAACTTAACCTTCTGTTTAGACTCCTTAATCAAATCTGGTCCAAACAATCGACGGTCTCCGACTTCGTCCCATGATAACGGTGTCTGCACCTCCTTCCGTACAAATCCTCGAAAGGTGCCATCTTCAAGCTGGTTTGGTAACTGTTGTTATAAGAAAACTCTGCATCTGGCAAGTTATCATCCCAACTAGATCCATAATCTAGTGCACAAGCTCTCGACATATCCTCCAAAATCTGATTGACTCTCTCGGTCATCCATCTGTTTGTGGGTGAAAAGTCAGATCTTGAATTCCAGCCTGGTTCCCAATGTTTACGTGCAACCGATTCCAAAACTTTGAGGTAAATTGGGTTCCTCTATCGTCTGATACTCCTTGGAACTCCGTGTAAACACACAATTCTGGTCATGTATATCTTTGCCAACTAAGCACTGCTATAGGTAGTCTTATTTGGAATGAAATGAGCTACCTTCGTCAAGCGGTCGACTATAACCCAAATCGAGTCATAGCACGAGCGAGTCTTTGGCTATCCTGTGATGAATTCCATGCCTAGTTTATCCCACTTCCATTCGGGTATCGGCAATGGTTGCAACAATCCTGCTGGTTTCTGATGTTCTGCCTTCACTCTCTGACATACATCGCAAACTGCTACATACTCTGCAATGTCTTTCTTCATTCCGGTCCACCAGAAAGTATTCTTCAAATCCAAATACATCTTGGTATTTCCAGAGGTGAATCGAATATGGTGAATCATGTGCCTCTTGCAGAATCAACTTCCCGATCTCCGGTCATTTGGCACATACACACGGTCCTCAAACCATAGGGTATCGTGCTTATCCTCATGAAATCCCGTAGCTTGTCCTTCACTCATTTTCACCTTTATAGAGGCAACTTCCTTATCTGCCTTTTGGGCTTTTCTGATTTTGTCCATTAACGTAGACTGAATCTCCAATGCTGCTACATAGCCTCTCGGAACTATCTCCAAACATAGCTCTCGAAGGTCCTCGGTTAACTCCTTGGGTATTCCTCCCATCATTAGGGTATTGACGTGGCTCTTACGGCTCAATGCGTCTGCTACAACGTTAGCCTTCCCGGGGTGATAATGCAATCTCATATCATAATCCTTAATAAGCTCCAGCCATCTCCTCTGTCTGAGATTTAATTCCTTCTGTGTGAAGATATATTTCAAACTCTTGTGATCCGTGTACACCTCACAATGATTTCCAATGAGAAAATATCTCCATGTCTTCAATGCATGCACAACGGCTGCTAACTCCAAGTCATGTGTGGCATAATTCAACTCATGAGGCTTAAGCTGTCGTGAAGCATACGAAACAACTCTTCCTTCCTGCATAAGCACTGCTCCAAGTCCTCGACGTGAAGCGTCGCAATACACCTCATAATCCTTGGTCTGATCTGGCAAAATTAACACTGGTGAGGTAACCAATCTTTTCTTCAACTCCTGAAAACTTGCCTCACAATCCTCAGTCCATATGAACTTGGTATCCTCACAATTCCGTCATAGGCTTTGCAATCCTTGAGAAATTTTCAATGAATCTTCGGTAGTATCCTGCGAGTCCAAGAAAACTTCGGATCTCTCCAAATGTCGTTGGTGCTTCCCATTTGGTTACGGTTCCAACCTTTGTGGGGTCAACTGCTATCCCTTCTCCGGATATAACATGTCCAAGAAATCCAACTTCCTTTAGCCAAAACTCACATTTGCTGAACTTGGCATATAACTGATGTTCCCTCAGTTTCTCCAAAACCAATCGCAAATGTTCCTTATGTTCTTCTTCATTCTTCGAGAAAACCAAAATATCATCTATGAACACCACGACGAACTTATCCAAGAACTCCATAAATACTTTGTTCATCAGATTCATGAAATAGGCTGGCGCGTTAGTCAGTCCAAATGACATAACAGTGTACTCATACAGTCCATATCTCGTGGTAAATGCTGTCTTAGGTATGTCCTGCTCTCGAATCTTCAACTGATGGTACCCTGATCGCAAATCGATCTTGGAAAACACTTTAGCTCCTTGCAAGCGATCAAACAGATCATTTATCATTGGTAGTGGGTACTTGTTCTTGATTGTTACTTCATTTAAACCACGATAATCAACAACCATCCTTAACGATCCATCCTTCTTCTCCACTAAAAGTACGGGTGATCCCCAAGGTGAAGAACTTGGACGTATATAGCCTTTATCCAATAGCTCCTTAATCTGCTTCTTGATTTCCGCCAAATCCTGTGCGGGCATCCTGTATGGTCGCTTCGATATTGGGCCTGTTCACGCAAAAGTTCAATCAAAAACTCAATGTCCCTATCCGGTGGCATTCACGGCAATTCCTTAGGAAATACATCGTGGAAATCCTTCACTCTCGGCACTTCTTCCGCACCACTCGATAGGCAATTTACATGAGCTCTCCTCGGCTCATGCCGTGATACATACTTAACCCTTCTTCCTTCTGGTGTTGTGAGCAAAATCGTCTTACTTGCGCAATCGATGTTTCCTCCATACATCGACAGCCAATCCATACCGAGAATCACATCTAATCCACAGGATTCCAAAATGATCAAATCCGTCGGGAACACATGCCTTCCTATACTTAATGGCACTTGAAAACATCCTTGTCCGCCATATATTCCGCTCTGGTGAGCTTACTAGCATAGGGGTTTTAAGAATCCGAGTAGGTGGACTATACTTCTCTACAAATCCCTTGATATTTATGAATGCGATGCACCAGTATCGAAAAGAACAAATGCAATAAATGACTTAACCAAAAACTTACCGATTACTGCATCGGGCTGATCTTCAACCTCCTCCACATCAATGTGGTTCACCTGTCCCCTGTTGAAAGGGTTTGGCTTCTTTCCAGAACTTCCATTTCCACCTTGGCCTTCGGGACAGTCATTTGCATAATGTCCGGTCTTGGAACACTTGAAACAGGTGACATGGCTCAGGTCTTTCTTGGTTGGGGTTGATGGTGTGGTGCGGTTCTGTCCATTGCTTCCTCCATTCCCGTTACCATTCTTGGTGCCATTATGGTTGTCTGAATTACCTCCTCCATGGGTATGCTGAAACCGAACTCCCCTGTTTAGGGGTATAACGGGCTTCATTGGCTCCAGTTATACTTTCCTTGTCCATACTTCCTCTTGCGATTCTCAATTTGTCTTCTTTGCTTTCCTTCAATCATGAGGACACGATCTACCAACTCCTGGTAGTTATTGAAACTCGCTACCATCAACTGCATACTTAACTCATCATTCAGTCCTTCCAGAAACTTCTCCTGTTTAGCTGCATCTGTGGCAACGTCATATCCGGGGCATAACGTGCTAACTTACTAAAATCATCCACATCTTGGCCGACAGTCCTTCCTCCTTGGCGTAAATTGCGAAACTCACGCTTCTTCATGGCCATAGCTCCTCTTTGAGACATGGGCAAGACGGAAGCTTCTTTGGCCAAATCGATCCAATGTGGCAGTGTCTCTGTGGTAAGTGGCTATAAAATTCTCCCACCATGCTTTGCTGGTCCCTCAAGCTGGTGCGCAAAACTTCACCTTCTCTCCATCTCAGACATCCTGCAGTGGTCAACTCCCTCCCTATCTTACGGAGCCAATCATCTGCTACTATCGGCTCTGTGCTACGGGAAAACACTGGCGGGTTCAGCCTTAAGAAACGAGCCAGATGGTCAACTGGTGGTGGTGGCGGTGGGTTGTTGTTGCCTTGATTCTGTACCAATGTTTGGATCAAGGTGTTCTGTTGCTGAATCAACTGGGTGATCTCCGGCGGAAAAACAAACCCGGGTCGCGTCTCGAGGCATCGATGGGTTTAGAAAAGACGACAAATTAAGAATAGAGTGAGGTCTAGGGAGAAACACTACCCAAATGTATATGAGCAAAAGCACACAAAATCACTTCATTCAATTCAAACAAAGGGCTTACAACGATCTAACTATCGCCAAAGTGCGTGAACTAAAAATGTTACATGGAGGGAATACTACTAATATGTGGGGTCATCTATTAATTTGAACCGTGGAAGACTCCATGATGTCCGCTCGGCTTCGTCTTCAAAGTCGGGTTCACTTGGATCCGAGTCGGTGTCGTCGATGTTGATGTAGTCGCTTGGACAACCGACATACTGGTCTTCATTTTTGAGCGCCAATTTCTTCTTGAGTTCTTCAATCTCATACTTAATATCGTTATTGTGTCTTGCTAGCGCTACGATCTCGTCCATGTAGTCCTTGTGTGTAGACTTTAGTTCTCCTTCAAGTTCGATGATCCTTCCCTTCGCATTCTTCAATTCGATCATATCATAGCACATCTGGTTCTCCTGGCGTTGAATGTGCTGGTTTAACTCCTGGATGAAAGCTGCAATGGATCGGTCCTTCTTGGTGCTGACTATCTCCCATTGTTCATCTCGGCGTCCACAAATCTGATAGATGGTGTCCTTGAGGTCTTCTTGGTAAACTTCTCCAATGCGTCCCATGGTAATATGAGCTGCCATGCTCTTTCCCAGACTCCAGGTTGGTGCACTAAAAATACTATCTATAGGCTTGGTGATTGGGGCGAATGTCCTTCCCTAAACGTGAGCTTGAAACTTCCAGCGCTCCTCTTCAGGCAGAGTGGCGTTGAAAGTCCCGGTGAAGCTTGGTAATCCAATGTTCAGGTACTTGGTGACTTCCTTCAAGTGAAATCCAAAAGGTGTGCCTTCATCCGGTTGGGTGTACTTGATCTTCGCGTCCTTCATCCTAAAAGAGTAGAAAAGATGAGGAGTTAGAAAATGAAAAGAGAGTAGTGATCTATGGCTTTAACTTAGTGGTCGTGTCCTACAGTCGGCGTGTGCTCGATACCATCTTCATGGCGACCCGACCCGAATGGATCAAGTCTCTGTGCTCAGGTGTCATCCCTGGATCAGTAATGCTGACACCACACTCGAAGGATTTATAACAGAGTAGCAATCACACACTTATTACAACGTTGTCCAAAAGAGGACTTATTACAATAAACATGGCTTAAGGCCATCTAATAATGATAACAATGAAGACTTGGAAGATAAGTGAGTCCATCAACTCCATCGGCATCACCGAGTATAGAACCACGACCTAAAACACCTTACTCGTAAATGCGAAAAGTCTGCAACATGAAAGTTGCAGCCCGAAAACGGGTCAGCACATGGAATATGCTCGCAATGCAACACATAGAGAGTAATGAAAGAATAAGCCTATACTACATGCATATATGGCTGGTGGAAAGCTCTCTGATTCTGATTTTGCATAAAGCCAGTTTTTCCCTCTTGCAAAGCGAATAAATTTATTTAACTATCATGGTGGTTGTGAAACATTGAGAACGGTTGACATCCTCAATCCCAATTAAAAGTACTCATTAAAAACCCAATAACATTAATTAGAGTAACATGTTGAGATTCACATGATATTCAAGTACTAGATACTCAAGATGTCCATAACCGGGACACGGCTAATCATGATTAGTTTATACACTCTGCAGAGGTTTAGCACTTTTCCCCACAAGACTCGATCGCCTCCGTTTGGTTTCTCGCACTACATGGTGTTTGAGACACGGATGACCGAGACACAGTCTTTCAGAGGCGCTAGCACCTTACGATGGGTGGACCGGTACACCTACATCCCCTACATCTGCTAGTCCACCACTATAAGAGTTCCCACGACTTACTTAACTATGCCAGAGCCCATAATGGCTTGTGGATGCACACGGAAGTTCCGAGCATGAATGATCTTATGATCCCTTTGAGCCTGGGTGGCGGTCCGAAGAAAAACAGGCAAGTCCTTATAGAAACCAGGTGCCTCAATCCACCTAGATGTGTGTTTAAGTTGCCACCTTAATAAACCATTAATAACAATCTCACATATGTCATGGATATTCACTCACCCAATCCACGTCTACTAGCATAGCATGGCATAATGTGCAACGTAGAAGTAACTCCCAAGGTTTCATAAGTAAAACAGGTAATAGGTACTACCTCAATCTACTTCCCATCCCACAATTTAATTAGACCCTAATCATGCAATGTTTGAGGATTGATCTAATGCATAAAAAAACTGGGTATGAGAAAGTATGATCAAAGTGTTACTTGCCTTGCTGACGATCCGCGAAACCTAGAGACTCGAAGTAACAAGCGGCGCACTCCGGGTGGTCTATCGCAGACAAACAACAAGCATACAATAAGTACTCATCTAATGCACAGGTAAATCTCGAATAAAAGATCTAACCAGAAAGTTCAACTTAAGAACCCTGGTTGCAAAAGAATCGAATCAAATAAAGCAACGAAAGTCAAACGTCGAAAGAAAACAACTCGGTTCTAGCAATTTGAAACTAGGTCAAATTTTACCATAGCAAAACTTTGTTTAAGTTGATTAGTCGGAACGACGGTTTCGAAGCGAAACTCCAGGCGCTTGAATCACCTGATTCCGATAAACGAGCGAGAAGTTAAACTAGAACGAAGATTGGATCTGAAATCTAGATCGGAAAATAACGGATTAAATCCGATTAAAAGAAAAACAAAGAACGGTTAAACGAACTGGCGTTCGTTAACCGGGAATAACCGGTGAACACGTTCGTTAAGACGAACGGTCCGGCGAATGTTCGCTGAACAGCAAAACCGAAAAAAAAATTAAAACCGATCTAGGGTTTTAAAAAAAACCGCACAACGGAAAAGAAAACCGGACGGTTTTTTTATAAAAAAACCGAACCGGGGAGGGTGGCGCGGCGCGGCTACCTCGCCGGGGCTCCGTGAGGCGGCGGCTATGGGCGGCGGGCAGCGTCACGGCGGCGGCGGGGCACCGGCGTGAGCGGCACACGCGTCCGCGGCGGCCGGCAACACAAGGCGGCGGCTAGGGAGAGGGGCGGTGGCGGCGGGTTGAGAGGAGAGCGGGGGTGAGGGAGTATATATAGGAGGGGGGGTGAGGTTGCTTGGGGGAGGGGGCAAGCAATGGGGGGGAGGAGGAGTCCTCCTCGGACTCGCCAATGGCTTGGTATGTGAGGAGGGCGGTGGGCAGCTGGGCCCTTGGCCCAGCGAAGCGCGCGTATTTTTATAAGAATCTCGCTCAAAAAAACGAATAAAATAAAATATAAACGAACTCCATAATTTACAAAGTAAATTTTCCCCGACTCATAAAAATGAGTCGAACAAAATGAACTTTAACTCGGGGCCTAAAATGCAATTTTTGAAAACACGCATTTTTCCCTAAGGCAAATAAGCTCCGAAAAATCCAAAATTTGATTTATTTATTAAATCTTCATTTTTCCTAAATTTTGGGAAAGTCATATTATTCCCTCTCTTATTTTTTATATTGGAAAATTAATTGAAGATGAAATAAATAAAATCAAAATGATCCTATTTTCAGAATTTGAGTAAACCCAAATATGAAAATAATGAAATCTCCAACTCTCTCCGAGGGTCCTTGAGTTGCGTGAAATTTCTAGGATCGACAAAATGCAAGAAAATATGAAATGCATGATGACTTAATGTATAACATTCCAAATTGAAAATTTGGGATGTTACATCCACTCCATAGGGACTCTGGCTGGAACGCTTATCCGAGCTCGCGAACACAGGAACAACACCAAACAAGGAAGCAATCCAGACACGAACTGCAAACTGGCATGACACGCCAGTTCAATACATTGAATGTACTTGCAAGCTCACAATAACCAGAAGCATTCAAGACAAACAACAACATGGAAATTACAGGTTAAGCAGGAATTAGAATGAGATCATCAGTATTACATGGCATGACAACATGAACATGATAAAGGTATAACAACATGAGCATGGCATGAACATATAGATTTGACGCTACTAGCATGCGACATGATGACACTATATGCACTATTTATTCTGCTCGGGTTACTACGTAACCATCATATGCATCACTTACCAACCTCGCACATCACACGACCATCTCAGGATCAAATCAAGCTTGGTATAAACAATATCGTAGTAATCATTAAATGACCACAAGGAGCTTGATATTTACCCATGATTCTCGCACAACATCACGAATATCCACCAGCTCGGTATCCTCGATATCACGGTGATCATTCCGGCGATCACAACCATGACCAACACTTGGTCTCAAACGATGATCTTTCCGGCGATCACAACCAACTTATCTCATAATCGAACCGGGGTTGTCATTAATCAAGTTATTATTAATATTGTTGACTCACGGTGTGACCGACACGAACTGGGCCCTTATCCGCGGGCACGGCTATCGATAGATTTAATATACACTCTGCAGAGGTTAGTACATTGTACCCACACTATGGAACCCATGGCCTCGTACTCCCATTCAGGTGGACAAACGGGGTTTCGATAGAACCGATCTACTGCCATGACACTCTCCCAGCCACTCCGACCCACTCCCAACTGGGCTAGTCCTGGGTGGCCCCATGTCTACCAAAGGAACAACGACCACCATCGTGGCCAAAACTTCCCTTACGGGGACCGGATCCATAACAACAACAACGGGCAAACAAGGCTTATGTCCGCCTACCTGATCAGCCTAGGCCGCCCATAACCTTCCCTAGTTGGAGGCACCGACGAGAGGCACGACAATAGACCCAGTTAGGACCTTCCCACAAAGGTAAGCGTGGTTGCACTGGTCAGTTTCAATATGGTGGCACCATGACTCAGCCAACAGTTGTTCAGGTTCAATTAAATCCGGTTAAACTTGAATGCAATATGCTGAGCCATGATAAAATAACATGATGCATATACAAAGCATGAGCATGATATCAACATAAGCACGGGATGCAACATAACTATCCACCATATCAACTATGAATAATCTCCAACTGAACATGGCATGATGACGAGCATGAATATTACAAGTAGAACACTACTCATAGCATAACATGACTATTATCATCAACCATAAATAACATGCAAGAACTCATCAATAACATTACCGAGTAACACTTAACCAACTAACAGCAAAGGAACAACGCATATTAACAGTACTCGATAACCGACGTTAGTCATGCACCGAAGAACATGACCAACCCAACATGTACTACTATCAAGCATGGCAATATGAAAGTAATACTAGCAACTAGCATGGCATGATAACCAGGTGCACAACAACATAGCAAGCAAGTAAGCACTAACCCAGAAGCATTACCGAACCAATGATAACCATATTTTAAACAAGCAATCATTTAATAAATATTCAAGTTTGAAACCATGGCTACTGCAAGACTATCATGCAAGTGGGTATTGTGACATTCCTGGGGTGAACAAGGCAACGGGGAGAAGTGCGGTGAAGCCTTGGAAAGATTTGCCGGAAACAGTTCTCTCTCGGAGGGGCTGTTTACGTGCAAGGGCAAAAAGGACATCTTCACAGTGTCAAACCAAAGCGAAAATGAAACCAACATAATGGGCTCGACGATACGAAGAAGTGGGCTTTGGAATCACCTCAAACGGAGTCTCGAGCAAAAAGTTATAGCCCGACGAAGTTCAGGGACCGATCTGTAAAAGAATTTCTACAAACACGCCCCTGAGCTGAAAAACAGAAAGCGCAGTCTCATAAAATACGGTTTCACCACAGAGAAAACGTATTTCTAACTGTAGTTAAGTGGAAATACACTTTCTTATAATGAAAACGTATTGGCCGCCGAACTAAGACAGAAATACGCTTTCACCAAACGAAAACGGATTAACTGAAATGTGTTTCCACTTATCTAATGTGGCGGGGGCGGGGTCAACGCGTGCGGCTGTCATGTGGGGTCGTGGAAGGAGATGGGGCCCGCCTGGCCTCTGTCTTCTTCTTTCTCGGGAGACCACACCGGCTCCATTCAGGGAGGAAACAGGCGCCGGGGAGGGCTAGGGCGGCCGCGGCTGGAGGCAACAGAGGGCACATCCGACAGCGGCCGTTCTCTGGCAACCCACAGGCCTCCGATGTGAGGCAAGTAGATGGGGAGGCTCGCAGCAGCATGGGGAAGACGATGGTGGTGGTGGGATGGAGAGAAAGAGGCTGCACTGCCCGAATTTAGGAGGGGGCCGGCGACGGGCACGGCGGCCATGAGAGGGACAGAGAGCTTTTGGAGCTCGGGCGAGTGGTTGGGAAGGGGCAGTGGAGTCCGGAGAGGCTTCTAGTGTGCTCGAAAGGCTCGGGGAATGCCTATATATAGGCGGGCGAGAGGGATGGGCTCGGGTGCCGTCGGGCACGTCCGGCCGAGGCTCTGGCGACGGCCAGCGAGCACGGGAGGGCGCGGGAACACGACGAGCTATTGATGCAGGGATCACGAAGAGGTAGACGACGCCGGGAAGCAGAGGAAGAAGCCGAGCATCATTAAAACATGTCGGGGCACTGTGCTCCCGTGGGCGTTCGGTGGCGAGCATCGGTGGGCATCGGTAAGGAAACGGGCTGAGGGGGAGAGGGGTCCAGGGGAATGGCGACGAGGCGGGACAGCTGCTGGACACGCTCACGCGCGCGAAGGCGACGAGAGGAGGAGGGGGTCCAGCACAAACAGCCAGTGGACGCGGCCACTGCACATAGAGCGCGTGCATAGGCACGGCATTGTCGCGGTCACTGCATGCACTGGAATTTAGAGGGGGAGATGAGCTGGAGCGTGTTGTCTAGTGGTAAGATCATCCAGGGGAGGTTCCTATTGTGGTGGTTGTTTGGTTAAAATCGCTCTGGTTAAATGGTAATCAAGCTCTGAAGTTTACTGCAGTAAACTTGGACGAGCACTGCTGATCCACGGAGACTTGATTGAGGTCAAAGGAGTTGTCTGGGAGGTTTAACTAAGGAAGAACTTTCATCATGGTAATTGTGAGAAGATTTGGATCAAGGATTAATGCAGTTGCTTTGCAACTGCCAAATCTGGTCAGAAATGAGATTTGGATGATGCAGTCACATGGAGTTATGGAATGGGATGCAACTTGGCAAATCCTCATGATATGGACATATAAAGATGCTGTAAAAATCTCATACCAAATGGACAATCCAAAATGGTACTTGCTTTACAAACATCATTTCTGTTCAGAAACTTAGAAAAATTCTAAAGAAATATTGGCTCAATGAACCATGCCCAATATGGGTGGAGGTATATTATATGGATAATAGAAGGCCTAGAAAAATTGGTAGCCATAATGGAGCAAGATAAAATATACTTGCTTCACAAACTGAAATTTTGGACAGAATCAAAGAATTGAAGATGAGCTCACATGGAGGAATTACATGAGCTATACTTTGGTGGAGGGCTAGGATATGATGATATGAGGGACCATGCAAAATGGCAACTCATTTGGATATTCCTAGCTTGCACCTCCCTCACAAAGCTTCTTTCTCGATAGAAACTTTGGAAAATCATAATTAAATAATTACTAGGCAAATGAGGTTCCATTTTGGCATGTGGCAATGATATGGACAGGAAAAGGTGTCCAAGGAGTTTGAGGTCAATTGGGAAAAGGAAAATAGCACTTGCTTCACAATGTGCCATTTAGGGCAGAATAGGAAATGAATTATTTGAGCATGATGATAAACATGACAAATGAAATATTTTGCCATATTTGAGAAATATATGACCCAAAAAATTTATGAGAATTATTTGGGAATTTGAGGAGTGATGGAAATAAAGGTTGCTTCACAACCTAGGGCAATTTGAGTTTTCCTTTAATAGAAAAGGAATATTACCAATAAAAAGAATATTGGGATTTGGGCTAGGATGAAAATGACAGGGCTAGGTAAGGATTTGGGAATGACAAGACACTCTGGAAACAAAGAAGAGGGCATCTTCTTCAGTTTCCAGACCACAAAGCCACGGAAAAAGAAAACTCAAGCAAAAACCTCAAAAAAACAAAAGAAAAAGAAAGGGCCAAAAATCAGGTTGTTAAAAACCTTACCCCCTTAAAGAAATCTCGTCCTCGAGATTTGGTTGCTCAGGGAACAAGTATGAAGATACTGGCTTAAGGAAACCGTTTCCAACTCGAGTATCCTTTTTCTTATTTTTGTTCCCACTAAATTTTTATCTCACTGGCCCTGGGGTGGTTGCTTTAATATATCCATATTCTGACAGATCTTACCTTGCTTGTTCATGCTTATAGAGGCTCCAATTTCTGTTTAGATCTGCTGACTTAACTGACTGTGATGGATTCTCACGACTGTAATATATGTCGGTCTCACAAATCCAAGAGTGATTTCCATTTGGGTGTGTCATCCCAAGACTGACAATCTTTCATAAAGTGGTGATCATATTTTTCTAGTGGACACCCAAGCTCTAACTCCTTGCATTGGGTTTCTCCACTAAATGCAGGTCCTTCAGGTTCCAAAGAGTGAGTTGGGTCATAACCGCTTTTACGATGATTACGGCTTACCGCGGAAGTTTCTGAATCATCTTAACTGGTTCCACTGTCTTGAGTATCGGATCCGTACCAAATATTTGATTGTCGCCTGTCGTGGCTAGCGTAAGAGTTTGACCTATATGATAATATCTGCAGACTTGACTGACGGTGGTTCTACACCACGCGGGTCTTGCAACAATTTTCATACCTGCATCATTGGTCTTGCTCCGTCATTATTGTTTTCTTGGCCTGGATCCTTGGCTGAAAGAGCTGGGTCATATTGCTTCTTCGTATCAACATAGGTACTGTCGGTGCAATTTTTCAGCAATCGCAGCTTATCCTCATTTTTCTGACAGGGTACCCCATTAAATGGCAGGTTCAACACCCCTCGTGTTCTGACTGCAGGAAAATGATCATCCGAACATTTGCAGGAAATCGGCAAATAAATCAGTAGCCACCAGAATGGTCTTTACAACTCAGATCTGGGACATTACTGAAATAACTCAACCACGGCTCAGGACGACCGAAAAGCAGCTCAGAACATGAGACCGGGTTGATAAGAAGAAGGTGGCAGCTCCCTAAAATAGCCAAAAAGCAGCTATAGGGCTACTGTCACAAAAAGAAACTCAACAGCTGTACGAGATAGCCGAAAAGCAGCTCAGAACTCGTGAGAGTCATTAAGAGAGAAATAAAAATTGGCATCCACCCCGGATAGCTAAAAACATCTTAGATCACAGGCGTGGTGCCGTCACTGGAGAAAAAGGGGACAAGGGCTCATCAGGATCATTTTCCAGGTTCACAGGCACTTGTATTGAGCTCATTGATGTCTTCAATCCTCATAATCCTTTGTCACCCTGTGGTGTATACTGGCTTTCTTCTCTTAACCATCGTCCCGTGGTTGTCAGATCCTCATCCGAGTGACTTGTAAGATCTTGGTTGTATGCCCACCGCATATATATGAAAATCTGATTCCCAAGACATACACGTATTCTGACTGATTCTTGCTTCTGACCAAAATGGTGCGGATCTGATTCTTGGGATTCACTGCCATATGCTGTCAATTCACAGCGTACTACCTTGTACCAATGTCTTACTGAGGAAGATTGGCTGGCTTGTGCTCGAAAGTTTCATCAGACAGCTTGCTGAAAAAGACTGTGTATCGTGCTTCAGAAGCTTACCCCATTAAAGACTTTGTTGGGGAAAGACTCAGTACCTTATGCCGGAAGCTTTTGCAGTTTCTTACTGAAGAATCCAGAGTACCTTGTACGGGAAATCATCCATGTATCGTACTGTGGAAGATAGATGAATCTTGCCTTGGAAGCTTCTCGGGTATATTGCGAGTGAAAATTGGGTTGCTTACACCAGAAGCCTCTTATTGTGATATGCGGACCGATTTCCACATATATAACCATCTTAAATTTTTTGTTATTGATTTCTTGTATGAAACGGGGTTTTGTAGGACTATCCTCCTTTCTGAGTACATGCCGTATTTTTGCTTGCTTCCAGGTACATCGGGTTCCAAAATCATCCTCAACGAAAAATTAAACTTGTTTCTGAGCCATACCTTTGATAATATTCTGTCAACCTTGCACACAATTTTATCTTCTTGCTGATTTGATCATTTCTGCTATGAGGAGTGCATGCTGAGAGAGACTTGCACTCAGTAACATGATCAGATATCCCCCAATCTGAATGCAGTCGGCTGAGAATTCCATAATGTTGTGAGGAGTACACGTTAATGCAAACTTTGTACCGACATTCCATCCAGGATTTCTTTTGTATTCAGACGAGCTATTTCCAATTTCACTGCAGTCTGCTGACAATTCCATTCTGTTTAGCTGAGTTTCCAAATATATGCATTTCTTGCTGACTCTTCGGGTCCGGTGTCGGCTGACGAGCAACTTTAATAGGGGAAAATTTGTAACACCGAAGGCCCAAAGAAAAAAACAAAAGAAACGACTAAAACAAAAGCACACAAGCATACTACTAATTTAATTAATCAAGCTATCATCACATATTAATGCTACTCACACCATAATATGCATGCACACCTAAGCACACAAATCGCACAGAAACTTCTGTATTACGGTCTAATATGCTGTGGTGGTGTGCACAAAAATTATATCCATGTGTGGAAGGAGTTGCGTAACCGAAGCTACACCAAGCACTAGCTGAACAGTGGTTGGATCTGGATGGATACACAGGTGAGAACGGACTTGACGATCAAGTAGCGAGACACAAAAGTCACGACCACCTCATCATCAAGCGTACGAAGGGAATCATACCCGTCCAAAGTATGAAATGACATGGGAAGATAACAGTGGAAGACTGGGTTTATTGGCATTGTCCTTTACAAAGATCAGCAAGGGTTGCCAAGGGGACGAGATGGAGAGCATGGATGATGATGTGGTCGCATCACACCGAGGAGCAGGCATGCTAAGAAAGATGGTGCAAAAGTGGATGTAAAACGATGCCACCTACACTCACAAGATTAACCGTTAGTGACAAAATAAGTATCTATATGCAAGCTATGCGACAAACAAATGCAACAATCAAGTGCAACAAACCAACTGGGGTCTATACTACCACTTTCTAACGTTCGCGCGGGCTAGGGCATCCTACAGCCAGACCTGCTCTGATACCAAGCCTGTGGCACCCCGGCTCAGAGAAAACCGGAACGCCCCGTATTCCAACCCAGAGATCAAGGAGAAGTCTTCTGGAATACGGCACTTCTTAGCATAGAACAAACAAGCTTACTATTATTACACGAATGTGAATACAAGGTCTCCGATATTACAATGAATAACATCGGCACGACGACACTATGCCATCCTCAGTTGCTCTATGCAAGCAGCAGAACAAGTCGAAGCAGCGGAATACCTCTAGCAGCGGAACAACGACGGCGGTGGTGAACTCCACTCTGCAGGGACTCTGGCTGGAACGGTTATCCTAGCTCGCGAACACAGGAACAACACCAAACAAGCAAGCAATCCAGACACGACCTGCAAACTGGCATGACACGCCATGTCAGTACATTGAATGTACTTGCAAGCTCACAATAACCAGAAGCATTCAAGACAAACAACAACATGGCAATTATAAGTTAAGCAGGAATTAGCATGAGATCATCAGAATAACATGGCATGAACAGCATGAACATGATACATGTAGAACAACATGAGCATGGCATGAACATATAGATTTGGCGCTACTAGCATGCGACGTGATGACACTATATGCACTATTTATTCTGCTCGGGTTACTACGTAACCATCATATGCATCACTTACCAACCTCGGACATCACATGATCATCTCAGGATCAAATCAAGCTTGGTATAAACAATACCGTAGTAATCATTAAATGAACATAAGGAGCTTGATCTTTACCCATGATTCTCGCACAACATGACGAATATCCACCAACTCGGTATCCTCGATACCACGGTGATCATTCCGGCGATCACAACCATGACCAACACTTGGTCTCAAACGGTGATCTTACCGGCGATCACAACCAACTTATCTCATCATCGAACCGGGGTTGTCATTAATAAAGTTATTATTAATACTACTGACACACGGTGTGACCGACACGAACTGGGCCCTTATCCGCGGGTGCGGCTATCGATAGATTTAATATACACTCTGCAGAGGTTAGTACACTGTTCCCGCAGTATGGAACCCATGGCCTCGTACTCCCATTCGGGTGGACCAACGGCGTTCCGACAAAACCGATCTACTGCCATGACACTCTCCCGGCCACTCCAACCCACTCCTAACTGGGCTAGTCCTGGGTGGCCCCGTGTCTACCAAAGACACAACAACCACCGTCGTGGCCAAAACGTCCCTTACGGGGACCGGATCCATAACAACAACAACGGGCACACAAGGCTTATGTCCGCCTACCTGATCAGGCTAGGCCGCCCATAACCCTCACTAGTTGGAGAACCGGCGAGAGGCACGACAATAGACCCAGTTAGGACCTTCCCACAAAGGTAAGCATTGTTGCACTGGTCAGTTTCGATATGGTGGCTCCATGACTCAGCCAACAGTTGTTCAAGTTCAACTAAATCCGGTTAAACTTGAATGCAATATGTTGAGCCATGATAAAATACCATGATGCATATACAAAGCATGAGCATGATATCAACATAAGCATGGGATGCAACATAACTATCCACCATATCAACTATGAATAATCTCCAACTGAACATGGCATGATGACGAGCATGAATATTACAAGTACAACACTAATCATAGCATAACATGACTATTATCATCAACCATAAATAACATGCAAGAACTCATCAATAACATTACCGAGTAATTAACCAACTAGTAGCAAAGGAACAACGCATATTAACAGTACTCGATAAACGATGTTAGTCATGCACCGAAGTACATGACCAACCCAACATGTACTACTATCAAGCATGGCAATATGAAAGTAATACTAGCAACTAGCAGGGCATGATAACTAGGCGCATAACAACATAGTAAGCAAGTAAGCACTAACCCAGATGCATTATCGAACCAACGATAACCATATTTTGAACAAGCAATCATTTAATAAATATTCAAGTTGGAAACCATGGCTACTGCATGACTATCATGCAAGTGGGTATTGTGGCTTACCTGGGGTGAACAAGGCACGGGGGAGAAGTGCGGTTACCATGCAAGGGCAAAAACGTCATTTTCATAGTCACCTCAATCGGAGTCTCGAGCAAAAAGTTATAGCCCGACGAAGTTCAGGGACAGATCTGTAAAAGAATTTCTACAAACAGGCCCCTGAGCTGAAAAACAGAAAGCACAGTCTCATAAAATACGCTTTCACAGCACAGAAAACGTATTTCTAACCGTAGTTAAGTGAAAATACGCTTTCTTATAAAGAAAACACATTTGCCACCGAACTAAGACAGAAATACGCTTTCACTAAACGAAAACGGATTAACTGAAATGTGTTTCCACTTATCTGACGTGGCGGGGGCGGGGTCAACGCGTGCGGCTGCCAGGTGGGGTCGGGGAAGGAGATGGGGCCCGCCTGGCCTCTGTCTTCTTCTTCCCCGCCCTTCTCCTGCACGGGACAGAGGAGGCAGGGGAGGGTGCGTCACCGGCGACGGGCCGACCGGCTCCGGCCGTCTCCGACGAGGGCGACGCCACCGGTGGTTTCGGGAGACCACACTGCCTCCATTTAGGGAGGAAACAGCCGCCGGGGAGGGGTAGGGCGGCCGTGGCTGGAGGCAACAGAGGGCATAGCCGGCAGCGGCCGTTCTACGAGGGCGCGGCCACAGGGCCTCCGGCGACGAGGCAAGTAGATGGGGAGGCTCGCATCAGCATGGGGAAGACGATGGTGGTGGTGGGATGGAGAGAAAGAGGCTGCACTGCTCAAATTTAGGAGGGGGCCGGCGACGGGCACGGTGGCCATGAGAGGGACAGAGAGCACTTGGAGCTCGGCCGAGTGGTTGGGGAGGGGCAGTGGAGTGCGGGGACGCTTCTGGTGTGCCCGAAAGGTTCGGGGAAGGCCAATATATAGGAGGGCGAGAGGGATGGGCTCGGGTGCCGCCAGGCACGTCCGGTCGAGGCTCTGGCGGCGGCTAGCGAGCACGGGAGCGCGCGGGAACACGACGAGCTATTGATGCAGGGATCATGGAGAGATGGACGACGCCGGGGAGCAGAGGAAGAAGCCGAGCACCATTAAAACATGTCGGGGCACTGTGCTCCCTTGGGTGTTCGGCGGCGAGCATCGGTGGGCGTCGGTGAGGAAACGGATGGAGGGGGAGAGGGGTCCAGGGGAACGGTGACGACACGGGCCAGCTGCTAGACACGCTCAGGCGCGCGAAGGGGACGGGAGGAGGAGGGTGTCCAGCACAAACAGCCACTGGACGCGGCGACTCCACACAGAGCGCATGCACAGGCATGCCATTGTCACGGTCACCGCGTGCACTGGCATGTAGCGGGGGAGATGAGCTGGAGCGTGTTGTCTAGTGGTAAGATCATCAAGAGGAGGTTCCTATTGTGGTGGTAGTTTGGTTAAAATCGCTCTGGTTAAATGGTAATCAAGCTCTGAAGTTTACTGCAGTAAACTTGGACGAAACCTTCTTGATCCGTAGAGACTTGATTGAGGTCAAAGGAGTTGTCTGGGAGGTTTAACTAAGGAAGAACTTTCATCCTGGTAATTGTGAGAAGATTTGGATCAAGGATTACTGGAGTTGCTTTGCAACTGCCAAATCTGGTCAGAAATGAGATTTGGATGATGCACTCACATGGGGTTATGTAATGGGATGCAACTTGGCAAATCCTCATGATATGGACATATAAAGATGCTGTAAAAAGCTCATACAAAATGGACAATCCAAAGTGGTACTTGCTTTACAAACATCATTTCTATTCAGAAACTTGGAAAAATTCTAGAGAAATATTTGCTCAATGAACCATGCCCAAAATGGGTGGAGGTAGGTTATATGGATAATAGAAGCCTAGAAAAATTGTCAGCCATAATGGAGCAAGATAAAATATACTTGCTTCACAAACTAAAATTTTGGACAGAATCAAAGAATTGAAGATGAGCTCACATGGAGGCATGACATGAGCTCTACTTTGGTGGAGCTCAATGATATGATGATATGAGGGACCATGCAAAATGGCAACTCATTTGGATATGCCTAGCTTGCACCTCCCTCACAAAGCTTCTTTTTGGATAAAAACTTTGGAAAATCATAATTAAATAATTACTAGGCAAATGAGGTTGCATTTTGTCATGTGGCAACGATATGGACAGGAAAAGGTGTCCAAGGAGTTTGAGGTCAGTCGGGAAAAGGAAAATAGCACTTGCTTCACAATGTGCCATTTAGGGCAGAATAGGAAATGAATTATTTGAACATGATGATAAACATGACAAATGAAATATTTTGCCATATTTGGGAAATATATGACCTAAACAATTTATGAGAATTATTTGGGAATTTTAGGAGTGATGGAAATAAAGGTTGCTTCACAACCTAGGGCAATTTAGTTATTCCTTTAATACAAAAGGAATATTCCCAATAAAAAGAATATTGGGATTTGGGCTAGGATGAAAATGACAGGGTCTAGGGAAGGATTTGGGAATGACAAGCCACTCTGGAAACAAAGAAGAGGGCATCTTCTTCAGTTTCCAGACCACAAAGCCACGGAAAAAGAAAACTCAAGCAAAAACCTCAGAAAAACATAAGAAAAAGAAAGGGCCAAAAATTAGGCTGTTACACAAATCACAGAGCCCCACCTTTGGCACAGTAAGTTGCTCGTATGAAGCGACCATCATTTCTCTGTTTGTTGAATTCGCTGGTACTCCAATATTCCCAGAGTAATAAGTTGCTCGGGCGAAGCAACCATCACTTCACCTTTCCGACAGTAAGTACTACCTCCTTTTTTAATTCTAGAAACAACCACATGCGAATATTGGACGGTAGCAGCACACCAACTGAAACAAAAATCAAAACCAGCCAATGAACTACTACTAATGGTGAGCATTTGCTAGTATCATGTACTCCGTCTGTCCATGTATATAGGGCTTAATGCATTTTCCGAGTATAACTTTGGCCCTATGGTGCTAATTGGAGCTACTTATCATGGGGCCCACTGAAAAACACTTTCTCTCTCCATCTAGTGTATTTATTGTCAATCTAACCCTGTCATCCAAACACCTCTTTGGCTACAGTTAGTTCAGGGTTAGTCATGAGTTAGTCTAACCTCTAGCTAAGTTAGACTATCCAAACAGGAGCAGTATAGGACATGCAAGTTGCTCAAAGCATACCGTCAAATTCATACGTGAAAGGATCTTTTTTTTGAAACGGAACGTGAAAGGATCTTCGAATGATATAATTTAAAAATTATATAAAATCTTATCAATAGTCAAAGGCAACCTCGAAGAATACATTAGGCCCTATATAAAATCTTATCAGTAGTCAAAACCAAGTGTTACTACTGAAGGAAATATGCCCTAGAGGCAATAATAAAGTTGTTACTTATATTTCCTTATATCATGATAAATGTTTATTATTCATGCTAGAATTGTATTAACAAGAAACTTAGTACATGTGTGAATACATAGACAAAAAAGAGTGTCCCTAGTATGCCTCTACTTGATTAGCTCGTTTATATAAGATGGTTATGTTTCCTAGCCATAGACATGTGTTGTCATTTGATGAACGAGATCACATCATTAGAGAATAATGTGATGTACAAGGCCCATCCGTTAGCTTAGCACTATGATCATTTAGTTAGTTGCTATTGCTTTCTTCATGACTTATACATGTTCCTCTAACTATGAGATTATGCCACTCCCGAATACCGGAGGAACACTTAGTGTGCTATCAAACATCACAACGTAACTGGGTGATTATAAAGATGCTCTACAAGTGTTTCTGATGGTGTTTGTTGAGTTGGCATAGATCGATATTAGGATTTGTCACTCCGATTGTCGGAGAGGTATCTCTGGGCCCTCTCGGTAATGCACATCACTATAAGCCTTCCAAGAAATGTGACTAATGAGTTAGTTGCGGGATGATGCATTATGGAACGAGTAAAGAGACTTGCTGGTAACGGGATTGAACTAGTTATGGTGATACCGATGATCGAATCTCGGGCAAGTAACATACCGATGACAAAGGGAACAACGTATGTTGTTATGCGGTTTGACCAATAAGGATCTTCATAGGATATGTAGGAACTAATATGATCATCCAGGTTCCGCTATTGGTTATTGACCGGAGATGAGTCTCGGTCATGTCTACATAGTTCTCGAACCCGTAGGGTCGACACGTTTAACGTTCGATGACAATCGGTATTATGAGTTTATGTGTTTTGATGTACTGAAGGTAGTTCGGAGTCCCGGATGTGATCACGGACATGACGAGGAGTCTCGAAATGGTTGAGACATGAAGATTGACATATTGGAAGGTTATGTTTGGACACCGGAAAGGTTTCAGATGAGTTCGGGCATATACCGGAGTACCGGGGGGTTACCGGAACCCTCCGGGGGCTATATGGGCCTACTTGGGCTTTAGTGGTAAAGAGAGGAGGCGGCCAAGAGGTGGGGGCGCCCCCCCAAGCCCAATCCGAATTGGGAGGGGGGCCAGCCCCCCTTTCCGTCCTCTCCTCTTCCCCTCCCCCTCCTATTAGGACTAGGAAAGGGGGCAAACCTACTCCTAGTAGCAGCAGGAATCCCCCCTTGGGGCGCACCATGAGGGACGACCGGCCCCCTCCTCCCCTCCTTTATATATGGGGGAGGGGGGAACCCCATAGACACACAAGTAGAGGACGTCTAACTTGTTTTTCCAGGGCATGTTGTGATGTGATATGGTCAAGACGTGATTATATAAATTGTTGTTTGAGATGATCATGTTTTGTAACACAATTATCGGCAACTGGCAAGAGCCATATGGTTGTCGCTTTATTGTATGAAATACAATCGCCATGTAATTGCTTTACTTTATCACTAAGCGGTAGCGATAGTCATAGAAGCAATAGTTGGCAAGACGACAACGATGCTCGATGGAGATCAAGGTGTCAAGCCGGTGACGATGGTGATCATGACGGTGCTTTGGAGATGGAGATCAAAGGCACAAGATGATGATGGCCATATCATATCACTTATATTGATTGCATGTGATGTTTATCCTTTATGCATCTTATTTTGCTTAGTTCGGCGGTAGCATTATAAGATGATCTCTCACTAAATTTCAAGGTACAAGTGTTCTCCGTGAGTATGCACCGTTGCGAAAGTTCGTCGTGCCGAGACACCACGTGATGATCGGGTGTGATAATCTCTACATTCACATACAACGGGTGCAAGCCAGTTTTGCACACGTAGATGATTAGAGGGATGTCTATCTAAGTGGGAGTTCTTAAGTAATATGATTAATTGAACTTTAATTTATCATGAACTTAGTACCTGATAGTATTTTTCAGGTCTATGTTGTTGTACATCAATTACCCGTGCTACTATTCCTTTGAATTTTAATGCGTTCCTAGAGAAAGCTAAGTTGAAAGATGATGGTAGCAACCACACGGACTGGGTCCGTAACTTGAGGATTATCCTCATTGTTGCACAGAAGAATTATGTCCTGGAAGCACTGCTAGGTGCAAGACCCGCTGCAGGAGCAACGCCAGACGTTTTGAACGCCTGGCAGAGCAAAGTTGATGACTACTCGATAGTTCAGTGTGCCATGCTTTACGGCTTAGAACCGGGACTTCAACGACGTTTTGAACATCATGGAGCATATGAGATGTTCCAGGAGTTGAAGTTAATATTTCAAGCAAATGCCCGGATTGAGAGATATGAAGTCTCCAATAAGTTCTACAGCTGTAAAATGGAGGAGAATAGTTCTGTCAGTGAACATATACTCAAAATGTATGGGTATCATAATCACCTGACTCAGCTGGGAGTTAATCGTCCGGTTCATAGTGTCATTGACAGAGTTCTTCAATCACTACCACCAAGCTACAAAAGCTTCGTGATGAACTACAATATGCAAGGGATGGATAAGACAATTCCCGAGCTCTTCGCGATGCTAAAGGCTGTGGAGGTAGAAATCAAGAACGAGCATCAAGTGTTGATGGTCAACCAGACCACCAGTTTCAAGAAAAAGGGTAAAGGGAAGAAGGGGAACTTCAAGAAGAACGGCAAGCAAGTTGCTGCTCAAGTGAACAAGCCCAAGTCTAGACCTAAGCCTGAGACTGAGTGCTTCTACTACAAAGGGACTGGTCACTGGAAGCGGAATTGCCCCAAGTATTTGGCGGATAAGAAGGATGGCAAAGTGAACAAAGGTATATGTGATATACATGTTATTGATGTGTACCTTACTAATGCTCACAGTAGTGCTTGGGTATTTGATACTGGTTTTGTTGCTAATATTTGCAACTCGAAACAGGGGCTACGTATTAAGCGAAGATTGGCCAAGGACGAGGTGACGATGCGCATGAGAAATGGTTCCAAAGTCGATGTGATCGCCATCGGCACGCTACCTCTACATCTACCTTCGGGATTAGTTTTAGACATGAATAATTATTATTTGGTGCCAGCGTTAAGCATGAACATTATATCTAGATATTGTTTGATGCGAGACGGTTATTCATTTAAATCTGAGAATAATGGTTATTCTATTTATATGAGTAATATCTTTTATGGCCATGCACCCTTGAAGAGTGGTCAATTTTTATTGAATCTCAATAGTAGTGATACACATATTCATAATATTGAAGCCAAAAGATGCAGAGTTGATAATGATAGTGCAACTTATTTGTGGCACTGCCGTTTGGGTCATATCAGTGTAAAGCGCATGAAGAAACTCCATACGGATGGACTTTTGGAATCACTTGGTACTTGCAACCATGCCTCATGGGCAAGATGACTAAAACTCCGTTCTCTGGAACAATGGAGCGAGCAACAGATTTGTTGGAAATAATACATACTGATGTATGCGTTCCAATGAATATTGAGGCTCGCGATGGGTATCGTCATTTTCTAACCTTCACAGATGATTTAAGCAGATATGGGTATGTCTACTTGATGAAACATAAGTCTGAAACATTTGAAAAGTTCAAAGAATTTCAGAGTGAAGTGGAAAATCATCGTAACAAGAAAATAAAGTTTCTGCGATATGATCGTGGAGGAGAATATTTGAGTTACGAGTGTGGTCTTCATTTGAAACAATGTGGATTAGTTTCGCAACTCATGCCACCCGGAACACCACAGCGTAATGGTGTGTCCGAATGTCGTAACCACACTTTATTAGATATGGTGCGATCTATGATGTCTCTTACTGATTTACCGCTATCGTCTTGGGGTTATGCTTTAGAGACGGCTGCATTCACATTAAATAGGGCACCATCTAAATCCGTTGAGACCACACCTTATGAACTATGGTTTGGCAAGAAACCCAAGTTGCCGTTTCTTAAAGTTTGGGGCTGCGAAGCTTATGTGAAAAAGCTTCAACCTGATAAGCTCGAACCCAATTCGGAGAAATGTATCTTCATAGGATACCCAAAAGAGACTGTTGGGTACACCTTCTATCATAGATCCGAAGGCAATACATTCGTTGCTAAGAATGGATCCTTTCTAGAGAAGGAGTTTCTCTCGAAAGAAGTGAGTGGGAGGAAAGTAGAACTTGATGAGGTAATTGTACCTTCTCCCGAGTTGGGAAGTAGTACATCACAGAAGTCAGTTCTAGTGATTCCTACACAACCTAGTGAGGAAGCTAATGATGATGATCATGAAACTTCTGATCAAGTTACTACCGAACCTCATAGGAGTAAGATCCGCACCAGAGTGGTACGGTAATCCTGTTCTGGAGGTCATGTTACTTGACCATGACGAACCTACGAACTATGAGGAAGCGATGATGAGCCCAGATTCCGCAAAATGGCTCGAGGCCATCAAATCTGAGATGGGATCCATGTATGAGAACAAAATGTGGACTTTGGTTGACTTGCCCGATGATCGGCAAGCCATAGATAATAAATGGATCTTCAAAAAGAAGACTGACGCTTACGGTAATGTTACTGTCTACAAAGCTCAACTTGTTGCGAAAGGTTTTCTACAAGTTCAAGGAGTTGACTACGATGAGACCGTCTCACCCGTAGCGATGCT
Source organism: Aegilops bicornis (assembly GCA_021605145.1). NCBI lineage: Eukaryota > Viridiplantae > Streptophyta > Magnoliopsida > Poales > Poaceae > Aegilops > Aegilops bicornis. The sequence continues at coordinate 260,461,124 of CM038675.1, forward strand.
TAAGTCCGTCCAAATCATGTTAGCAATTGCCGCATTTTATGATTATGAAATTTGGCAAATGGATGTCAAAACTGCATTCCTTAATGGATATCTTAAAGAAGAGTTGTATATGATGCAACCAGAAGGTTTTGTGGATCCAAAAGGTGCTAACAAAGTGTGTAAGCTCCAGCAATCCATTTATGGACTGGTGCAAGCATCTCGGAGTTGGAATATACGCTTTGATAGTGTGATCAAACATATGGTTTTATACAGACTTTTGGAGAAGCCTGTATTTACAAGAAAGTGAGTGGGAGCTCTGTAGCATTTCTGATATTATATGTGGATGACATATTGTTGATCGGAAATGATATAGAATTTCTGAATAGCATAAAAGGATACTTGAATAATATTTTTTCAATGAAAGACCTCGGTGAAGCTGCTTATATATTAGGCATCAAGATCTATAGAGATAGATCAAGATGCTTAATTGGACTTTCACAAACCACATACCTTGATAAAGTTTTGAAGAAGTTCAGAATGGATCAAGCAAAGGAAGGGTTCTTGCCTGTGTTACAAGGTGTGAAGTTGATTCAGACTCAACGCCCGACCACTACAGAAGATAGAGAGAAAATGAAAGTCATTCCCTATGCTTGAGACATAGGTTCTATCATGTATGCAATATTGTGTACCAGACCTGATATGTGCCTTGCTATTAGTTTAGCAGGGAGGTACCAAAGTAATCCAGGAGTGGATCACTGGATAGCGGTCAAGAACATCCTAAAATACCTGAAAAGGACTAAGGATATGTTTATCGGTTGTGGAGGTGATAAAGAGTTCGTCGTAAAGATTTGTGTCGATGCAAGCTTTGACACCAATCTGGATGAATCTGAGTCTCAATCTGGATACATATTAAAAGTGGGAGCATTTAGCTAGAGTAGCTCCGTGTAGAGCATTGTAGACATAGAAATTTGCAAAATACATACGGATCTAAATGTGGCAGACCCATTGACTAAACCTCTCTCACAAGAAAAGCATGATCACACCTTAGTACTCTTTGGGTGCTAATCACAGGGCGATGTGAACTAGATTATTGACTCTAGTAAACCCTTTGGGTATTAGTCACATGGCGATGTGAACTAATCACATGGTGATGTGAACAATTGGTGTTAAATCACATGGCGATATGAACTAGATTATTGACTCTAGTGCAAGTGGGAGACTGAAGGAAATATCCCCTAGAGGCAATAATAAATTTGTTATTTATATTTCCTTATATCATGATAAATTGTTTATTATTCATGCTAGAATTGTATTAACCGGAAACTTAGTACATGTGTGAATATATAGAAAAAACAAAGTGTCCCTAGTATGCCTCTACTTGACTAGCTCATTTCTCAAAGATGGTTATGTTTCCTAGTCATAGACATGTGTTCTCATTTGATGAACGAGAGCACATCATTAGAGAATGATGTGATGGACAAGACCCATCCGTTAGCTTAGCACTATGATCGTTTAGTTTGTTGCTATTGTTTTCTTCATGACTTATACATGTTCCTCTAACTACGAGATTATGCAACTCCCGAATACCGGAGGAACACTTAGTGTGCTATCAAACGTCACAACATAACTGGGTGATTATAAATATGCTCTACAGGTGTCTCTGATGGTGTTTGTTGAGTTGGCATAGATCGAGATTAGGATTTGTCACTCCGATTGTCGGAGAGGTATCTCTCGCCCTCTCGGTAATACACATCACTATAAACCTTGCAAGCAATGTGACTAATGAGTTAGTTGCAGGATGATGCATTATGGAACGAGCAAAGAGACTTGCCGGTAACGAGATTGAACTAGGTATGGTGATACCAATGATCAAATCTTGGGCAAGTAACATACCGATGACAAAGGGAACAACGTATGTTGTTATGCGGTTTGACCGATAAAGATCTTCGTAGAATATGTAGGAACCAATATGAGCATCCAGGTTCAGCTATTGGTTATTGACCGGAGATGAGTCTCGGTCATGTCTACATAGTTCTCAAACCCGTAGGGTCCGCACGCTTAACGTTCGATGACGACCGGTATTATGAGTTTATGTGTTTTGATGTACCAAAGGTAGTTCAGAGTCCCGGATGTGATCACCGACATGATGAGGAGTTTTGAATAGTCGAGACATGAAGATTGATATATTGGAAGGTTATGTTTGGACACCGGAAAGGTTTCGGATGAGTTCGGGCATATACCGGAGTACCGGGGGGTTACTGGAACCCCCCGGGAGCTATATGGGCCTACATGGGCTTTAGTGGGAGAGAGAGGAGGCAACCAAGAGGTGGGGGCGCCCCCCGCCCCCCCCAAGCCCAATCCGAATGTGGAGGGGGGCGGCCCCCTTTCCTTCCTCTCCTCTTCCCCTTCCTTCCCCCTCCTATTAGGACTAGGAAAGGGGGGAAACCTACTCTTAGTAGGAGTAGGAATCCCCCCTTGGGGCGCACCATGAGGGCCGGCTGGCCCCCTCCTCCCCTCCTTTATATACGGTGGAGGGGGGCATGCCATAGACACACAAGTTGACAATTGTCTTAGCCGTGTGCGGTGCCCCCCTCCACAGATTTCCACCTCGGTCATATCGTTGCAGTGCTTAGGCGAAGCCCTGCACCAGTAACTTCATCATCACCGTCACATCGCCATCGTGCTGACGAATCTCTCCCTCGACCTCAGCTGGATCTAGAGTTCGTGGGACGTCACCGAGCTGAATGTGTGGAGATCGCGGAGTTGCCGTACCTTCGGTGCTAGGATCGGTCGGATCGTGAAGACGTACAACTACATCAACCGCGTTGTCATAACGCTTTCGCTTTCGGTCTACTCGGGTACGTAGACAACACTCTCCCCTCTTGTTGCTATGCATCACCTAGATAGATCTTGCATGATCGTATGAATTTTTTTGAAATTACTGTGTTCCCCAACAACTACTACACCAAACAAGTTCAAATCGAGAAATTGGACCCACTCACGGCATGACACGCCTGTCTCGATTGGTCCGTCGGTCAAAGCGCTTCCTCTTCTTGGCATAACAATAGAGTACAATACCGTTCCGCGCTCCATTTTGTCTTGCGTTCCTTCCTCTGTCCAGCACGCTGAGAAGTGGGCCCCATGCTCATGTATGCCAACGTGGTAGTCAATTATTTCGCCAGAGTCAGCTATCACACCCTTTCGATGCCACATCAATGTACCCACTAAAAGCAAGTTAGACTTGTTCGGTTCAACCGCATCCCTAGGAGTTTGGAGAGGAATTGGCCGTCGCGAGGCAGTTCTATAGGTGGGCAGGCGGAAAAAACAGGGGAAAACGCGCGAACCAGGTAGACGAGAGATTTGGTTGATTTTATATCACTGAATAATATAAAATATTATGAATGCAGATGCTCCACCGCGAGGTTCCTTGCTCCTTCTCGGTTGTCAGGAATCTATGTTCTTCCACTCTTTTTTTTACGTGAGAATTGTTCATCCTTTTGGCAACACACGGGACATCTAGCGTCAAGGTGCACGTGCCATGCAAAAAAATGGAGATAAACAGTGCGTAAGTGAGTTGTGCACCTCGATGGCACCTAGTACTATGCAATATTTTTTCTCCTCGATGGCACGTGAATAGTGCACGTACTCAATGACGGAGCACGGGATGGTAGCCATGGACATGGTCGGCCCTTTCTGGAGAGAGTACTAAATAACTTTGATGTGTCCCGTCAACTCGCAGAACCACGAGAAGCTTGCTTACTACGCCTTCTCCCTCTACCTTCGCCAATGCATGCGCGGTGGTTCGCAGCACGAGGAAAAACTTTTGCTTACAAGCGGTGGATGTGCAGCAGTTCATTTGGTGTCAGATTGCCAGAAGTACTATTGTAGTAAGAGGAAAAGAGCCAAGCGCAAGGTCACCTATGGATGCAGCTTCTGTGTCGTAAAGGCACCAGCCTTTGAGTCCCTAACATGTGGGCCAGCCACCTGTTGGGCCCACATGTCATAGGCACAAAGGCAGGTGCCTTAAGGCGCCAAAGCACAGTCCGTCACCTAATAAACTAGTACTACTAGTATACTATAGCCAAAGTTGTTCCACCTTTTTGCAGCATGGTTAATTAATATAGGCGGCTCTTGCAGCGGCACATCATTAACACAATGCTCTTGTAGCAGCAAGTACTCTCTTCGTAGGAACTTAAAACGCAGGAATAGGAAAAATAAAGGATTGGAGTGGCATGTCCACTTGAATCCCATAGCATTAACACAGCGTTCCCCTAAAAAACAGAGTGTTTGACACATGAAAAACAAAGGAAGTGAAAAAAAAGTTGGAGTGGGTGCTAGATTGCCAATTAACACATGATTACATAGGAAAAAAATACTATAGCATTCCATCCTATGAATCAAACGACAAATCTAGGGAGCACGGTGCTTCCTCTCATCGACCTCCTCTGGAGGAGTTTTCTTCTAGTAGTGGTGGATCTTAGGCCAAGGAAAAATTTGATTTTCAGGTAGGGTTCGATTAACTCAACTATGTCTCCTAGCTAGCAGCGCCCACCTGCAAATGAGCGCCACTGTGAGCGACGAGGTAGCCCGACGACCCCTTGAGCTTGAAAGGCACCCGCATGATCTCCTCTCCTTGTAGGGAAGGTCAGGTCCATTGGGTACATCTATGATGACATCCGCGGCTTCCGACGACGTCATTGCCATTTCATTAGTGTAAATAATTAGTCAACACCTAGTCAACAATCAAAACCACCTAAAATCTAACATGTGAACACTAAAACCTCTCAAGGGGGTGATATACCTGGTTTTAGATATTTGAGGGTAAAAATCATACCAAAATTGACTTTGGGGGGTTATTTGTCCATCAACCTACATTTGAGGGTGAAAAATATACTTCTTTCAATGGTCCGCCGGTCAGAGTATTCTTTTCAGATTTATAACATGTGGGACCGAGTGTGAGGGAACCGACCTCAATCGATGGCAAAATTGCCTGCCGGACGCACTTTGAGAGAGATGAGGAGCAAGAAGCGATACGGGCTGGTCGTGTCATGCAAGAAAATGGCTGGTCTCATGTTTAAAACTTGTTGTACTATAGTAGAGGTAGATGTAGATGTAGATGTAGTGTAGACGTAGATGCAGATGTAGATGTACATGTTGAGATGTAGAGATAAGTGAGACTCACCACTACGTGCATGAATCATCCGCAAAAAAGGAGTACGTGCACGAAGAGAAGAATTGCATGCACGGACGCACGTACTCTGTGCCTCATTCCCTAACACACACACGCGAGTACACGATGGAGCTCATTTCTGGATGAGGTGGCAGCTCACGTGATAATTTGACGTGTGTAGTAGTTGTTCACTTAGGGGAGGGTCGGGAACCACGTGTGAATGAATCAAAGTTGGACAATGACACGGTGGCGTGTTTGTTTTTAATTTTTTTTCTTCAATGGCACGTCTGGATCGATCCCAAGTTGGCTTCTCACCTTCCCGGCCCACCAAAAACCCCTGCCCCCTCCCGTGTGCGCTTCCCGCCCGGCGCCAGCTGAGCCCGCCGATCCACATTGATGGAAAGTCAGGGCGACGCGACCTCTCACTGCTTCAGCCGTTGCAGCGGCGCACCGACCGAGGGCACCGCCCGCTGCACGCCCGGCATTTCAGACTAATCACAGTGGAGAGTAACTTTAGAGCAAGTACTACAATAAGCGGGATGTAAACTTGTAGTTGGTTGTAGCACGAGCTCCAACATACTTTGTGAGACAAAAGGTGGGGCCATGGGCCTGTTTGGTTCGTGACTAACTTTGCCACAACTAAGCTTAGGCAAAGTGTGGCTGCCATAAAAAGTTTGGCTAACAAAATGACCACCACAAGTGGCAAGATTTGGCAAAAGATTGAGCCTATGACATGTGGACCATGTTGCTAGAAAGTGTGGGAAGCCACAAGTGTGGCAATGAACGAAACACATGCCTAAGATGTCATGGCACGACTAAGGTTAGGTGTGGCAACCTTAGGCTGTGAACCAAACATGCCCCATGTATTAGTGATATAGTATTATACTAAAGGGACTAACTATTGTACTAGCAGGCTATTAGGTTGGCTCTAGATGATGTGTCAACTTCATATAGGCGGATGTTGGCTATACTATTAACCATGCTCTAAGTGTGGTGTGAGTGGGACTAAAGTTTAGTCCCATACTGCTAGGCGAGTGTGAGTTGAATCACTTTATAATGTGATCAATTCTAGCATTTGCATGAGTATGATAATAGGAAACCTACACGTGCGCTCTTCGGGAATGAGCCTATCCAAGGACAAAAGCTATGCACGTGGTCTATATTTTTGTTGGTCGGAAAATTTATTGTCATTAATTAATAATTAATGGACGCCTTAATTACTCATCCGTTTCCAATTCTTTTGGATAGTGGGCCTATTATTGACTTGGACGTGGGGTTTGGGCCAAAGGCATACTATTATTCTTGCTCTTACTCGCACGACCGACCTGGCAGGCTCTACCCTAGCCGCCGCTGTATCATATGGTTTCGCACCGTTCTAGATCATAGCGTTGCGACGCAAGTCTTCTCCATCCCTCCTTCCAGCGTCCACCGCGAGAAGGAACACAGTCCTCTAAAACTCGCCTTTCATGATCCTGTACAGGAGAGGGGCGATCAGGTTTTTGGGGAGCACACTCCTGCAATTGCTGCCAGCGACGACTTCCTCAACGACAACCTTCTTCCCCGACCTCGGTAACCTCTTCATCAACGACATGAGTGACAACATCAACCACAACAGTTTTGCTCCCGATGTATAGTATGTGATTCTGTCCTCTTGGTTTAGTCCGCATCATTACTTTGATCTTTGCAATTGTCGTCATGATCTATTTACTGTTGATTTGGATTGAATCTCATAGTCAATTTCTCATATATTCAACAATCCAATCCAAAAACCTTATTATAGGCAATTTACTCCGAGTGGTACTGCTGCGCTTTTGAAGCCGCCTACCTTTAAGGGGGTGCAATATAAAAGGTGGCGCACAAGAGCAGTGTATTGGTTTCGGATCATGCATGTACTGCTATGACACCACTAAGGGTAAGCCTGAGGGTGATCATAATCCTGCACAGCAGGAAGCTTATGAGAACATGGATACCCTCTTCAAAGCCGCCCTGCTGAGTGTTCTTGACGATTCCACTGTGGATTCATATATGTCGTTTGACAACGGCAAAGACATGTGAGCTGTGCTCGAGGCCACGTTTGGGGTCTCGGCCGCTGGCAACGAGTTGTATATCATGGAGAAATTCTGTGACTACAAGACGACTGATGAGCGCTCTATTGTTCAGGAGGCTCATGAGATACAGTCACTTCGTAAGGAACTTGAGTACTTTAAGTGTGTGTTGCCGGACAAATTTGTTTCTGGGACCATCATTGCCAAGCTTCCACCTTTGTGGAACAATTTTGCTACTTCTATGAAAAACAAGATTCCGTTTCGGATCTCATTAGCACTCTTGATTTTGAAGAGAAGGCGAGAGCAAAAGACACATGTGCTTGAGTCGCTGTGGGAGCTTCTAGTGCCCACATGATACACGAGAAGAACTTCCAGCCCAACAAGCCCCAAAAAAACACGAACAAATCTTAGGGGAAAGGCAAGCTTGATGCAAAGAACAAGCTGTCACATTCTACCGACTTCAAGAAGAATTCTCATAAGAAGGGGAAGGGACACAAACCTCAATTTTTGTAGCACAGCACAAAATTATATGGCTACATCGAGCTGCTGTCAGCTAACCTCATGGTGCTCCAGGTATTCCTACATTTGTAACTAGGTACAATGACCACCGCAAGATGAAATAAGCTTATTCGCACGTTGACTTGCTGATTGCAGTGCGGAACAATCCTGTTATGTGTGGAGGGGCAAACAAGTAGTGCAGCCGAAGGCGGAAATCAACTAACGACTTATGAAATTATATATAATCTTCCTCAGGTAGGTCACTATCCCCTTTGTCCAGATGATCGTGTTTTTTCATGCCGAGCTATTGATATGTTCTACTGTTTTGCAACACCGTTTAAGTACAACTATTGTTTTCCTATCTTTTCAGATTCAGGATAATGAAGATGATTTCAGGGGAACGGCACAATATGGAGTGATGTTGAGTCATCTCTATTGCCTCATGTGTTTCCTGCAAATGTGTCAGCATCAATTGGAAGATGTGGAAGCCAGCTAGCTGTGGAGTTGCCAACATGCTCAAAGTGCTCGCAACATTGAGAAGAAACATGCATGCCCAGGAAATTAATGCATGCGCAGGGAGGCCCTTTGCTCAGAGAAGCATCGACCAATTTTCTTTATTTCCACACCTTCTCACAGCTTTGTATTGGTTATAGTATGGTGAGCCATTGAGATGCAGAAACATGCTGAACTTTTGTTCTTCTGAATGTTAGTGTGCATACCGTATCTTCTGAAGCTTAGTTTAATGTGAATGTTGACTAGCCTATGAACCTTTACAATCTAGTAAGTATATTGTAGGCCTTTTATTTGACACCTCACTTTCCCGCGCTACACGACCAGTGTGAGTGTCTGCATCCAGTACCGCATCCTCTAATTTGGAGGATGCCAAGTTGAAAAAGGTTCCAACGAGTAGCCATAAGCTGGAGGGGTCACTTTTTTCTTTCGACTGGGCAATAAGCTGGAGATTGTCTCGGGCTGCCTCTAGCTCAAGGTCGTCCAGTACAAAACACAGGCAGCCGACTAGGTCGATACAAAAGCCTATCCATCTTAAAGCCCATTTGTTTTTATTTATTGCAAGGAAAAGCCCGTATTTCTTGTCGAGTACTGCAGCTTGCTGGACTCTCCCGCTTCCGTCTCCCTCTAATTCCCCCCGCTCCCCATCTTCCTCACTCGTCCAGAAAACCCCCGCTCACCTTCTTCCTCACTCGTACAGAAAACGCCTGCTCCTCTTCTTCCTCGCTCCTACAGAAAACCCCAGCCATCCTTCTTTCCCACTCGCACCGCCACTAGGCTCGTCTCTCGCTACTCTACTCAAACTCGTGAGCTCGGCACGACGCCCGCAAGGAAAATGGAGTCGGTTGGCCCCAGCGCCAAGAAGATGAGGCTCCAGCCAGCGGCGACGCCGGCTGTTGATCCCGCACCCGACAGCGCGGGGAGAAGCGGTGAGCCCCCCCCCCCACCCGGATTTGAGGAACCCGTAGAATCTCCAGTGGACCGCATCAGTGATCACCCAGACGACATCCTTGGGGAGATCATCTCGCTTTTACCCACCAAGGATTTCTGCCGCACACAAGTCCTCTCAACTCAGTGGCGCCCGCCATGGCACACCGCACCCCTCAATCTTGACTGTCGTCAGATTTCTGTCCTTCTTGAATTTGATCTCCTCAGAGCCATCGTTTCTCTCACCAGCAGGTCCCCGTTCAATGCCCCTGCATCCCGACACGCTACCTGCTGTCCATACCCGGCACGATGGACGCTTGACTGACATCCCTTGAATTCGAAAAACTTCAGCAGTTTGAGTTATACCATTACCATGAAACTTTCATACCACGAACCGAACAGCAAGAATTTATGCCCACACCATCCTCGTCCATCTTGTGGTTTTCCTCCTCTTTCTCTCCACACCGCCACCTTCGCCCAGTGCCGTCTACCAGACGATCTGGTACAAATGCTTCGACTCCCATTGCAAAAAAAAAAACTTTCGCTTGTGGTGGTTTATCTGCCGGAGGCCTCACTGCACAACATCATCCACTCCAGTTACCCTGCCCTGGAGCACTTGCTGATTGTTTTGGGAGTAGAAATCCCTATCAGTTGTCTCCAAATTAAGTTGCCTCACCTTAAAAGCATTGGAATTTGTTTTGAAGGACAACAGCTCATCATCGAAGATGCCCCTTCACTTCAAAGGTTGCTCCTTCATTATTGTTATAAACCTTCGCAAATAACTATCGTCTCTGCGGCCAAACTGGAGACCTTGGGTGTACTTCATGGTCCGTTTGATGATCAAAAGAATTTGGTCTTTGGCTCCTCACTTTTTCAGGTACCGTATATTATCATCTACACATTTGTAATCATAAGCTGCATTTTTCATTTGTGCGCATAAGTTTTATATCATCTTGGAGTACGCTTTGGGTACTAATATTATGTTATATGCTCAATGAAGTGTTCGTCCCTCGATAGCCTATCAATGCTGCTGGATTCTGTCAAGATCTTATATATCAGAATGTTTAGTTATGATCCGAACATAATTATTGGCTTGCTGCGATGCTTTCGATCTCTGGAGAATTTATATATAAAGGTGATGATTTCATGCACATTCAAAGGCCGTTTATATTGTACTAGAATTAACCGTTCAGCTATTGCTCTTTCGACATACTCTTTTTCCAAACCTTAAATGTTTTCAATCTTCATGTCTACTTACGCACTAACACATGGAGAAAGACGTATAACCAACCGGTGGCATAATAAGTGATACGTCTCCAAAGTACCTATAATTTATGAGGTATTCATGACGTTATTTTATCATTCTGGAATGTTTTACAATCATTTTATAGCAACTTATATCATTTTTTGGGACTAACCTATTGACCTAGTGCCCAGTGCCAGTTGCTGTTTTTGCTTGTTTTTTACAACGTAGGAAATCAATACCAAATGGAGTCCAAACGCAACGAAACTCCACAAAGAATTTTTATGGGCCATAAGACATCCATTGGGCCACAGCAGCACCTGGGAGGTGCCCCGAGGAGGGCACAACCCACCAGGGCACGCTAGGGCCCCCTGGCGCGCCCAGGTGGGTTGTGCTCACCTCGGTGGCCTCCCGCACCCCCTCTTTGCACTATAAATTCCCAAATATCCTGAAACCCCTTCGGGGTTAACCTAGATCAGATGTTCCACCACCGCAAGGTCTCTGTATCCGCAAAAACCAATCTTGACCCCGTTACGGCACCCTGCCGGAGGGGGGAATCATCTCCGGTGGCCATCTTCATCATCCCACGGCCACCACGATGAGGAGGGAGTATTCCACCCTCGGGGCTGAGGGTTTGTACCAGTAGCTACGTGTTTAATCTCTCTCTCTCTCTCTCTCTCTCTCTCTCTCTCTCTCTCGTGGTCTATATTATGGGGTTTGTTAATATAGTCAGATCATATGATGTTTCTCCCCTCTATACTCTTGATGTGATAAATTGAGTATTTACCCTTTGAAGTTTTGTCTTGTCGGATTGAATATTCAGAGATGAGAACACATGATGTCTGTCTTGCGGTATGAATACTTGAGGTGAAAATTGGGGTATCATATTGATTCACTTGATGTATGTTCTGGCACTCAACTTGCGGATTCCCGCGGTGATATTGGGGTAATCTTTGCATAGGGGTTGATGCACGTTTTCATTATCTTTTCTCGGGTAGAAACTTTGGGGACTCTTTGTAGTTCTTTGTGTGGATTGAGTATTATGAATATGAATTTGCTTTGGTGTTATTTTAGTATGAACTCTTGATTAGATCGGTCAGAAAGAATAGCTTGCGTTATTTTAGTACGAACTCTAGTATAGATCAAACGGAAAGAATAGCTTTGAGGTGGTTTCGTACCCTACAAACAATTTATATCTTTTGTTCTCCGCAAATAGTAACTCGGGAGCGATTCTTTATTGCACTTTGAGGGATAATCATATGATCCAACTATGCTAGCATTGTTGAGAGATTGCACTAGCGAAAGTACGGACCCTTGGCCTCCTTTTAAAGCATTGTAATACCGTTTTTGTGCCCGTTTACTAATTACTACCTTGCTGTTTTTATTTATTCATATTATAAAAATATATTTCTACCATAAATATTACACTTTTATGTAACACCTCAAAATTTTTAGCCTTGTTTTATTAATTAAAATTTTGCCAGCAACTTAAACTTTGGTTTTCTGGATTTTCTATTGATTTCAGAACCTTTCTTCCCTTGATCTTTATGGAGTTTTTACCCCTAGTGAAAAAACTTCCCAATTTTTATTGGACTCTTTTACCCTCTCAAATAAGACAATTCCTTTATCAGTAGGAATTATTTATATATTTATTTTTCCTTGAGCTTTATCTCTCTAATTTGGTTTTTCATAGTTTAGGGTCCCATTTGCACTGCAACCCTTTTATAAAGTCATTCAAAAATTCCACCAAAATTTGGAGATGTCATGTGATGTCACCAAACCACTTTTATGCAAAAAGATATTTCATTCCTTGGATATTTTGAGCTCTACATCATATTTTCAAATCTGGTCCAGTGAGCAGTTTTACACTACAACCCATTTAAATATTTATTTAAAGCTTCCACTAAAATTGTGGGATGTCAGTAGGAGCGTAATGTTCAACTTTATGCAAAAACCCAGCTTTGTTCTTTGAAAAATTTGAGTGGATCAACCTCTTTTCCATTCTGGTCCAACTTGAAGATTTGTACAGCAACCACACTTTTAGTTGCTCCTTTATCCTTGATTCCTTTTCCTACTTGTAGTCCTCCCTGATAAACCCCTAAGTGCAGGAGCATGCACCCATTGGATCATTTTTGGATCATGAAGTAATGCCATTTACCTCATGTCCAGAATTGAAGTTTTGCAAAACTTGCACTAGCAAGTTTGTGCTTTGGACAAACTAACCTCACCACCCTCTTATTCATCTAAAGAGACCCCACCCTGGGAGATTTGACCACTCCAAGAAATGCCTAGGTGCATGTGGCATTCTATCGAACACTTTATGGGCATGACCAGTTTTGACATGAGTTTTAGTTTGCACTATGAACTTGCTTCCCTTGCATAACCACCTTGTCCAATAGACTTCTAGCTACTCCTATCCTAGGTCTGTTAAACCCCAACCTCACCCGAGACCTCTAGCACGCCCTGGCATTTTATCGAGCACGTCCCGTGCGTGCTCTGGGTGCGAGCAGAAGCGGTGCTTTGCACGTCTTGCCCGAAGTCGCCACGTCGCACCCTGGTTTTCACAGCACCGCAGAGTCAGCGCACGACTCTCCCTCTCACCGCATCACGCCAAGAAGCCCTGGTGCCCTGCAGCACCACCGACAGAGCCCCTTGGCGGCACGCCAGCGTCCGTAGCGCATCTCTGCCAGGTCAGTGCCGCCCAAGCCTCAGCTGCTCGCCACCTGCCCCTGGAACAGCTCAGCCTCATCCTCTCGCGCGTCCTCTAGCTCTCGTCGTCGCCACGACGCCTCCTGCCGCTTCTGAGGCGGTTCGCCGCGAACTTATCCACGACCACCGCAAACCGACCTCGTTGCGCTTATAAAAGAGGCCCCGAGCACGTTAGTTCCCTAGGCAGCCTCGGCATGCTCCCCTAGTTCTTCCGTGGCAGCCAATCGACCCGGGGAGGTCTTCTTCCCCACCTCCGGCAACTGCAGCCGCCGCCACTACCCCGGCCATTCCGGCGCCACCAGAGCCTCCCCCTCTCCACTCTCTTCACTAGGAACTCCCTCTCCCCCTAGTGAATCCACCCCCCTGCTCGATTTTGATCGGGACTCGTCGCGGGAGAAAAATCACTTTGCCCGACGGCCACCGTCTGCTGCGAAGCTCGTCGCCGGCAGCTCCGTCCACCCCAGAGACCATAGCGACTATCGGAGTGACCGCCTCGATCCCCTGAGCCCGCGGGGGACCTCCATCTCCCGAACTATGCCGCCGTTCGCCGGCGAGCATCGCCAGAGTCCCGCCTCCGCTCGGGGCAGAGGAAGAGGAGGGAGGTCGACTAGTCAAACCTGACCAGTGGGTCCCCCGAACCCACTGTCAGTGACTCACGCGCCGTCCACGCTGGAGTAAGTGGAAGCGTAGATTCCAAAGTACGTCTTCGACGTGTACCGTTTAATTTAAAAACCAAATTTAACCACAACTTTGACTGCCTATAACTTTTTAATGATAACTCCAAATGAATTGATTCCTTTTCCTACCTCTCTCAAGTTTGATCTAGTTTATTTTAAGATTTATTTGAAAAAATTTCAAGAAAACTTTTTGTGCTATTTAAAATTTGTGTGTTAATTCAAATTTATTTAAAATAGGACTTTGGAGAGAGAGAAGCAAACTTTCAAAAGTCTTGGAGTGCATCCTGCCTTTCCGCATATTAAAGGCAAGCATTCTGAACTCTGGCATAATATTTTGCATGCGTTGTTTGACACGATTATGACACCACCTCCGTACTTAGAGCTCGTTATTTTATGTGGTGATATGACCATTTGCATGAATGCTTATTGGAAATTTCCTTGCTGTTGGAAATGGACATGCTTGTGATAATGATCATCCTCAGATGCCTTTCGTGCCTCTAGGAAGGAAAACGGGAAAGTCTCTGCCTTGGGTAGACCCGAGCTTGTCCCTAGTTCCTCGTCGAGACGAGTGTGTCCGCATGGCATGAGGGGTATGATGAGTGGTGATTACATGCATTGGATGAAATATATTCGTTAAGCTAATTATGCAGGGAATACCTAAACCTCCTGAGTCGACCATAGATCGAGTCTTGTTCCGGTAACCCCCATACTTGTTTCGTACTACCACTTGTCCCTGCCATACGTAGGGTACGGTTCAGTAAGTTTTCAACCCCTTTCCTAGCACACACCGTACAGAGAGGCCATGGTGGAAGATACCGGAGGCATCCGTAGGCATGCCATCCGACCCGGGGCATGGGTGTTTCGGTTGTAGCCGAAGGGTAGCTCCCCTAGTTTTCTTGTGATATAAATTTTGTGATCCCATGCTACGACGAGGTTGTAGCCTCCCACTTAGAGTTTTGCTTAACGGGTGTCGTGGGTGATTTCCAGACACCGTAAGTTAAAGGTGTGTGCGGATAGGTGTGTTTTCAATCAAAAGACCGTAGACGGGATTAGTCCCGATGGACTAAAGGAATTCGTTACTCGTGGGTAAAGAGTACAACCTCTGCAGAGTTTAAACCTATTCTAATAGCCGTGTCCATGGTTAAGGATTATAGTCTGTGATGGGTCAAGTGTCGGTCTTAGTGTCGGTCTTCGGAGGAGAAACTTTTAAACCAGAATTTGGATCATGACTTTAGACTTGTGATGATTATGATTATTATTTTGTTATGGACTAACCCGTTATATTATTTGAATTATCGAGTATCCCTGGGATGGTTCTACCTCCTGGGTATTCACTGTGATTATTTATAAGCCCTTTATGTGGTGTCATTTGAGACGCCTGAATCGTGGCATGCTTGCTATTCATTTATTTATAAGCCCTTTATGTGGTGTCGCCGAGACGCCTATCGTGGCATGCTTGTTATTCATTTACTTTATAAGCCCTTTACGTGGTGTCATTTGAGACGCCCGACTGTGGCATGCTTGTTATTCATTTACTTTATAAGCCCTTTATGTGGTGTCGCTGAGACGCCCGACTGTGGCATGCTTGTTATTCATTTACTTTATAAGCCATTATGTGGTGTCGCTGAGACGCCCGACTGTGGCATGCTTGTTATTCATTTACCTTATAAGACCTTTATGTAGTGTCGCTGAGACACCCGACTGTGGCATGCTTGTTATTTATTTTACTTTATAAGCCCTTTATGTGGTGTCGCTCAGACACCCGACTGAGGCATGCTTGTTATTTACCATCAATTCGAGACGTCGCTTCAGACATCCGAATGGTGCATTTTATTCCTACTTTGTCATTACATATTCGTTGTTACTATTTAATAACCTGCCTGCATGCATCAAGGATTTTATTTTTATGACTGACGTTGTGATCATAGAATATTTTTAGAGCATGATTATCGGTTGTTATATTATACTTGTGTTCATAATGTTTGCGAGTACATTCAAAGTACTCACTGGCTTGTCCCTGGCTATTGTCTTGGCCAGATTTCTTGCGTGGAGAGGAGCGTTGCGATGACAGCCCGGAAACCTACGCAATGGTGATAGCAGCCTCGCAAAGATAGGAGTTAACCTGGTCAGCTGTTCCTATGGGAAATGGAGTCCCATAGACGCTGATGATCCACAAACCGCTTCCGCCATCAACCACTAGAAACCATTTGTTGTACTCAAAGACCAGAATGGTCTTGTACCACATATTTTGTATTTTGCTTTGAATTTCTGTATCAAGTTGGTGCCTCATCAGCTACCAGTAATCTTGGGGCCGGTGAGCACAACGGCCATTTTTTGGAATTTATTACCCGGAAAACCGGTCGCCACATTTATTACAATCTCTTCGCTGAACTAGTGCACCTATACAATTTGCCATTGTATTGGGTGTGTTGGGGACACAAGAGATTTCTTGTATTTGGTTGCAGGGTCGGTTGAGAGAGACTATCTTCATCCTACGCCTCCCATGGATTTTTTCCGTCATGGACGGCCCAAAGAATGTCATACAGCTGCGTCTCTGGCCCACCCAGGACGAAAAGCCCATTTTCTGTCATGATTTTTTGTCATAGAAGTAGGAGCCCACCACATCTACGATGATACCTGGTTTTGTCACAATTATCGTCATAGAAGTGTCATAAGCATGACAGGAAAAAAAAATTCGTTCAGGCCAAAATGTCACGGATGTGTCCTTTTTTTGTAGTGCATGGCACTAGAAAGTTTGTCCCGTATCATACACTAGTATCATGCACATGATACTAGTATATGATACTTTCCGCTATGAGTAGCCTAAAGAGAATATTGAATAATGCATGCAGAAATCTTTGTCATTTACTAGTGTTCATGCATGCATGCAATGCGATAATGCATTGATAAACACATTTTTTTGTGAAGAATGAGAGCATTAATTGAGTACTTTTGCAGACTACAAAAACTAATCCACTGCCTCTATCGTGGTACCAGTACGTGAAATTTTTGAATCGAGCCCTTTAAACTAGAAGGGAGGTAGTAGTACTGTAATAGCTAACCTTGTTGTGATCACTAGATATATAGGACATGGCACGCACCTAGACGGAGGAACTAGTCTGCATTCTGTATATAAGTTTTGTCTGAAGTAAATGTACCTCTATTTTAACCAAACTTATAGAAAAATGTATCAACATTCAGAATGTCAAATCAATATTTTTATACTCATTATGAAATGTAGTTTCATAATATATATATTTGGTATTGTAGATATTTATACTTTTAGTATAAATTTGGTCAAACTTTGCAAACTTTGACTTGACACAAATCTTACGTGGAGCAAAAAGGACCAGAGAGAGTATCATGCATGTGGAGTAGGCAAAAAATTGGTCATTTATAGCCGTCCGAAGTCTCTAAGGGCGCGGCAGCGCGAGGGAGGAGAAGGTCGTGGGAGGCACGATGGTTGACGAAATTAAGTGAAGTTACATGCACGCACCGACATGGCGTGCGAACACGCAAAAGCTATACTGTCAGGCCTACGATATGGGTATAGTAGAAATGACATCTAGTGGGTCCCGCATAGTACTCGAGAACTCTTTAGGGGCGTGCAGCCGTTTATCCACCGGGCAAGCCACCACCCCACTCTGTTTGCACGCCCTACGCATCCCTGTCTTCTACCTTACAACATTTTGTTCCTAGTCGTCCCGTCCTTTCACATTACACCAGTTCCACTTCTCCTAACCCGCATGCAAAATCCATGGCCTCCAAAATCTCCATGATCGGCGGTGAGTACAAGGTGAGAACCATCACCGGCAATGAGTTCATCGTCATCTACACCCGTAGATCCGCGACGGTGGAAGCATACCTTGGTCACTTCCTACACATGTTCTAAAGTTCAAAGGATGAGTGGGTCGCTAGGCTAGATGTTGAGTACACCACAGTCCTGGAAAGGGAGAAGCTTCTAAAGGAGGCAGAGATGAAGAAGCCCACTGTAATCCAGGTTTGCGTAGAAAACGTGTGATTGGTCTACCACATATGCCATGCCGAAGTTAGGTTCCAGGATTTTGAGTTCTTCCTCAAGGACAAAAGAGCGAAAAAATTACTGTAAACTTTACGAACGACAGGAGAGTCCTGGGTCCGATAGGCCTCGTTGTAGGCCAGCCCTTCAATCTCCAGAAGGAAAGCCGAGTGTCCTCCTATCAGCCTACAATGCGTACCCTGGTAGCAAAGATGATTGATCCTTCGTATGATCAACTCAAGAAACCTCACCCGGAGTTTCATCATGCATGGGAGTCGAAGACAATATATGAAAGATCACATCGTGTATGCAACAACGTATGCCTACCTTTGTTTAATTATCTACAAGGGTTGGATGAAGAAGTAGTACCCAGCGTACGGTTCAAGCAAAGAAGTGTCGGCGAAGAGGAAGAGGAAGAGGGATGAGGACGAAATTGAGGACATGGACTCGGACTCCGAGTAAGGTGGCAGTGTCATTGCTCATGCTGGTTCTACAGCAGTGTCAAGTGGATTAGTTGCTTAGTTTTATTTCAGGGGTGTGTTGTGCTGAGCCCCCAGTAGAACTATGTTTATGCTCTTTCTCATTATTTGAGCTCTTTAGTACATACAGTAGTACTAGTATGTCTTACTACTATTCTTCTTGTAGTTGGCACTACTACTCGTATCTTTGCGTTCCTATTGTACTTAATACGTACTAGTAGTATAATTTGGGTCAGTCGATTTGTGAAAGAAGTTCGACGGAGTGAAGGAAGAAGACGACAGAGAAGCTACCCAAGTATCTATATTAGGGTGGCAGGGTGCCCATGATCTATCTTATGAATGTTGGGTGTGGAATGCAATTCGCCGGAAAAAATGGATCATGCCCGGGGTTAAACGGATGGCAGGGGCGGGGGAGCATGGCGGTGGCAGGCGGTTCAGGCGAGGTCGAGGCAGCGGCGGCAGGCAGTTAGGCTTGTGGCGGGCTGGCGGCTAGATGCTTGAGAGAGAAGATGAATAATGCATCAATTTCGGAGGTTGAACAAGCCCTTTTGGCTGTCCATGTTGCGTCCAACGGCTCACAAGAGTCGACTGACCCAAATTGTTCCTTCAGATTGCAGGATCCATGTGGCATTCAAGGTCTCGAAGGTAGATTCCACGTTCGCACCCGGTTTGCGGGCTCCGCGCGGGCGTGACTGGCTTCCGCCGCGACAGCTACCATGCGCGCCTCCTCCGCACAGGCGGAAACGAGAATAACACGCTAGCTCCTCCTCGCCAGCGTACTTGAGCATGCACTCGTCTTCCTCTTTGTATGCTGCGAGAATCGACATGGCACCACCTGCTCGCGTGCTTGGCAGCGCGGCGGCATCGCGAGGAGGGACTGCAGACGACATGAGCGAGAGAGCCTTCGGCTTCATGGCACAGGGATGGCGGGCACACGGCGGTGATGAGCGAGAAATGGTCGGCCGAAGCAGGCTGGTGCCGACATATCCAACTGCGGCGGCGGCATATTGATGAGTGCGTGTATGGGAGCTTAGTTTAGTTTTATATACGGTTGGTTGATACGTCTCCAATTGTATCTATAATTTTTGATTGTTCCATGTTGTTATATTATCATTCTTGGATGTTTTATAATCATTTTATATCATTTTTTGGTACTAACCTATTGATATAGTGCCAAGTGCCAGTTGCTGTTTTTTTGCATGTTTTTTACATCGCTGAAAATCAATACCAAATGGAGTCCAAACGCAGCGAAACTTTTTGTGGATTTTTTATGGACCAGAAGACATCCAGTGGACCGAAGAAGCACCTAGGGGGTGCTCCGAGGAGAGCACAACCCACCAGGGCGTGCCTGGAGGCCCATGCGCGCCCTTGTGGGTTGTGCCCACCTCGGGTGCCTCCCGAACCGCCTCTTTACTCTATAAATACCCGAATATTCTAGAAACCCTAGGGGAGTCGACGAAAATCAATTCCAGCCGCCGCAAGTTCCAGAACCACTAGATCCAATCTAAACACCATCACGGAGGGGTTCATCATGTCCATTGGTGCCTCTCCGATGATGCGTGAGTAGTCTTTTGTAGACCTATGGGCCATAGTTAGTAGCTAGATGGCTTCCTCGCTCTCTCTTTTGATTCTCAATACAATGGTCTCTTGAAGATCCATATGAAGTAATTCTTTTTGCGGTGTGTTTGTTGGGTTCGAATGAACTTTGCGTTTATGATCAGATCTATCTTTTTATCCATGAAAGCTATTTTAGTCTTCTTTGATCTCTTATATGCATGATTGCTTATAGCCTTATATTTCTTCTCCAATATTTGGGTTTTGTTTGGCCAATGTGATATATTTATCTTGCAATGGGAAGAGGTGCTTTGTAATGGGTTCGATCTTATGGTGCTTAGTCCCAGTGCCAGAAGGGGAACCGACACGTATGTATCGTTGCTATTAAGGATAACAAGATGGGGTCTATTTCTACATAAATAGATCTTGTACATATCATGTCATCGTTCTTATTGCATTACTCCATTTCTCCATGAACTTAATACACTAGATGCATGCTGGATAGCGGTTGATGTGTGTAGTAATAGTAGTAGATGCAGGCAGGAGTCGGTCTACTAACCTTGGACGTGATGCCTATATAATGATCATTGCCTGGATATCATCATGGTTATTTGAAGTTCTATCAATTGCCCAACGGTAATCGTTTACCCAACATTTGCTATTTTTCTCGAGAGAAGCCACTAGTGAAATATACGGCCCCGGGTCTCTTTCTCATTATACTTGCCTTTGCGATCTATCTTGATTTGCTTTTATTTTCAGATCTATTAAACCAAAAGTACAAAAATACCTTGCTGCAATTTATTTTATCTCGCGTTCGCGCGAGATCAATCTATCAAATCATTACAACTTTCTCACGTCCGTTTGCCAATTTCAGGCGCCGTTACCCGAAAGGGATTGACAACCCATTTAACACATCGGGTTGCGAGTGTTTGTTATTTATGTGGAGGTGCTATTTACGTAGTGTTGCTTGGTTCTCCTACTGGTTCGATAACCTTGGTCTCATCACTGAGGGAAATACCTACCATCGTAGACTAAGGCATACCCACCCACCCAGGTTCAAGGCATGGTACTTGCAATTTGGGTTTGTTGCATCAATTATACTGTAGGGGGTTCCCTTACAGTCTTTCTGTCAAAAAAAATACCTACCATCTTTGTGCTGCATCATCCTTTCCTCTTTGGGGAAATAACGACGTAGTCTGACAGACATCATTGGTCAAACTTAAAAGAACACCATACTAGTACATGTAAACATTAGACTGAGGCAGTGCTTATACTACCGCGTTAGTTAGGACAACATCAATACAGTGTCCTATGCAAGCGCGAGCACCGCAGCCATGCGGATGATCAAATGGTGCGTCACCGTGTCGGGCTTGAAGGACATCCACTGAACCTTTTTGTGTGTGTGAAAACAATCCCCGAATATTACTCTACTTTTTTTTCCTGGAAAAGTTCTTCATGCTACAATATTTCCATATATTTGAATTTAGCTTCAATTCGTGATTATTCAGATTTTGACGTTTTAGGTGCGCCCTAGACATTTTTTTAATACTGATTTTGTGTGTGTGTGCGTGACTGAGAGAGAATGCGTGTATGTGTCCATATGTGTGTTTTGGCGGAAGGGAAATTGTCTACGTTCTGGGAACCAGGGTACCCAAACTTGCCTGCCTGCGGCCCATGGCATGGCTCCATCGATGGCCTGGTACGGCCCATCTTCAGCACCGGCAAGACAAGACCCTCCCGAGGGGCCAAGCCTCACGAGGCGGACGACACCAAGACCTCCGGAGGAAGCAACCTCGCTAGGCTGGCTCCTGAGTACCGGAGATTCATATGCAGGCGCTCACCTCATGAGTTTGAGGTGACGCAAGACATGACGACCAAGGCAGGGCCGGCGCCAGCGGGCGCAGAGCGGCAGGTTTCCTCTTTGGTGCTAAGGAGGCAAGCGCAGGCGCGGGGTCCCGAGGAATCAGCCAAAGGTTTCCATTATCATGCAACTAGACCAAGACCGCCAGGATGGTAGGACGGATTTCATCGCTGAGCCCACCATGGCGTCAGGAGCAGAAGCTTTGCACGCGAAGACCACCTTTTGTCAGGGTAAGATGTACTATTTGTCCCCCTTCAAACTTGGCCACTGTGGGATCCCTTCCCGCCTTCGTTTTGGAGGAAGAGGACTGAGGCCACTATAAATATAGCTTATCCACCACCATAGGAGGGGATCCGGGATCCAACCCAAACACTCACTAGATCGCATCCACAAGAACAGGCCTCCTGAGGTTGTTCTTCCCCTGTCCAAGTTCATCCTCAGCCCCTCGCGAGGCTAATCCACCACAGAACAGGAGTAGGGTCTTACACTGCAAGGTGGCCCGAACCTGGGTAAACGGTCGTGTCTCTTTCCTTTCTTGTTCATCGAGTTAGGCCGTGAGAACGATGAATTGGTTGGCTGAAGAGGTTGAGTTCTTCCCACACGCCCCAGAGTTCAAACCTTTCTTGGGTCAGCGGAGTCCTGAATCGTACATTTGGTGCGCTAGGTAGGAGCGTGTCGAAGGGTTGCCTCCTTGTCAGTCGCGCTTGTAGGACCTTGAAGTATATCAAGAGGGGGGTGATTAGACTACTTGACCAATTAAAAACTTAACCTTTTCCTAATTTTAGACTTTGGCAGATTTTAGCTATCTTTGCACAAGTCAAGCAATCTTCACACAATTCAAGCAAGCATGCAAAGAGTATATGAGCAGTGGAATTTAAAGCATGCAACTTGCAAGAATGTAAAGGAAAGGGTTTTGTCGGGGAGGCTGATCGTACCCACGGACACCTATGGGGCCGGCGGAGCAGGCCCCTTTGTAGTTCGGAGGGGGGAGGAGGTCGCACGAAGAGCGGATCGAGGCGATGCACACGAGCGGTTTACCCAGCTTCGGAGCTCTCCGGAGAGATAAAACTCCTACTGCTGCTTGTTTGATCTATTGTGTTCTTGCTACGGAGCAACGAGGGCTACAAAACCTAGCGTGAGTCGATCTGGCCTCCAAAGGTCGAATGAACCCAACGAGACGAACCTAGCCAATTGAACTGAACGGAACTCGAACCGAACCGAACCGAAACGAACCCTTTCTACGTTGCACTCGGGCCTCCTTTTATATGCTCAAGGGGTCTCCGACAGGTGGCAACATAGGCGGGGGTACAAATGTAAAAACAGGAGTTGGTACACCTACTTGAACAGTGTACAATGCAAAATACCTAACTCTGACGGCAAGGGACAAAAGCAATAAATGCCCGTCGTTGTCGCCCAAACAGTGCAACAGAGGCCGTCAGGTGCGCCTCCGCTCGCCACGATGGCGAGCCTGTCAGCGCCGCGTGTCGCTACTTTCCACTGGCTGCACAGCCGCTCGACACGCGCCCATGGAACGGTCCCATGGCGACATGTCGCTGGGTGAGCTGGAGCGGAGACGGAGAGAAGTTGCATGCCGCGGCAAGCGCCTTGCCGCGGCCGAATCCTTGTCGCGCCCGGAGACTTGTCGCTCCGGGCCTTCCGGCAAGCTCCTCTTGCCGGGCCTCGTCTTCTGCGTGCCTGGAGCGGCTTTCCCGACAAGCTCCTCTTGTCGGGACCTTGTCCTCTCAATCTAATACTTTGTTCTTGAATGGCTCCAAAGGAGCCACGGAGGGTATTGGTGGTGACGAGGCAAGCCTTGCCACGGGGTGCTGCAACTGTCCGTGCACGAGTACGGGATACTAGGGTACCCCTACTCTAGTACACCGACAGGAGCCCCCGGGCCCGCCGCACACGGTGCCGAAGCGCTTGTCGGGCCAGGCCCGTAATCGCACGGACACGCCGCGGCCTCGACCACGCCGCAACTTCGCCCGGACCCACCACGATCCCCACTAACGGCACGCACCGGACGTGGCGTCGTGCGAGAGATCGTGGGCGCGGTCATGGGGAGTTCTTTATTAATATATGCGGGACGTCCGCCCCCCTCCTCCCCTTTATAAGCGGCGGAAACAGAGGCAGGCCAACCGTCCCTGCCATTGCCGTCTTGTCAAGAAACCACCGCCGCTCCCCTCGTCTTCTTCGGTGCGAAGAGAGCAGCGCCCCGCCCCTTTCGCCACAAGCACACTCACCGCCGTCGACCTCCTCCGCCCCCCCCCCCGCCATGGCCCCGAAGGCCGATAAGGAGAAGGGCGTCAAGTCGGCCGAGGCGCAGCGGCTCGCGGCGCTGCGCAAGGAGCGAGCCGTCTTCCCCCGCAGCTCGGCGCACGGGAGCTGCGGGACGTCTACTATCTTTTTTGGTCGACGGAGACTCGGGCGCATCCGCGCACGAGGGTGCTCCCCGCCTCCGCCGCTGATCTGGAGATGAAACTGACCACTCTGACGCAGATGTTGGATGGCGCCAGAGAGCGGGAGGTGGCCTTGTTGGAGGCGATCAAGACCAAGGAGGAGCTGCTGGCGAATGCTGCCTCCATCCAGAACACCTTGAGGGAGAGCGTGGAGCACTGGACCGAAGGTCTTGTGGACACCGCCGCCGACATCCACAACGAGCTGATGGAGCTGGGGATGGCGGACCTTGCGTACTCCTCCGACGAGCATCTCCAACCCAGCGCCAAGCTCAGCTTGTTCTTCAAAGGCGTGGCGACGGGCTTCCGGCGACTCCGGGAAGAGGTCCCGAAGCAGCTTGCTGAGGAATCGCGCCAAGTTTGTGCGGGGGCCCTCGAGAAGGTGTTGATGAAGGTGGCCTTCCGCAACCCGGGCCTCAACCTTAACGGCGTCCTCAGATCCTTGCCGTCCGAAGCCAACGTGGAGGAGCTCAAAGCCCTTGTCGCGCCCATTGTGGACAAGGTGAACAAGATCAAGCGGATCAAGGGCGACCGCGTGGACTAGGCCGCCAACCTTATCTTTCCCTTGTCGCTGCTGATCATGTTTTAGGAAACTTTGTTAGATCAGTGACAAGTTATTCTGTAATATACTCTATCTTAGGTGAATCGATCAATGCAATGTTATTTCCTCTATTTGATTTCTTCCTTTGTATGCTATTGCCCTACGCTTTTCAGGAAAACTTGCCGGTGCAGGCACCCTTGCCGCGAGCGCCGAGTGCGGAACTTCAGCAGCCTGCTGGCGGGGTCACTACCGACAAGCAACCTTGTCGCGGACTAGCCGCAGCTCACTTAAGTTGTTGAGCGGACTCGAAACAAAGTAAGGGCACGACCAGTCACGATTTGGTTCCTCTGCACAATGTTTTCCATACAAAGTACTATCGTTCGAGGAAGATAACGAAAATTTTAAAAAATGATTGCTCAAACTTTGGCAACTTAGATTTTCTGTTTCTTGCTTCCCGATGAGGTGAAACTTCCTCGAGCGGTGCCTGGTCCATTGTATTATCTCCTCCTCCCCCTGGTTAACTTGTGCGCGAGGGAGCCTTCCTTTCTTTGAGAGAAGAAAAAGAAGAGGAAATAACGTTATGGAGCCTAGCGGCTCGATTCTGCTTACCGGGTGTGGTTGCTGCACAAAGTGTTAGCCAAAGCATGCAATAAATTGATGAAAGCATGAACTTGACAAGTCGTATGCAACACACGAAGCTTTCTTGATGCATCGGGTCTGCACCCGGCTTTGTACGGAAGGATTACACGCAACAGCGGCAAGACTTGTACAAAAGGTGGTTGCCGGAACGGATTCCGACAACCGCGCCCTATGGGTAAAACTTACGAAGATGCTCAATGTTCCAGGAGTTGCTCATCGGAATGCCATCTTCAGTCTCAAGGCGGACAGCGCCAGGCCTAGTGACTCGTTTCACCCGATAAGGGCCTTCCCACTTCAGCGTCAACTTGTTTGAATTCTTGGCGGACTGAACGCGCTGAAGAACAAGGTCGCCTTCCTCGAGACTTCTGGCACTAACCCTGCGGCTATGGTAGCGACGCAGGGCTTGCTGGTAGCGAGCGGCTCGCACAGCGGCCTGAAGACGATCCTCCTCGAGGAGCAGCGCGTCATCTTGTCGCAGCTGCTCTTGCTCAAGCTCATCATAAGCGAGTACTCGAGGCGATCCGTGTATACGAGTTCCATGGGGAGAACTGCCTCTGCTCCATAGACTAGAGCAAAGGGTGCCTGGCCGGTGGCTCGATTTGGCGTCGTCCTGATCGACCAAAGAACCACCGGCAGCTCCTCGATCCAGTTTCTTCCGCACTTGTGCAGCCTGTCGAAAGTTCTGGTCTTGAGCCCGCGCAGCACTTCAGCATTTGCCCTCTCTTCTTGACCGTTGCTTCTCGGGTGAGCAACGGAAGCGAAGCAGACCTTGGCGCCAAGGTCTTGGACGTACTGCATGAAGGTGCGACTCGTAAATTGTGTGCCGTTGTCGGTGATGATCCTGTTAGGGATTCCAAAACGGCA
This sequence comes from Aegilops bicornis, assembly GCA_021605145.1. Lineage (NCBI taxonomy): Eukaryota > Viridiplantae > Streptophyta > Magnoliopsida > Poales > Poaceae > Aegilops > Aegilops bicornis. The sequence goes on from CM038675.1 coordinate 260,487,294, forward strand.
AACAATCAACCTGAAGAACTTGATCACGACTGTGCCGTTACCTTCCTCACTGCTTCCACTTCCGGCCACTTTGTGAACTTGTCGATGGCGACGTACAAGTACTCAAAGCCCCCGACAGCTCGGGGGAAGGGGCCGAGGATGTCGAGCCCCCAGACCGAAAATGGCCAGGATAAAGGGATCGTCTAGAGAGCTTGAGCTGGCTGGTGTATCTGTTTGGAATGGAACTGGCACGCTTCACACTTGGTTACTTGTGCAGTTGCATCCTGGAGGGCTGTCGGCGGAAGAAACCTTGCTTGGAAAGCTTTGCTTGGCAAGTGCTCTTGCGCCAATGTGGTGACCACATATGCCTCCATGTATCTCTCTCGCCAACAGCTTCCATCTTCCCGGAAATACACTTCAATTTCACACCGTTGAGTCTTCTTCTGCATAAAGATGTCGTCGACAAACCGTACATACTCGATTGCCGGGCTACTCTTCCCGCTTCTTCCCGCTCTTCGGGAAGTTCTCCTGTCTGAAGGAAACGGACAATCTGCTGCGCCCATGCTGGAGCTTGTGGCTCGACAACAAGGACTAAAGGCACATCTGCTGCTGCGGGACCATCAGCTTCCACGGCGAGGACCTACGGCCCTGCCGGAGCTTGATGCTCCCCGACAAGCTTGCCGGAGCAAGACTTGTCGGGAGCGTCTGCTTCAACGGAACAAACCCTGGGGTCTGTCGGAGCAGACTGCTCCTCAGCACTGTTGGTGTTGATCTTGGGGACCTTTGCAACAACGGCTTCGGGAAGCTCTGTCGGAAAGTAGTCACCAGAGGCCAACTTCCTCTTCTTGCTCATCCAGCTTGATGGTGTTACGGTTGGTGAGTCGACTTGAGCACGAAAATCCCTGGTTCCATTGTGTAACTTAAGCGCAGCACTTTGACAGCCGTCGGCAATATCATTCTCGAGCTCTTGGAACATGTTCCATTTGCGGGCCGTCAAAGTGCTCTTCTAGCTTCCTCACTTCATCAACGTAGGCTTCCATCAACAGACTCGTAATCTTTGTTGACTTGGCGGACGACGAGTTGCGAGTCACCCCGACAATAAGCTTCTTGATCCCAAGGTCCATCAGTGATCCCGAGACCGGCAAGCAAACCTTCATACTCTGCAGTATTGTTTGTCGCTTGCTCCTTGGGAAGGTGCATCCGGACGACGACTTGAGGTGCTCTCCGGTGGGTGCGATAAGCAGCACGCCGCACCGGGCGCCTTTGCAGCGAGAAGGCACCATCAAAGTACATCAGCCACTCTTTCTTTGGCTTCTTTGGACGGAATGCTCGTCTCCGGAATCTCTTCATCCGCGTTGGCGCCCATTCTGCTATGAATTCTGCCAAGGCTCTGCATTGGATAGTTGATGTGCTTTCAAACTTGAGACCAAAGCTTGACAGCTCCAGGCCCACTAGACAATCCTGCCTGCCGCTTCGGATTCTCGCAGATCCTCTTCATGAAAGCGAGTGACAACTGTGATCTCATGTGCTTGGAAGTAATGGCGCAGCTTTCTCGAGGCCATGAGGAGGCCGAAAAGCAATTTCTACACGCCAGAGTACCTCGATCTAGCTCCCTGCAGGAGGGCACTGACAAAGTAGACTGGGCGCTGCACCATCCTTTTCTGCATCTGCTCATGCGTCTTCACGGACTCGTCCTTGTCGGGACCAGAGCTTGTCGGCGAAGCCCCCTGCTTGTCGCTGGACGTGCTTGCCGCGGTTGCTGGCTCGTCATCCGCCTCCCTCTCCGCCACTAACGCAACACTAACCACTTGATTGGTCGCCGCTATATACAGCAGCAACTTCTCTTGTGGCTTAGGTGCGACAAGTGTTGGAGTGGAGGACAGGTATCTCTTTAAGTCCTGCAGCGCAGCCTCCGCTTCGGGAGTCCATTTTACTAGACCTGCCTTTTTCAAAATCTTGAAAAATGGCAGGGCGCGCTCAGCAGACCTAGAAATAAACCTGCTGAGAGCAGCCACGCAACCGACAAGTCTTCGTACATCCTTGACGCGCTTTGGTGCTTCAATCTGCTCAATGGCCTTGATCTTGTCGGGATTAGCTTCGATCCCTCGCTGAGACACGAAGAACCCGAGAAGCATGCCGGAAGGGACTCCAAACACGCACTTCTCGGGGTTGAGCTTGAGGTTGATCTTGCGTAGATTTGCAAAGGTCTCGTCCAAATCTTGAACCAAAGTTGCTTTGTCCTTGCTCTTGACTACTATGTCATCCATCTAGGCTTCTATATTTCTGTGCATTTGCGGCTCAAAAGCGTCATGGACTACCCTTGCAAATGTTGAACCAGCATTCTTCAAACTGAAAGGCATCCGTATGAAACAGTATGTGCCACATGGTGTGATGAATGCGGTCTTCTCTTCATCTCCTTCAGCCATGAAGATCTGATGGTATCCTGAGTAGGCATCAAGAAACGAAAGCAAATCACATCCAGTCGTGGAGTCAACAATCTGGTCAATGCGCGGCAAGGGAAATCGAACTTTGGGACATGCTTTATTAACATCCGTGAAGTCAATACAAAGTCTCCATTTCCCATTTGCCTTGCGCACGACTACAGGATTGGCAAACCACGTAGGATGGAGCACTCCTCTGACGAGGCCTGCTGCTTCCAGTTTCTTGATCTCTTCGGCTATGAAATCTTGTCGCTCCACAGCTTGCTTCGACTTTTGCTTGACGGGCCGCGCATGAGGACAAACGGCCAGCGGTGCTCAATCACTTTCACAGGAACACCGGGATATCAGACGGTTGGCATGCAAACACGCCGACATTCGCCCGCAGGAAAGCAACGAGCGCGCCTTCCTATTTGGGGTCGAGAGAGGCACTGATGGTGAAGGTACCACCAGCGCTGTCCTCCTTGGCGGGCACCTTCTTGGTCTTCGATGGAGCCACCATCTTCTTGCACTTGCCGGTGGAGCTCGATGGTGCGTCCTCGACGGTAGCGCAGCACTCCGAAGAGGTGCGCTTGCCGGAGTGAGCATCAGAGTCCTTGCCGGACTTGGACTTGGTCTTCTTCCCCCCGGGAGCTTTAGCGGCAAGTGTTGGGCAGTCTGTCGCGGCTGCTGCATCCCGGTAGATCTTGTCGGCACAGATAAGGGCATCCTTCTTGTCGCCATGGACAGAGATGACGCTTATCGGGCCTGGCATCTTGAGTAGGTTGTAAGCGTAGTGAGAGGCTGCCATGAACTTGGCGAGTGCTGGACGGCCAAGTATCCCATTGTAAGGCAATGGGAAATCGGCGACGTCAAACGTAACCCTCTCAGTCCTGAAGTTCAGCTCGCTGCCAAATGTGACCGGCAACGTAATCTTCCCCTTCGGCTTGCTCCTTCCCGGATTGATTCCTTGGAAGGTTCCGGTCTCTTCGAGCTCACTGTCAGGGATTTGAAGCTTCGGAGCACCGTGGAGGAGATCAGATTCAAGCCGGCCCGCCGTCAACTAACATTTTCGTGACCTTGAGGTTGCGGATGGTTGGAGAGACCAACATCGGCAAGCACCCGACCGCAGCTTATGCGATCGTGGTGGTCCTCAATATAAAAATGATAGGCGTCTTTGGACCACTTCAGAGGCTTGCGCGACTCTCACGGATGGTTCCGCTGCATTGAACTTCCACATCCATTGCTTGAGTTGGCGGTGGGAGGTATGCGGGAAGCACCTCCGCCAACGCAGAACCTCTGTGGCTTTCAAACTCCTGCTCATCGGCGTCGCTGCCCTCCGTATCTTCGTCGTCATCATCATCTTCATCCTTGTCGCGGCCGCGGGGAGGTCGATCTGCTTGTCGCTGCTTGACTTTGCCGTGGCGTCCTCCCCGGCCGGGACGTTTCTTTCTTGCTCCCCCTGCACCCTCCTGGGCCTTCTCCTTGTCTCGCCGCTCGTACTCAGCTCTCTGCTGTTCGACGAGCTGCTCGACCTTCTTGCAGCTCTGGAGATCGTGGCCCTTGGTGCGGTGGATCTTGCAATCTTGCTTGCCGGAGCCGTCACCTTGTCGTGCCGCCACCGGCCCAGTGGTTGGCGTCGTGCAACCTCCTTGCCGGAGCCACCAGCCTTGGCGTTCTTGTCGCCGCCTCCGTTGCGGACTGCTCGACAGCTAGCACTTCTCTGCTTTTCTTCTTCCTGTTGCCTCGCCGCGGCCCTTCTTTGCCGGGCGGTGTCATCACCGCGGACCCGCTTCGCATTCTCTCCCGAGTCTCCTCCTTCCTCGGTAGCGCACACTTGTCGGCCAAGGTGTACAGCTCATCGACGTCCTTGACTTTGCACATCGCCATCTCCTCCCTCATCCTGCGGTTCCGCACATTCTCGATGAAATGCACCGATCACCGCGGCAGGTGGACGCCTCGATGTTGTAGTGCACAGGCTGAATCTCTGAATGAACTTGCGCAGGGACTCTCCTTCCTTCCGGCAAGCAAGTGAAGGTCGCTCTCTTGGCCATGAGGTTTGTGGCCACCCGTGAAGGCGCCAACAAACCGATGGCACAGATCTGCCAGAGGATATGGAGCTGTCCGGCAAGTGCATGAGCCAAGATCTGACGTTGGGCTTGAGCACGAGCGGGAAGTAGTTGGCGAGGATCTTGTCGTCCCGTCCCCCCGCAGCCTGCACCGCGATGGTGTAGATGCTGAGGAACTCCGACGGGTGCATCCGGCCATCATACTTCTCCGGCACGTCTGGATCGAAGTTTTTCTGGCTGGGCCACTGGACTTGCCGCAGCTCATGAGTGAACGCAGGGCAACCTACCGCGTACGGCAAGTTTCCTGGCCCCTCCGGCGCGTGCATGTCAACAGAAGGCCCAACGCGCTTGTCGGATTGACGTCGCGCTTCTCTTCGGCGCTCGATGCGAGTTCGAGCGTCCTCTTGTTGTCGCTCATGAAGAACTTGGCGCTGATCGCGGCGAACTTCGCCGGATCCGGCGACGCAGCGGGAGTCGCTGCCGAGGTGGATCCGGTGAGTCGGCGATCTTGGCCTTCTTGGCGGAGAGTGCACGGTGGTTGCACCTCCGACAGTCTCGCCGCCACCGGCTCGTGCCTTGTCGTCGCGCCCGCGGCAACAATGGCGTTGGTTGCCGCGAGCGTCGCAGCTTGGCAAAGCCGATGAGGCTCGATGGTGGCTCCTCCACTGCGTCGACCTTGTCGGCCGTTGGAGGGTAGTTGAGGAGCAGCTGAGCTCTCGCCAGAGCTTCTGCTGGAGTAGTAGGCGGCATTGGAGAACGGTGCGGGGAGCGGGACACGCTCGGACTTCTAACCACGTTAGAAGGAGCAGCGCCCCGTCCGGGCGACCATATCTCGCTCGCGCCAGGATGTTGGCGCGCATGCTGGTCTCGAGGGTCTTGATCCAACGAACGTATGGCGTTGTGAACGCCATGACGTTGCTGGTCCCGCGTCTCCTGAGATGGACGCGGGGGATGCGTGGACGCCGAGGTCTGCGGTGCCTTGTCCTTGGACTTGGCAACGGGTCGCGAGCGCCTTCGTCGACGCCCGTTCCTCCGCCAGCGTCTGCCCCACCACCCGTTTGCTGCGGTGAGGGTGGGCACGACGCGGACGGCTCTGCTGCCGCCGAAGCCTTCTTCTTCGGTGGCATGTTGAGGAAGATGTTGATGGTGCTGCTCGTGTGAACGCCGGATCAGATTCACACGGCCTCGACGCCCCTACTCGGGCGCGCCAGAGATGTCGGGGAGGCTGATCGTACCCACGGATACCTATGGGGCCGGCGGAGCAGGCCCCTTTGTGGTTCGGAGGGGGGCGGAGGTCGCACGAAGAGCGGATCGAGGCGATGCACATGAGCGGTTTACCTAGCTTCGGAGCTCTCCGGAGAGATAAAACTCCTACTGATGCTTGTTTGATCTATTGTGTTCTTGCTAGGGAGCAACGAGGGCTACAAAACCTAGCGTGAGTCGATCTGGCCTCCAGTGGGTCGAATGAACCCAACGAGACGAACCTAGCCAACTGAACTGAACGGAACTCGAACCGAACCGAACCGAACCGAACCCTTTCTACGTTGCACTCGGGCCTCCTTTTATATGCTCAAGGGGTCTCCGACAGGTGGCAACATAGGCGGGGGTACAAATGTAAAAACAGGAGTTGGTACACCTACTTGAACAGGTATGCGATTGCAAAATACCTAACTCGACGGCAAGGGACAAAAGCAATAAATGCCCGTCGTTGTTGCCCAAACAAAGGTGAGGTCGTCGAAAGCGCCTCCGCCGCCACGATGGCGAGCCTGTCGGTGCCAGCGTGTTGCTACTCTCCGCTGGGTGCACAGCCGCCGACACGCGCCCATGGAACGGTCCCATGGCGACACGTCACTGGGTGAGCTGGAGCGGAGACGGAGAGAAGTTGCATGCCGCGGCAAGCGCCTTGCCGCGGCCGAATCCTTGTCGCGCCCGGAGACTTGTCGCGCTCCGGGCCTTCCCGGCAAGCTCCTCTTGCCGGGGCCTCGTCTTCTGCGTGCCTGGAGCGGCTTTCCCGACAAGCTCCTCTTGTCGGGACCTTGTCCTCTCAATCTAATACTTTGTTCTTGAATGGCTCCAAAGGAGCCACAGACGGTATTGGCGGTGACGAGGCAAACCTTGCCGTAGGTCAGAATCGTCTGCGGCACGAGCACGGGATACTAGGGTACCCCTACTCTAGTACACCGGCTGTGTTTGGAGGATTCAAACGCAATTGGAGACACGGATGTTTTTGTCGTGGTTCCGATAGGTGGTGCTATCGTACATCCACGTTGATGGAGACTTCAACCCACGAAGGGTAACGGTTCTTGAGTCCACGAAGGGTCCACGAAGAAGCAAGCTTGTCTATCCCACCATGGTCGTCGCCCACGAAGGACTTGCCTCACTAGCGGTAGATCTTCACAAAGTAGGCGATCTCCTTACCCTTACAAACTCCTTGGTTCAACTCCACAATCTTGTCGGAGGCTCCCAAGTGACACCTAGCCAATCTAGGGGACACCACTCTCCAACAAGTAACAAATAGTGTGTTGGCGATGAACTCCTTGCTCTTGTGCTTCAAATGATAGTCTCCCCAACACTCAACTCTCTCTCATAGGATTTGGATCTGATGGAAAGAAGATTTGAGTGGAAAGCAACTTGGGGAAGGCTAGAGATCAAGATTCATATGGTAGGAATGGAATATCTTGGCCTCAACACATGAGTAGGTGGTTCTTTCTCGTAATCGGTAAGTTGGAAGTGTAGGTTTGTTCTGATGGCTCTCTCCACGAATGAAGAGGAGGTGGAGGGGTATATATAGCCTCCACACAAAATCTAACCTTTACACACAATTTACCAAACTCGGTAGGACCGAATCAACAAACTCGGTCGAGATGATTCAAGAAACCTAGTGACCGTTAGTGATTTTGTGGGACCGACATGCAACTCGGTAGGACCGATATGGTTAGGGTTAGGGCATAACGTAATCTCGGTGAGACCGATTACACAATCTCGGTGAGACTGATTTTGGTAATTAGCTAACCGGAGAGTTGGTCGTAAACTTCGGTGGGACCGATTCGCTCTTTTTCGGTGAGACCGAAATGTTACGAAAGGGAAACAGAGAGTTTACATTGCAATCTCGGTGGGACCGATCGCTCACTTCGGTTAGAACGAAACGTTACGAAGGGAAACAGAGAGATTACAATCCCAAGACCGAGATCCGTATCGGTGAGACCGATTTGCCTAGGGTTTGTGGCAGTGGCTATGACATTTGAACTCGGTGGCACCGGATAGAAAGAATCGTTAGGACCGATTTTTACTTTGGGTTTAGGTCATATGTGGATGTGAGAAAGTAGTTGAGGGGTTTTGGAGCATATCACTAAGCACTTGAAGCAAGAGGCTCATTAAGCAACACCTCATCCCTCCTTGATAGTATTGGCTTTTCCTATAGACTCAATGTGATCTTGGATCACTAAAATGCAAAATGTAGAGTCTTGAGCTTTTGAGCTTGAGCCAATCCTTTGTCCTTAATATTTTGATGGATCCACTTTCATCATCCATGCCATGCCATTCATTGAGCTTTCCTGAAATATTTGTCTTGTAATAGCATTAGCTCAATGAGCTATATGTTGTTATGAATTACCAAAACCACCTAGGGATAGTTGCACTTTCAATCTCCCCTTTTTTGGTAATTGATGACAACATATAGATCAAAGCTTCGACAAATGATAACAGGATTGAAAAACATCGTTGCTTTGAGAAGTATGTGATAAGCAAGAGCTCCCCCTAAATTTGTGCATAGTTTAATATTTGCTTTGGACTGCAAATGCACAAGGAATTAGGCTCATGGGTTACTCTTCCATGTCACATACATCTTGGTGGAGAGCTCAAAATAATAAAGATTGAATACATGCACTCATCACCAAGCAAAGTGAATGATCATATAAGGATAAGTAAGATAATATCATCTAACAAGCATAAGTGTAGCTTATGATCAAACACATAATCATCAATGTCTCACAGATAATAGCATAGTATCTCAAGCAATCAAAATCAAACAAAGTTCAACCAAGAAGACAAGAGAGAACAAAGCAAACTCTCTCTCTCTCGAAGCCTATGATCTATACATTTTTCTCCCCCTTTGGCAACAAGTTACCAAAAAGTTCCTAGAAAATGCATAGTACTATATCGTCTCTCGGGCTTGGCCTTCAGTTGGTGTTGTATAGATGGCTCCTTGGACGAAGACTTCAGTTGATGTGGATGGAGCTGAAGGATTTGGTGCTGGAGCTGGTTGCACTGGAGCTGTAGCTGGTGCGGATGAAGTAACTCGTGTCTCACATGGCTCTGCAGCCTGATCTCTAAGCTCGAGGCACTCGCAAATGCATCAAGAGTTGTCCTGCCCTTTCTCTCCTGCATGTCATCCTGTAGCTGCTCCACAACCGATCAATCTCGCCATTTTGACATCTAAATCATAGAATTTTTGTTCCATGATTCTTTCCAGGCTCTCCTGGTTTTGAGTTAGGGTGGCCAACCCCTTCTCAATCCTCAGAGTTGATGCTATCAAGTAACCAAGCTGGTCCTGCTTGTTCTTCAAAAAGTACTCAGATACCTCCCAGCCTTCTCTTTCTTTGCTTTCTCCTTCTTCTCTTGAGCTTGTACTGATGATGGTTCATTCTCATTCATCACAACTTGATTGTCCTCAAAGTCTGGATAGAGACCAAAGTGTTCCTTATCCAATGATATTTTCCTATGCCCATCTTTGAGTTAATCAACTCCTGAATTTGTGGGGCATATCCACAACTTCTCTTTTGGTCTGCTCATTGTCCTCTTGATAGTCTCAACCATGAGGCTCATGACCTTGAATTTCTGTGGCACATCAAATATGTGTAGCAAATTAATTGCATGCCCCGATCATGTTGTGGTCACCGACTTGGGCAAAAGAGTGTGCCTTAGGATCCAGCTTGATCGCTTGGCAGCCCCGACAGAAGAAAATGGATCGACCCAAACTTGAAAGTCTCAAGAGCTTTGTCTGGGATCTCCTTGTACATATGTGACATAGAATTGTGATCCATCTTTTTCTTGGCATAAACGTCCAAGTCATCTTCACTCTCCTTTGGGGCATTGATCAGATTGGCCCATTCCTCAATAGTTGATTGGTATCTCGTATGTTCAGACATCCAAACTATCCTGCCATCTGGATAGAAATGTGCTGTGGAGTACAATTGCTTAATGAGCTCATCATTCCAGTTTGTGAGCTTCTGCCCAACAAAGTCTACAACTCCACACGCACTGAAGCTGTCATACACTCCAGGATAATGTTCTTCATTCTCCTTTATGTAGGTCCACTCGACCCACCTAAAATAACACACTATAGGCTTCTTGTCAAACAAGATTGTCTCATAGAAATCCTCATTGTTCCTTTGTGTGAAACTCAGAATCAACAGCAGTCCTTCTCCTGGTAGCATATGGATCTCGACTGTCTCCATAGCCTCAACCCCCGAGTCTCTCCCCGATCTTCATGTTCTCAGCCACAGGATGAGCATCATTGTGGTCTGGAATCTTGGGTTTGAGCTTCCTCAGGACTTGTCCTTCATCATCTTCCTCAGCAGCAACTTTAGGCACTGGGGCCTTGTTCTTCTCAGCAGCTGGTATACTCCTGGTATTCCTCTTAGGTGCACTCTTCGGCTTGGAGGCAGCTTTGGGTGCTTGTTTGGGCTTTGATGTTGCAGCCCCTGACTTTATAGCATCACCCATCAGCTTTTGTACCTTGGGTGCTGGTGCAGCAACCTCTTCTTCTTCTTCTTCTTCTTCTTCTTCCATCATGGAAGGCTTTCCAATCACTGTGGCCATTGTCTTCTTGACCCTTTCCTTCCTTTTCTTTCCTTCTGCAGCAGGCTCTTTGGGTTGGGATTCCAAAGATGCTTGAGTGGAGGCTCTGGCTTTAGACATGGGTTGTCTTCCTGCTGGCCTTTTGATCTTCAGCCACAGCTTAACTGCAGCAGAGCTATACTCCTTCTTGAGCACTTTCTTCTTTGAAATGGCCTCATCTTCTACTGCCACATAATCCTCATCCTCAGATTCTGAGGTTCTCTTCTTCCTTGTCCTGGTGACAGCTTTGGGCAAATTGCTGGGAGTGCTTCTACTTCCCTCATCTGAGCTGCTAGAGGGACTAGTGCCCTCACTCATCTGAATCTGCTCCTCTGACTTGTTCTGGCTGTCACTTTGGTCTGACATGCTGCAAACACCGATCACGACCATGTGAATAGTTATAGATGAGATAGAGTGGATGAGCATCACAAAATGCGAGCTTTTGCAAAAGAATGATTCAAAAACTTGGTTTTAGTTTTCCACAGAAAGCATTTCGGATCAACCGATTTTCAAACTCGGTGATACCGAAGCAGTTTTGGAACCTAAACTAGTGAATTCGGTCAGACCGAGTCACAGTTCGGTGGCACCGAGACTGCTAGGGTTTCACAAAGTTCTAAAATCGGTCACACCGATTAGCAATTCATGGTCAGACCAAGAGTTACTAGTGCAATGGCGTTAGCCGAATTGGTGGGACCGAGTTTTTCAACTCGGTGGGTCCGAGATGGTTTCGGCGGAAACCAAACCCTAAATTTTCAAATCGCATCTATTCTAAGTATTGTTTTGTCTGGATAGAGGTGTTTCAATCGTGGCAAGAATCATAATGAACACAATGTGCTGAGAATCAGACGAGGATAGCACTGTGATCGAGTTCATACCCTAGTTCGGCGATGAACTCGCTACGGCGGCAACATCGGAGATGAAATCCGTTGACGGCGGCGGAGACCAGCGACAGGAGGCGGCTGGCGACGAAGTCGACGATCCGGAGACCTTGAAGGTAGAGCGAGCTATGCGCGGGCGAAGAGGTTTGGAGAAAGTTTTCCAAATTTTTGCCCGTGTGAATATATAGCCCGACACTGTCGGTGTGACCGAGTGGAACAACTCGGTGGCACCGAGATGCATAACTATTGACAGTTACTGCAACTCAGTGTGACCTAAAAGTTCAAATCGGTTGCACCAAGATTGAAAACCTAGATCGACTTTGTGATCTCGTTATGACCAAAATGGAGGAATCGGTCAGACCGAAAAGCACAAAGAAGTTTTGGAAGTTTAAGTCTATGACGAATCGGGGACTCCGAGTGCTCCTCACACAGAGTGGTTTGAATCTGACTTGATCAAATTTTGTGATGTTGCATGAATGGAGTTTGAGACGAGAAAAGCATAGATAGCTAGAGAAGGTTCTTAGGCATTCTTGTGCATCCACTTGGCCAAAGAAAAAGAAACCAATCAATCAAAACAACAAGTGGATATCCTCGAATGAGTAAAATATGCAACCAACATGCTCACACAATAAAATGAAAAATGAAATATGTGGCAAAGCATGCACAACCAATTCTAGCATCTATCAAACAATTGGCGATGACTAGGTCATCTACATATGAGTATATTGACTTAGGAGTCAAATGAGAACATTTGATCATAGGTCATACTCATCGTTTAAGCTCAAGTGGGGTTACCACTTTTACATAATGCATTGATGTGTACACATCATTAGAGTTTCTTTGACTCAATTCTTAGAGTTAAGCTCCCCCTAGATGTGAGATCCCCTCTTAGAGGGATGAACTAACCTTGGGTTTTGTCGATGATGACTTCATGTAGGTGTTGAAGATGTGGATGCTCAATGTTGATATAGATCATTTGGAGCAATCCTTTGGAGTGAGTTGCACTTTCAATACCTACATGGGTTAGTCCCACGAGGAACAAACAAGAATATCCATAGACATAGAGTGATGCACACACAAGATGATGTCCATGAAAACATTAGGTTACCTTGTCCCTTGCCTTACCAACATGAGGGTTTGTGACTCCTTGAACTAGTGCAAGATATGGAAGTTGATTGCACTTGTCCTTGCCATAATGATATGAGTGAAGAATGTTGGCGGAGTCACCCTCAAGAACTCTCTAGTTCTTCTTCTTCGGGATCCACATCATCTTGATGGGAATCCTTGGAGTTGTAGTTGTACTTGATGAAGTAGAACTTGGCGTAGTCTTGGGAACCCACTTGACCAAGGCCTTAGGTGCTTCTTCAAATGCATCAATCTCCTCTTGAAGCTTGTCCTTTCCTTTGTTCTTGTGGTCTTGTGGTGGAAGATCATCTTGTGCTTGTGTTCCCTTGAAGGAAGTAGGATCATACTTCTCTTGTTGAGGAACAAACTTCGTCTTGGGGTATTGATCTTCTTCCCACTCAACTCCATTGGCATTGAACTTTCGTTCAAAACCAACACCTTGATTCTTCCGGTGTCTTCCGTGCTTGCGTACAATTTCCTCGAATTGCTTACTCCTAGCAAGGCTTTTGTAAACACCTTTCTCTATAATTCCCTTCAATAAGTTGTTTTCTTGCTCAAGTGTAACTTGGCTAAGAGAATCATTAGTGGAATCAAGAGAACTACTAGAAGCAACAATATTGGATTTAGCATTATTATTGTTACTACTAGAGGAAGAATCTTTCTTGTTCTTGTTACTAGACTTGACTTGAGGCATGTAAGTAGATAAGAGTAAATGCTTGGCAATGTAAGAAGAACTTTTCTTACGTAGATCATCATTGATTGCCTTTAAGAACTCATGCTCTTGCTCAAGATTGAGCTTTTCAAAGCGTAACTTCTCATGAGCCCTTGAAAGTTCTCGATGATCTTCGAAGATAGTTTCATGAGCTAGCTTAAGAGTGTTTAGTTCTTTAGTTAGAAGCTCAATATTATCCTTATCATTGTCATTCGTTTTATCTTGATTAGCATGATTAGTTGATGTTTCATCATAGTATTCATCACTAGAGTTGTCAATATGTACATCATCATCACCTAACAAGTCATCTTCATCACTATTAAAATCAACATACTCGGGGTGTGTTACCTTAGGACCTTTGGCCATGAAGCATCTTCCAATTCCTTCATTTGGTGAATCAAATATGTCGTAGGAGTTGGTTGACACAAGTGCTAGACCGGCAACACCTTCATCTTGAGTATATTCGGAGTCGGAGTAATAGCTTCTCTAGGATTGATTGTTGGAGTCGGAGCCGGATACCCATTCACCAACATGATCTTGATGTCTTCATTTTGTGTAGCTCTTTGATGACTTGTCCTTTCTTTCTGAATCCTTGCTTCTCCGTGAGGGTCTTCATTCATAACGATCATCTCTACTCCTTCTCTCTCTTGGTGGTGATTCTTCTCTTCTACTTCTTCTTTTTGGAGAATCTTCTCTTCTTTTGTAGGGTGCCGTACACTCATTGGAATAGTGTCCGGTCTCCCACAATTGTAGCAATTGCGCTCTCGACTAGAAGATCTTTTGTCATTGTAGGACCTTGACTTAGAGCTTTTTTCTTTGCTTCTACTCTTGTAGAATTTGTTGAAGTTCTTCACCATTAAGCTCAATCCTTCATTGAAGGTTTGTTTATAACTTGATGATGTGGGGGCTTCACATGAGGCTTTGTAAGAACCACTTGACTTGTTGTGAAGTTCCTCCTTATCCTTGAGTGACATCTCATGAGCAACAATTCTTCCAATGACTTCCGTTGGCTTGAGATCTTTGTAATTTGGCATCATTTGGATCAATGTGCACACGATATCATATTTTCCATCCAATGCTCTTAGGATCTTCTTGATGATGAATCTGTCGGTCATCTCTTCACTTCCTAATCCGGCAATGTCATTTGTGATAAGAGCAAGCCTAGAGTACATTTCAGCGACACCTTCACCATCCTTCATTTTGAACTTGTCAAGCTGACTTTGGAGCACATCCAACTCGGATTCCTTGACGGAGTCGGTACCTTAATGCATATCAATCAAAGTATCCCAAATTTCCTTTGCATTCTCAAGACGACTGATTTTGTTGAATTCTTCGGGGCACAAGCCATTGAAGAGGATATCACAAGCTTGAGCATTGTATTGCAGCATCTTCAATTCATCTGCGCTAGCTTCACGGTTCGGTTCTCTCCCATCAAAGAATTCACCTTGCAAGCCAATACAAACAATAGCCCAAACGACGGGGTTATGTCCGAGAATATGCATTTTCATCTTATGCTTCCAACTAGCAAAATTAGTGCCATCAAAGTAAGAACCTCTACGGTGATAATTTCCCTCGCTAGACGCCATACTCTCCTAGGTTGTGAAACCAAGGCTATGACCAACAAAAGCTATGGAAATCAAAGCAAATGGAGACCAAAGCCCTGACACCACTTGTAGGACCTTGAAGTATGTCTAGAGGGGGGGGGGTGATTAGACTACTTGACCAATTAAAAACTTAACATTTTCCCAATTTTAGACTTTGGCAGATTTTAGCTATCTTTGCACAAGTCAAGCAATCTTCACACAATACAAGCAAGCATGCAAAGACTATATGAGCAGCGGAATTTAAAGCATGCAACTTGTAAGAATGTAAAGGGAAGGGTTTGGAGGATTCAAACGCAATTGGAGACACGGATGTTTTTGTCGTGGTTCCTATAGGTGGTGCTATCGTACATCCACGTTGATGGACACTTCAACCCACGAAGGGTAACAGCTATGTGAGTCCACGGAGGGCTCCACCCACGAAGGGTCCACGAAGAAGCAAGCTTGTCTATCCCACCATGGTCGTCGCCCACAAAGGACTTGCCTCACTAGCGGTAGATCTTCGCGAAGTAGGCGATCTCCTTGCCCTTACAAACTCCTTGGTTCAACTCCACAATCTTGTCGGAGGCTCCCAAGTGACACCTAGCCAATCTAGGAGACACCACCCTCCAAGAAGTAACAAATGTTGTGTTGATGATGAACTCCTTGCTCTTGTGCTTCAAATGATAGTCTCCCCAACACTCAACTCTCTCTCAAAGGATTTGGATCTGATGGAAAGAATATTTGAGTGGAAAGCAACTTGGGGAAGGCTAGAGATCAAGATTCATATGCTAGGAATGGAATATCTTGGCCTCAACACATGAGTAGGTGGTTCTTTCTCACACCTGGTAAGTTGGAAGTGTAGGTTTGTTATGATGGCTCTCTCCATGAATGAAGAGGGGGTGGAGGGGTATATATAGCCTCCACACAAAATCTAACTGTTACACACAATTTACCAAACTCGGTAGGACCGAATCAACAAACTCGGTCAGACCGATTCAGTAAACCTAGTGACCGTTAGTGATTTCGGTGGGACCGACATGCAACTCGGTAGGACCGATATGGTTAGGGTTAGGGCATAACGTAATCTCGGTGAGACCGATTACACAATCTCGGTGAGACTGATTTTGGTAATTAGCTAACCAGAGAGTTGGCTAGGTAAACTCGGTGGGACCGATTTGCTTTTTTCGGTGAGACCAAAATGTTACGAAAGGGAAATAGATAGTTTACATTGCAATCTCGGTGGGACCTATCGCTCACTTCGGTTAGAACAAAATGTTTCTAAAGGAAATAGAGAGATTACAATCCCATCTCGGTGAGACCGAGATCCCTATCGGTGAGACCGATTTGCCTAGGGTTTGTGGCAGTGGCTATGACATTTGAACTCGGTGGCGCCGGATAGAAAGAATCGGTAGGACCGATTTTGACTTTGTGTTTTGGTCATATGTGGATGTGAGAAAGTAGTTGAGGTTTTTGGAGCATATCACTAAGCACTTGAAGCAAGAGGCTCATTAAGCAACACCTCATTCCTCCATGATAGTATTGGCTTTTCCTATAGACTCAATGTGATATTGGATCACTAAAATGTAAAATTAGAGTCTTGAGCTTTTGAGCTTGAGCCAATCCTTTGTCCTTAATATTTTGAGGGATCCACTTTCATCATTGATGCCATGCCATTCATTGAGCTTTCCTGAAATATTTGTCTTGGAATAGCATTAGCTCAATGAGCTATATGTTGTTATGAATTACCAAAACCACCTAGGGATAGTTGCACTTTCAGCGCTCCGCCCTCCGCGATATGATGGCGTGGCGGACCCCGCGGAGTTCCTCCAGGTGTATGCAGAGGCCATCTGGGCGGCCGGCGGCGACGACAAGGTCTGGCGAATTGGCTCCCTAAGGCTCTTACGGGTGCGCCGGGCGTCTAGCTCCTCAACCTGCCGGAGTCC
Organism: Aegilops bicornis; assembly: GCA_021605145.1. Classification (NCBI taxonomy): domain Eukaryota; kingdom Viridiplantae; phylum Streptophyta; class Magnoliopsida; order Poales; family Poaceae; genus Aegilops; species Aegilops bicornis. The sequence goes on from CM038675.1 coordinate 260,503,838, forward strand.
TCAGTGGCCTCCTGGGAAGAGTTGCGCGGCCTGTTCGTCGCGCGCTTCGCGGCGCCGGCGCCCCATGCCGTCACGGCCATCCTCGGCTGGTCGCAGGCACCGTCCTGAGACCGCCACGTCAAGCTGTTCTTTCGCCAGGTGGGGGCCACCCAGTCACGACGAAGGGCCCCTCCGAGCTGGGCGGTGCCCAAGTCCGACCTCATCTTCGACTCAAGGGACCACCACAAGACCATGGTCGGTGGTCGTGCGCTTCCTATGCTTTGCAACCCCACCATCTGCAACGTAGCGGTCACCAGGACCCTCATCGACGGCAGCGCCGACCTCAACATCCTCTCCATGGAGGCATTCGGCCTGCTTCATGTACCTTACGACGGAATCCTCCCCACCAAGCATTTCTCTGGGGTCATCGACGGCTCCACCAGTCCTCTAGGGCAGATCCTCGTCCCTGTCAGCTTTGGTATGCACAACATTTACTGCACCGAGCTCATCGACTCTGACGTCGTCTGCATTGGTCTCCCGTACAACGCCATTCTCGGGTCCCGGCCCTCGCCATGTTCATGGTGGCGACTCACCCCAGCTACAACATAATGAAGATGACGAGAAGCAGCATTGTTCTCATCGTGGCAGGGGACACCAGGGACACGCTCACGGCCCTCAAGCTCGCTTTGAAGGCTGCGGAGGCCGCACGGCCAGACGCGGGGGGCGCTCCGGAGATCCCAGAGGCAGCGCCAGCAAAGAAGAAGCCGTTGTTCTCCCAAGATCGGGACGAGACAAAGTAGGTGGAAGTCGATGAGGACGGGGGATTAGGCCCTACCTTCACCCTAGGGGCCAGCCTCCCCCCAGACCAGGAAGAGGCACTGGTTAGCTTCCTTCGTGCGAACAAGGATGTGTTTGCTTGGGAGGCAATGGACTTGGTCGGCGTTCCATGCGGGGTGATCGAGCACCACTTGATGGTGTGCCCCAACGCATGCCCCATAAAGCAGAAGGCATGACAGAAAGCCCCGGAGAAGCAGTCCTTTATCGTCTAGGGGCTGCAAGAAGCAGGTGTTATTTGGGAGGTGCGGCATCCTGATTGGCTGGCGAACCAGGTGTCGGTGTACAAAAGTAGGGACTCTCATTTTAACCCCTATACTTGTGCACGGGCAGTCAGATCCGCGCCCGTGGCCACACTTAGCAGGGCAGGCGAGGGAAGCCGGAGCACAAGGCAGCCAAGTCAACATCAAGACCAAAGACACAAAGCAGAAGAGGGCGAGGTGGACTCCCCCGGCAAGACCCTTGCCGGGACGGCCTCCGCAGCCCTGGCAAGAGCCTTGCCGGGGCAACTTGCCTGACGCCAACGGAGCACGCCTCCCTTGAGCCCAAGAGTTCCAGCACCATCAACCACATTGGGACCAAGGCTCGGGTGGCACCACCGTGGTGGCATGCAGATCTTTGTCAAGATCATAAACACACGAGATCAGATGAGGACCAGAAGACGACGACCCTCGGCGGGATCCTAGCCGAGGAAATCCACGAGACCCGCGGCAAGCGCCTTGCCGGGGACGACCGCGGCGCCACGGCAAGACCCTTGCGAGGCCCCCGGCAAGGCCCTTGCCGTGGGCATTAGCGGGACCATAACCAGGCCCACGCCTGCTAAGACACCACCGCTGTCCCCATGCAGCTGCTAGCTCAACCAGTTGGGCAGGCAGCTGCGTGGCGACGAGCGGTGTCACACCCTGATTTTCATGCCACAACACTTAAGCTAATAAATCATGATAAAATGTGGTTTGACAAAAACTTTTGAGTGTTTTGGACCTTGCCTTGATTGGATTTCGTGTGTTGTTTGCAAGTGCTCTAAAAATCAAATAAATCCCCCAACTCCTATACTTCATCTCCTTGATCCAAAACCTTTTCCCAATGATCGTGCCATGTGTATAGAGCAATATAGTATTTTCTTACAAAAATAATTTGGCCAAAAATTATTTTCAAAAAATTAGTTTTCCAAAAACCCCTGAATTGAGGTTTGCACTTCAAGTACTTAATTAAGGGCAGTAAAAATCTTTCCAGAAATATGTTTGACTCCTATTAGATTTAGGATACCCAGAAACCACAAAAATATAATTTTAAAAGTTAATTTCCTATTTTATTTAAAGGCTTTTCATAAGACCAGAAATGGTCTTTAATAGGTTAAAATTATTTTAAAGCTTTAAAAATATTTGAGGAAAATTAGGGAGACTCAATGGACATATATGTTTCCATATATATGAGTTTCAACACCTGGTCATGATCAAAATATTGGACAAAACCTCCCAAAACCATTTCTGCCCATTTCAAGGATTTGAAATATTTCTACAGGAAATATTTCCATAAAAATCCATGAAAATTCCAGCATCTCACATATTACATTTTTGATGATCTTGCTAAATACCATGTCATGGAGAATAGTATAAACCCATGAAATCCCCTCAAAACCAATTCTGTCCATTTTGAAGTTTGAGAAACTTTACATTGCCAAACATGTCCAAATGCTCTCAAATCTTGTGTACATGCTCAAATGGTCTAATCATTCATCAAGACTAAATTGCACAAGTTGGAGAAAAAGTTATATTGATCAAAGTGCCCCAAAACCCTCTCTGACCAGAATCAAATTTGAACAACTTTGTACTACCAACTTTCTCTCCTTGACCCGAACTTTTGTGAGCATGTTCACATGACCAAATGAGGCCACCACACCAAGTGGTGCATCAAGGAGAAATGATTTGCTCAACTAGATCTACACAAGTTCATTTCTGCTAGTTTCTAGGGTTTACCAAAGTTACATTGGCTACTTTGCCCAAATGAGCTCAAACTTGGTGGAACACCCTACTTCTATGTGCCATTCCATCCTCTTAATTCCCATGGCAAGTGGAATTAATTTGCTTGCCCAAATTTGCATCAAACACCTTCTGTCACTTTTCAAAAATCACCATTTTGATCACTTACACTATTGTCCTTGAGCTCAATTTTTTACCACAACCCCTCCAAGTCCTCCTCTACCTCCAGTAACAATGGCTGCACCTCAGCTCAATGATTGAGGGGTGAAACCACCTCAGTTACCCCACTAGACAGCCCCTTTCCCTCTCTTCCTCACCTCCCTCCTCCCTCCAGTGGCCATCCAGGGCATCCAATGCCCCTCCCCATTTGTTTACTTACCCCTAGAGCCCCCAGACACTAGAGGCCAAACCCAGAGAGTTGGAAAAATGGCCATGCCGGCCATATATGCACGCTGGAGCTGCTGCCACAAAGGCGCCTCCCGCATCAGAATCGCCCCTTCCAACCGCCTCCGCCACCTCGGCTCTCCCCCTCACGCCAGCCAATGCTCCTCGACATCCGCAGCACGCCACGCCTCTGTCCCCCTCCTCCTTCTCCCTCCTCTCGCCTCAGCTCGCACGCGGGCCGGCCGCCCGAGAGCTCCAATGAGCGAACTCACGCGCGCGCAGCCTCTGGCCCTCCCCCGCTCGTTCTCTTCGTTCACCTGGTCGTAGACCTCCTCCATGAACGGCCCGGACTCACCCTCGTGTGCCCACACGGCCTCTGGTCTCGCCTGTGATCTCGTCGGGGCACGAGTCCACGGTGGACCGGCGCCCGGCTATTAAAGCTCACCCCAGGTCTCTCTCGTGGCATCCACCTCCTTCTCACACCCCAAGCACATGCCCGCACCACCCAATGAGCCTCGGAGAGCTTCTATGCTCGGGATCGACCGGCGCTCCGCCGCCTTGGTCGACCGTTGATCTCGTAGTACAGGCCTCCTTTGCCCTCTCTCTCTCTCTCGATCTGTAACCGCCTCACCTCTCTGACCATTTCCCCTCTCTCCCCCGCCTCGTTTGCAGCCGAAATCGACCGGGGCGAACTCCTACCGAAGCTTTGCCGCCGTCCTCCTCGTCGCCGGTGAACCCTCAGACTCGGCGACCGCCTCCACCTCCACCCGAACGGGCGACTCCGCCGAGCACGCAGTGCCCTCGGATCGCCTCGCCACGACCACAGTGACGCCGGTGAGCTCGCCTCCCTCTCGCTCGAGGTGGAAGACGACGGCCGTGGGGCCCGTCGATCAACCTCACATCTTGACGGGTGGGCCCCACCCGTCGAGTTTAAAATTGCAGCGCTACAACTGCTTTTCTGCGTCGGCGGAAGGCGATTTTGCCTTTACGCCTTCGGACGTGGCAGCCTCGCTGGCTGAATCCCTTCCGGGCCTGCTACATCAGACCTTTCCGCCCAAAGGACACAGCCGATTTTCCATTTTCTTTTCTGTTATATTTCAAATAATTCCACATGATTAAATAATAATCCAAATGCAATAATTCCAACTCCTAAATTCTTCTAAAAATCCCACCGATTTAATGGTGTAACTTTCATAAATATCCTTCAAACTTTTCTGCACTGTTCAAATTTAAATTCAAATTTGAGCATTTAAATCCATCTTTGAAAATCCATTTCTTCTATTCTGCTACTGCAAATCCAAAACTAGGAATTTTACCATTCTTAGATTTCCACCTAGTATTTATCAAAAATGACTTGACATTTTTTTGAGCACTTTGGTTTTTTTGTTTTACTATTGCCTTATTTTCTCATTATTTTCATACGACGATTAGATCCCGTACTAGACGAAGTTGCTGAAGAAGAAGAAGGAGAAGGATTTGAAGAACTTGAAGACCAAGGCAAGCAGCCCTTTGACCATGTCTATGAAACCCTTTTATGCATCTCATATAGCACTTTATTATTGTTGCATCGGAAACATGATGAGATGGTAGCCACTTTGGTGGGTTGCCTTCATTCTTCCTCATTGATACTTGCATTGTGCATGACCCTACCTTCTTATGAGGGTTATGCCGGTGGGAGTAGATAGGATGCTAAAGTAGTGCTACGCAAAAGGGACGGGAATATGCATAGAGATGGAGACAAAAGTATTTTAAAAAGGACTTTTCGAAAACCCCGTCGGGTGCCACTTATGCCCGAGGGAGATGATGAGTTGGGTAGCCACTTGATGACGAAGTGGCGTGCAGAAGGCAAGTGTGTGTGTTGTTTCAAAACGGATTAGATTTAAGATTTGTCGACTGTCCCAACCTTACATGCGCAACCAGTCTACCCTTATATGGGAAAGGGCATTATTGACTACTTAGGCCGATACTAGCTTGGAGCCCGCATTACTAGTAACGGGGGAGAGTTGGTGCTCTCTCTCTCAGACGGGTCGTGCTGTAGGGCGGCCATGACTGTCTTTACAGGGCACCGGATACACCGTTGTGTCCCCTCTCGGATGTTACGATCTCGAGTGAGTCTCGTATGATGTACATCGTGAGGATACGGAACAATGAGTGGACTCCTTGTTAGTGTCGTCTAGGGAAAGATAGTGGTCGGGTGCTTACCTCGGGTACTTGAGGTATCGCGGGTCGTGGATGACACGGAAGTTCCCCGGATCTTGTGGGTAAAGTGTGCAACCTCTGCAGAGTGTAAAACTATTCGAATAGCCGTGTCCACGGTCAAGGACAGTTGGACGGTGCTGCTTAAACTACGTCCAGAGTTTACAACCGTGTGTGTGAGTTGATAAAACTACTTGGGTCAAGTCAAAGGACTTGACATGATTAAGTTGGGTTGGTGCCCACTCTATTTATGTTGATATCTGTAACCTGTCCTCATGGTTACTTGAATTCTCCTGATGCATGTCTTACAAGTTTTTGAACATGTCATTGCACTCAAAACTAGCTTTCTCGCAAAATTTACCTATATCATGCATTGTTGTACCTTGAACCAAAACATGGGTTGCTTGCGAGTACATTCAAAGTAATCATTGGCTTGCCACTGGTTATTTTATTGGCCAGGCATGAAAGAACAGGATATGATGAACAATACTTCGGTGACGAACATGCGAGCTAGGACGCTTCCCAGTCAGAATGCGTGTAGGGTTAAGGCAAATGGCATGGGTCCAAGTTGTGATTGAAGGTTTCCGCTGCGATGATACACTCAAGACTTGACCATAATGGTCCTACTTGTGTAAAACGGTATGTATGGATGTAAGACTCTTGTTATTCAGCTTCTATGTGTTCAGTGAGCATTGATCTCTGGGATCATTGTACACGTGCATTCGGTGATCTCGACTTATGAGTCGGGGTCCCCACAGTAGCTGGTATCGTGAGCCATCCTGACTGGAGGAAGCCTTAGTGAGCATGGTCGTTAGTTAGGATAAAACTATTTCCAAAACTATTACTAGTTTTCAAAACCATATATACTTCTCTTCCCTTCTCAGATTTTCGAAAACTAAGGTATACTTTCCTTATTGATCTCTTCCCCTTCAAAACTTTTGGTCACTAGAACCCTTATGCCCCTAACCACTGGATTCCTTGTAAACCTCGAGGATAATCCAGAAGGAAGATGCATTGCCAGACATTCACCCACATCTCCCGAACACAAGATTGGCGACACCACAACAAGACGATACCAACAGAAGATACATCCTTGAAGAATGAGGATATGAAGACCCAGGAGATGGTGACACCCTTGACATCGCCTCTAAGATGACGCAACCCTAGCCTACGATGAGCAGGGCATAGGATATGCAAGATAATGATATACATCGCTAATAGAGTAACCCTGTCACCACCGTTGCTATATCAGCAACCACCGGTGGATGAGAACCTAGCCATTTGGTCCGCCTCACTATAGTGAGCAGGAAAATGGTTCTCTTCGTCCCCCGCACTTGGTATCGATATTGTCATCAACGTAACTGATAGGTTGGACCTCTATTATGCCTTGTTAATGTCATTGCATAAATGATTGCTTACCCGAAACCCTTGACGCCTTAAAAGGCAAAAGGGATCGTCATGATTAAGAAGACAACAGATGGCCGAGTCAATGCCAGCTACGAGGAGCTACCTTCACCCCATCACTTCAACAGGCGAGAAGTTGTTGAAGACTCTTCAAGCTCAACCGGGATCGTTTCGTCGAACAACTACAAGAGACGTAGCAACACCTGAGGAAAACCTGGAAGACTGCATGAGGCACAAGGCACGACTACTGAGTCCGAGAACCCCTAGGGTAGGATGAGTCGTGTACCCCCTATGCGCAGTCGAGTCCGTATGATGGTTCGAATAGAACCATGATTGTGTGTTGCTTGTTTTTATTTGTTTGTGTTTTGATATCAGTCGCCCTTTTGCCCGAGGCAACTAGTACGCGGCTATATCACCTGTCTTATTTATTGTTTGTGTTTGGCTCTTTCAGCACTTGTTTGTTTGCACTTGCACTATAGAACCCCCTTTAGGCATTCCCCTCCTCTATGATACTTTTCCCTCTCATCTCTCTCCTCAACTGAAGACAAGCAAGACAAGATGCACCAAGGATTCTACTCCGGCTACCAACTAGCATTGAAGACTTTTGTTGCCGCCTCTTCGACCAAGTACATCCCCGTAGAGTTGTGCTTATCCCTCATGACTGGAACCCCATCCCTAGACCCATTGAGACTTCATGAGATAACCCATCTCGAATCCTTAACCATGTGCTTAACTCTCAGACTTGCAAAGAGAACCAGTTAAGCCTCCATAACCTCGCTCAACATTGGGTTCACTATGGAACTAGTGGACGTAGGGAATGAGCACCTTATCATCCTAATATAGCACCGTAACTGATGATGCCATAGGGAAGACCAATTTGAGGATATAGGAACAGAGGAAAAATGACTTGATGAGTTTATATCAGTGACCTCGAGGAATTATTTGAGACTCTTCGGAGGATTATAGGGCTTTCATGTTGGTAGATGAACTTGGTGGGATCATGATTATAGAGTAGCATAGCTTTCATTACCCCTAGATAAATTGGATTTAGTGGGACAATTAAGATCGCAAGCTGAATTCTTGGAAGTATGAGGATTTGACTTAGCCAGGGGATATAGATAGGAGATAGTTGACATTATGATAATGACTTTGGGGAAGCATGTAGGAATTCTCGTTGGACATGAGATTTGGATTTAAGTAGGTGATTCTAGTTGGATATAGATGCCGAGTATGTCTACATGGTTCGGAGTAAATTGGATTTAGACGGACGATCTCGATCATGATACCATGTTTCTAGGAGGACAATAAACTAGGAGATTGGATTAATTGTCGGAGTTGATATAAGCTTGACCTTGGAGTTTACTTGACCATTGATAATGTAATTGGTGGACTTACTATAGTAGAGACAGCCCTTTCAAGTATTTGGGGATTATAGGGCATTAGAAGATCATGTGGGACACCCTAGACATTGGATTTGTAGAATTAATGAATTATGTAACTAATGGGCTCTTGGAGTTGGTTCATAGGAAAGGAAACTAGATCTTGGAGTGGCATATGACGTGTTTCCTTAGGATAGAGATGCACTAACATAGACCTTGGATCAATAGACTGAGCACTTGGGTTGTGGTGTTTAAATTCAAGCTTAGCATCTTGTATGTTCTACCCCTGGACTTTTGCATAGGTATGAGTTTGGGAATAGTTGTCATGAATGATTTTGTTAGACCTCCCCTCGGGAGCCATGAGGATATGAATAACATGAGTGATGATTGGAGTTGACCTACGAGATGATTCTTTTGGTAATATGAGGTGAAGACTAGGTAGGACTATTGGCATCTCAGAAACTGTGCTCAAAGATGGGATGATAAACATTCACTCGCACACTAGAATCCTTGAAACCCTTACGCCCTACCAAACCACAACATGGTACGATCATGACCATGGGCTTTGGCTCTAGGTCAAGTAGACCCTGGCCAACACTCAACCGTTACAACCACCAGTGCCCCAGCCCACTTTACGTACGCCGTAGACTTCATGGAGTGCTTGGACATGTTAGTTGTCATCTTTCTTTGATGACATACTTGTCTACCCAAAGACGGAAGAAGAACCGTTGAGCTGGTCAAGGAACATCTGAAGATCGTCATGTCTAGGAGGAAGAACTACACCAACCACCATCTTCAAGAAGAAAACCTCCGCGTCAAAGACCATGGGTATCTACAAGCCACTCCTCTCTAAGGAACCAAGCATTTCCATGACAAGGAAACCCACACCAAGATTCATCGGCCCTCTTCGAGATCACTCCAAGATTTAACAACCCCCTCCAAGATCACCGCAAGACGAAGAATAGATGGATACCAGTTAGAGTTACCGCCTGAGTTACCCACTGTGCACAGTGTTTTCCACACGACACACCCCCGATAGTGTTTCCAACTTCCTAACTAGCCCGGTCTCAACAAGGAGATTGATCACCGAGCCATCGACCTCCAGCCCTATATGACATACGCGAGAGACCCCAATTGCAATCTGGATCAAGCAGGACGACAAACACAAAGCCACGCCATCAAGTACTTCAAGGTTCAATGGAGCACCAAACGGAAGCGGTATGTGATGAGGACGTGAAGACTACCCCAAATCCAAGTTTTCGTATTCCTTTCCGCGCCTAGTCTGGGAATCTCGGGGACGAGATTCTCTTAAGGGGGGTAGGTCTGTCACACCCTGATTTTCATGCCACAACACTTAAGCTAATAAATCATGATAAAATGTGGTTTGACAAAAACTTTTGAGTGTTTTGGACCTTCCCTTGATTGGAATTCGTGTGTTGTTTGCAAGTGCTCTAAAAATCAAATAAATCCCCCAACTCCTATACTTCATCTCCTTGATCCAAAACCTTTTCCCAATGATCATGCCATGTGTATAGAGCAATATAGTATTTTCTTACAAAAATAATTTGGCCAAAAAGTCTTTTCAAAAAATTAGTTTTCCAAAAACCACTGAATTGAGGTTTGCACTGCAAGTACTTAATTAAGGGCAGTAAAAATCTTTCCAGAAATATGTTTGACTCCTATTAGATATAGGATACCCAGAAACCACAAAAATATAATTTTAAAAGTTAATTTCCTATTTTATTTAAAGGCTTTTTCATAAGACCAGAAATGGTCTTTAATAGGTTAAAATTATTTTAAAGCTTTAAAAATATTTGAGGAAAATTAGGGAGACTCAATGGACATATATTTTTCCATATATATGAGTTTCAACACATGGTCATGATCAAAATATTGGACAAAACCTCCCAAAACCATTTCTCACAAGATTCAATGATTTGAAATATTTCTACAGGAAATATTTCCATAAAAATCCAAGAAAATTACAGCATGTCACATATGACATTTTTGATGATCTTGCTAAATACCATGTCATGGAGAATAGTATAAACCCATGAAATCCCCTCAAAACCAATTCTGTCCATTTTGAAGTTTGAGCAACTTTACATTACCAAACATGTCCAAATGCTCTCAAATCTTGTGTACATTCTCAAATGGTCTAATCATTTATCTAGACCAAATTGCACAAGTTGGAGAAAAAGTTATATTGATCAAAGTGCCCCAAAACCCTCTCTGACCAGAATCAAATTTGAACAACTTTGTACTACCACTTTCTCTCCTTGACCCCAACTTTTGTGAGCATGTTCATATGACCAAATGAGGCCACCACACCAAGTGGTGCATCAAGGAGAAATGATTTGCTCAACTAGATCTACACAAGTTCATTTCTGCTAGTTTCTAGGGTTTACCAAAGTTACATTGGCTACTTTGCCCAAATGAGCTCAAACTTGGTGGAACACCCTACTTCTATGTGCCATTCCATCCTGTTAATTCTCATGGCAAGTGGAATTAATTTTCTTGCCCAAATTTGCATCAAACACCTTCTGTCACTTTTCCAAAATCACCATTTTGACCACTTACACTATTCTCCTTGAGCTCAAATTTTTACCACAACCCCTCCAAGTCCTCCTCTACCTCCAGTAACAATGGCTGCACCTCAGCTCAATGATTGAGTGGTGAAACCACCTCATTTACCCCACTGGACAGCCCCTTTCCCTCTCTTCCTCACCTCCCTCCTCCCTCCAGTGGCCATCCAAGGCATCCAATGCCCCTCCCCATTTGTTTACTTCCCCCTAGAGCCCCCAAACACTAGAGGACAAACCCAGAGCGCTTGAAAAATGGCCATGCCGGCCATATGCACGCTCTGGAGCGCGCTACAGTGCGCTCCCGCACTGTAGCCGCCCCCTTCCAACCGCCTCCGGCCACCTCGGCTCTCCCCCTCACGCCAGCCAATGTTCCTCGACATCCGCATCACGCCACGCCTCTGTCCCCCTCCTCCTTCTCCCTCCTATCGCCTCAGCTCGCACGCGCGCCGGCCGCCCGAGAGCTCCAATGAGCGAACTCACACACGCGCAGCCTCTGGCCCTCCCCCGCTCGTTCTCTTCGTTCACCTGGTCGTAGACCTCATCCACGAATGGCCCGGACTCACCCTCGTGTGCCCACATGGCCTCTGGTCTCGCCTGTGATCTCGCCGGCGCACGAGTCCACGGTGGACCGGCGCCCGGCTATTAAAGCTCGCCCCAGGTCTCTCTCGTGGCATCCACCTCCTTCTCACACCCCCAAGCACGCGCCCGCACCACCCAATCAGCCTCGGAGAGCTTCTATGCTCGGGATCGACCGGAGCTCCGCCGCCTCGGTCGATCGTTGATCTCGTGGTACATGCCTCCTTTGCCCTCTCTCTCTCGATCTGGAACCGCCTCACCTCTCTGACCATTTCCCCTCTCTCCCCTGCCTCGTTTGCAGCCGAAATCGACCGGGGCAAACTCCTCTCGAAGCTTTGCCGCACTCCTCCTCGTCGCCGGCGAACCCCTGCGCTCCGGCGACCGCCTCCACCTCCACCCGAACGGCGACTCCGCCCTGAGCACACAGGTGCCCTCGGATCGCCTCGTCGTCGACCACAGCGACGCCGGTGAGCTCGCCTCCCTCTCTGGCTCGAGGTGGAAGACGACGGCCGTGGGGCCCGTCAGTCAGCCTCACATACTGACGGGTGGGCCCCACCCGTCAGGTTTAAAATTGCACGCGCGCGCGAACCGTTTTCCTGCGTCGGCGGAAGGCGTATTTTGCCTTTACGCCTTCGACGTGGCAGCCTCATGTGGCTGAATCCCTTCGGCCTGCTGCACTTGTGACCTTCTCGCCCAAAGTGACACAGCCGATTTTCCTTTTTCTTTTTCTGTTATATTTCAAATAATTCAACAGGATTAAATAATAATCCAAATGCAGTAATTCCAACTCCTAAATTCTTCTAGAAACCCCACCTATTTAATGGTGTAACTTTCATAAATATCCATCAAACTTTTCTGTGCTGTTCAAATTTGAGTTCAAATTTAAGCATTTAAATCCATCTTTGAAAATCCATTTCTTCTATCCTGCTACTGCAAATCCAAAACTAGGAATTTTACCATTCTTAGATTTCCCCCTAGTATTTATCAAAAATGAGTTGACATTTTTTTGAGCACTTTGGTTTTTCTGTTTTACTATTGCCTTATTTTCTCGTTATTTTCATACGACGATTAGATCCCGTACTAGACGAAGTTGCTGAAGAAGAAGAAGGAGAAGGATTTGGAGAACTTGAAGACCAAGGCAAGTACCCCTTTGACCATGTCTATGAAACCCTTTTTATGCATCTCATATAGCACTTTATTATTGTTGCATCGGAAACATGATGAGATGGTAGCCACTTTGGTGGGTTGCCTTCATTCTTCCTCATTGATACTTGCATTGTGCATGACCCTACCTTCTTATGAGGGTTATGCGGTGGGAGTACATAGGATGCTAAAAGTAGTGCTACGCAAAAGGGACGGAATATGCATAGATATGGAGACAAAAGTATTTTAAAAGGACTTTTTCGAAAACCCGTCGGGTGCCACTTATGCCCGAGGGAGATGATGAGTTGGGTAGCCACTTGATGACGAAGTGGCGTGCGAGGCAAGTGTGTGTGTTGTTTCCAAACGGATTAGATTTAAGATTTGTCGACTGTCCCAGCCTTACATGTGCAACCACTCTACCCTTATATGGGAAAGGGCATTATTGACTACTTAGGCCGATACTAGCTTGGAGCCCGCATTACTAGTAACGGGGGAGAGTTGGTGCTCTCTCTCGGGACGGGGTTGTGCTAGGTAGGGCGGCCATGACTGTCTTTACAGGGCACCGGATACACCGTTGTGTCCCCTCTCGGATGTTACGATCTCGAGTGAGTCTCGTATGATGTACATCGTGAGGATACGGAACAACGAGTGGACTCCTTGTTAGTGTCGTCTAGGGAAAGATAGTGATCGGGTGCTTACCCCGGGTACTTGAGGTATCGCGGGTCGTGGATGACATGGAAGTTCCCCGGATCTTGTGGGTAAAGTGTGCAACCTCTGCAGATTGTAAAACTATTCAAATAGTCGTGTCCACGGTCAAGGACAGTTGGGCGATGCTGCTTAAACTACGTCCAGAGTTTACAACCGTGTGTGTGAGTTGATAAAACTACTTAGGTCAAGTCAAAGGACTTGACATGATTGAGTTGGGTTGGTGCCCACTCTATTTATGTTGATATCTGTAACCTGTCCTCATGGTTACTTGAATTCTCCTGATGCATGTCTTACAAGTTTTTGAACATGTCATTGCACTCAAAACTAGCTTTCTGCAAAAATTTACCTATATCATGCATTGTTGTACCTTTAACCAAAACATGGGTTGCTTGCGAGTACATTCAAAGTACTCATTGGCTTGCCACTAGTTATTTTATTGGCCAGGCATGAAAGAACAGGATATGATGAACAATACTTCGGTGACGAACATGCGAGCTAGGACGCTTCCCAGTCAGAATGCCTGTAGGGTTAAGGCAGATGGCATGGGTCCAAGTTGTGAGTGAAGGTTTCCGCTGCGATGATACACGCAAGACTTGACCATAATGGTCCTACTTGTGTAAAACGGTATGTATGATGTAAGACTCTTGTTATTCAGCTTCTGTGTGTTCAGTGAGCATTGATCTCTGGGATCACTGTACACGTGCATTCGGTGATCTCGACTTATGAGTCGGGGTCCCCACAAGCGGCCTCTACACCGACCCAACATGGTGGCATGCAGACCTTCGTGAAGGCTCCACCACCGCGCTAGCCCAGCAGCCAAGCAACATGGTGCCATTATGCCTCGTCAGCTTGGACTTGCATCGAAGCCATGCGAGGCGGCGACAATTGGGACGTGCTTCATTGTCGTCCCCGATAAAGCGAGAGGGGCACGTCGGCAGCGCATTAAATGCGTTTGTCGGCGGTGCGGAGGATAGACTCATCCATCATACACCTTTCCACCTCCTGTGTGCCACTGTGGCAACCCCTTTTGTCTATAAAAGGAGGCCCGAGGCGTCCAGGAGAAGGATTCACATCTTTTGGACAAGTTACACCCCGTAGCTAGCTCAAGAACACTAGAACACTCAAATACATCCACCAAAGCATGACTAGGGTATTACACATCTCCGCGGCCCGAACCTGGGTAAACGATCTGTGTGCTTCCTGTCAGACCCGCTCTTTGCAAAACCCCATGCGCACCAACCGTAGACGGGATCCCGGTGATTCCATAGGTGTTGATTTCCCCCGACATCTTTGGCACGCCAGGTAGCAGCGGCTTCCTCGTGGCCGTCGTTCCAAGGAAGAAGATGACCGAGCTTGACGGCACCATCGGCAGATACGGTGGACGCCCGTGCTGTCAGTGTTCTGGGAATGGGGGTCCCTAGACTTGCCTGCCTGCGGCCCACGGCGTGGCTCTGTGAGCGGGCCCATATGGCCCATCTTCACCAACAAGCACTCAACACCCTCACGAGGGGCCAAGCCTCGTGAGGCGGATGACACAAGACCTCCTCGAGAGCATCCTCACCAGGTTGGCTCGCGAGGGGCAGAGAGATCAAGGCAAGGCAAACATCGCGAGGTTCTTGTGACGTGAGCCATGACTATCAAGATCAAGAAGGCGCCAGCGTGCGCAGTGTCCTTGTTTCCTATTTGGTGCTAAGGAGGCAAGCGAAGGCGCGGAGTACCGAGATGTTAAGCAAAGGTTTCCATATCGGTGCAACGAGACCAAGACCAGCAGGACGGCAAGACGAAGGTCACCATGGAGCCCAAGGCGGCGTCACCACCAGAGCCTTTTGCAGGCGAAGACTGCTTTTGTCAGGATAAGCTATACTACATGTCCCCTTTCAAATTGGCCGTTGTTGGCTCCCTTCCCGCTCAATATTTGGGGAGAGGACCAGGGCCTCTATAAATAGGATTAGCCACCATAGTAGGAGCAACGAGTCTCGAACCCATTCGAGGAGACGGATCACTCAGATCACCCTCAAACACACAAGTTCACCAAGCACAAGAACACCCCGCCTCAGAAGGCTGTTCTTCCCCTTGTACTATTCATCCTCAGCCCAAGAGGCAATCCATCACCACCACATTGGAGTAGGGTATTACACCACAACGGTGGCCCGAACCAGTATTAGTCTTGTGTCCCTTGTGTTGCGAGTTCGTCGAGTTAGCCCTTGAGATCTTAGCGAAGCTAGGACGTGGATAGGTAGGGGGAGATCTTCGTGCGCAACCCATTGTTCGAACCTTGAGGGTTTTGCCGGAACCCGTGATTCGACATTTGGCTTGACAGGTAGGGGTGCACCAAAGCTTCCCTTCCGTTGCTCTGCATCCTGTTGCTTCATCATCTCCATGGCGGACGCATGCCGCGCTCGCGCTGAGATCCTGGCAGCCCTCGCCTCCCGCGTTGCTCAGACGGCCCCCGCCAGTGGGCCACCCCATCATTCTTCGTCGCCTGCCGCCAACGCCGCCACCGGCCCGGCGGGGAACGAGAAGCAAGCATCCTCGCTGCACCCCTCGGTGCGGCGGGATGGCCGCACCGCCACTCCATCGCTGACCCCGGCCGGTTCGTCATCCCACGCTCATCGCGCTCCCGTGGACGCACAGGTCGCGCTGTGCATGGCGCGCGAGCTCCTGCGCTACCGCCCCGTCGATGACCTCTACAAGGACTGGCTCGACTGCATCGCCGAGCTTGTCAGCGCCGCAGGGGGCTCCCCTGCACCGTCCCTCTCGCTGCCTCGCCGTCCGCCAGCTGCGGGCGTCGTGGCCCATGGAGCGCCTCCACCACCTCTGCCCTAAGACAGAGTCTTGGCGCCAAGGCGCACGGCCCCACGGCGCGACCTGCTGCGCCCGTTGCCCATGCAAGAAGAAAGAAGCTGCCAAGAAGTCCCTCGGCCATGAGAAAATGCCCCCGCGCTCCTTGCGCCACCACAGCTAGACCGCGTGCCGCCTGCGGTGGCGGTGCGCGGATCCCATCAAGGACAAGTTCCCCACGAGCGCAGAGTCCCTGTGACCACGGCAGGCTGCCGCACCTTCACCCCTGAGCTGCGTAGCGTTGCATGGTCGGGCAAGTTCAAGCCGGATCTGCCTCCTCGCTACGATGACACCCCTGACCCCGTGGAGTTCCTGCAGCTCTACGAGCTGAGCATCGAGGCGGCCAACGGCGACGAGAAAGTCATGGCGAACTGGTTCCCCATGGCTCTCAAGGATGGTGCCCGCTCCTGGTTCCTGAACCTGCCGCCAAGCTCGATCTCCTCCTGGAACGAGATGCGCGACCGTTTTGTAGCCAACTTCCAGGGAACTCGCAACCGTCCGCCGGCCGCGGGTGACCTACGCCGCGTCAAGCAACAACCAGGAGAGATCCTCCAAAAGTACATCCAGCGCTTCAACAACGTTCGCCTCAACATCCCGAAGGTGACGGACGAGGCCATCATCTCGGTGTTCTCTGATGGCGTCCGTGACGTCAAGATGAAGGAGGAGCTCACCATCCACGAGGAGTTGTGCATGTCCCTGGAGCTGTTCAACCTGGCAACCAAGTGCGCAAGAGAAGAGGAGGGGCGCCTCTCCCTCCTCGAGCTACCGGCTGCGGACCCGGGGGAGAAGAAAGCCAAGGCCAAGGACATGAAGCACAAGGGAGCAGCCGTGCTCGCGGCGGAGCCAGACACCAAGTGCGGCAGAGACCAGCCCGAGTCATCCAAGAGCAGCCGACCATTCTACGCCTTCCATAACCTGCATAGCCACAACACCAGCGACTGTCAAGAGCTCAGAGCCATTCGAGAAGGACGCTTCGGTTGACGCCCCGAGCGCAACGACCAGGGCTACGGCCGAGGAGGCGGACATGGTTACGGACGCTGGGATGACCGTGGCCCACACCAGGAGTGGCATGACCGGCCTCGTGAGGACCGCTGGCAGGATCAGCCTCGCGAGGGCGCCTGGAGGGATCAACCTCGTGAGGATCATCCTCGGGGCAACGCCGGTCTTCCTCCACTACCGCCACCACCAAGAAGGAACGACGACCACCATCAAGACGAGGGAGCTGGGAGCTTCCAGGAGCCACGTGCCATTGCCTACATCTTGGGCAGAGCTCAAGCCCCAGCCTCATAGCATATCTTCAAACAGTTTGCTCGTGAAGTGAATGCAGTCCTCCCCAAGCTCGAGGCCACGCGCCTGCTCAGATGGTCCAAGTGCGCCATCATGTTCAGCTTGGCAGACCAACTCAAGTGCGCGGCTACCACTAGCGCCCTCTCGATGCTTTGTTCACCAGTCATCAGCAACGTGCAAGTCACCAAGACCCTCATCGATGGCGGCGCGGGGCTCAACGTCCCGTCTGGTCATTATCGCTCGACAACCTCCAAGTGTCGTATGACCAGCTTCAGCCCACCAAGCCTTTCTCAGGAGTGACCGACAGCTCCAGTACCCCGATCGGGCAGGTCCACCTTCCCGTCACCTTTGGAGAACGCAACAACTACCGCACCAAGCTCATCGACTTTGAAGTCGCATACATCCATCTGTCGTACAATGCCATCCTCGGGTATCCAGCCTTGTCTAAGTTCATGGCGGTGACCCATCACGGCTACAATGTCCTCAAGATGCCAGGAAGCGGCGGAATCATCACAGTACCGTGTGAAGAAAGAGACGCGGTGTGCTCCCTCGAGCGTGCCTTCCTAGCTGCAGCAATCGGTGACCCCGACAGCAAGGGCGAGTGCCCTCCTGAGGCCACCCCAAGAAGAAGAAGCAGCTACTCCATGCAGGACCTCAGGACGGTGGCATCGCGAGTGGTACCTCGTCAGGATCGGCGTCCGCACCTGGGGCGCCTCCCACCCTCGCATAGGAAGGCGCGCCCAGCACCCTCCTCGGCCAGGGCTCGGGGGCTCTCTTCTGGAGGGCCTCAGATCTTGCCAACGTCACGAGGGCGCTCGGGCACCACTTGGAGGCGTGCTTCACGGCACGTTTCCCTCAGGAGAACGCAGGGCGAGGAGCACCCATCGCTCAGGAGTTCATCACCAAGACCACACAGGAACTGCAAGACGCAAGGGCCATGCGCGGCGACCGCCGCTCACCAAGCGCAGCTTCCCATCCAGGCGAGGATGTCGGGCTGCGCGTCTGCATCAATGTCCTAGGGCTCAACAGGGCCGCGGCTCAGGAGCCCTTCTAGCCTTCGCGCATGGGACGTTGCGAGGGCCCACCGCACAGTACGTTCGCATGCCTTTTGGCCTGCTGAGCATGGCGTCCGCCTATCAGCGCAACTTGCGGCGCGCCCTAGCGACTCAGGAGGCCAGACACCATGCCGTCCTGATGGAGATGGAGACGGTCCTCAAGGAACCGCCTGGACCCCCAGAGCCTCCCGAGGCTCAGGGCCCCGGTGGCTCGTGAGGAGCGACTTCTTCGCCACGTACCTTCAGCTGCCCCAACATCCCTTCATCAACAGAACCAGGTGACATTTTCCAAGTTTATTTAGCTGGGGCGCCTCAGTCTTTGCATCATTCCCGTGCCACGTGGGTCCGTCCCTCGTGGCATGTATCCCTTTTCATGTCTTTCACTTACCTTGCTGGGGGCGCCCCTCGGGCTGCATCATCCCCAAGCCGCTCGGGCCTGGCCCAGTGGCATGTATCTTCCCTGCATTTAATTAAGCTAGTATGCTTTCCATGCTTAATCTACCTATGACTATACCACCTGCTCGATCGTCACCCACCATGGGAGCCGCGCGCCGGCCGTCTTTCCTCATGATCCTTCGCGTGAGTATGTTAAGCACGGCGTCCGTGCTCGGGCCCGTCCGTGCAGCATCGATAAATCCAATGGCTGAGATCTGTCTGGTGGGCCGGCCCCGTTCACGTCACCTCCTGGGGCCGTTGGTGCTTGGCCTTCTCACGCGATGACCTCAGGAGATTTGTTTGGCGTAGGTTGTCTGACCACCTCGCAGGACCAGCGCAGCGAACAAAAACCAAGACCATGCACAACCCGCCTTGAGGTAGAGCCTCATGAGTCCCGCGCTTGCTCACGAGTGCCCAGATACACCTCGTCTAGCCCTGCCATGCAAGCCACGTGTCAGGGCGGGGCTGTACACTCCCCGGGGGCTCTCCGTAGTAGGGAGTCCCCCTCTCACGTAATAGTGGAAGCATCATGCTCCGCGCTGGCCGTCGACACTGCCGAGGAGCGGCTATGCCCGTGCACAAGCAGAAGCACTATGCTCCGTGTTGGTGATAAGCAACTGAGGGCGGCCTCACGGCTGCACCAACCTCAGGGACCCCAGAGGTCAGTGTCCGGCCTCATCGCAACACCCTCCCCTCGGGAGAGTCGCACGAGGGGGCTGGGCACGGGGGCTGCACTCGGGTTACGCCTAAGCGTAGGCTACCCTAGCCAGGTCTCTCGGACCTGGTCGTCGCACGCCCCTCCCGAGCCGAGCCTCGGCGAGGGCAAAGGTATGGAGGTTGTTTGCACGTCATGGGGGACTCCTGAGCATCGCGACTCAGGAGCTTAACTGGTCAGGTAGCCCCTCACTCCTTAGTCTCGTTCTGGTCTCCAGACGACCCAACAGCGGCTGAGGTATGCGCATGGCCGGGCCCTGCCGACGTAGAACGCTAAACCTATTCTAGCGTCTTCTGCCTATAAGTTGTTTGCGCGCCAAGGGGAACTCCTGAGCATCGCGACTCAGGAGCCTAACTGGTCATGTAGCCCCTCACTCCATGGCCTCGTCCTAGTCTCCGGACGACCCAACGGCGGTGGAGGTATGCGCGGGGCCGGGCTTTGCCGACGCAAAACATAAAGCAAATAGGAAGAAAATCGCAAAATCTCAAAGAAAATATTACAAACCATATTGTTCTCCCAAATACCGAGCACAAGTTTAAACGCCTCCACGAGGCATGATGCATGTTGCAGGAATTAAACAGGAAAGCAGCCGCAGGTCACCCCTGGACACCGCCGTCGTCCACAAGAGGCGCTCCTTCCTTGGTGGCATTGCCCCCACCCGCACCGCCAGTCGATGGCGCGAAGCCGCGGAACTTCTTCAGCAGGGCCTCCACCTGAACCTTCACGGCCACGGCCGCGGCCGCATAACGCTTGTCATCCACAGGCTCCAGCAGCTCGTCAAGGCGGGCGGAGGAAAGAACACGGGATTCTCCCTCCGCCATGGGACCGATGCCGGCCACGACGTCCTCGAGCGCGTCAACCAAGTAGGGAAGCAGTTTGGCGGGGCCGTCCTCGTCGGTGGTCAGTGGCCTCTCCAAGCCCTTCTCATAGAGCGCCTTCAGCGCCACGCGAGACGTCTTCTCGAGAAGCGCGAAGGCCTCAAGGTCTTTGGCCAGGGCCTTCGCCTTGGCGTCAAGATCGACGTCCTTCGCCTTCACCTTCCGCTCCAGCTCGGCGTCTCGGTCCCCGACGGCGTCCTCCCAGGCCCTAATCTCCTCCTCCTTCGCCTGGCGGCCATGAGCTTCTTCTACGTGCTGATCACCAAGACTCTTCAGATTGTCCTCCAGCGCTCGGCGTCGGTCGCAGGTGGCCTCGGCGTCCTTTAGCGCTGCCTCGTGATCGGCCACAGCTTCGGCGGCAGCCCGCTTCTCCTTCTCGGAGGCCGTCGTGGCCTGGCTCAGCGCCGCTCAAACCGCTGAGTGGGAGTGAAGCCAACCAGAGGCCAGCTCCAAGTGCCTGGCTACCAGGCGCGGGTCCGCGCCCAGGAGATCTTCCCGCAGCTGGGCCATCTCCGAAAGGGCATGCTCCAAGATAGCAGAGGAGGCAGAAGAACATGGGAGTAGTGGCGCAGCGGGAGGAGGAAGCGACATCGTCACCAGGGCCTGGGAGACCAAGGGCTCCTGAGCCTTTGGGACCTCAGCAGCCGAGCTGGACATCAGCACTTCCGGAGCCAGCGGGGCCTTGGGGGCTGACTCTTCCTGACGACGCCCCTCCTGGTCTCGCGAGGGCGACATGGCTGAGGAGGTGCGAGTGTTATCGCTTCCTTTCTTCGCGGAGTGGGGCCCGGCCGCTGCATCCTCCTTCCCCTTCTTCACCGCAGGCGGCAGCCTGGTCAACCAAGGATGAACGTTAGGAAATAGCAGTACAAGCAAGAACAAGACGGAGCTCGAGCACTTACTGGTCCACCACAGCGTAGTCCACCCTCCACTTGGTGAGCTTAAAGCCCGAAAGCTTCGGAGCTTCAGGGGTGGGTGCACGGACTCCGGGAGCAGAAGAGGGCGCAGCAGAATGGCCGGTGGCAGATCCGGGCGGCGTCAAGATGGGGGCAACACCTCGAGAGACCAGCGATGACCTGCCCCTTGTCGGGATAACGGGCAGCTCCCCCTTCTCCTGGTGGGTGCCGGCCTCGTCGTCATCCGGCAGGGTGCGGAGGATGTCGGCTTTGCTCAAGGGGGAGGTCTCCCCATCCCTTCGGGGGTCACCTCCGGGTCGTGCTCCTCGTCCTCCCATTCTTCCTCCCCGCGGGACTCATCATAAGAAAGCACCACCGGCGGAAGTGCCGCAGAGGCTCCGGTGGGAGCCGGCGGCACCAGCCCGCGCCCGTCGAAGGTGGGCCTGGCGGCCACAACCTGCTCCTAGTCCTTTCGGTGAAACAAAGGAACAAAGGCGCTCGGCGGGTACTCTTGGTCATCCCCGACCAGGAGGCGCAGAACTGCAGCCAGCTCGTCGCCAGGCAAAGCTTCCGGGCTCAGGTGAATCTTGTCTTCTTCATCTCCAAGCCTCCACAAGGGGTGTGTACGCACCTGAAGCGGGGCTACACGCAGCATCAAAAATTCCCTCAGGAGCATGGCCCCTGTCACTTTCACCGTCTTCGTGTTGCCTGGCTTTAGGTCGACGTTCATCTGCTCCAACACCAGCACCGCCCGCTCATCAGTAAGCTTCGCGCGGGCCCACCCCTTGTCGGACTAGGGCATCTCCATCGGCAGCACCAAACGCAGGTGGACGCACTTGGCGTCCATCATGACCCACTTGGCCCTGAAGTTGTCGGCCTTCTTCCCGGTCTTCGAGATTGAGTTGGCCTTGCCGGTCGTGATGAAATTGGCACACCTGGAGACGTGACCCTCATTGATGTGGAGGAAGAAGAGGGGGCGCAGCAGAGCCACGGACGGCATCACACCCAGATACGCCTCGTAGTAGAAGGTGAAGATCGACAGCAAAAGGATAGAGTTGGGATGAAGATGCAGCACGTGCAGCCCGTAATGGCCAAGGACCTCATAGAAGAAGTCAGAAAAGAGAGGAACCAGCCTCGCCGCGATGCTGCTCGTGTAGAAGGGGAAGAAGGTGCTTCCCTCCGACTCCGGCATAGCGGAGCCAGCCTGGAGCTCAGTCTTCCCCCTCTTGTTGCTTTCCCCCACCGGCAGAAGGCGCGTGGTGGCGAGGCTCTTCTCCGTGATGCTGGGCGTGTCGAGGACCAGCTCGTACCAAGCCAGCGACGAGGCAAGCTTGACCTTTCGGGGCGCCATTGGTCGCTAAGGGAGGAGGATTGGAGCAGATCTAGAGATTTGCAAGGAGCAAGAAAGGGGATCTGGAGCAAGGCGAAGGGAAGCAGTGAAGACGAGCTCTCTCCATGCCAGCCTCTTGTCAAGTCGGGCAGTTGCCGAGGCAGCATGGGGAAGTGGAGATGCCCACGTCCAATCAACTGCCACGCGTCGACCAAGGCCGCTGGCTATTATTGGGGCCCATGACTCTCCGCACTTGACCTTTGGCCGCCTGGCCAAGCCCGAAGCTCGCCTTGGGCCCGGGCTACTGTCGGCGTTTTGGGAACGGGGGTCCCCAGACTTGCCTGCCTGCGGCCCACGGCGTGGCTCCGCGAGCGGGCCCGTATGGCCCATCTTCACCAACAAGCACTCAAGACCCTCACGAGGTGCCAAGCCAAGGCAAACCTCACCAGGTTCGCTTGCGAGTGGCCGAGAGATCAAGGCAAGGCAAACCTCGCGAGGTTCTCGTGACGTGAGCCATGACGATCAAGATCAAAGGTGGCGCCCGGTAGCCTTGCGATGTCCTTGTCACCTCTTTGGTGCTAAGGAGGCAAGCGCAGGCGCAGAGTACCAAGGCGTCAAGCAAAGGTTTCCATATCGGAGCAAGGAGACCAAGACCAGCAGGACGGCAAGACGGAGGTCACCATGGAGCCCAAGGCGGCGTCACCACCAGAGCCTTTTGCAGGCGAAGATTGCTTTTGTCAAGATAAGTTGTACTAGCTGTCCCCTTTCAAATTGGCTGTTGTTGGCTCCCTTCCCGCTCAATATTGGTGGAGAGGACCAGGGCCTCTATAAATAGGACTAGCCACCACAGTAGGAGCAACGAGTCTCGTACCCATTCGAGGAGACGGATCACTCAGATCACCCTCAACCACACAAGTTCACCAAGCACAAGAACACCCCTCCTCAGGAGGCTGTTCTTCCCCTTGTACTGTTCATCCTCAGCCCAAGAGGCAATCCACCACCACCACACTAGAGTAGGGTATTACACCACAACGGTGGCCCGAACCAGTATAAATCTTGTGTTCCTTGTGTTGCGAGTTCGTCGAGTTAGCCCTTGAGATCTTAGCGAAGCTAGGACGTGGATCGGTAGGGGGAGATCTTCGTGCACACCCCAGTGTTCGAACCTTGAGGATTTTGCCGGAACCAGTGATCCGACACGTGCAACGACAGAAAAGCTAAGTCGTGCAATACTTTAAGCAATTTCTTTTTATATATAAGGTTGTTGTCCTTGAGGGTCCTTCCCTATGTATGGAAAACCTGCACACAAAGGGGCCCTTCCGCTATCGGCAATGCCCTTGCTCTATGTAGAGTCCGCTCAATAGCTCAAGCAGTCGCGTCGAGAACGGCAGGGTAGCCTTCCGCAATTGGCAACGCTCTCGATTCTGACTCGAGTCAAGCTCGATAGTTCGAGCGGCCGCGTTAAGAGCGGTAAGGTGGTTCGCCTGGCAGCTAGCACACCCGGCAGGCTATTGGGGATCTGTCCTCAAGGCGCCGTGGCCTGGGTTTACGCGCCGGTAAGCCTACCAGATTAACGTAGGGTGGACATACAAAGGGAGTTCAAAGAGAATAATAACATGCATCGTTTCTGAAAGTACTGTAGAGTTATATTACATCAATTGTTGCTGCGGTTCTTACTGAAGATAAAAATTGTCTTGGTCATGAACCCGCAGCAGCTGTGAAAAATGGGGTGCCTAGTCCCGGAGCAGGCCCTCCACCCTCTGGATTCTGCCGATGCGGCTGATTATGGGCTTGATACGCTCCTCGAGCGTCGCGAGGTCCGCATCCTCCGGCAAGCTCTCCAGCGCGGCGTCGAAGTTGAGGTTGGGGTTCCAGTGCGCCACCTTGGTGAGGACCTTGGTCATGGCACCCCGGCAAAGCTTCCGGGCCTCATCGGCCAGAGAGGCCGCCCTGCTAGAGCGAAGATGCTCCAGGTCTCCAAGGACACCCTCGAAGAACAGGGTCAACCTGGCATTAGGACTCGTATTTGGCTCTGGGGCGTACCTCACGTGCGGCATCCCCATGGTAGCCAACTGCATGGTGATCCTGCCGACGACGTCTTCGAGGCGGCTGATCCAGCGGTTCTCGCCCTCCACAAAATCCTTGTGGTTGGCGGTCTCGTTCTTCCGCAGCTGCCTCTCCTTCTCCAGATTCTTGATCAGGGTCCCCTCCTGGGCCCTGACCTCCGAGAGCGGCCCCTCGAGACCCTCCAGCTACAGCTTGAGGTCCTTTGTGGAGTCGTTGGCTTTGGAGAGCTCCTCATCCTTGCCGAGGACCGCGCCCTGTGCCTCCACCAAGGCACCATTGAGCGTGTCCTTCTCCTTCACCACCTTCAGAGCCTACTCCTTCAGCCCATCATGCTCCATCTCCAGCTCTTTCACCTTGCCGGCATGTGCCAGAGCTTGAGCATCGAGCGCCTCCTTGTGCCTCTGCCCCAGCTCCTGGGTCCATTGCACGACAAGCTTCTCCACCTCCTCGTCCTTGCCACGGAATGTGGCGGCGAGCTTCCCTTCACGAGCGGCAAGATCCTCCTCCAGGGAGTTCAGTAGAGCCTGGTGTTGTTTCCGAGCGAGCTCCTCCTTGGCGGCCTGCTCCCTCGCCATCTCCTGGGCCATCTCAAAATCAGCTTTTTGCAGAAGGAACTCTTGCTGACGCTATGCCAGGTCGCCTTGGATGTCCTTCAGTTCCTGGTGGGTGTCGCGAAGCCAGGCTTGCGTCTCAGAAATGCGCTGCCTGAAATCTGCTTCTACTTTGTCCACCGCTGCCATCCTGGACTTGGCCTTGTCCAGGCAGGCGCGGTGGAGCGCCTGGAGCTTCCGAAAGCTGGCGCCCATGGCCTGGAGGAGCCGCTCTTCCCGCGAACCGTCGCCGTCGGTGCTCGGCTCATCAACAACTTCAAGCCCGGCGGTAGCGAGCACCTCCTCGTTGAACACCTCTTTCGGCGTTCTGGGAACGGGGGTACCCAGACTTGCCTGCCTGCGGCCTGCGGTGTGGCTCAAGGGGTGGCCCAGTAAGGCCCACCTTCATCAGCACAAGCTCAAGACCCTCGCGAGGGGCCAAGCCTCACGGGGCAGACGATAGGAAGCTTCCTCAGGCACGGCCTCGTTAGGCTGGCTAACGAGGAGGCGGAGAGATCAAGGCGGGGTACCTCACGAGGTGCCCATGACGCAAGCTATGACGGCCAAGGGCGCCCGGTAGGCGCCCGGCCAGCATGATGTCCTCATTTCCTCTTTGGTGCAAAGGTGGCAAGCACAGGCGAGAGTATCAAGCAAAGGCAACCATTTGGGTGCAACAAGACCAAGACCAACACAACGGCAGGAAGGACGTCATCGTGGAGCCCAAGCCAGCGTCATCGTCAGAGCCTTTGGCAGGCGAGGACCAACTTTAGTCAGGATAAGTGTACTAGATGTTCCCCTTCAAAATGGCCAATTGTTGTGCCCTTCCCGCTCAATATTTGGGAAGAGGCCCAGGGCCTTTGCCTATAAATAGGACCAGCCACCCACTGGGTAGAGAGATCCGGAATCCAGAACAGAGCTAGAGATCAAGCAATCTAGAGAGAGAGAGAGAGAGAGAGCGACCGAACTCCCCCTAGCAGTTCGTCGCACCGGCCAAGAATAGACCCTCGCGAGGCTGTTCTTCCTTGCACTGTTCGTCATCAGCCCCTGAGGCAATCCACCACACCGCACACTGGAGTAGGGTATTACACCACAATGGTTGCCCGAACTAGTATAAACCTTGTGTCCCTTGTGTTGCTCTTTGTGTAGTTTAGATCCTTGCGAGGCGACGAGGGGTAGGTAGGTTGGAGGCAAGATCTCCGCGTGCACCCCAGAGTTCGAACCTAGAGGGTCTGCCGGAACCAAAAATCTGACATTTGGCGCGCCAGGTAGGGGTGCGCCGGAATCCACCTTCTGCCGCCTCGCGCCCCGTCGAATCGTCATCATCATGTCCGACGACCCAACGGGCAACCCTGATCCCTGGGCTGCCTGGCCCGCTCACGCAGAGCCGCTTGCCTCGGACGACCTCAACCCCGTGCCCCAGGCAGCCCGCGGTCCGCAGGGCGCTGCGCCGCCCGGCGGCAGCAGTCGAGCAACGTCGGCTCTCACGCCACGACAGTGCGGTCGGCGGCAAGGGCCTCGAACCACGCCAGCCCGCGGCGCCCGTACACCCGGCAGGGCAGGCGAACTCAAGGGCCGCGCTCACGGTGGCCCAAGAGCTACTGCAATGCAGGAAGGCCGGAGGGCGGCCACGACGTCTTCTTGGGCCCGGGTGGAAGAGCTCCTGGCTTCGCCGCGCCGAGGCTCACCCCTTCTGCACCCAGCTGCCACCTCAGATCCAGGGCGGGCCACACGAAGGCCCCGCGCGCGCCCGCACAGCTCCAAACTGTCTCCAAGGCCACTCCAACGCCAACCAGGCCGTCAGCACCGGGCTAACAGCGGTGCTGCCTCCGCCCCCGGCCAGCGAAGGAGGACTCCCCACAGCCAACGGCCCCAGTGGGCCGCTGCGCTACCACCCCCAGGTGGGCGCTTCGAGCAGGGCTGCATGGCACACGGGGCACTACAGCGAAGCATTCGGGGTGGCGGCCATGGAAGAGTATGTGCCCCACGTGATGGATCAAGGGCACGCGCAGGAGGAAGACCATGGCTCGCTCCTCGGCCCAAGATGGGGGGAAGAGACACCCGAAGCTGAGCTCTTCAGAGCCCAGGAAGGCCACATCGATCACAGCTGGAGGCAGCGATTATCGGGTATCGCTAATTCCTCAGGAGCATGCATACACTAACCATGGATCGCAGGAGGTACAGGTCGCCGCGGCGGATGGCTGCCCCAATCCAGCGGCTTCCTACCCTCTCAGGAGGAGGGCGCTTGGGGCTGTATGAAAGGGGCCGAGATCCGGCATCACCACCGCGGCATTCGGAGCAAGGCTTCTTCAGGAGGTAGGCCCTCTGCTGGGGAGGTGCCTTAGGGCCTACCCCGGGCAGAGGAATCGTGGTCGTCGGGGGAACCGCTGGCGACTGCTCTACCCCATCGGCGGTGTCCTCGGTCTCCGGCCGTCGTCGATGGCACTAGAGTGTGGCGCAAAGGCGGGGCCCTCGTCTGGCGATATGAAGCAAGGCGGTACTGTCAAGAAGGCCAGTGCATGTGAAGCACGCCGCCCGTGACACTCTCACGTAATAATGAGTGGGGCTGTACACGCCCGGAGTCTCGAGGCGCCCGGCCTCGGGCCTGGGTCTCCCTCCCACGCCCAGTGGCAGCACTTAGCTCCGCGCTGGTGAGAAGACGTCCAAGACTGGACTAGGTGACGGACGCGGCTTTTTTCTGCTTTTCTTGCTCTTCCCCTTGGCTGTCGTTTTTCCCCCATTTGGATTTGAGCTTGAGATTTGTGTGTGTTCGGGGAAGGGGTGTTTAGTCTCGTTCGAGCAATCTCTCGTGTTCTGGTTACCACTTTGCCTCAGCTGCCTCCCCTCGTGAGCCCCTCGCGAGCCGGACCAGGCCTAGCATGCGTGCAGCCCGGACTGCCGTCACCACACCCTCTTAGGAGGTTCTCATTACAAGTTTAATGGGCCCGTTCAGGAGGCACTCGGGACACCACAGCCCTCTGCAGGCTATCTCGGGGCCCACGCAGGTCAAAGGTAAACAAGCCGCCTAGCTCGTCGCAAGGCCGGCCACTTGGCGCAGGCGTACGGGTGATATCGCATCTACTAATACGCTAACTACAAGTTTTTACACGAGGGCCCCCCTCCCAAAATGCTCTTACAATCTTCAGGGCGAATCCTGAACTCTATCTGCGCAGGGTAAGAAAGCAGGAACAACACGCGGTTAGTCAGATAAATCCCCCAATGCATCCTCAAGGGCACCTCCTGAATCATCACTGGCCTCGCTGGCCTCGCCATCACCCTCCGCGTCGTCGTCAGCGGCATCAAGGCCGTTCACCATGCCGCCTTCATCAGCAGCCACGACCACGCCGTCGTTGGCTGTAGTGAAGGCCCTGACGAGGGCATCCATGTTGTCCTCCACCCAGTGCGCCAGGTCTCCCCGGATGGCTTGGGGTACCGGGGCGATGGCGGCATCAAATCAAAGTTGGGATCCATGTTCCGAAGATGGCTGAAGACGCGAGAAAAAGCACGCCCGAGCAGGGCACGGCACCTCTCCTCCACCAACCTGTTGGCTCTGCCCGATCGCGCCTCCAGCTGCGTCACCACATCGATGAAGAAGCTGGAGGTTACCAAAGATAGTTAACGTGAGGCTCCCCAACGGCCGCCTCACTGATGTTGCCCAAAGCTGTGTTAGCTCTTTCCCGGAGCATGCGGAGCATAGGGCCATGCTCGAGCTCCAGGATCTACCGCTGGCGTATCTCGTCCTCGTTCCGCCGCGCGACGGCCTCAGCCGCGTCCACCCGTTGGCAGAGAAGAAGCACCTCGGCGCGGGAGGAAGTCAGCTCCTCCTGCGCCGTGCCAAGGGCGGCCCGGGAAGCATCAGCCCACCGCGTCACCTCATCCAGCTTGGCCCTCAGGGCGGCGTCCTGCCTTCCGCTTCGGCCCTGATCAACTCCAGCCTCTCCTCGAACTCGCGCTCGAGGTTCGAGCGGGCCGCCGCCACCCGGCGATCAACCTCTTCCAAGACTCGGGCCTCCCGCGCAGCAACCTCGTCCTCCGCCTGCGCCACCAAGCGCTCTCTCGTCTCCAGCTGCTCGAGGTCACGAGCGCGCTCGGCAGCTTCCAGCGTCAATGCCTCCTCACGTCTCTAGAGCTCCGCTTGGTCGACCGAAGCCCCCTTCATTGACGCGAGGGCCGTCTCACGCAGTTCCACCTGCTGCTCCAGGGAATTGCTCTAGGCCTAGAGCTCCCGCGCTCGCTCCTCCGCCGCCTCATGCAGTCGGTCAGCCTCCCGGGCCTCCTCGGCCCGGCCGAGGCGAACCTCCCGAGAAGACGCCCGGCAACACCTCGGCCTTCTCATTGTCGAGGTCCTGTTGGTGGCGCGCAAGAACAGCAGCCACCTTGACTTGCCTCTCTTGACTAAGGCGTGGGCCCTCAGCTTGAAGGCGCGCGTCTTCGTCAGCGAGCTCTACACCAAGCTGGCTCACTGCGTCAGCCGCCCTCCGGAGAAACCCTTGGCGAAAGCCGTGGCGCTCCCGGGCGCGCTCGAGCACGTCTTCTGTGTCGTCCTCTGCCCCAGGTGTACGGGGGGCCACGAATCAGCACTCCCCCTCTGGGCAAGGGGCTGGGGGCTGGCGCCCTCGCGATGGCCGGGCACGCCTCGCCAGAAGCCCAGCCCGGAGCCGGCTCATCCTCAAATGAAGAGCACAGGGCCGACCTCAGCCAATCATCGTCCACGACCAATCGAAGAGCCCAAGGCAGGCTGGCTATACCCCGAGAAGGCTCGCGAAGGAGGGTCGCAAGGTGCGCAGAATCATGATGCATCACAGGATGGCTGACCTCTCCAACCGGCCTCACCACGAGGGCAGTGCTTGAGCTTGGAGCGCTTGGGTATGGTGCAGAGGGTGAGGCCTGGGGGGATGGCTCCTCTGCCATCTCCGTGAGCTCGGCAGGAAGGGCCCTGCAGAGCGAGGATCAGCCGAAGCAACGGGAAAGTAATGAACTAAGAAAGGGGAAGGCTTCCTCATCAATGGTGAAATACTTCCTGCGCTTCAGTAGGCAGCAAGGGTAGTCATCACCCAAGGCCTCCTTTCTCTTTTGGAGAGCCTCGAAGTCCATGCGGAAGCGGCCCAGGAGCACGGCGCAGGGGTCAGCCTGCGACGAGGAAGAAGCGCCAAAGTGGCCAGCGTCGGGGGCGTCGTCCTGGCGCACGCCGCCAGTCGCCTCACCAAGTAGGGTATCCGGGGCCTCAGGGGCCTCTGCCACGGGAGCCGCGGGCCGTGGCTCAACGCCTTCATCCGCCGCAGGAGCTGCCACCTCAGGAGTGCCGCCTGGCGTCGTCATCCCGGCGGAGGCCCCCTCAGCCCCCGGTGGCCCTTGCCTCCCTGCTCCACCGCTCGAGGAAGGACCGCCGTGGGCAACTGGAAGGGCAGCCACCACAACTGGGTTCTCACGAGGTCCCATGAGGCCTGCGGGGCGCAACCCCTATTCGTTGAAGCTGGGCATCTCCTTCACGAAATCACCCCTATTCGAGCAAAGGTACAGCAGGGCACCCCCTTGCCGGTGCTGCCAGGGGAAGGGTCCCCAGTCAGGACCATGAGAACCTTCTTCAGCACTTCAGGCGTCAGGTCCCCCTCCTGGAGCCTCATGCGGTCTTCACGCCCGCCAAAGGCCCACATCCGGCGGGAATGGCGCTGGAGAGGGGCAATGCGGCATAGGAGGAACTCCTTCACCACCTTGGGCGTCGTCACGCCAAGCGACCTCAAGTACGCGAAGCGATGCCAAACGAAGACGAGCCGGGGGCTCATGAGCTTCTCCTAGCGCCAGCCCGAATTGGGGATAGCGGGTAATGTTGGCTCTGAAAGCACAGGGCTGGGCACCCCGACATCCACATACAGCCACCGCTCGTGGAACCCAGGCGCGGGCGGAGGAAGGTTGAAATCAATCCCTGAAGCTGCTGTTTCTGGTGCGGTAATGAAGCTCACGCACCCCGATCATTGGGTGGGGTCGCTGAGGTGCAAGTAGAAGGAGTGGCGCAGCAAGGCAACTGAAGGAGGAATGCCCATCATCGCCTCGCAGACGAAAGAAAAAATGGCAAGAAGACTAATGGATTCGGGACCCAATTGCATTATGTGGATCTGGTATTGGGAAAGCACAACGTTGAAGAAATTGGAAAAGGGGGGAACCAGTCCCGTCCACAGCGCGTCGGTGAAGGACCGGACCTCGGTGACTATTCTGTCAACGGAGAAGTGAGACGCGGGCCAGGCCTCGTCCTCCCGCACTCGTTGTAGATGGTGGCAAGGGCATAGCTGACCTTGTCCAAGCCTTCTCGGTTGAGTATGATCGACTGATCGACAGAAGGAGCCGTCGGCGGCGGCGAGCGAGGCACAGGCACATGTTTCTTCCCTTTCCCCTTCTTCGTCGGAGCCATGGCAACAGAAAGGGGGAGGATTCGAGATCGGATTGGAAGCGGAGACTGGAGGTCGAGAGGAAGAATAGCAGGAGACGCTCGAGCGGCGAGAAGAGGGATGGCTGTGTGCAACCACGGGTCCGCCTAGCTGGGCGCAAAATAAGGAGGCGTGGGGGAACAGGGACGCCCACGTCCAATCAATCGCCACGTGGCGCCCGAGGCCGCATGCTGTAAGGGCCCGCGGTGCTTCGCACTTGCCCCTTCGCTTCTCCGCTAAGCCAAGTCCAGGCGCGCCTTGGGCCCGGGGGCTACTATCAGTGTTCTGGGAACGGGGGTACCCAGACTTGCCTGCCTCCGGCCTGTGGCGTGGCTCAAGGGGTGGCCCAGTACGACCCACCTTCATCAGCATAAGCTCAAGACCCTCGCGAGGGGCCAAGCCTCACGGGGCGGACGACATGAAGCTTCCTTAGGGACGGCCTCGTCAGGCTGGCTCACGAGGAGGCGGAGAGATCAAGGCGGGGTACCTCACGAGGTGCCCATGACGCAAGCCATGACGACCAAGGGCGCCGAGCGCGCCAGCCAGCCGATGTCCTCATTTCCTCTTTGGTGCAAAGGAGGCAAGCGCGGGCGAGAGTATCAAGCAAAGGCAACCATTTGATTGCAACAAGACCAAGACCAACACAATGGCAGGAAGGAGGTCATCGTGGAGCCCAAGCCGGCGTCATCGCCGAGCCTTTGGCAGGCGAGGACCAACGTTAGTCGAGGATAAGTGTACTAGATGTTCCCCTTCAAAATGGCCAATTGTTGGCGCCCTTCCTTCAATATTTGGGAAGAGGCCCAGGCCTTTGCCTATAAATAGGACCAGCCACCCACAGGGTAGAGAGATCCGGAATCTAGAACAGAGCTAGAGATCAAGCAATCTAGAGAGAGAGAGAGCGACCGAACTCCCCCTAGCATTTCGTCGCACCAGCCAAGAACAGACCCTCGCGAGGCTGTTCTTCCTTGTAGTGTTCGTCATCAGCCCCTGAGGCAATCCACCACACCACACGCTGGAGTAGGGTATTACACCACAATGGTGGCCCGAACCAGTATAAACCTTGTGTCCCGTGTGTTGCTCTTTGTGTAGTTTAGATCCTTGCGAGGTGACGAGGGGTAGGTAGGTTGGAGGCGAGATCTCCGCGTGCACCCCAGAGTTCGAACCTAGAGGGTCTGCCAGAACTCGAAATCCAACAACCTCTCCCTCGGTGGGCGCCGTAGTGCTCGCCGTCCCTGGGAGGTGGACGAATAGGTCGTCGCTCACCCTCAGATACCTGCCGGAGCCAGAGGTAGAGGAGGAGGAAGGTTGGTCGTCGACCACCTCCTCCTTGGTAGCAGCCTTGCCGGCCTCCCCGGCAGGCCCTTGCTAGCCTCCTCGGCAGCAGCCTTGCCGGACTCCCCGGCAGACCCCTTGGCGGCGTCCTCAGCAGCGGCCTTGCCGGCCTCCTCGGTGGCGATCTTCTCGGCCTCCGCCGCGGTGTCCTTGGCGACATCCTCGATGACGGTGTCTATGTCATCCCGATCCGCTGAGGGAGGATCTGGATATCGAGAAGGGGATGAGGCGAAGCCAAGACCAAGATTCAAAAACAAAAAGAACAAGGATGGAAGGCGAGTGACTTACCTGTTCCAGGCTGGGAAGAAGAGGCCCCCTCCGCGCCAACATTCGGCTCCGAGGCGGGGCCACCGGCGCCCAAGTTTGCCTCCTCCTCCTCCGTGTGCAGGGGATCGATGCTTGGCGCCCTTGCCGGGGACACCCCTCGAGGCGGCGAGGTAGATGGGGGCGGCGTGTTGGGGGTAGCCTTTGGTGGCTCCTCCTGCCGTTGTCCTCCTCCTGCAATCACGGCTAGGTCAGCGCCAAGGGATCGTACCCACAACGCACATTGGCAAGGGGCGAGCGGTGAACTTACGCTGGGGGCTGCGGTCCGGGCTGCTCACCACCACCAGCGGCGTACTCGAAGTGCCCGCCGGGGGCTGGCCGCCCGCCGAAGCCTTGGCCCTCTTCACCCTCTGGGCCACCGTCTCCGCATCCCTGCAGGGATGAAAACAAACCGAGATAAGCGGCACAATCTGAGGAGACAGAGATGACAAAAAGGAACAAGATACTTATTCATCCTCCACCTCCTCTTCTGCTGCCTTCCTCTTCCTCCTTGGGCTAAGGACCCAAAGTCGAAGACGACCTCCGCGTCAACGTCTACCGGAGGAGGGGAAGAAGGTGGAGTCTGGCCACGCTTGGACGAAGAAGAGGCAGTTGCTTTCTTCTTCGCCACCGCAGCCTTCATCAACTTTCTCGCCGCCGTGGCCCTCGTCTGGTGCACGGACTCCGCCTGGGCTTGTTGCGGTTGCGCAGCCCTACCGGGCTGGACTGGCTCGCCAGAGCGGCCCCACCGCAGGACTTGCCCTCTCCCCGTGGCCGGAGGGTCGACAGTCTCGACCTCCTCCTCCGACGACTCGCCGACCACGTCTTCAATGAGAGGGGCCCCAGTGCCAGTGCTGCTGGCCTCCCCAGCGGACTCCACCCACTGGGCGAGCTCCCTCTCCTCCGTGGCTGCTGCGACCTCATCTTCGACGACGCCAGCGCTGCCGTCCTCCTTGGCAAGCTCCGCCGGCGGCGATGTAATCCAGCTCCGTTGGGGTAGTGTCCTGGATGAGCAGCGGCTTGTCACGGACATACCCCTCCACCAAAGTGTCAAAGAACTCCTGCACCTGATCAGCTAGCGGCTCAGCCCAATTTGGGACGGGACCGTGCGCATTGCAGTCCGGCATCATGGCGACGATGTCGGTCCGGCGCGATTTGTTGCTCAGCGCGACCATCCTCGCCGGCAACCCAAACAGGGGCCCCTTGGCGATCTTGCTAGCCTTCGCGGCCTTGCCGGATCTCTCGGCCTTGGCGACCTTGAGCTTGTCATCCTGGGCGTCGACATCGCCCCAGTCGTTCCTATGAACCGACAGCACCTAGCGGACCCGGCAGAATTCCTATGGGTCCTCCTCCTCAGTCCAGCACCACTGGCCCCGCCACTCTTCCCATCTCTCCTTCTGAGCTCCCTCCAGGTATGTCCCTTTGGACCTTGGGATCCAGGCGACACAACCGGAGATGGTGCCTCCCTTTTGGATTCGAGAATAAAAATAGTGGCCGAAAAGCGACGTGTTAGGGAGCACTCCGGCGAACCCCTCACAGAGATGGGCGAAAAGAGCCATGCACGCCATGGCATTTGGACTAAAATCCAGAAGGTGGAAGCCAAAAGTGTGCATGACGTCATTGAAGAAATCGGAGAAGGGGGGTAGAGACCATAGGAAAAGTAATCGACGAAGAATGGGTACCGATTCGGGCCGAGCTCGGCGAAATCGGCAGGGATGATATGCGTGGCCGGATGCCCGTCGTCTCGCCCCCGTCTTCACCCCCCACAAAGGTTTGAAGTAGTCCTGAAGGTGGACCACATCGACCATCGAGGGGAAGTAGGCGGACTGCATCCGCCGTGCCGCCAACTCACTCTCCGGTGGCTCCTTTGCCCTGATGTCCTTGGCACTCCCTTGCCTTTGCTAGTTTTGGGTGCCATAGCGGTTGCGAGAGGCGAAGGATGAAGGGCGATGAAGACGCGGCGGCGGCGAAAGAAAGCGAAAGCCTGAGAGGGAGAAGGAAGGGGACGGCGGTTCTGAGATTGGAGAAGACGGAGGGGGTAACTGAGCAGCACGCCCGCGGTTATTCCTTTTTACGGGGAAGGCGTGGGCTGCCTCTTTTCCCATTAACTGCGATGTGACGCATGCGTGTGGAGACCGCCCCACGCATGACCCCCACATCACACACGACCCTCCACATCGCGCATTCAACGCGGGTCGTGGGGAAGCATAGCGGACGAAAAAGTTACTATGGTAAAGATCAGCCCCACCTGCCCGCGCACCATTCTCGGCCGAGCCCAACAACGCATCGTGCTTATGTGTGGCCCAGGCCCGGGGGCTCCTGTCGGTGTACAAAAGTAGGGGCTCTCCTTTTAACCCCTTTACTTGTGCACGGGCAGTCAGAGCCGCGCACGCGTCCACACTTAGCAGGGCAAGAGAGGGAAGCCGAAGCACAAGGCAGACAAGGCAACGCCAAGACCGGAGACACAAAGGGGGAGAGGGCAAGGTGGACTCCCCTGGCAAGACCCTTGCCGAGGCGGCCTCCGCAGCCCCGGCAAGAGCCTTGCCGGGGCAACTTGCCTGATGCCAATGGAGCGCGCCTCCCTTGAGCCCAAGAGTTCTAGCGCCATCAACCACATTGGGACCAAGGCTCGGGGGGCACCTCCGTGGTGGCATGTAGATCTTTGTCAAGATCATAAACACACGAGATCACATGAGGACCAGAAGACGACGACCATCGGCGGGATCCTAGCCGAGGAAATCCACGAGACCCTCGGCAAGCGCCTTGCCGGGGACGACCGCGGCGCCACGGCAAGACCCTTGCCGGGCCCCCGACAAGGACCTTGCCGAGGGCATCAGTAGGACCACAGCCAGGCCCACGCCTGCCAAGACACCACCGCCGTTCGCATGCAGCTTCTAGCTCAACCAGTTGGGCAGGCACCTGCGTGGCGACGAGCGGCCTCTACACTGACCCAGAAAGCACATGCGTGGTGGCATACAGACCTTCGTGAAGGCTCCACCACCGCGCCAGCCCAGCAGCCAGCCAACATGGCGCCACGATGCCTCGTCATATCGGACACGCGTCGAAGCCAGGCGAGACGACGACAGCTGGGGCGTGCTTCCTTGCCGTCCCCGATAAAGCAAGAGGGGCACGTCGGCAGCGCATTAAATGCGTTTGTCTGGCGGTGCTAGAGGATAGACTCATCCACTGTACACCTTTCCACCTCCTGTGTGCCACTGTGGCAACCCCTTTTGTCTATAAAAGGAGGCCGAGGCGTCCAAGAGAAGGATTCAGATCTTTTGGGCAAGTTACACCCCGTAGCTAGCTCAAGAACACAAAAACACTCAAATACATCCACCAAAGCAGGACTAGGGTATTACGCATCTCCGTGGCCCGAACCTGGGTAAACAATCTGTGTGCTTCCTGTCAGACCCACTCTTTGCACAACCCCGCGCCCGCCAACCATAGAAGGGATCCCAGTGATTCCATAGGTGTCGATTTCCCCCGACACCCTGTTATCGTCTCCAAGAAGGGCGGGAAAGAGCGTATGTGAATCAATTTTACGAGCCTCAATAAAGCTTGTCCTCAAGACCCTTTCCCTCCTCCGCACGTCAACCAGATTGTCGACTCCACTGCCGAGTGCGATTTGCTGTGCTTCCTGGACGCCTTCTTAGGCTATCACCAAATCAAGATGGCGGTGCAAGATGTCGAGAAGACGGCTTTCCTGACCCCATGCGGGGTGTACTGCTACACCTGCATGCCGTTCGGGCTGCGTAATTGTCGGCGTTCTGGGAACGGGGGTCCCCAGACTTGCCTGCCTGCGGCCTGCGGCGTGGCTCTGAGGAGGCCCAGCACGGCCCATCTTCATCAACGCAAGCTCAAGACCCTCTCGAGGGGCCAAGCCTGGCGGATGACAAGGAGCTTCCTCAGGCACGGCCTCGTCAAGCTGGCTCATGAGGAGGCGGAGAGTTCAAGGTAGGGTACCTCGTGAGGTGCCCATGACGCAAGCCATGACGACCAAGGGCGCCCGGTCAAGCGCCCGACCGCAGATGTCCTCCTTTCCTCTTTGGTGCAAAGCTAGCAAGCGCAGGCGAGAGCATCAAGCAAAGGCATCCGTTTTGGTGCAACAAGACCAAGACCAGCCCCAACGGCTGGAATGGGGGTCATCGTGGAGCCCAAGCAGGCGTCATCACCAGAGCCTTTGGCAGGCGAGGACCAACTTTAGTCAGGATAAGTGTACCCGCTGTTCCCCTACAAAATGGCCAATTGTTGGCGCCCTTCCCGCTCAATA
Organism: Aegilops bicornis; assembly: GCA_021605145.1. NCBI lineage: Eukaryota > Viridiplantae > Streptophyta > Magnoliopsida > Poales > Poaceae > Aegilops > Aegilops bicornis. The sequence goes on from CM038675.1 coordinate 260,541,417, forward strand.
TTTGGGAAGAGGCCGGGGCCTTCGCCTATAAATAGGAGTAGCCACACTCGGGCGAGGGCATCAAAAGGAAGGGAGAGAAAGGATCCGCCCCCGGATGAGATCGGAATCCTCATCAAGAAACCAGTAGCTAGAGCGACTGAACACCACCTAGCAGTTCATCTCACCCGCCAAGAGCAGACCCTCGCGAGGCTGTTCTTCCTTGTATTGTTTCTCATCAACCCAAGAGGCAGTCCACCACACCACACACTTGAGTAGGGTATTACGCCACAATGGTGGCCTGAACCAGTATAAATCTTGTGTCTCTTGTGCTGTTCTCTTTAGTAGTTTAGGTCCCAGAGATTCGGCGAGGTGCGAGATGGTGGAAGGTTGGTTCTCCGTGCGCACCCCAGTGTTCGAACCTCAAGGGTCTGCCGGAACCCGAAATCCGACATTTGGCGCGCCAGGTAGGGGTGCGCCGGAATCTGCCTTTCTTCGCCTCGTTCTTCCAAGACCACATAACCATATGCGGCGCCTGCCGTCGGTGCAGCGCCGAGCCGCCCTACGCCTCCCATGTCGCCAGAAAGCTCCCGTCGGTGGGCGCCCTCGTCGTTCCCGTCACCTGCCGTCAACGCCGCCACCGGCCGGGAACGAGCAGCAACATCATCAGCACCGTCCATGAGGCGGGGCGGCCGCACCGCCACGCTGCCGCTCACCCGGCTGGTCGCCGTCACGCGCCCAGCGCCATGGAGGCCTGGGCTGCACTCATCGCGGCAAACGAGCTCTGCGCTACCGCCCGTCGACAGCGTCTATGAAGAATAAGCTCGACCGAAGCGCCGAGCTTCGTCCGGCGCTGCGGGGAGGCGCCCGCCCATCCGTCTCTGCTGCACCGCACCCGCCTCCAGCGGCGATGAAGCTCCCAGGCGCCTCGGCCGCCTCCTCCTCAAGAAGGCACCTGGCCCCAAAACACGCGGCCTGGCGGAACCCGCTCCGCCCAGCGCCCGGCGCAAGCAAGCAGAGCTGTCAAGAAGTTCCTCGCCCACAAGAAGCTGCCCGAGCGCTCCCCGCTCCAGCACGTCAAGACCTTGCGCTGCCCCCAGCCGCGGCGCAGGGACGCCCGCAAGACCAAGCTCTCTGTCGTCCAAGGCCCCCCGCGGCCACGGCGGGCTGCCGCGCCTTCACCACCGAGCTGCGCAGCGTCGCGTGGCCCGCCAAGTTCAAGCCAGACCTGCCTCCTCGCTACGACGGCACGGCTGACCCTCTGAGTTCCTCCAGCTCTGAGCTGGGCATCGAGGCTGCCAACGGGGATGAAAAGGTCATGGCGAACTGGTTTCCCATGGCACTCAAGGGCCGCACTTTTGGCTCCTGAATCTGGCCCCGAGCATGATCTCTTCCTGGGCCGAGATGTGCACCCGCTTCATCGCCAACTTCCAGGGTACTCGCGACCGGCCACCCGCCGTGAGCGACATGCGCCGAATCAAGAAGCAGCCAGGGGAAACCCTGCAAAAGTACATCCAACGCTTCAACAACGCACGCCTCAAGATCCCCAGGGTAACGTAGGAGTCCATCATCTCTGCCTTCTCCGACGGCATGCGCGACGTCAAGATGAAGGAGGAGCTGGCGATGCATGAAGATCTGTGCACCTCCTTGGAGCTGTTAAACTTGGCGACCAAGTGTGCCAGGGCTGAGGAGGGGCACCTCTCCCTCCTCGAGCTGCCCGCCATGGATCCCGGAAGAGAAGAAGTCCAAGGCCAAGGACGTGAAGCGCAAGGGGGCTGCCGTACTCGCGGCCGAACCAGACACCAAGCGACGCAGAGATAAGCCCGAGTCCTTCAAGGGCAGCCGGTACTGCATGTACCACGACCTCCACACCCACAACACCAATGAATGCCAAGAGCTCCGGGCCGTTCGCGAAGGAAGGGTCGGCAGACGCCCCGAGCGCAGCGAGCGGGGCTACGGCCGAGGAGGTGGAAGGAATGCAGGACGCTGGGAAGACCGCGGCCCGCACCAAGGGTGGCGCGACCAACCTCGCGAGGACCGCTGTCAAGACCCGCCTCGCGAGGGAGGCTGGAGGGATCAGCCTCGCGAGGATCGCCCGCAGGGGAACGCAGGCCTCCCTCCGTGTCGCTGCCGCCAAGGAGAATTGAAGACCGTCATCAGGACGAGGGGGGTGGGGGCTTCTAGGAACCGCGTGCGATCGCCTGCATCCTGGGCGGAGCTGAAGCCCCAGCCTCTCAGCGCATCTTCAAGCAGTTCGCCCGCGAAGTGAATGCAGTCCTCCCCAAGCTCGAAGCCACGCGCCCTCTCAGGTGGTCGGCGTGCGCCATCACGTTCAGCTCAGCGGATCAGCTCAAGTCTTGTGACCACAGCCGGAGTTCTCCCGATGCTTAGTTCCCCAATCATCGACAGCGTCTTTGGTCACCAAGATCCTCATCGACGGGCGGGCAGGACTCAACGTCTGTCGTGGAAACATTCAACAATCTTCAAGTGCCTTACGATCAGCTTCAGCCAACCAAGCCTTTCTCCGGAGTCACCGACGGCTCCACGGTCCCGATCGGGCAGGTCCGCCTTCCTGTCACCTTCGGGCTCGCGACAACTACCATAACGAGCTCATCGACTTCGACGTCGCCCACATTCGCTGCCGTACAACGCCATCCTCGGGTACCGCGCTGGCCAAATTCATGGTCGTAACCCACCACGGCTACAACGTCCTCAAGATGCCGAGAAGCGGCGGGGTCATCACGGTGCCTCGTGAAGAGAGAGACGCAGTGGTCCCTGGGCGAGCCTTCGAGCCGCATCGCTAGAAGACCCGGACCACGGCAGCAGGAGGCCTCACGAGGCCGCACCCAAGAAGAAGAAGACATCGGTGGCCCGGCTCCTCAAGAGGCAGGCCCCTCGGGGGCCCGTGCTTGGGGCCAGAGCTCCTTCCATCGCATAGGAAGCGCGCCCGGCGCCCTCCTCGAGCAGGGCTCGGGGCTCTCCCCTGGAGGGCCGCCGACCTCGCCAAGGTCACGAGGGAGGCGCTTGGGCACCACTTGGAGGCGTGCTTCGAAGCACGTTTCCCACAAGCAGGAGCAAGGCAAGGAGGGCCGAACCCTCAGAAGTTCGTCAGCAAGTCCATTCAGGAGCTACAGGGGTCAAGGGTCATGAGGGGCAGCCGCCGCCTACCCACTGTGGCCCCCCATCCAGGCGAGGATGGTGGGCTGCGCGTCTGCATCGACATACCAGGGCTCAACCGAGCCGCGTCTCAAGAGCGCCTCTGGCCCTCGCGAGTGGGACGTTGCGAGGGTCCGCCCCACAGCTACGTGTGCATGCCTTATGGGCTGCCAAACGCGGCAGTTGTGCACCAGCGTCTCATGAGGGCCATCCTGGAGGCTCGAGAGGTCAGGCATGCCGCAGCCCTGGCGGAGATGGAGATGGCCCCAGGGCCTGGGGGCTCGTGAGGATCGGCTCCCGCAGCCCACCGAGTCTGCTACACCAACACCCATTCGTCCTTAACATCACCAGGTGACATCTTTAAGTTTTATTCCCGGCTAGGAGCGCCTTCAGGGCCGCATTATTCCCAGGCCGCGTGGGTCCGTCCCTGCGGCATGTATCCCTTTTATTTCATGTCATTAGCCTATCCTATTGGGGGCGCCCCTCGGGCTGCATCATCCCCAAGCCGCTCGGGCCTGTCCCAGCGGCATGTATCCTTCTTTCGTTTTCCTTAGGGTTATGCTCTCGTTCCACCATGCTTGTTATTTGGTGCCTTTTCTGGGTGACAGAATCTTGCACGTTAAAGGGGGTGCACGAGCATCGCGACTCAGGCTCCTACCGGCTCTCCGGCCCTCACCCTCTGGTCTTGTCCATGGCATCGCGACACGGCTTGCCAGCCGACGGCTAAGACCAGCCCGGGAGCCAGGACCGAGGACGTGAGTTTCATCATCTAACCCAATTATGCGTTAAAGGGGTGCACGAGCATCGCGACTCAGGGCTCCTACCTGCTCTCCGGCCCTCACCATCTGGTCTTGTCCATGGCATCGTGACACTGGCTTGCCCGGCTGACGGCTGAGACCAGCCGAGAGCGGGACCCGAGGGCGTAGAGTTGCTGCATCTGAACCAGCTTGCTGCGTTAAAGGGGGTGCACGAGCATCGTGACTCGGGGCTCCTACCGGCTCTCCGCCCTCACCCTCTGGTCTTGTCCATGGCATCACGACTGGCTTGCCAACACGGCTCAGACCAGCCCGAGCCGGGACCCGAGCGTGAGTTTCGTCATCTAACCCAGCTTGCGCGTTAAAGGGGTGCTGAGCATCACGACTCAGGGCTCCTACCGGCTCTCCGCCCTCACCCTCTGGTCTTGTCCATGGCATCGCGACACGGCTTGCCCGGCTGACGGTCGAGACCAGCCCGAGAGCCGGACCCGAAGACGTAGAGCACCGACATCCGCCAAATTTGCAGGAACACACTTTCGAAGATAAGGCCCAGAGCCGCGCAACCCGCCTTGAGGTAGGGCCCGTGAGTCCCGCTGGCTCACGGGTGCCCAGATACACCCTCGTCCCGCCCTACCGTGCCCGACCACGTGTCGTGGTGGGGTTGTATCGCCGGGCTCCTCCAGAGGGGAGCCCCTCCCACGTCTTAGTGGAAGCACCATGCTCCGTGCTGGTGGCGACCTTTGCCGAGGAGCGGCTATGCCCGTACGCATGCGGAAGCGCTATGCTCCGCGCTGGTGATAAACAACTGAGGGTGGCCTCTGGGTCGCATCAACCTCAGGGAGCCCAGAGCTCAGTGTCCGGCCTCATCGCAACGCCTCCCCTCGGGAGCGCCCTTGAGGGGCTGAGCACGGAGGCCTGCGCCTCGGGCCTGGTTCGTCGCCGTCACTCCCGGCGGAGCCAAAGGTACGAATGCCGTTTGAGCGTCAAGGGGGACTCCTGAGCATCGCGACTCAGGAGCCTAACTGGTCACGTAGCCCCTCACCCCTTAGTTCCGAAAGGCTAACGGCGGTTGTGGTATGCGCGGGGCCGGGCTCTGCAGACGTATAACAGTAGATCCGCCTGCGTCTCACCTCCCTACTTGCTGTTCGTGCGCCAAGGGGGCCTCCTGAGCATCGCGACTCAGGAGCCTAACTTGTCACGTATCCCCTCACTCCTTGGTCCCGTCCTGGTTTCCGGTTGGGGCTAATGGTGGCTGAGGTATGCGCGGGGCCGGGCCCTGCCGGCGTAGAACATAAGCAAGTAGGAAGCGCAAATTTCAAGGAATTCAAAAGCAAATATTACAGTCCACACTGTTATCGCAATACCAAATGCAAGTTTAAACGCCTCCCCGAGGCATGATACATGTGCAGGAATTAAAAGCAGGACAGGAGCCACAACGGAGTCACTTGTCGGCAATGGAGCAGCGCGGAGTGGGTTCGCCTCGTGGAGCAGCAGGGCCGGCACCGCCTCGCTTTGGCTTGGTGCTGAAGGCCTGGAACTTCCCAACAGAGCCTCCGCGTGACCCTTCAGAGCCTCGGCAGCGGCAGCTGCATGCTTGCCGCTTGCTGGCTCCAGCAGGCTGTCCAGGTCGACGCTGGGATCGCGAAGGTAGACGTGGGTGAGGACCCGCGTCAGTGCCGCAGAAGACAAGACACGTGCCTCGGCCTCAGCCGTGGGGCCAAGACCAAGGGAGACATCTTCAAGAGCGCGAACCAGGAAGGGAAGCAGCTCGGCGGGACCATCCTCGGCGCCGGCCAGCGGACTCTCCAGGCCGCTGTCATAAAGCGTCTTCAGCAAAGAGCGTGCCTTCACCTCCATATCCGTGAAGGCCACGCGATCTTCGGCAAGAACCCGCGCCTTGTCGTCCAGCTCGACCTTCCTCGCCTCCAGTTCCTGCTCCAGCGCGCCTAGGCGGTCATGGCGCTTCTTCAGCCTGGCCTCCCGGTCCTTGACGGCCGCCTCGCGAGCCTTCATGCTTTCCTCCTGCTCCTGGCGGAGGCGGGCCTCCTCAGCAAGCTGGTTCTGCAGGCCCTTCAGCTCGCCCTCCAGCGTCTCACAGCGACCTTGGATGCTGGCTGCCTCCCCCAGGGCAGCATCACGGGCACTCTTCGCCTCACGGACAGCCTGCTTCTCCTCGTCGCAAGCTGTCGAGGCCTGGACCAGCGCCGCCCGAATCGAAGCGTCGGAGCGAATCCAGCCAGAGGCCAGCTCCAAGCGCCCGGCCACCAAGCGAGGGTCGGCGCCCAGAAGATCCTGCCGCAGCCGGTCCAATTCAGCGGCAGCACGATCCAGGACAGTGGGAGGAGTCGGAGAGACAGCAGTTGGTGGAGTAGGAGGAGATGGCGGCGGCGTAACCACAGTATCGTGAGGCGGGACCTGCTGCGCCCCAACAGCTATGGCGGCGGCATTGGGCAAGGACACCTCGGGAGTCGCTTGGGCCATGGGGGTTGAGCTCGCCCCAGCCAGCTCCGCCAAGCCTCGCGAGGATGACCGGGCAGGAGAGGCCCGTGTCTTGCCATCGCCTTCCTTCACGGGCAGAGGAACCGCCACGGATGGGGCCTCAGGAGCCCCCTTCAGCTTCTTCGCCGCGGGCGCCAGCCTGGCCGAAGGACATGGACATCAGATCTCGTCGACGGAGCAATAATCAAGGCAGAGCAGGCACTTACAGGTCGTCATTTGGTGGACTCGAGCAGCCTCCGGCCATACTTGAAGCCCGAGAGCCGGCTGCAGGGATCAGCTTCAAGGGGACCAGGAGCAGGAGGCACGTCTGCGGATCGCCCCGGTGCCGAGGCGGACCCGCGGGGGACCAGCCCAGTTCGGTCCTTCTTCGGGATCAGGGGCAGGCTTCTGCCTCCCTGCTCATCCTCGTCCTCGTCGTCGTCACTCTGGGGGAGGCGGAGAATGCGGGACCTGCGCCGCAAGGGAGGAGCCCTTGACTCCGCCCCCGAATCAACCCCCTCTCCCGGCTCCCTTTCCTCCACCTCTTCGCTGGAGTCGGAAGAGGACACGTCCACCAGGTCCTCCGGAGCCTCCACGGGCACGGGCCCGTCCCCATTGAAGATGTGCATGGGCCCCACTACCTGCTCCCAATCCTCGCGAAGGAACAAGCGGCTGGGCGCCCTCCAGTCTCGCCACATCACCCCCAACCAAGGACTGGAGGACCATCGCCAGATCCTCGCTGGCCAGGACCACGGGGCTCGAGTGAGGCCTCCACATCGGAAGCGAGTACTGACGAAGCGGAGCCAGTTCATGCTCCAGGAACTCCCTCAGCAGCAACGCACCGGTCAGCTTCGCCGCCGCCGCATTGGCCTGCTTCAGATCTGCGTCCATCTTCTCCAGCACCAACTTTGCGTGGGGATCCAGAAGCTCCACTCGGGACCAGTCGTTGGAGCTCTCGGGGTGCTCCGTGGGCAGGATCAGCCGTGGGTGGATGCGCCCAGCATCCACCAAGACCCACTTGCTCCTGAAGCCCTCAATCCACTTCCCAGGGTTTGAAATGGCGATGGCTCCGCCAGATCTTGATTTAAGCTCACAAGACGCCTTGTGAGGCAGAACTAACCTGAGGAGGTTCGGAGGGAGAAGTAGTGGCGCAGCAAGGCCACCGAGGGCTTCACCCCAACATGGCCCTCGCAGTAGTAGGCGAAGATTGCCAGAAGAAGGACGGAGTTGGGATGGAGGTGCAGAGCTTGAATGTTGTAGTGACGGAGGACGGAGAAGAAGAACTCAGAAAAGGGAGGCACCAGACCAGCAATGATGGCGCTCACGAAGAACGGGTAGAAGGTACTCCCCCGACCCTCCGGGGCGGCAGAGCCGGCCTTGAACACCTCCGTTCCATTGACGCCATGCGCCTCCGCCAACCGGTGCACCAGGGCGAGGCTCGCCCCTGACACATTTGGCGGGTCCAATGCAGGAGAGTACCAAGCTCCGGCCGGGGCTTGGCGAGGCGCCATGACTGGCTAGGGCACGCAGGCGGACTGGATCTGAAGGACTTGGAATCAGAGAGGAGAGGCGCAAGAAAGGTGATCTGAGCAGCAACTGGATAAAGTAAAGGAGGCAAGGAAGATGCCACTCTATTATCAACCCACGCGGTTGCAGAGGCGCACGCGTCCAATCAACCGCCACGCGGCGCCCAAGGCCGCAGGCTGTTAGAGCCTGCGGCGCTTCGCACTTGCCCTTTCGCCTCTCTGCTCGGCCAAGTTCGGGCGCGCCGTGGGCCCGGGGGCTACTGTCGGCGTTCTGGGAACAGGGGTCCCTAGACTTGCCTGCCTGCGGTCTGCGGCGTGGCTCTGAGGAGGCCCAGCACGGCCCATCTTCATCAACGCAAGCTCAAGACCCTCGCGAGGGGCCAAGCCTCACGGGGCGGACGACAAGGAGCTTCCTCAGGCACGGCCTCGTCAGGCTGGCTCATGAGGAGGCGGAGAGTTCAAGGCATGGTACCTTGCGAGGTGCCCATGACGCAAGCCATGACGACCAAGGGCGCCAGTCGGGCGCCAGCCTGTGATGTCCTCCTTTCCTCTTTGGTGCAAAGGGAGCAACCGCAGGCGAGAGCATCAAGCAAAGGCATCCGTTTCGGTGCAAAAAGACCAAGACCAGCCCCAACGGCTGGAATGGGGGTCATCGTGGATCCCAAGCAGGCGTCATCACCAGAGCCTTTGGCAGGCGAGGACCAACTTTAGTCAGGATAAGTGTACCCGCTGTTCCCCTTCAAAATGGCCAATTGTTGGCGCCATTCCCGCTCAATATTTGGGAAGAGGCCAGGGCCTTCGCCTATAAATAGGAGTAGCCACACTCAGAGCGAGGGGCATCAAAAGGAAGGGGAGAGAAAGGATCCGCCCCCGGATGAGATCGGAATCCTCATCAAGAAACCAGTAGCTAGAGCGACTGAACACCACCTAGCAGTTCATCTCACCCGCCAAGAACAGACCCTCGCGAGGTTGTTCTTCCTTGTATTGTTTCTCATCAGCCCAAGAGGCAATCCACCACACCACACACTAGAGTAGGGTATTACACCACAATGGTGGCCTGAACCAGTATAAATCTTGTGTCTCTTGTGCTGTTTTGTTTAGTAGTTTAGGTCCCAGCGATTCGGCGAGGTGCGAGACGGTGGAAGGTTGGATCTCCGCGCGCACGCCAGTGTTCGAACCTCAAGGGTCTGCCGGAACCCGAAATCCGACAGTAATGCTGGAGCAACCTTCCAGCGACTGATGCACATCGCTTTGGGCCGGCAGCTCAGGAGGAACGCCGAGGCATGAGTCGACGAGATAGTGGTCAAATCTCGGGAGGCGAGAACTCTTGTCGAAGATCTGGAAGAGACATTTGCTAGCCTGTGCAACGTAAACTTGCGGCTCAACCCGGAGAAGTGCATGTTCGGTGTCCCTTCCGACAAGCTGCAGGGTTTCGTGGTGTCCCATAGAGGGATCGTGGCCAACCCGGAGAAGATCAGGGCGATAGAGAGGATGAGCCCGCCGCAGACCCTCGAGGAGATGCAGAACCATGCGGCCCGTGTGACCTCGCTGGGGCGCTTCATCTCCATGTTGGGCGAACGCGCCCTCCCGTTCTTCAAGATGATGAAGAACAAGGGCCCGTTCGAGTGGACTCCGGAGGCTGAAGTGGCCTTCCAAGACCTCAAGAGCTACGTCACCAGCTCGCCGATGATGGTAGAGCCTCGCCCTCTTAAACCCCTGGTGCTTTACCTGGCCGCCACTCCTTACTCAGCCAGCGCGGCGCTCTTGGCGGTCCGGGAAGACCGTGTGGTTAAGCATGTGCGACGCAGGGCCCCGCACCCGACCGAGGCGCCGCAGCTTCCGGCCGGCGCCCCTTAGGCCTCGGCCGCACCACCGGGCGGCGGGGCTCTCGAGGATGGTTCTCCTAAGGCGATGGCTGCCCCGCCAGACGACAAAGCTCCTGACAGTCCCCCGCCTCATGAGGGACAAGACCCCGCCGACGCCACCTCCCTCATCGAGCATCCCATGTACTTCGTCAGCACGGTGCTGCGGGACGCGCGGTCGCGCTACCCCATGCCACAGAAGCTCCTGCTCGCACACCTCGTTGCCTCTAGGAAACCGCATCACTACTTCCAAGGCCACCTCATCAAGGATGTCTTAGCCTACCCCTTGGAGAGGGTGCTCCGGAGCCCCAACACCGCAGCAAGGGTCGACGAATGGAACATCAAGCTGCAAGCGTTCCAGCAGGAGTTCAGCACCACCAGAGTCATCAAGGGCGCGACCCTCGCTGACTTTGTGGCAGAAAGGACTGACGCCCCTGGCCGAGAAGTGGGCGAGGACCGTTCTCTTGCACCCGGAGACGAGGCACCAGACGGCTAGGTCATGTACTTTGATGGTGCGTTTGCATGCCAAGGCGCGGGGCTGGAGCTGTGCTCATCTCACCTACCTAGGACAAGCTCTACTATGACATGCAACTCTGCTTCCAGCATGGTGAGAAGGTCTCCAACAACATCGCTAAGTACGAGGGCCTGATCGCCGGTCTCATGGCTGCGACGGCTCTAAGAGTCACGCAACTTGCTCACCATCAGGGTGACTCCCAGCTCCTCGCCAACTTCTCCAACAAGGCGTACAAGCCGAAGGACGAGCACATGGAGGCATACATTGAGGAGGTATGCAAAATTGAGAAACTATTCTTACGCTTGGAATTGCAGCACGTGCCACGTGGCACGAATAAGGAGGTGGACAACATCACCAAGAGGGCGTACCAGCGCCACCCTCAGGAGTCTGGCGTCTTCGAGGAACGTCTCTTCAAGCCGTCAACAGCTCCCCCTACTGCGGGACCGGCGCTACCTCTGGAGGATCTGCCCCCGGCACCCCCGTCGGGCGCCCCAGCCTGTGGCCCGACCTTGGGAGCCCGCCCGCTTCTCGCGCTCGAGCCTCAGGAGGGGTGGTGGACCAAGGAATTCAAGGCGTACCTGCTCCAGGGAACCTTGCCGGAGAAGGAGGAAGACGTAGAGCGTATGGCCCGCCAGGCCACCGCGTACTGCATCCAGGACGGTGAGCTCTACCGGACGCGCCTAAACGATATTTCTCTGTGATGCATCATCAAGGAGCAGGGATGCGAGCTGCTGGCCGACATACATGGTGGGGACTGCAAGCATCACTCCTCATCGCGCACCCTCGTGGACAAGGCATTCCGCAGCGGATTCTACTAGCCGATGACGCTCAGTGATGCCACTAAATTGGTGAGTTCTTGTGAGGCATGTCAGGTCCATGCCAAGCAGATCTACCAGCCCGCTCAGGGCCTCCAGACCATCCCGATCTCTTGGTCTTTCGCGGTATGGGGGTTGGACATCCTCGACCCGTTCCCTCGAGTGCCCGGGGGCTACCGCTACCTCTACGTCACCATCGACAATTTCACCAAGTGGGCGGAGGTGGAAGCCGTCCGCACCATCCCAGCTGGCTCGGCTGTCAAGTTCATCAAGGGCCTCGTGAGCCATTTCGGGGTTCCCAACCGCATCATCACCGACAATGGCTCTCAGTTCACGAGCAACCTTTTCAAAACATATTGTGCTAACCTTTGAACGCATATATGCTATGCTTCGGTTGCACACCCGTGGAGCAATGGCCAGGTCGAGCGCGCCAACATGGAGGTCCTCAGAGGCCTCAAGGCAAGGAGCTTCAAGAAGAAACTCGAGGCCTCCGGCAGGGGCTGGCTCGATGAGCTCCAGTCCGTGCTGTGGTCCATCCGCACCACCGCGACCAAGACCACGGGCGAGACTCTGTTCTTCCTTGTCTATGGAGCCGAGGCAGTCCTCCCTCATGTGGTCAAGCATCGCTCCCCGCGGGTCTTGGCGTTTGACAACGAGCGCCACAACGCCTTGCGGGGGTGGACCTTGTGCTGGGGGAGGGGCGCTGTCTCCAAGCCTCGCTCCATGCAGCGAGGTACCAGTAGGCGCTGCGGCGGTACCACTACCGTAGCGTCTGCTCCAGGACCATACCCTCGAGGTGGGTGACCTCATCCCGAGGCGGGTGCTCTCTAGGGAGGGGCTTCATAAGCTCTCGCCCATGTGGGAGGGCCCGCTCAGGATCGCCTGTGTCTCCAGGCCTAGCACCTGGAGACGCAGGACGGGGTCCCCATCCAGAATGCCCAGAACATCCATCATCTGATACGTCTCCAATGTATCTATAATTTTTTATTGTTCCATGCTATTATATTATCTGTTTTGGATGTTTTATATGCATTAATATGCTATTTTATATTATTTTTGGGACTAACCTATTAACCTAGAGCCCAGTGCGAGCTCCTATTTTTTTCCTTGTTTTTAGAGTTTTGAGGAAAAGGAATACCAAACAGAGTCCAAATGGAATAAAACTTTTGTGATGATTTTTCTTGGACCAGAAGACATCCAGAGGACTTGGAGTGCAAGTCAGAGAAGCCACGAGGAGGCCACAAGGATGAAGGACGTGCCCAGGGGTGTAGGGCGCGCCCCCACCCTTGTGGGCCCCTCATGACTCCACCGACCTAGTTTCTTCGCCTATATATTCTCATATATTTCGAAACCAACAGAGACCCACGAAAACACTTTTCCACTGCCGCAACCTTCTGTACCCATGAGATCCCATCAAGGGGCCTTTTTTGGCATCCTGCCAGAGGGGGATTCGATCACGTAGGGCTTCTACATCAACACCATTGCCCTTCCGATGAAGCGCTAGTAGTATACCCTAGACCTACAGGTCCATAGCTAGTATCTAGATGGCTTCTTCTCTCTCTTTGATTCTCAATACCATGTTCTCCTCGATGTTCTTGGAGATCTATTCGATGTAATAGTTTTTTCCAGTGTGTTTGCCGAGATCCGATGAATTGTGGATTTATGATCAGCTTATCTATGAATATTATTTGAATCTTCTCCGAATTCTGATATGCATGATTTGATATCTTTGCAAGTCTCTTCGAACAATTGATTTGGTTTGGCCAACTAGATTGGTTTTTCTTGCAATGGGAGAAGTGCTTAGCTTTGGGTTCAATCTTGCGGTGTCCTTTCCAAGTAACAGTAAGGGCAGCAAGGCATGTATTGTATTGTTGCCATCGAGGATAAAAAGATGGGGTTTTCATCATATTGCTTGAGTTAATTCCTCTACATCATGTTATCTTGCTTAAAGCGTTACTCCGTTCTTTATGAACTTAATACTCTAGATGCATGCTGGATAGCGGTCGATGTGTGGAGTAATAGTAGTAGATGCAGGCAGGAGTCGATCTACTTGACACAGACGTGATGCCTATATTCATGATCATTGCCTTAGATATTGTCATAACTTTGCGCTTTTCTATCAATTGCTCGGCAGTAATTTGTTCACCTACCGTAATATTTTCTATCTTGAGAGAAGCCTCTAGTGAAACCTATGGCCCCCGGGTCTATTTTCCATTATATAAGTTTCTGATCTACAATTTTAGTTTCCGATTTACTTCCTTTGCAATCCTTAACATTCCGTTCTATAAATCAAAAATACCAAAAATATTTACTTTACTATTTATCTATCTCTATCAGATCTCACTTTTGCAAGTAACCGTGAAGGGATTGACAACCCCGTTATCGCGTTGGGTGCAAGTTGTTGATTGTTTGTGCAGGTATTTGGTGACTTGTTCATTCTCTCCTACTATTGATACTTCGGTTCTCAAACTGAGGGAAATACTTACTCTACTTTGCTGCATCACACTTTCCTCTTCAAGGTAAAAACCAATGCAAGCTCAAGAAGTAGCAGGAAGATTTGTCTTTTCTTCGCCCCTCTTCTGTTCGTCTTCTTCGCTTGATTTTCATGTGCTCGTGTGTTGGATTGCTTGCTTTGTCACGATGACTCAAGAGAATACAAAATTGTGTGACTTTTCAACACCAATAATAATGATTTTATTAGTACTCTGATTGCTCCTGCTACTAATGCGGAATCTTGTGAAATTAATGCCGCTTTGCTGAATCTTGTTATGAAAGATCAATTTTTCGGCCTTCCCAATGAAGATGCCGCATCCCATCTATAGAATTTCATTGATTTGTGTGATATGCAAAAGAAAAAATATGTGGATAATGATATTGTTAAATTGTAGCTATTTCCGTTCTCGATTAGAGATCGTGCTAAAACTTGGTTTTCATCTTTTCCAAAAAATAGTATTGATTCATGGAATAAGTGTAAAGATGCTTTTATTTCCAAGTATTTTCCTCTCGCTAAGATACTCTCCCTTAGGAACAATATTATGAATTTTAAGCAACTTGATCATGAACATGTTGCACAATCTTGGGAGAGGATGAAATTGACGGTACTAAATTGACGTACTCATGGTTTGAATTTGTGGATGATTATACAAAAAAAATATGCCGGATTGAATTTTGCTTCTAGAAACCTTTTAGAATCGACCGCGGGAAGTACTTCTATGGAAATTACTTTAGGATAAGCTACTAAACTCCTAGATAATATTATGGTTAATTATTCTCAATGGCATACCAAAAGATCTTCCACTAGTAGAAAAGTGCATGCGATTGAAGAGATTAATGTTTTGAGTGGAAAGCTGGATGAGCTTATGAAATTATTTGCTATCAAGAGTGCTCCTATTGATCGGAATGATATGCATTTGTCTACTTTGATTGAGAACAATAATGAATCTATGGATGTGAATTTTGTTGGTAGGAACAATTTTGGTAATAACGCGTATAGAGGTCATTTTAATCCTAGGCCGTTTCCTAGTAATTCCTCTAATAATTATGGTAATTCCTAAAACAAATCTTATGGAAATTATAATAAGATGCCCTCTGACTTTGAGAATAGTGTTAAAGAATTTATGAATTCGCAAAAGAACTTAATGCTTTGATTAAAGAAAAAATGCTTAATATTGATGATTTGGCTAGGAACGTGCATATAATTTATCTTGATGTTGATTCTCCGAAACTTAGATATATTCCACCCAAGCATGATATCAATGAGTCTCTCAAAGCTATGAGAATTTCCAATGATGAGTGCAAAGAAAGAACCGCTAAGATGCGTGCTAAAAAAGATTGGCTTATAAAAGAGTCTTCATCTAGTTTTCGTGAATATAATGATGAAGATCTTAAAGTGATTGATGTGACTCCTATGGAATCTTTGTTTTCCAATATAAATCTTGATAAAGATGGGACTGGAGATGAGTCAACTTTAGTTAAAAGGCGTCCCAATGATTCAGAGTTTTTAGATCTCTATGCAAAAGTTCATAAAAGTGGTATTGGAGAGGTCAAAACTTTAAGTAGCAATGAACCCACTCTTTTGGATATCAAAGAATTTAATTATGATAATTTTTCTTTCATATATTGTATTTCCTTGTTACAATCCATGTTGAATTATCCTCATGCTTACAATCAAAACAAAGCTTTTACTAAACATATCGTTGATGCTATGATGCAATCTTTTTAAGAAAAGCTTGAATTGGAAGTTTCTATCCCAAGAAAACTTTATGATGAGTGAGAACCTACTATTAAGATTAAGATTAAAGATTACGAGTGCCATGCTTTATGTGATTCGGGTGCTAGTGTTTCCACGATTCAAAAAACTTTATGTGTTGTGTTAGGTTTTCGTGAATTTGGTGATTGTTCTTTAAATTTGCATCTTGCGGATTCCACTATTAAGAAAACTAGGGCAAGGATTAATGACGTTCTTATTGTTGCAAATAGAAATTATGTGCCCATAGATTTCATTGTTCTTGATATAGATGTAGCGACCCGACCCGAAAATGGTCAAGTCTCTGTGTATCTGTACCATCCCAAGATCATGCTGGCACACATAGTACATCAATGAATATATCAAAGTGCAATCACACATGCTTTATTACATCGAATCTCATATAGAGTCTTTATTACAATAGAATAAATTAGGCCAAAGGCCAACTCATGAGAGAAACTAATGCGGAAGACGTAGACAACAACGAGTCCATCCGACTCCATAGGGAAATCACCGAGCGTAGAGCGTAGCCTCACTCCTGGTCGGAATAAACCTCTGCAACATAAGACGTTGCAGCCGTGTAGGTCAGCATTTTGAATATACCGGCAAGTCACAGAGAGATACTGTAATAAAATGCTATCACTATATGCAATTTTGGCTGTGGGGCTCTAAGTTTAAGTTTTTGCGAAAAGCAAATTTTTCCCTACAACAAAAGGACTTGCTAGTAAATTACTACAAAATATTTTTTGTTAATGAGATGGTTCTGCCAACCAATTCTCATATCCCAAATTATTAATAAACCCACTCATTATAATTAATTGTGTTGAGGCTGGCTGATAGTATCATCCACGGTGCTCAAGTTGTCCGTAACCGGGGACACGGCTAATCGATTAGATTGTTACTCTGCAGAGTCTTGTACACTTTACCCGCAAGATTCGATCCCTCCTGTTATGTCCTTGCACTGCCTGGTGTTTGAGAACAGGACGATCGAAACATGATCTCCAAAGCGGTCCCCCGACCAAAAGCCAGTGGTCATCCAATCCTATCGTTCGTCTACATCTGCTAGCAATCTGACCAACCAGAGTCTCCACTAAGGTCAAGCAAGCCAGAGCCCATAATGGCTTGCGGTTGCACACGTAAGCATTCTGTCCTTGAAGTATCCATCCATCTCTTTGAGCCTGGGTGGCATTCCGTCGGGATGATCACAGGTACATACCAGGATTCCCGGGCATAACCATGATAAATATCAGGCTGCCAAATGCTTTCCATTACATCCAGAGGTATATTGAGTCATTGAAGTCTTGAAGTCTTGAATCATCCTGTAGTTCTTGAATTATTTAACCTAATAACACTTCTGAATCTCACAACCAAACCCCGTCTACTAGAGCGTAGCAAATATGAAGTAACGTCCCTTCCCGGGCAATGGTAACAGGGTGTTGCGTTTCTCCTAGCTCATGATACTACCTCAAGTTTAATGTTCAATATCCTACTATTCATGGTAGAAAGAAACTAATAATGCAATAAAACATGGGTAATGTAAATACATGATCAAAGTGAACTTGCCATGTTGACGATGCTAAACTCTAATGCTTCGTAGACACAAACCTTGCACTCCGAATAGTCTAAGGAATCAATAAATAATATACAATAAGCATTCATCAAACAAAAGTACTACAACATATAGCAATCAATAAAACCAACAAAGAAAGGCAAAGCAAAGTTTTACTACAAGTAAGACAAACTCTAAAAAATAGTTTTTTCAATGATGAAAACTTTATTTTGCAGAACATAAATGAAAATTTTATTAACTAAAAGAAAGGAAAACAACAAAGAATTTTTATGCAAAAAGAATCGCATTAAAACCTATTATAAAACTCCTTTTATGCCTAAAACAGAACTAGTAAGAAAATAAAATAAAACATTCTATTTTTCTGTAAATAAAATTTCACCTTCTAAAACTACAGAAACGAATCTGACTAAAAATAAAACAACAGAAAAATAATTAATCTTAAAGTAATTAAAATAGCATAAAACGACAACAAAGTAAAAGAAACTAAAACAGTGTTTTCGAGTAAAACTAATTTTTTTTTAAATCTAAAAATATCCAAATTAATCCTACTGCCAGGCATGGTTAAAACAAAGCAGTGGAAAAAAATTACTAAAAAATTAATCCTAGCTCATTTTATAGCAGAAATACTAATTTGACTAAAACTCATATAAAACAATTTTTAAAAACTAAAACATGGCCGAAATTATTTTATACAGAAACTTTAGGAAATTTCCAGACTAGAGCAAAATAATCAATAAAAAAATCTAAATAACCTAAGAGATATAAATTTTACAAAATTAGAACTATTCTGTTTTAGAAACAGAAACAAAAATAAAAAACAAAAACTAACGGGCGCTACTGGGCCGAAGGTGTACGATTCTGCAACTATATTATGCTCCAGCGTTATGTAACTAAATGCGTATGTTTAATAAAAGAAAATCTACCGGTTCAATCTAACCTAACTAAACCAAGAATAAACCAAACTAACCCAGAAAATAAACCGATCTAATAACAATTAATAAACCAGACTAATCCAGAAAATAAACCGATCTAATAACAACAAACCTAACCCTTCGCTTAGACTAATCTAGGCCGTAGAAACAAGATCAGACAGGGGAGGGAAATCCGGCAGCTTACAGCGGTGGTCGACGGTGATTTGAGCTCGGGCATCGGGGACGGAGGTGCTCCGGTGGTCGGGGAAGGCGGCGAAGACGTCTAGCGGATGCGGCAAAGCAAGGGCGTCGTTGAGGTGGTCTCGGTGATGGTCGAAGACGACGAAGGTGAGTGGAACAAGCTTGGCGGGGCTCCTGGTGATCTGCAACTCCGGCGGTGGGCGGCGATGATCATGGCGGCGGCTTTGGTCGTTCCTGGGCGATGAAAAGGTGTCATACGGGTACGGATCAATGAGAGAGTTCGGCTGGCAGAGCATGGAGGCAAGAGGTGGCTCACCGGTGTAGGGTGGCGAAGATGAACGGCACCAGCTAATGAGATTAGGAAGATGAGGGGCCGCGGTCGTGAAGGGTTTTGGGCGAGGGTTTTAGGGGGTGCGAGAGGGGAGGGGCTTGGCCTTTTATAGGGCAAAGTTTTGGGCGAGGGGGCGGCTCATGAACAGGCTCACAGGAAGGTCGGAGCGGCTGGCGCGCTCTAAGTGCTCTGGCTCAGCTTCGTGCGCGAGGGGTTAGGGATAGGGGTGGGGCCGATGGGTCAGCGATGCAGAGAGGGAGCAGCTTCGGGCGCGTGCGGTGTTGCTTGCAGGGCCGGTTGGCCTGGCCAGCTCATGGGTTTTCCCTTTTTTGAATTAGACCGAGAAGAAAATAAAATAGAAATAAAAAAATTATATAGGACATATATATATATATATATATATCAAAATTCTCAGCGGAATAAATGCTAAATAGTGAACTATTTTTCATAGGAAAGAAACCAAAGTTTATAAAAACATATTTTTGAAAATTCAAATTAAAATAAATTTTGAATTCCAACTTTTGGCATTATTATCATCTAACATTTTTTGAGTGTCATGTTAGCTCCTCTCATACTTTCGAAAAAAGTTTTTCTTAGGGGCTTTCGAAATAAATTTCAAATGCCAAGTTGAATCCAAAATCAAATAAAAATTCCGGTGCCTCTGAAATTTCCAAATGCTACTCAATTCAAACAAAATGCATAGATGCTTAGCTAATAATTGTAAGACATTCCAAATTGAATATTTGGGATGTTACAAACCTACCCACCTTAAGATGAATCTCGCCGTCAAGATTCGGGTTGGCTACCAAATAGGTGCGGGTGGTATCGACGTAGATCTTCTTCTCACTTCCAGGTGGCTTCCTCCTCTGAGTGGTGGCTCCACAGAACCTTGGAGAACTT
Source organism: Aegilops bicornis (assembly GCA_021605145.1). Classification (NCBI taxonomy): domain Eukaryota; kingdom Viridiplantae; phylum Streptophyta; class Magnoliopsida; order Poales; family Poaceae; genus Aegilops; species Aegilops bicornis. Next base: position 260,560,658 of record CM038675.1, read on the forward strand.
GATGATCTTGATGCGGGTAACTCTGTTCGCAGTCTCGAGAATTCTGACGGGTTTCTCCTCATAAGTCAGATCACTGTCAAGCTGTATGGCCTCTAGGGGCACTGTGTCTCTCAAAGGAATATCAGCCATCTCAGCATGGCATTTCTTCAGCTGGGAAACGTGAAATACATCGTGAACTCCTGACAATCCTTCCAGAAATTCCAGCTTGTATGCAACTTCTCCTTTGCGTTCGAGGATTTTGTAGGGGCCGATGAACTGGGGTGCCAACTTTCCTTTAACACCGAACCTCCTAATTCCTCAAAGTGGGGACACACAAAGATATGCTCGGTGTCCCACTTCATACGTTATCTCCTTGTGTTTACTGTCGGCGTAACTCTTCTGCCTCAACTGAGCTATCTTGAGTCTATCTCGAATCAGCTTGACCTTCTCTTCAGAGTCTCTGATAAGATCGGGACCGATAAGTTTTTAGTCTCCAACACCATCCCACAACAATGGTGTTCTGCACCTCCTTCCATATAGAGCCTCGAAAGGCGCCATCTTCAGACTGGTCTGATAGCTATTGTTGTACGAGAACTATGCGTATGGCAAATTATCATCCCAACTAGATCCATAGTCTAGCGCACAGGCTCTCAACATGTCCTCCAGAATCTAGTTGACTCTCTCGGTCTGTCCATCTGTCTACGGATGAAAAGTTGTACTGAACTCCAGCCTCGTACCCAAAGTTGCATGCAACTGATTCCAAAACTTTGAGGTAAATTGTGTTCCTTTATCTGACACGATACTCCTCGGAACTCAATGCAGACATACGATCCTGGTCATGTATATCTTGGCTAACTTAGTTCTGGTATATGTGGTCTTCACGGGAATGAAATGAGCTACCTTGGTCATGCGTTCAACCACTACACAGATAGAATCATAACATGAACAGGTCCTGGGTAATCCTATGATAAAATCCAATCCAAGTTTTTCACATTTCCACTCAGGTATCGGCAAAGGTTGAAGTAACCCTGCCGGCTTCTGATGTTCCACCTTTACTCGCTGACAAACATCGCATACTGCTACGTACTCGGCATAATCCTTCTTCATACCTGTCCACCAGAAACTTTCCTTCAAATCCAGATACATCTTGGTGTTGCCATGGTGAATCATGGGCCTCCTGAAGAATTAACTTCCTGACCTCTGGGTCGTTGGGCACATAGATACGATCCTCAAACCATAAAGTTCCATGCTCATCCTCACGAAAACCTTTAGCCTTTCCGTTACTCATCCTTTCCTTTATCTCTGCAATTTCCTTGTCCGTCTTCTGGGCTTCTCGAATTCTGTCGGCCAAAGCAGACTGAATTTCCAGTGCTGCAACATATCCTCTCAGAACTATCTCCAGTCGAAGATCTCTGAGGTCATCGACTAACTCTTGAGGTAATCCTCCAGCTACGAGGGTGTTCACATAGCTTTTAAAGCTCAAGGCATATGCTACAACATTTGCCTTCCCTGGGTGATAATGCAATCTCATGTCATTGTCTTTGATCAATTCAAGCCATATCCTCTGCCTGAGGTTCAACTCCTTCTGCGGGAAAATAGGTATCAAGCTCTTATGATCCATGTAAACATCACATTTGTTTCCGACAAGAAAATGTCTCCAGGTCTTGAGTGCGTGCACTACGGCTGCTAACTCCAAATCGTGTGTGGCATAGTTCATCTCATGAGGTCGTAGCTGTCTAGAGGTATAAGCTACAACTTTTCCTTCCTGCAAGAGCACTCCTCCGAGTCCTTGATGAGAAGTGTCACAATACACCTGGTAATCCTTGTGTATGTCTGCTACCTCTTAAGCACTGCATTGGTTTTCCCTTGAAGAGGAAAGGGTGATGCAGTAAAGTAGCGTAAGTATTTCCCTCAGTTTTTGAGAACCAAGGTATCAATCCATTAGGAGACCACGCGCGAGTCCCTCGCACCTACACAAACAAATAAATCCTCGCAACCAACGCGATAAAGGGGTTGTCAATCCCTTCACGGTCACTTACGAGAGTGAGATCTGATAGATATGATAAGATAATATTTTTGGTATTTTTATGATAAAGATGCAAAGTAAAATAAAAGGCAATAAAAATTACTAAGTGTTGGAAGATTAATATGATGGAAAATAGACCCGGGGGCCATAGGTTTCACTAGTGGCTTCTCTCAAGAGCATAAGTATTACAGTGGGTGAACAAATTACTATTTAGCAATTGATAGAATTGAGCATAGTTATGAGAATATCTAGGTATGATCATGTATATAGGCATCACGTTCAAGACAAGTAGACCGACTCCTGCCTGCATCTACTACTATTACTCCACACATCGATCGCTATCCAGCATGCATCTAGAGTATTAAGTTCATAAGAACGGAGTAACGCTTTAAGCAAGATGACATGATGTAGAGGGATAAACTCATGCAATATGATATAAACCCCATCTTGTTATCCTCGATGGAAACAATACAATACGTGCCTTGCTGCCCCTCATCGTCAGGGAAAGGACACCGCAAGATTGAATCCAAAGCTAAACACTTCTCCTATTGCAAGAAAGATCAATCTAGTAGGCCAAACCAAACTGATAATTCGAAGAGACTTGCAAAGATAACCAATCATACATAAAAGAGTTCAAAGAAGATTCAAATATTGTTCATAGATAAACTTGATCATAAACACACCATTCATCGGTCTCAACAAACACACCGCAAAAAGAAGATTACATCGAATAGATCTCCACGAGAGAGGGGGAGAACATTGTATTGAGATCCAAAAAGAGAGAAGAAGCCATCTAGATAATAACTATGGACAAGCAGGTCTGAGGTAAACTACTCACACATCATCGGAGAGGCTATGTAGTGTTGATGTAGAAGCCCTCTGTGGTCGATGCCCCCTTCGGCGGAGCTCCAGAAAAGGCCCCAAGATGTGATCTCACGGGCACAGAAGGTTGCGGCGGTGGAATTAGGTTTTTGGCTCCGTGTCTGGTAGTTTGGGGGTACGTAGGTATATATAGGAGGAAGAAGTACGTCGATGGAGCAACGTGGGGCCCACGAGGGTGGAGAGCGCGCCTGGGGGGGAGGCGCGCCCCCTACCTCGTGTCCTCCTTGTTGGTGTCTTGACGTATGGTCCAAGTCCTCTGGATCACGTTCGTTCCGAAAATAACGTTCCCGAAGGTTTCATTCCGTTGGGACTCCGTTTGATATTCTTTTTCTGCGGAACTCTGAAATAGGCAAAAAACAGCAATTCTGGGCTGGGCCTCCGGTTAATAGGTTAGTCCCAAATATAATATAAAAGTGTAAAATAAAGCCCAGTAATGTCCAAACCAGAATATAATATAGCATGGAACAATAAAAAATTATAGATCGTTGGAGACGTATCAAGCATCCCCAATCTTAATTCCTGCTCGTCCTCGAGTAGGTAAATGATAAAAACAGAATTTTTGATGTGGAGTGCTACTTGGTATAATTTCAATGTAATTCTCTTAATTGTGGTATGAATGTTCAGATCCGAAAGATTCAAGATAAAAGTTTAATATTGAAATAAAAGTAATAATACTTCAAGCATACTAACCAAGCAACTATGTCTTCTCAAAATAACATGGACAAAGAAAGTTCATCCCTACCAAATCATATAGTTTAGTCATGCTCCATTTCCGTCACACAAAAATGCTCTCATCATGCACAACCCTGATGACAGGCCAAGCAATTGTTTCATACTTTAGTAATCTCAAACTTTTCAACCTTCACGCAATACATGAGCGCGAGCCATGGATATAGCACTATGGTGGAATAGAATATAATGATGGGGGTTATGTGGAGAAGACAAAAAAGGGAGAAAGTCTCACATCAACGCGGCTAATCAATGAGCTATGGAGATGCCCATCGATTGATGTTAATGCAAGGAGTAGGGATTGCCATGAAACGGATGCACTAGAGCTATAAAAGCATGACAGCTCAACAAAAGAAACTAAGTGGGTGTGCATCCAACTTGCTTGCTCACGAAGACCTAGGGCATTTGAGGAAGCCCATTGTTGGAATATACAAGCCAAGTTCTATAATGGAAAATTCACACTAGTATATGAAAGTGACAAAACAAGAGACTATCTATCATGAAGATCATGGTGCTACTTTGAAGCACAAGTGTGGAAAAAGGATAGTAGCATTGTCCCTTTTTATTTATTATATTTTTTTGGGCCTTCTCTTTTTTTGGCCTTTCTTTTTTTTATTGGGACAATGCTCTATGAATGATGGTCATCACACTTCTATTTATTTACAACTCAATGATTACAACTCGATACTAGAATGCCTCCGGCGGTATACCGGGATAGCAACGACTCAAGAGTGACATGTATAAAAAATTATGAACGGTGGCTTTGCCACAAATACGATGTCAACTACATGATCATGCAAAGCAATCGGTATACCGGGATAGCAACGACTCAAGAGTGACATGTATAAAAAATTATGAACGGTGGCTTTGCCACAAATACGATGTCAACTACATGATCATGCAAAGCAATATGACAATGATGAAAGTGTCTTGATAAACGGAACGGCGGAAAGTTGCATGGCAATATAGCTCAGAATGGCTATGGAAATGCCATAATAGGTAGGTATGGTGGCTGTTTTGAGGAGGATATAAGGAGGTTTATGTGTGAAATAGCGTATCATATCACGGGGTTTGGATGCACCTGCGAAGTTTGCACCAACTCTCAATGTGAGAAAGGGAAATGCACGGTACCGAAGAGGCTAGCAATGATGGAAGGGTAAGAGTGCGTATGATCCATGGACTCAACATTAGTCATAAAGAACTCACATACTTATTACAAAAATCTACAAGTCAACAAAAACCAAGCACTACGTGCATGCTCCTAGGGGGATAGATTGGTAGGAAAAGACCATCGCTCGTCCCCGACCGCCACTCATAAGGAGGACACTCAAAGAACACCTCATGTTTCAAATTTGTTACATAACATTTACCATACGTGCATGCTACAGTACTTGCAAACTTCAGCACAAGTATTTCTCAATTTCACAACTACTCAACTAGCACAACTTTAATATCACTACCTCCATATCTCAAAACAATCATCAAGCATCAAACTTCTCTTAGCATTCAGCACACTCATAAGAATTTTTTTTACTAGTCTTTGAATACCTAACATATTAGGATTAATTTCCCAACTTAAGCAAATTACCATGCTGTTTAATACTCTCAAAATAATATAAGTGAAGCATGAGAGAATAATAGTTTCTATAAAACAAAATCACCGCCGTGCTCTAAAAGATATAAGTGAAGCGCTAGAGCAAAAACTATATAGCTCAAAAGATATAAGTGAAGCACATAGAGTATTCTAATAAATTCCAAATCATATGTGACTCTCTCAAAAGGTGTTTACAGCAAGGATGATTGTGTAAAACTAACAAATAAATACTCAAATAATACAAGACGCTCCAAGCAAAACACATATCATGTGGTGAATAAAAATATAGCTCCAAGTAAAGTTACCGATGGAAGTAGATTTAAAGAGGGGATGCCTTCCGGGGCATCCCCAAGCTTTGGCTTTTAGGTGTCCTTAGATTATCTTGGGGTTACATGGGCATCCCCAAGCTTAGGCTCTTGCCACTCCTTGTTCCATAGTCCATCAAATATTTCACCCAAACATTGAAAACTTCACAACACAAAACTCAGCAGAAAATCTCGTGAGCTCCATTAGCGAAAGAAAACAAAACACCACTTCAAGGTACTGTAATTAACTCATTATTTATTTATATTGGTGTTAAACCTACTGTATTCCAACATTTCTATGGTTTATAAACTATTTTACTAACCATAGATTCATCAAAATAAGCAAACAACACACGAAAAACAGAATCTGTCAAAAACAGAACAGTCTATAGTAATCTGTAACTAACGCAAACTTATGGAACTCCAAAACATCTACCAAAATAGGAAGACCTAGACAATTTGTTTATTGATCCGCAGCAATTGGAATCAATATTTTATCACGTTCTGGTGATTTTGAACAATTATTTTCGTGAGCAGAAAGTTTCTGGAATTTTCAGCAAGATCAAATAACTATCATCCAAGAAGATCCTATAGGTTAAACTTGGCACAAACACTAATTAAAACATAAAAACACATCCAACCAGAGGCTAGATCAAATATTTATTCCTAAACAGAAGCGAAAAGGCAAAAAACTAAAAATAAAATTGGGTTGCCTCCCAACAAGCGCTATCGTTTAACGCCCCTAGCTAGGCATAGTTAATTTTAATGATGCTCGCATGAGAGACAAGAATTGAAGCACAAAGAGAGCATCATGAAACACGTGACAAACACATCTAAGTCTAACATACTTCCTATGCATAGGCATATTATAGGCAAACAAATTATCATAGCAAGCAAAAACTAGCATATGCAAGGAAGCGGAAAGAAACAATAGCAATCTCAACATAACGAGAGGTAATTTATTATCATGAAAATTTCTACGACCATATTTTCCTCTCTCATAATAAATACATGTGGGATCAAACTCAACAAAATAGCAATCACATAAAATATTTTCAACACGATCCACATGCATGCAAAGTTGACACTCTTCAGAAATAGTGGGATTAACATTAACTAAAGTCATGACATTTCCAAACCCACTTTTATCAAAAATTTCATAAGATTGAATATTCTCCAAATATGTTGGATCTAAAGTTGACACTCTTCCAAACCCACTTTCAATATTATTGCAAAAAAAATATCAATCTCATATTCATCATGGGGATTAAATAAATTTTCAAGATCATAAGAAGAATCACCCCAATCATGATCGTTGCAACGAGTAGTAGACTCCCCGGTAACGGCGCCAGAAATCCTTCTTGCTACCTCTTGAGCACTGTGTTGTTTTTCCCTTGAAGAGGAAAGGGTGATGCAGTAAAGTAGCGTAAGTATTTCCCTCAGTTTTTGAGAACCAAGGTATCAGTCCAGTAGGAGACCACGCACGAGTCCCTCGCACCTCCACAAACAAATAAATGCTCGCAACCAACGCGATAAAGGGGTTGTCAATCCCTTCACAATCACTTACGAGAGTGATATCTGATAGATATGATAAGATAATATTTTTGGTATTTTTATGATAAAGATGCGAAGTAAAATAAAAGGCAATAAAAATAACTAAGTGTTGGAAGATTAATATGATGGAAAATAGACCCGGGGGCCATAGGTTTCACTAGTGGCTTCTCTCAAGAGCATAAGTATTACGGTGGGTGAACAAATTACTGTTGAGCAATTGATACGATTGAGCATAGTTAGGAGAATATATAGGTATGATCATGTATATAGGCATCACGTCCAAGACAAGTAGACCGACTCCTTCCTGCATCTACTACTATTACTCCACACATTGACCGCTATCCAGCATGCATCTAGAGTATTAAGTTCATAAGAACAGAGTAACACTTTAAGCAAGATGACATGATGTAGAGGGATAAACTCATCCAATATGATGTAAACCCCATCTTGTTATCCTCGATGGAAACAATACAATACGTGCCTTGAAACCCTTCTGTCACTGGGAAAGGACACCGCAGGATTGAACCCAAAGCTAAATACTTCTCTTATTGCAAGAAAGATCAATCTAGTAGGCCAAACCAAACTGATAATTCAAAGAGACTTGCAAAGATAACCAATCATACATAAAAGAATTCAGAGAAGATTCAAATATTGTTCATAGATAAACTTGATCATAAACCCACAATTCATCGGTCTCAACAAACACACCGCAGAAAGAAGATTACATCGAATAGATATCCACGAGAGAGGGGGAGAACATTGTATTGAGATCCAAAAAGAGAGAGAAAGCCATCTAGCTAATAACTATGGACCCGAAGGTCTGAGGTAAACTACTCACACATCATTGGAGAGTCTATGGTGTTGATGTAGAAGCCCTCCATGATCGATGCCCCCCCCCTCGTGAGCTCCTAAAAGGCCCCAAGATGGGATCTCATGGTGCGAAGGTTGCGGCGGTGGAATTAGGTTTTTGGCTCCGTGTCTGGTAGTTTGGGGGTACACAGGTATATATAGGAGGAAGAAGTACGTCGGTGGAGCAACGTGGGGCCCATGAGGGTGGAGGGCACGCTTGGGGGGGTAGGCACGCCCCCTACCTCGTGCCCTCCTGGTTGATGTCTTGACGTAGGGTCCAAGTCCTCTGGATCACGTTCGTTCCTAAAATCACGTTCCCGAAGGTTTCATTCTGTTTGTACTCCGTTTGATATTCTTTTTCTGCGAAACTCTGAAATAGGCAAAAAACAGCTATGAGAATATATAGGTTAGTCCCAAAAATAATATAGAAGTGTAAAATAAAGCCCATTAATGTCCAAAACAGAATATAATATAGCATGGAACAATAAAAAATTATAGATACGTTGGAGACGTATCAATGTCCGGCAAAATTATCACTGGGGTTGTAACCAAACGTTTCTTAAGCTCCTGAAAACTGGCTTCACTATCCTCGGTCCAATTGTACTTGGTTTCCTTCTTCAACAACTCAGTCATGGGTTTAGTAATCTTGGAGAAATTCTCAATAAATCTCTGATTATACCCTGCAAGTCCGAGAAAACTGCAGATCTCCTTGACTGAGGTGGGGGACTGCCATTTGGTGACCGATTCAACCTTTGTGGTGGGTCGACTGCTATTCCTTCTCCTGAAATAACATGTCCGAGGAATCCGACTTCCTTCAGCCAAAATTCACATTTACCGAACTTGGCATATAACTGATGTTCTCAGAGTTTCTCCAGAACTGGATGCAAATGTTCCTTATGCTCTTCCTCGCTCTTGGAGAAAACCAGTATGTCATCGATGAACACCACAACAAACATTTTTCAGATATTCCATAAATACCTTGTTCATGATGCTCATAAAATATGCACGGGCATTAGTCAGTCTAAATGACATGACAGTATACTTATATAAACCATACCTAGTGGTGAAACTTGTTTTGGGTATATCTTGTTCACGAATTTTCAACTGTTGATACCCTGATCGAAGACCGATCTTGGATAATACCTTGGCTCCGACTAGCTGATCAAATAAATCATTTATCATCGACAGAGGGTACTTGTTCCAACGACGATAATCCACAACCATTCTCAGGGTTCCATCTTTCTTCTCTACCACAAGAACCGGGGCTCCCCAAGGTGACGAACTTGGGTGAATATATCCTTTCTCCAATAATTCGTTGATCTGCTTCTTGATCTCTTCCAGATCATTCAGCGCATCCGATAAGGTCTCTTGGATAATGGGGCCGTGTCGGGTAATAACTCGATCAAAAATTCTATTTCTCTGTCTGGTGCATTCCGGGTAATTCCTCTGGGAATACATTGGGAAAATCTTGCACTACCGACACTTCCGCCTGAACAACTCACGTGAGGGAATTCATCTTATTCTTCATCGATGTGCGTCCGGATACATACTTGATCCTCTTCTGCTCCGGGGTTGTGAGCAAAATCATCTTGCGAGCACAATCAATGTTCCCTTCGTACTTGGTCAGCCAATCCATGCCCAGGATTACATCCAATCCTTGTGACTCTAATATGATTAGGTTTGTGGGGAATTCATGATTCCCGATACTGAGGTTCGTCGGGTGGCATACAAATCCTGCCATCATCTCGGCTCCTGGGGAACTGACCTGGAGGGGTTTTCTAAGGGTCCTAGTGGGTAACCCATATTTTTCGACAACTACCCTTGATATGAATGAATGTGTGACACCAGAATAAAAAAGTACCAATACTGGATGTAAATTTAATAAAAACTTACCGATTGTGGTATCCGGCTGATCATAGACCTCCTCCACATCAATGTGGTTCACTTGAGCTCGGGGAAAAGGGTTGGGCTTCTTGACTCCACAGCTGCCATTAACATTTATGTCGCCGTCCTGGGAACGGGGCTGCCCAGACTAGCTTGCCTGCGGCCCACGGCGTGGCTCCACCAGCGGCCTAGTACGGCCCATCTTCACTAGCAAACACCCAGGACCCTTGCGAGGGGCCAATCCTCGCGAGGCGGACGACGCAAGACCTCCTCGGGAGTGGCCTCACCAGGCTAGCTCGCGAGGGGCCAAGAGATCAAGGCAAGGGCCACCTCGCGAGGTTTCTGTGATGCAAGCCATGGCGACCGGGGCCAGGCGGGTGCCAACGCGCAGTGTCCTCGTTTCCTCTTTGGTGCTAAAGAGGCAAGCGCAGGCGAGGAGTCCCGAGGCATCAGGCAAAGGTTCCCATATTGGTGCAACGAGATCAAGACCAGCAGGACGGCAGGATGGAGATCACCGTGGAGCCCAAGACGGCGTCACCACCAGAGCCTTTGGCAGGTGAAGACCAAATTTAGTCAGGATAACTTGTACTAGTTGTCTGCCTTCAAATTTGGCCGTTGTGGCATCCCTTCCCGCCGGCATTTGGGAAGAGGAATAGGGCCTCTATAAATAGGGCTAGCCACCACAGTAGGAGGCAACTGATCCGAGGCCATTCAGATCATCCTCATCCACACAAACTCACCAAGCACAAGATCACCTCTCCTTAGGAGGCTGTTCTTCCCTTGTAACTTTTCCTCCTCAAGCCTAAGAGGGAATCCACCACACCACACTGGAGTAGGGTATTACACCACATCGGTGGCCCGAACCAGTATAAATCTTGTGTCCCTTTGCTCTGCGAGTTCGACACTCTGAGCCTTCAGATCGCGGTGAGGGAGAGTGCTAGGGGGAGGAGAGATCTTCATGCGCACCCAAGTGTTCGAACCTCAAGGGTTTTGCCGGAACCCGAAATCTGACATTTGGCGCGCCAGGTAGGGGTGCGCCGAAGCCTTCCTTCCATCGATCCACGCTCCACAATCACCGCGCCTCGCCCCCATGGCCGGCGTTGCTCTTCCGGCCACGATGACCGATGGCCATGGCGGGGCCAGGGGCTCCGATCCTTAGCCCCCGCCTTGCGGTGGGTGCAGTGGCCACCCAAGTTCAAGTCAGAGATGTCGCCGTGCTACGACGGCGCGGTGGACCCGTCGGCCTTCCTGCTGGCATATGAAGAGGCCGTCCTGAAGGTTGGGGCCGACGACAAGGTCATGGCCCACTGGCTTCCCACGGCCCTCACTGGTGCACCCGCGCCTGGCTGCTCAACCTCCCAGGATCTACAGTGGCATCTTGGGAGGTGCTGCGCAACCTCTTCGCTGCGCGCTTCTCACGGCCCTCACCGGCGCCCCTCGCCATCGCAGCCCTCCTCGGCGGCTCGCAAGCGCCGCCCTCGGGCCATCGCACCAAGCCATTCCTCCGCCAGATCGGGGCCGCTTCCGCGCGGCAGGGAGCTCCCCCAGGCTGGGCGGCACCCAAGGCCGACCTGACTTTCGACTCGGGGGATCACCCAGTCACCACCGTCGGCTCGGGCATGCTCCCAATGCTTTGCACGCCCACCATCTGCAGCGTGGCTCTCACCAAGACCCTCATCGACGGTGGCGCCGGCCTCAACATGCCCTTTGTGGAGGCTTTTAGCCTCCTTCACGTGCCTCTTAAGCGGCTCCGCCCTAGCAAGCCCTTCTCCGAGGTCGGCGGCGGCTCCGCCAGCCCCCTGGGGCAGATCCGTCTTCCCGTGACCTTCGGCACCTGCGACAATTATCGCACCGAGCTGATCGACTTCGACATCATCGTATTGGCCTCTCTTTCAATGCCATCCTTGGGTACCCGGATCTGGCTCAGTTTATGGTGGCAACCCATCCGGCCTACAACCTCATGAAGATGCCCGGGAGCAAGGACGTCCTCACCATAGTCGGAGATACCAAAGAAGCTCTGGTAGCGCTCAGGCTTGCCCTCAAAACCGCCGCGGCAGCACGACTGGCCGACGAGGTCACCGCCGGAGTCAAGGAGTCCGCACCAGCTAAGAAGAAGCAGTTGTTCACTCAAGATCGGGCAGAAACCAAGCAGGTGTCGGTCGAGGAAGATGGGTCCTCTGGAGCCACCTTCACCATAGGTGCTAACCTCGAGCCGGATCAAGAGGAGGCATTGGTGAAGTTATTGCGCGCAAACAAGGAAGTATTCGTATGGGAACCCAAACAGCTGGTAGGGGTCCTAAGAGGGGTGACTGAGCATCACTTGCGGGTGTGCCCCAATGTGCGCCCTGTGAAGCAGAAAGCACGGCGACAGTCCACGGAGAAGCAGTCCTTCATTGTCCAGGAAACCCGCAAGCTGGAGGCAGCAGGTGTCATTCGCGAGGTTCGGTACCCCGAGTGGCTAGCGAACCCGGTCGTCGTGCGAAAGAAAGGTTGGATGGAGCGCATGTGTGTCGACTTCACCAACCTCAACAAGGCCTGTCCCCAAGATATGTTCCCACTTCCAGACATCGACCAGATCGTTGACTCCACTGCCGAGTGCGACCTGTTATGCTGCCTGGATGCATTCTCAAGCTATCCTCAGATCAAGATGGCGGTAGAGGATGTGGAGAAGATAGCCTTCCTAACCCCATGCGGGCTGTACTGCTACACTTGCATGTCATTCGGGCTGCGCAACGCAGGCGTGACCTTCCAACGGCTGGTGCACATCGCCCTGGGTCAGCAGCTCGGGAGGAACGTTGAAGCCTACGTCGACGACATTGTGGTAAATTCTCAGGAGGCGAGAATTTTGATTCAAGACCTGGAGGAGACCTTCGCGAGCCTCCGCCAGGTGGACTTGCGGCTCAACCCGGAGAAGTGCGTGTTTGGTGTCCCTTCCAAAGAAGTCTTTGGGCTTCCTCGTGTCCCACAGGGAGATCGAGGCCAACCCGGAGAAGGTCAAGGCGACCGAAGACATGAGCCCACCGCAAACCATCAAGGAGATGCAGAAGCTTGCCGGTTGTGTGACTTTGCTAGGGCGCTTCATCTCCAAGCTGGGAGAGCGCGCCCTACCATTCTTCAAGCTGATGAAGAAGAAGGGGTCATTTGAGTGGACCCCGGAGGCTAACCAAGCGTTTCAAGACCTCAAGAGGTACCTGACCAGCCATCCGGTGATGGTGGCGCCCCGCCCTCTCGAGCCCCTGGTGCTCTACCTTGCCGCCACTCCTTACTCTACCAGCGCAGCTCTGGTGGTGATTCAGGAAGAGCGCCAGGCCAAGGATACGTCGCGCCGAGCTACGCCCCCAGCCGGGGTGATACAAGACCCGGAGGGCACCGCAAGGGCTACCACTACAAAAAAATACACTTCCGTGATGATACGTGTTTGTCACAGTAGGTCGCGTTTTTTGTCATGCATGTACATCCATGACGATTTTATGACAGAATCAAGATAGTCATACCTGTGCTGCCGTAGAAGTGTTCCATGACATTACCAAAATTATCATCATGGAAGTGTCCACTTCCATGACGATAAATCCCACGTCACAGAAGTGCTTTCGTAAAGGGTGACCGGCACGTGGCATCCACCGTAACGGAACGCCGTTAAGCTATTGGGTCGGGTTTTGGATCCGATAACCCGTTAACAGCCCCGACCAATGGGGATTTTCCATGTGTAAAATCATCATTGGCTGGAGGAAACACGTGTCGGCTCATCGTTGGGACAAATGGCATCCACTCATTGGACAGAAGGCGCCTATGATACGTCGACACGTGGCACGGCCCAACAAAGGCCCATTCCTATGAAAAGGCCGGCCCGTTTGATTTGGTCAAAAGGTGGCGGGCCGGCCCATGGAAAGCCTGTTAACGGCCTGTTCGCATATAGCCCATTTACAGCCCGTTAACCCAAGGCCTGTTACGCCCTATCTGAATTAGGCCCAGTAGCGTCATCTGGGCCACGCAATATGATTCCAGCCCGTTTTTACTTCTGGCCCATGTATGGCCCATGACGTCTTTCTGCCCATATGAGGCCCTATGTAACTCTTGGCCTATTAACGGCCCGTGGTGAAACTGTCCCGTAATGAACAAAGTGTATCACTTTACACCCATTAACGGCCCGTGGTGAAATCGGGCGTAAAGAACAGTGTATCACTTTATACCCATTAACGGCCCATTATTCCGTTGGGCCGTTTCCAGCCCATGTTATCTTTCGGCCTTCTCAGGGCCCATTTATTCTTGGGCTCATTTCCAGCATTCATTTACTTACGGCCCGTTACTGTCATTTTCTGCTTGTGGGCCAAATTCAGCCCATGGTTAGAGTCGGCCCATTTGTGGTCCGTTAATACGTTGGGCCGTTTTCATAGCGTCATGAAATATGGACTATTAATGATGGCCCATTATTGTTGGCCCATGAACGGAAGATTCCAACTCTAGCCCGTTTACATCCATAATGCGGCCTGTTATTGGCCCATGTTATCATACAGCCCGTATAAGGCCCATTGATGATATGTCCCGTAGAAGGCCCATTGTTTCTACGGCCCATAGAAGGCCCATTGTTTCTATGGCCCGTAGAAGGCCTATTGCTTCTACGGCCCGTAGAAGGCCCACTGTTTCTACGGCACGTAGGAGGCCCAGTGTCACTACAGTAAATATTAGCCCATGGTTATTGTAGCCTAGTTTTAAAAAATAGGTTATTGCAGCCACTAGCAAACCGCGGAAAAGAACTGCAATGACTACAAGCAAACAACTAAACAAGACAACAAGGAAATAAATAAGCAAGCAACTTACGCTAGGCTATCATGGCTATCACATATTACATCCACTGGGCATCAAAGTTGGCCACCAGTGCAAATAAACGCGCCGACAAAAGAATATACAAAACTAAGAGCACTTCAGAAGGCACTAGGCCTGGCAAGCTCGGGCCCCGCAAGCAGCTGAAGAAGCTAAGTAGACCTCAGTTGTGTCAACGATAGATGCATCAACACTAGATTTAAGGCATGATGGTGCGCACGGCAGTCCTCTGACATCTTCATTGCATCTTTGACTTCAAGTCGGAGCTGAAATTTGAAGCAAGCCTTTCGCTTTAAGTTGAGATCAAGAAGTCGAATCGATTGAGGCAGCGATCGCACAGAGGTTGTCTCACACCCTCTTTGGTGAGTAGCTTCAACTCACCGTCTTCATCAAGACAAGACCTTGGGGTCATCTCGCTTTCCTCAAGATGGTTTGGCTCACTATATTCCCTAAAGTTCTGCCTAGCGTAAGAGATACGACTCTGAAAGAGATACAAGGAGACATGTAACAGGTTTCACAATTATATAAGCAAATAAATGGATCTGTTCAGCATAAGGAACATGTTTTTACAACTACAATTTGAAACTGGTAGTTGTTGCAAACATCTAATCAGATGTAAACAGCGAAGCAAATAGCAGTGGAGGAAATGATGCCTATCCAAATCTATACTAGAACAAAGTTTGAAGGCTTGAGAAGGATGAACTTACATTACATGTTAACACGGGCTGGACAAAGCCCTTCTCCATGTTGATGGAAGGATAATTAAATAAATTCCCCAAAGAAAATTCTTTATAAGCGTTGCCATTATTCTACATTTTGCAGAGAGTAAATATAGATCAAATAATATTGGAAGAAAGATAGGATAATGATGCTCAGGTGCAGACTGATCATACATAATCAAATAGCAATTAATTAAGTACATCGTTACAAGGCAAAAGGGAGAGAGGTACTGACAAGAGCAATGCAGAGCCCATTATTGTTTGAGATCGTATGATACTTTGAGCAAGGAGATTCATCTGAAATTAGTTTTCATACAAGAGAGAAGGTAAGGCACAAGTAGAAATTTAGGAGTTCAAATTTTGAATTGATATCATAGACAGTACCTGACGCTGGGCTCCCAACAGTTCTAATAGGGGTTTGGCAACTGCAGTAGGGGTAAAGTGTGGTACTGTTGGGCCTGTGTTTTCTATGGCTGCTGATCTATCTGATTTAACAGGTATCACTACCTTTTCCAAATACCTAGTTTGTACTCCTTGAGGATCTGCACTCACCCTCTTCCTTTTGGACATCTATTACGAAAGAACAACATTTGACTGAAAAAACATAGTGTGAAGACACATGGAATAGGTACATAAAATGGATAGGTATGGCATATAATCATATATGATGCTTAAACAAAGCAGATGGTCTAACAAAGTAGAAGTAATGCAAGAGGTCAGATGCAAAATATGTGCGACCAATACAACTTTGCAAAGTTAGAGCAAGCACCTTGATGGGTGAATAAGATAGGCCATCCTCCACCATGCCAAGTTTGTTAGCCAAAGGATCGTTTTACAATATTCCTCTCGTCGCCCATTCTCATATTCATTTTGATAATGTTCAATATCCGACATGCATGAAAACATAAAAACAAGTGAGACTTTCTTTGTAATGCGTAGTGATTCTAATCCAATACTGCCTCCCTGTAAACCCCTTTGTGCTATCTCTGCAATTCTTTTAAAAGATGCCATGCATGCTGTAATTTGTTGTGTGCATTAATATAATGTGGCCTACTACTCAAAATATGAGAGCTCTAGAAGTGATGACACTTCGCAGATGATAGCTTCAACATATAGTAAAGAAGAAAAAGTCGACCTGACCTGACAGATTCAAAATATACTAAGGGAGAACAACTTGACCTGACCAGTCGACCGCAAGAGAAGAGTATCATCTTAAAGAAGAGCAGAAGAGCAAGCGGATTGAAGATATTACAAGTCTTTCAATACAATGTCGATTGGCCAACCATGATGAACCAAAGCGCACAGAGAAATACTATTCTTTCCGGTCTCTCCATATGTGGCTCACATGCATTTCGAAACTAAAGTAGGAACATTTAGCTCACCAATTAAACATCTCTCAGTTTTACTAATATCAGCAATAATATCATATATGAATTTGTACAACTAAGCTTTTTTAGCTCGATGGGTGGAGCAGTGCTATTACGACACGAACCACATAGCTGATTGTGGTCATCATAAAATGGGGAAAACATAAGCATGATGAGTACAGTGTTGACCGTGGCAGTTAGATGGCAGATCTGAAGCTGCAAACCGCGCAAAGGGTAGTTAGCAACCGGTGTTTGCTTGGAAATAACAACTAAGATTTGGTATGGACAAGAAAGTACGGTCAACAAGTGACAAAGAAATGTAATTATGATGTCTCTCTATATGTCGCGACATGCATTTGGAAACTCAAGTGGGACCTTTAGCTAACCAATTAAATGTGTCGGTTAACTAATATCAGTATCATATCACAATCATATTTGAACAACTAAGCTTTCGAATTCTGAGTGTTGTGTTATTTAGCTTGAAGGGTGGAGTAATGCTAGTATGACAGAAAGCACTTATGCAGAGCATAGTAGAGTAGATAAAAGGGGAAAACCCTAAGCATCAAGAGAAAAATCAGGAAAGTGGAACTAGCTGGACCAGTGGGTGGTGCACATGCTTTTCGAAACGAATATAGGAACATTAGGTGACCAATTAAACATTCTCTGTTTTAGTGATATGAGCATCATATCAGATTCGTATTTCAACACTTAAGCTTTGGGTTGAGGTCTTGAGGAGCAGTGCTAGCACGAAACGAAGCACCTACGACGATGGTAGTGAATATAAAGGGGGAAACCATAAGCTTTACGAGTATAGTGCCCGTGCCATGGCGGATCTGAAGGTGCAAACCGGACAAAGCTACTTCGCAACCAATGTTTGCTTTCAACTAGCCACTACGATTTGGTACGGACAAGAAAAGTACATTAAACAAATTACGATCTATTTTCCGGTGAGATCAATAACTTAAGCACATATGGAAGAGTACCATCTAGGCCTATCTTGTCGTTGAGGGTGCTGCGGGTGCGATGGCTGTCGGCGGCGGGGAAGAAGTCTTTAGACGGCAGACGGTCGGGTCGGGGGATATATCCTGTTGCCGTGGACGAGGCGGTCGTAGGAGCGGCAACGACAAGGTGGATGACGACGCCGATGAAGCAAGAGGAGGCGATGAAAGGATCCTGGTCCAGCGCCATGGATGAGAGACGTCCATCTCTTGAAGTGGACGATGGGGTAGGGGTAGCGGCTCCGGCAAGGTGGAGGATGGGGTGGAGGACAGAGGAGGCTGGCCGCAGTGCGGAGGTTGTCGTGCCGCCGACGGTGTATGAATGGGAAAATGGAGGGGAGGGGGATCTCAAACTTTGGGACGCGCTTCTCTGAAATGGGGGAAAGTTACAAACTTATCCCCCGTTTAAAATTTCATACATCGCATCAGTTGGGGATAGGACGGTAATCTCACATGTCCCAAATATTTGCCGGTAACTATTTCGGGCGAGGAGAGGGTGTTTTTCCGCCGACGGTTGGCACCCACGGTGTATGAACGGGGCTGACAGGTAGGGTGGTTGTGTCACATCTGATGGAAGTTACACATCTGCCCCTATTTAAAATATTAGCCTACATCGATTTCGGACGAGGAGAGTTTGTTTTGCCGCCCACCATGTATGAATGGGGAAATGGAGGAAGAGACACATGTCTTTCAGACGAGCTTGAATCAAATGTGTTTTGCCGCCCACGTTTGGTGCCCACCGTGTCTGAATGGGCTCAGAGGTGGTCGTGTCACGCGTCGATTGAAGTTACTAGTCTACCCCTATCGACAGTGGTGTAAATCCGGTCGATAAGGATGTCAAGTGTCAGGGGTAGACAATAATTTCCATCTCGCAAACACTTGCTTCGGGCAGCCCACAAATTATAGTGGCTACAGGAATCAACTACTTTGCCATCTGCCATGGCGGACGGCAAAGGCATGGATGGCGGACGACAAAGGTCTTTGCCGTCCGCGGCGGACGACAAAAGTGGACGGCAAAGTACGGGACGACTAAGAGCTACGTTGTAAATGCGCCCGAGCGGTGACGGCAAAGGGGCCTTTGCCATCAGCAGCCGACGGCAAAGAATGCAGACGGCAATAAATGCGTTGTTACATCCGTTAGGTGGTTAACGGCAAGCCTTTGCCGTCGGCCGTTGACGGCAAACTTTGTAAGGCCTTTGCCATCAGCCACTGTATGCAAACTGACCAAATTGGTCAGCCTCCCAGAAGCTACGATTGCACCTTACGTGGCCTCTTTGCCATCCGCTGCTGATGGCAAAGAGCTCTTTGTCGTCGGTCAGGCGGCAAAGAGCCTTCATATTGGCTTTTTTTCCCTATTTTTTTAAATCCAACAATTTTCACAGCAAATATATATGACATATATAGATATATTTCACAGGGCTATTTAACAGCACATAAGTTTCATCGTACATACATATATAGCAAGTTGCACATACACATAAGTTGCAACCATTAGGAAGTTGCACATACATATTACAATGCAAAGTTCCATCAACATAGCAAGTTCCATCGTAGCAAGCTAGAAGAATACTAGAAGAGAATGAAATAAAAAACAAGAACTCCATCATAGCAAGCTAGCTTCTGAGAAGTGAATGAAATCTGCAAAATGGCAAATAAGAAAGTTAGGAAAAGGTGACTAGAAGAAGAAGACTAGAAGAAGAAGCACGCCATCGTTTGTGAGGTAACTTAGGTGAAATGGATCGCTTATGAGCTAACTTAGGTAAAATGCATCATTTTAGAGCTAACGTAGGTAAAATGGATCGTTTATGAGCTAACTAAGCTAATTATGCCGTTTTTTTACATAAGGTAAGTACATGTCATTATTGAGCAAACCTAGTTAACTAAGCATATTATAACTAACTTAGGTCATTTTGGAGGAAAAAAAGCTAAGTATAGATCGTTTTAGAGCTAACTTAGGTAAAATGGCTGGTTTTGGAGGTCAGTAAGCTTATTAAGTCATTTTGCAGGAAAAGAAGCTAACTCTAGGTCATTAAGGTAAGCATATTGGATGAAATAAAGCTAAGTCTAGGACTTTATGCATTTGTTAAGCAAAAACTAGAGAAACTTACCTTGATCATGGAGGTGTGGGAGCCGGGCTGGCTCATGCCAAGTACGGAGAAGGATCGTGTGATGCTTGTGTGGAGTTACGCTGCACCAAAGATCATTTCCAATGTTTCGTTAGCATGATGACACTCAAATGTTAAGACTAGCAAGTAACGTCCATTCAAATTAAACTCACCGTGGTCTCAGGAAGAGCCCTTTAAGTGTATCATCATCAAGTACAACATAAAAAAATTGAATATCCGACACTACTAATAATCTCGATCAGTATCATCAATAAATGCATAATCATCATCATCACTATAATCAATGACGGGCTCATAGGGTTCAGTGGCATCAACATGTGGAAGGCCACCTTTACGCAATCGGTCAAGCATTGAGAGGTCGTCCGCAGCAGTAACCTCTTCTTGTTCCGGCTCTTCTTGTTCCTCCTCTGGGGTCATGTGGGATTCACTGTCGCTGTCTACTTCAATGTTTTGGGATGAAGTATACCGGTTCTTGAAACGCTTTTTGGAAAGACGTGTCTCTTGGAAGAATTCTCCTTCATATGTGTGCAGGTTATAGTCTTCATAATCCTCTTCCTTTGGGGGAGATAGTCTAGCACGTGGCGGCACTTCATAAACGATATCCCAACCTTTCAGATTTGGATTAGTTTGGCAGGCCCAGGGTAGATAGAATACTTGGGTCGCCTGTTGAGCCGTAATATAGACATTAGGAACATCTAAATGGGTGCTTTGATTGATTTCAACTAGCCCTATATGTTCATGAGTCCTTCTAGTCTCCTTCGGCTGAAACCAATAACATTTGAAGACTACGACATTCGGTGGGTTTTCACCATAGAATAGAAGTTCATAAATTGCTTTAACTCTCCCATAATACTCAGTACCCCCTTCGCCGATAGCAGATACACAACAATTTGTAGACTTCCGGTCGGCCATAGATAGCTCTTTGCCATAGGTACGAAAACGATACCTGTTGATGTCGTATTTGTCAAATGAACGGACCTCATAGTCAAAACCATTAGCGACTTGTCTCAATTCGGCGTCCATAGACTCTGAATTAGCCTACAAGTTTAATATGAAAGGATTGTTGCATTACGCACAAATTTGCGAATGAAATGAAATTTTCTAATAGAATTTACCGTTTGTTTGAACCAAGAGATGAAACCGGGATAGCCGCCTCCTTGCTTTGCGAGAAGCTCATACTCTTCGACGGAATCGTTTTGGATCACCACTCCATACGAGAATAGGGCGACGTATCGACTGTGTGAAATATCCAGGAATAAGAGCAGTTCAAAGGAAATAGAAGTTGCGAAACAATGTACCGAGAACTTACTCGATGTACGGCCGCACTTCTATCAGGTTGCTGAAGATATACAACGAAATGGTACGCCATTCTTCGTTATCCAAAGATACTGGATTTGAAACACTGGCTGGTGCGAGATTCTCTTGGAATAGGCTGAGGTTGGATCCACCCTTTTCAGGCTCGTCAGCATTGTACCGAGGCTTCGGATTATGCAAATGACGATTTTTGGTTTCGTAGTGTGCTGTCACGAAGTTTGCCGCCTCCTCGGTGATGAATGCCTCAGCCATAGACACTTCAATTCTACGTTTATTTTTACATTTTTCTCGGCGTCTTACGCATCCTCTCGGTTAGGTAGCACCAACGATTTTGCAGGCCCCCTAATCTTGCCTCGGTCGGGAGATGCAAAATCAAATGCTGCATTGATTAAAGAAGCCCGGTGGAAAGATCTTCTCTAACTTGCGAGATCAACTCTGGCGCCAACTCTTCCATTTCTTCTAGCACGCCAGCGATAGTTCTTTTCGCACAAAGAACACGGAAGAAATAGCTGAGTTCTGCCAAGATTAGCCATTCATCCTCGTGGATGAAGCCACGCAACATCACCGGCATTACCCACTCAATCCATATGTGCCAATCATGACTCTTGAGACCAAATATCTTCAATTTATCAAGACTCGCTCCCTCTTTAGATTCGCTGCATACCCATCGGGTACAAAGAATCGCATTTTCACCCACAAGATAATTTCCCTCATAGCTGGCCTTCCAAGATTGAACCATGCCTCTAGCTTCGTCCATTCTGCTTTCCTTTCGGTTCTTTCATGTTTTGTAACGGCCTATCACATAGCGCCTCCAGATCGACTCTAGCCTTAGTATTATCCTTTGACTTCCCATCTATGCCGAACAATGTACCAAAAAGTGCCTCGGCAATATTCTTCTCGATGTGCATCACGTCGATGTTGTGTGGGCAAAGGAGGTCTTTGAAGTAAGGCGAATCCCATAAGCATGTTTTTGGAGTCCAGCGTGCTCGTAATTATACCCCTTGAAGTACCACAGACGCTCTAGATCTGGCTCGAGAGCGTTTAAGCGATCCAGGTGCATTGGCTGTCAACGCAGGTGGTGCGAGTTTTGACAACTCTACCTCTGATGAAGTTCTTCTTGTCTTTCCTGAACTTATGGCGAGGATCCAGGAACTGTCTATGCATGTCGAAGCAAGAAAACTTGCGACCGGCCTAAAGCCAACGAAACTCAAGAGCTCCCTTGCATGTGGGGCACGGGAACCTTCCATGCACACACCAGCCAACGAATAGCACATACGCCGGCAAGTCATGCGTCGAGTACATGTACCAAACACGCATTATGAAGTTTCGTTTGCTATAGGCGTCGTATGTCTTGAACCCATTATCCCAGGCTTCTTGCAATTCGTCCTTAAGCGGCTGCATGTACACATTCATATTTTTCCCCGGATAGTTGGGCCCTGGAATTATCAACGCCAGGAAAATGTTCTTTCTTTGCATAATCTGTCCGGGGGGGGGGGGAGATTGAGTGGAAAGACAAATACGGGCCAACAACTGTATTGGGCTGCCGTCATACCAAACACACTGAACCCATCGGTGCTGATGCGACTCGAGGATGCCTCGGATCTGCCACTTTGTCAGCATGTAATTCATCAAACTTTTTCCACACAACACCATCCGATGTGTGTACCATCATCAGATTCCCATCTGCATCTAGTTCGGTTCTTTTGCCTGTTTTGTGCCATGTCATCTATCTGGCCGTCTCTTCGACCATGAAAAGACGTTGAAGTCTTGGTACGATTGGCATATACCGAAGAACACTAACAGGGATTTTGGTATGTGTCTTCTCACGCATACCGTTGTCTACCACAATATACCTGGAAGACTTGCAAATGGGACAATAGTTCAAGTCCGCATAGTCAAGCCTAAATAAGGAACATCCTTTCTCACAGGCATGTGTCTTCTCATAGGGCATCTTCAAAGGCACGGAGGATTTTGTCTGACTGGTACAGGTTTGCCGGCATTACATGGCCTTTGGGTAGAAAGCGTCCAAATACTGTCATAATTGCGTCATAGCATTCTCTGCCCAAGTTGAACTGAGCCTTCAGAGCCATTACTTGTGAGATGGCATCCAACTGACAAAGCTCAGTGTGCTCATGGAGCGGACGTTTTGAAGACTCCAACATTTCATTGAAGGCCTTTGCAGATTCCTCCATCTCCTTGTCTGAATCCCGAGCATCATCATAGTCTTGCACCATGTTTTCCATCCCGGTACCATGCTCGTCGGTGCGACGATGATCCACCTCAATTTGGTCACGTTAGGCAGACTCACCATGAAATGTCCACACCGTATAATCGGGCGTAAAACCATTCTTCTGCAGGTGTTTACCCATTTCAGCCTCTGTCCTCTTTTCCCAATTGCCGCATCGGAAACAGGGGCACCAAGTTTTCCTCTGGCCATTTGCAAATGTGGCTTGCACAAACCCCTTGGTTTTTGTGAACCATTCAGCGCTCCATTTGTTCTGACCAGTGTGACCGGTATACATCCACGCACGATCACTCATCTTGACTTTCAGAGCTACTGGACACACAACAATTATATATATAATTCATCATGTATATATTCATCAGTTGATTTCCTTTGTCAATTTTATTACGTCCATGCAACCTACACTCTAATAGGTAATGATAGGTCCTAATCTCACCCGAGTATGTGTAGATTGGGTTCATTTTCCCATGCTATGCTCCGGATCCGGCCTTAAAATTTCGGCACCTCCCGCTGTTCTCCTGATACACGTCTCTGCAATAAACAGAGAGGATGTGTACCCAGAGAACAACAGGGGAGGCACTGACAAAATTTATGCGTCGGATCCGGAGCAAAGCATATGGGAAAACGAACCCAATCTACACATACTCGGGCTGTCCATGGATAGCGTTGGACAATTCGGAAGAATCAAGGTTATAAATATGCAAATGCATGCATATTTATAGCTATGACGCTTTCGAACGGGAGACACATATTGGTTACACATACTGATGATTCAAGACACATATATAGCTAGCTATCAAGTTTCATCGGCACGAACACTGGAACAGAGCAAATAATTAATGGGGGAGGAGGACATGTCATTTGTGCTCACCCACGAGCGAAGAAGCGAGCTCGTCGAACGAGCATGAGGTCGTCGAACACCAAACCTCGCAGCGGTGAAGCAACTGCACATTTAAATCAACCTGATCAACACAATTATATATGATGTTTTTCAAAACAAAATCGAAAAATATATGACCTAACTAATAATTCACAAATATAAGACCACGCCGGCCTCGGGGTCGGGTGTCGGGTGTCTGGGTGTCGTGTCGTTGTCGGGGTGTGGTGTCGGGGTCGGGGTGTCGGGGTCAGGGGTCAGGGGGTCGGGGTGTCGGGGTCGGGGTGTCGGGGTCAGGGGGGTCAGGGGGTCGGGGTGTTTCCTTCTATCCTTCTTCTTCTTTCTTTCTCTTCTTCTTCTTCTTTCCTTTCTTCTTCTTCTTCTTTCATCTTTTTTCTACTTTTTTACTTCTTTTCGTTTCTTCTTTTCTTCTTCTTCTTCTTCTTCTTCTTCTTCTTTTTTCATCTTTCTACTACTTCTACTTCTTCTACTTCTTCTAATTCTTTTCTAACACTAACACTAACACAATCTAGCACTAACAATTAAACAGCAAAAAAAATGAAAAAACTGAAAACAAAGTAGTAGTCCCTCACCGAGCAATGGGACGGTCGGGTGAAGCGGCGCCCAGGCGGCGAGGGCGGAGTGGCGGGCGACGGGTCGTCGGCGGGTGGGGTGGGGGGGCGGAGGGGTGGTGGGGCGACGGGCCAAGGGTGCGGGGCGGCTCGCCGGGCGGCAGCCGAGGTGGGGGCTGGGCGGTGCCGGGTGGCGTGTGGCGGAGGGTGGTGGGGCGACGGGCGTCGGCGGGTGGGGTGGGGCGGAGGGTGGTGGCGCGACGGGCCAAGGGTGCGGGGCGGGCGGCGTCGGCGGCAAAGGGCAAGGCGCCGGGCGGCAGGGGCGGGGGCGGCGTCGGGCGACGGGGGTGGCGATGGATCTAGCGGAAGGAGAGAGGAAGAGAAGGGAGAGTAACGGGCGGGGGGTGGCGTCCGTTAGTTACTCGGATCTTTGCCGTCAGCCACTCTTTGTCGTCCGTCGTTATCTCTTTTTGCCGTCCGCTAGCAGACGGCAAAGAGGTGGGGGTGTTAAGTTTTTTTAAAACAAAGGGTGGGTGGGGCCACCTCCCTCTTTGTCGTCACCGCCGACGGCAACGAAATGGCGCATGGCAAGAGGTTCTTTGCCGTCGTCATTCTTTGCCGTCCGCTTCTGATGGTGATGGCAAGAGCTTCTTTGCCGTCAGCTAGCGGACGGCAAAGATCTGGCAGATGGCAAAGTAGTTGATTCCAGTAGTGTGGGTGTTTAGCCGCTTCGTTCAAAACTTGGGATAATTAGCATTCACGTTTGCCATGGGACCTGGCAAACTAAATTCAAATCCAATTTGTATTCGAATACGAATATCCTCAGATAATTATACGTTTTGTTATTTATTTCTTCAAAACCACAACAAAGATATATTCCACCTTTATATATGATTATGATTTAGAAATGCCGTGATCTTCGAATTCAGTAGGTTGGATACACTCTGATTCAAACAGTTATTTCATCCAATACAATATGCTCACACGAAAAACAGTTCACCTTATGTCAATCATACAAGTATTGAGGATTACCTCGCCTAAAAAATTAGGATCATTACAACACATGGAAAACATAGGGGGTCTTGCAACATAATCCATTCAGAGACATGACACAACATGCAAGTACAATAATCTAATGACAATTTCAACTAGTATCTAAAGAAGAACCGGGATTACCTTGGGCTTTAGATAGCAGAAACAGTAGGACCTCCTCCGTCTTTAAATGCAACATTCTTACTTCCTCCAATTCTTGGGTTGCTTGCATAATGCGTGCCGCTAATTCCGTAATTTCCAGCCTTAAGATAAAGATTACCTCATTCATGGCAGCCACACCATCTCTTTCTGCCTCTAGTAGAGCCTCAAGCACTATAATATCTGTGCTCAGACTGCTCTCGGCGGTGTTGCCTCTGAACTGCTACCATCTGGTAACATGGATGGCGCACTGCTTCCACAAATAGATTCTGGGGTTGTACATTGTGTCCTAGTGTGAAAGGCATCCTGAAAGGTTTCCGCTGGACATAAGTAAGACATAGTTATCGTATGATCCAGGCAGTAAGCTTACATGGTAAACGACGGACGAATTATTGCCGAGCATGTAAAACTATATTTAAATGGTTCAAAGCAGCATCAACCGAAAAGAAATTAAAATGGTAAGATGAAACTAGGGATGTAAGTGGGAAATAAATGACATCCGCCAGTCCCATCTAGTTAGTTTTTGCTACCTCCCTAGTTCATTTTCCTCAAAAAACAAAAACTCTTTTGAACTACCATACCACTAGTGGACTTTAATCGGGATTAAACGGGACCCAATTGACATCCCTAGGTGAAAGGGAGTGTACAACCGATATATTTAAGTTGCCAAGGCACCTAAGTAGTTGAAATAATCTGAGAAAGCACTTAACAGTGTGGCCTCATATAAACTACGAAGACAGTCTTGTGATGAAGTTGAGAGGAAAAGTTAAGGACTCAAATGAAATAGGCATGCATTTCTTTATGATAGTACAGCAGGCACTGCTGACATAGGCCAACTCAGGTATAGCTTAACAAAAAACAAGCATTCGAATCAAGCAATACAACAAAGCAGACAACTGAACTATTTGTAATTCTATAGGATTACACGTTGAGGGCACAAGCCAAGAAAGCGGCCCACTTGCATTACATTTCACATGTACTAAAACACACTGGCTTACCATATGTTGCTGTGAAGCCTAGCTGCTGTTGCAATGTTCTTTGAAGATATCGTCAGCATCCCGTGGTTGCAAATCTAGTTGTTGGAGTTTATTCTGCACCATCTATTTAGGTAAAATTAAATTTAATCGCATGCACTGATCCGAATTGATCATCAATGGTTCATCTAAACTAATGAAAGAAGGGTGTCCGCATACACGACAATATATCTGCTTCCCTCTATTTTATACTTGTTCGAGGTGCCAGCCCCAAAAGAACAAATATTTTGCTTGATGGGGTTGGCAGCTCCATAATTAATAGAAGCATCAAATTAGTCATGCAACTTGGGAAGATCAAGAAGACACAAACAAGTAATGAACAGAGGCTCGGAGCAGTGATGTAATAGCCAGCATCAGAAAATGTAGGGTAAAAAGAATAAAAAGCAGCGGAACCACATGCTAGTTTGCTGATGTGTAATTAAGCATAGAGAACATTAAGAAGTCTGACGGAACCAACAGGTAGCATCAGAACAAAACTAAATAATATTAACTATATGTGCACTGGTATGTAATTTAGCACATGTAACATGTTCACTGCCAGAAGTATGGCCCTACAGGTGCAAGCAGAATAACGCGTCTCATGAAAACTGAATGATGCCCAGAAGAAATTCAAAGGTGCGATGCTTATGCTAGAAAAGTGAACGTAGGCGCTGGCCATTGGATAATAGTACCTGATTCTCGGCGGCGTATGGGTATCGTTGTCATACTTGATAGCTAAGGATCATCGATGGTGCTCGTGTTGCGGCTGAGTTTGGGCGGTCATGCGCCGTCATTGCTGCTCCGGTCTTTATGATTGCGGCGCCTGTCGACATACAAGAAAGCTCATCTGTGGTAAGTGAACAGTTGCACGATAAAGAGAAAAACCGAAGGAGTACAAATCGAAATAACCTGATGAGGCTGCTGTCGGTGTCAAAACCGGCGGATCTCGGGTAGGGGGTCCCGGTCTGTGCGTCAAGGCTGATGGTAACATGAAGCAAGGGACGCAGATGTTTACCCAGGTTCGGGCCCTCTCGATGGACGTAAAACCCTACTTCCTGCTTGATTAATATTGATGATATGGGTAGTACAAGAGTAGATCTACCACAAGATCGTAGAGGCTAAACCCTAAGAGCTAGCCTATGATGGTATGATTGTAATCGTGATCGGCCCTCTAAGGACCAACCTCTCCGGTTTATATAGGCACCGGAGAGGGCTAGGGTTTACATGGAGTCGGTTACAAGGATGGAAATATAATATCCGGATCGCCAAGCTTGCCTTCCATGCCAAGGAAAGTCCCATCCGGACACGGGCCGAAGTCTTGAGTCTTGTATCTCCATGCTTTAATAGTCCGGACGTTGTACACAGTCCGGCCGTCCTGATACCCCCTAATCTAGGACTCCCTCAGCAGCCCCTGAACTAGGCTTGAATGACGATGAGTCCAGTGCGTAGTCTTGTCTTCGGCATTGCAGGGCGGGTTCCTCCTCTGAATACTCCAAAGTACCTGTTAAGACGAATAGTGTCCGGCCTCCAATCAATGTTGTGCTCCTCGGCTTCAGTGCTCCAGTAATGACCATCTCCACGTGTTGAGCGAATGCAAGGAGTCGTGGCATTTTTGCATTTTCCACCCTCGATCCTCTGGGCTAACCGTCTATTTGAAGGGACGGGGATTCTCAGATCCAAACCTCACTCTCCCTCCCAGAGCTAGCATCCAATAGAGCGCTTCGCGAAAAGCCATTCCAGCATGGCCGGCCGTTGCAGATCTTCTGCTCGCCCTTCTCATTCCATGTCGGGGGATTGGGGAGAGTGCTAAGTTCCTCATAGCCGTTTGATAGAGTTACAAACCCAAGGGTTTCTCCCACCGGCGTTCATGGTCCCCGTCCGGGCTGGAATAGCCACTTATGACGGAGGGGAACAAGCAGAGGGATCTCCTAATCCATCTCCAGAGGAGCGTGTATGCCTCATCCCGCATCTGTTGAGGGGCGTCGGATTTCCTATCCACCCGTTTCTTCGCGGGCTCCTGGAGTTCTACGGCCTCCAGTTACACAATTTTACCCCTGCCTCTATTCTGCACATAGCGGGGTATGTTGCCCTTTGCGAGCTGTTTTTAGGCTGCGAACCACACTTCGGATTATGGAGGAAGCTGTTCTGCCTCGTCCCCCGCACCTAGGGGGAATCCCTATGTCAACTGGGCGGGGCTGAAGTACGGCGCATTGCCGAGACCGGATACTTGTCCAACACTCCTGAGAAGGCACCAGAAAACTTGCCTTCAGAGTGGTTCTATATAGACGATGTTCCCCTTTCGGATCTAGTCCGGACAGGTCTCCCCAAGTTCAGCAACGCCCCGCCGAGGGCACGCCTAAGCTGGCGCCCCCGGGGCCCTCAAGAAGAGGACACAAGGGAAATACTCCTCCTGATGAACAGGATAAAGTTACTGGCCAAATCCGTACTGACGATAGTTGAGGTTATGACGATATGCATAAGGCGAGGCGTGCAACCGCTCCAATATCGAGGGAAGCCTATGTGGCATTTCAACGGGGAAGACGATGCCACCCACTGCGGCCGTAAGGGTCCGGACTCCGCTGCCGCTTTGGCAAGGATATTGTCCGATTTGTACAAAGGGGAAGAGGAGGAATTCCTTCGCATCAAAAAGCGGGACGGATTCTCCATGTACAACCCCCCAGCGTGGGTAAGTTGCCATTCTTTTTCCCTGCTTTACTTACTCTAGCGTTCTTCTGCTAAGATTACTTGCATCAATGCTTCGAAAGGCGAACTGAGGAGGGCCGTAGAAGGAATCTTCAGCCCCTCCCTGCAACCAGAGGACCCTGGAAGGGCCCTAGATCCGGGACTTAAAGTGGATCCGGATATCACTGTGGAGCTTGCCAACGGGGTATTCTATCCAGCGAGCTGGGATGGCGACTAGTGGCCATTACGACCGACTACCCTGGACTGCTCCCCGCGTCGTGTGTAAGCCGAACTAAAAAACCCTATCCTTCAAAGCGGACTCCTCCCAGGTATTATAATTTACCCATGAGGCGTCGTTCTATTTGTAGAAATGACGGCCGGAGCGAGGGGCCGAGCCCCTAGGGACTCGTCAACAACGGGTGTCCGGATCGGGCAGGCTCAAGAGGAAGGTGGTGAGGGTTGACACACCGCTACAGAGGTAAATTAGTAATCTGTCCTGTAATTATAGAATTTGAAATGTGATAGCGCCCTTTGTGTCTAGCAGGAAGAGGAATAAACGGACTATATCCGGAGACCCCACCAGTCACGCCTCCACCAGCCGGGTTCCAGAACCGGTTTCGGGGGCGGAGGCGGACACAGGGCCAGCACGACATAGTTCCCTGACAGAGGATGCGGATATGTGTTCGGCCACGAACTCCGAAGTGGAGAGCTCCATGAATCACCGGCGCTGGAGGGCCATGCTCCGGAGCAACATCTTTTCTGAAGAGGCTTTTAATGCCTTTAATTCGGCGGATGCATACGTCCGAGCTGCTCGGGGCGGGCTTTCCCAAGCGACAAACCAGTATACCAAAGACATACGAGTAAGAAATTTTGATAAGTATGTATAGCAGTAGCCCCTAAGACTTGAAACGATTGGAACAACAGTTTTAATGATCAATCTATGCACAGGTCCTTGTAGAGAAGAACGAGCAATTGTCTCGGGAGTTGGATGGATGCAAGGCCGAACTAAGGGCCCCAGTTGCCAAATTAGAGGAACCCCAAAAGCCCTCATCTGGTAACAATTGTCACAATTGCATGAAGATGCACCAGTTAGTAAATGGCTGATGTGACAAGTCTAACTGTAAATTCTACAGACAATCCCGGGGTGAATCCGGAGGGCGTAAGAGAGGAGGCATCGCATCTCAAAAAGCAGCTGGAGGCTGGCGAGCGCATTCTTACGCAAGTTAGGCAGCAGAAGAACGATCTTCAAGATGCCAAAGTCCAGCTGGACGTGGAGTTAAAAGATCTCCGCGCTCAGCTGGCGGACTCCGTGAAGGAGAACAAGAGACTTCAACGCGGCATTTACTGTAAGTGCCTAGACGAACTGTAGTATAGTTCGGCGAGGAAGTATATTGAAAGAATTTTGCTTCCAGGAATGTTAACGGGTCGCCCTGAGGAGGAGATGCCCGCATCTGCAAGTGATTTACTACAAGACCTTTCGCAACTGCACGAGCGAGCTCGGCAAGTGATGCAAGGTGTTGCTCAGGCTTTATGGCCATCAAGCTTGCTGCTGAATGGCATGGCGGAGCTTATGAATATGCTTCAAGGAGCACGGCAGCGCTTCCGACTCTGGAAGGTGTCCGCTTGCCGGCAAGGCGCAAGAGAAGCCTGGGCTATGGTGAAGACGCGCTACACCAAGCTGGACCCGAACCATTTGGCCGAAGTAGGACCGGCGGGGCCCGATGGGCAAGAAATTCCCGTGAGTATGGTGTATGACTAGGTAGCGTTAGCCGCTAAGTATTCTCAACAGGATTGTAAGCTAGATAGCCTGTTGGATGGTATAGAGGAGGAATATAGTCAGTCCAAGTGATTGTGTAATTTAATGGGCATGCTTAGCCCCTAGCCATATTAAAATCATTTCTCATGGCGGACCTTTCGCTTTAGCCCCTGATCCTATAGTCCGGGGTGTGTCCGAAAACCCACTCAGTTATACAAAACCGGGGTATGCGTGGAAACAACGCATAGGGGTCATAAGTGCTTGAACAGACAAGTACCCAACTAGTTATGTTATATTACATGGATAGTAAGAAACATCTTCCAGGGAGAATAGTTCCGTTAGGGGTTCCTTTCCGGGCACGCATGCGACGATCGCATGCCCGGATTAAGTAACGATGGCGCAGGATACAAGACTTCTGGGATTTACGTTGTAATAAACGAACACATCTTTTGTTCACCGACCGAATATTCTCTTAAGGAAGCTAGCTTTCGGCTTCACCCAGTCTGAGGTACACATCCAGCTGAACCGGCAGTAACAATCGCAGAGGTGCTCCCCTTATGCCCTAGCCGAATTAACGGGAACATAGGGCATAAACACAAGAGCCGGGCAACCCAGCTTGGCAACATCTTAAGTCATATCGATGCAGATAATGGTGAAGAAAAGGCACATATGGAAAAAGAATGCATATGTGATGGGCAGAAAGCCGTGTGAGTAATTATTTTCAGCTTCCGTATAGGAAGCCCCTGAAGACGCTTTAGTGCGGCCAGAGTGATCCGGCAATCCGCACTGCATTGAATACTTTGTGTGAAAAAAGGTCAAGAAAGGGAAAAGGGGTGGAGCATAAGTAAAAGAGGGGAGTAGGGAGACGAACGCTGAGTTCGGCGTTAGGCGTAGAATCTCCGGAGTCTGGCCGCGTTCCATGGGTTCGACTCGAGTCTGTTGTCCAATGCATTACGTAAGCGGTACAATCCTCCGGTGAGAACTTGGTCGATGATGAAGGGGCCTTCCCACTTGGGTTTGAGCTTGACCTTCTTCTTCTCCGGTAGGCATATAACGAGCTCGCCAATATTGTAAGTTTTGGCCTGCACTTCTCTTCTTTGATATCGTCGAGCCTGCTGCTGATAGAATGCGGAACGGGCTTTTGCGACATCGCGCTCCTCCTCCAGGGCATCCAAGTTATCCTGCCGATCTAACTCGGCTTCCTTCTCTTCGTACACATGCGCTGCTGGCGAATCATTTATTATGTCGCAGGTAGTATCGCTTCAGACTGCATACACCATAAAAAATGGTGTATATCCGGTGGTGCGATTTGGTGTGGTCCGCAGCCCCCAGAGTACGGAGTCAAGCTCCTCCACCCAATGCGTATCCGATTCTGTTAAAGACCGCACTAGTCTAGGTTTGGTGCCGCTCATGATGAGACCGTTTGCCCGCTCGACCTGGCCGTTTGTTTGGGGGTGGTAGACGGAAGCATAGTCGATCTTAATGCCCATTTTGCCGCACCAAGTTTTCACTTCATCGGCTGTGAAATTTGAGCCATTATCAGTGATGATGCTATGGGGGACACCGTATCGGTGTACGACCCCGGATATGAAGTCGATTACTGGTCCGGATTCGACCGTTTTAACTGGCTTGGCTTCTATCCATTTGGTGAACTTGTCCACCATGACCAATAAGTATTTTTCTTATGGCTTCCCTCTTTAAGGGGTCCAACCATATCCAGCCCTCATACCGTGAACGACCGAGTTATGGGGATTGTTTGGAGAGCGGTAGGGGGCATATGACTCTGATTGGCGAAGAGCTAGCAACCAACGCAATGTTGGACAAGGTCCTGTGCGTCTGCTCGGGCCGTCGGCAAATAGAAGCCTCTGCGGAAGGCTTTGCTGACTAGCGCTCGAGCCGCGGCGTGGTGTCCGCCCAGTCCGGCATGTATTTCAGCCAAGAGTTGCCGCCCCTCCTCTTTGGAGATGCGCCTTTGGAGCACTCTAGTCGCGCTTTTCTTATAGAGTTCCCCTTCGTGGACTTTGTAAGCTTTAGAACGCCGGACTATGCAGCGTGCTTCATTTTGGTCTTCGGGTAGCTCCTGCCTATTTAGATAGGCCAAGAAAGGCTCGGTCCACGGGGCAATAACGGCCATGATTTCGTGGGCCGAGGATGTTATTTCGGTGGCAGAGCCTCCGATTGTGTCTGATGGTTCGATATCTGGGGGTGTGTTCGGGTCCGAGCTGGTATTGCCGGACTCCCCTTCCCATACTACGGTTGACTTGAACAACCTTTCCAGGAATATGTTAGGTGGGACAGGGTCGCGTTTGGCGCCAATGCGGGCGAGAACGTCCGCCGCTTGATTATTTTCTCGAGCCACATGGTGGAACTCGTGCCCCTCGAACCGCGCCGACATTTTTAGGACGACATTACGGTAGGCCGCCATTTTCGGATCCTTGGCATCAAAGTCTCTGTTTATTTGTGAGATTGCGAGGTTCGAATCCCCTCACACTTCCAGCCGTTGCATGCCCATAGAGACTGCC
This sequence comes from Aegilops bicornis, assembly GCA_021605145.1. NCBI lineage: Eukaryota > Viridiplantae > Streptophyta > Magnoliopsida > Poales > Poaceae > Aegilops > Aegilops bicornis. The sequence goes on from CM038675.1 coordinate 260,594,663, forward strand.
ATCCGAAGACCATGCAACAGAGCCTCATATTCGGCTGCATTGTTGGAGTCTGTATATAATATCTGGAGGATGTACTGGACCGTGTCTCCGGTGGGGGATGTCAGGACTACACCTGCTCCCAATCCGGCCAACATTTTAGAGTCGTCAAAGTGCATGATCCAGTTGGAGTATGCACCGTACTCTTTAGGAGTTCAGCTTCCGTCCATTCGGCGACAAAGTCGGCCAGTACTTGCGACTTGATGGCCCGCCATGGTTTGTACATTATGTCGAACGGAAGGAGCTCGAAGGCCCATTTAGCAATCCGGCCCGTAGAGTCGCGGTTGTTCATTATGTCATTGAGTGGTACTTCAGAGGCTACTGTGATCGAACACTCTTGAAAGTAGTGTCGCAGCTTCCGGGATGCCATGAAGACCGTGTATGCTATTTTTTGATAGTGTGGGTATCGGGATTTGCATGGGGTACTGTGGAGCTTACATGGCCCGTCGATCCATTCTTCCAATACGGATCCCCGCCCTGGGGTGGGCTTTGGTTTCTTGGGGGTTGGGTCGGATGACTTACGAGAGTTTGTCCGTTTAGTTCGGACAAAGGTTTTGGTGAGAGCAGTACTATCCCAAAATTCGGTTTGGGTCTTCCAAGCGCTCTCGATTGCACAGTACTTCCGTACTATGGTTGCCAAGTCCGCGAAGCGTACTATGCCGTGGCGGCTTATAGCATTGAGGAGTCCCTCGTCCGTGCAGTTTTTGCAGAAAAGTGAGACCATGTTCTCTTCGCGGCAGTCCCTGACCTTGTTAAGCGCAAGGAGGAATCTGGCCCAGTAGCGATGTACGGTTTCCTGGGGCTCTTGCCTGATGTGGGAGAGGCAGTTTAGGTCTACTTTAGAGTCTGGATTTTGATCCGATCTAACGCCCAAGGGTGCGGGCGGTCCCGAGCTGAACAACTCAGAATCTGGAGTGCCCAATTTCTTCGGCCCAATGCCCGATTCTAAGTCTGGGACCTGGGTTAGGTTTTCATTTGAGCAGGTCTTTGGCTCAAGTAGTTCGGTGATCCAAACATAACTTGTCCTCAAGGTTGAGGGGCAATCCGCGTATGGTTCCTCCACTATCGCTATCTCATGGGTGGCCGGCGGGGACCTGATGTCCCTTTGGTCGGGTTTAGTCCCAATCCGGTTGTAGTCTGTAGCGACTCCCAGTGAGGCGATGCGATCCAAGAGTTCGTTAAGGGAGGCGAGCTCCATTGGATCCATCTGTTTGACAAGTTGCGAAATGACGTGAAAGTTATGATTGATGACCCGAGAAGTCATCGTCGGCGCCACCGCCGATGGGGAGGACATGATAAAGCCGCCGAGCCGGAGCGTCTGGCCTACACCCAGAGCCCTCTCCGAGGTAATGTCGTCCTTGACAATGAGACGACCATCGAACCTTGTGACAACGTCACAGAGGAACTCTCAATGAAAGCACCAATGTCGGTGTCAAAACCGGCGGATCTCGGGTAGGGGGTCCCGATCTGTGCGTCAAGGCTGATGGTAACAGGAAGCAAGGGACACAAATGTTTACCCATGTTCGGGCCCTCTCGATGGAGGTAAAACCCTACTTCCTGCTTGATTAATATTGATGATATGGGTAGTACAAGAGTAGATCTACCACGGGATCGTAGAGGCTAAACCCTAAGAGCTAGCCTATGATGGTATGATTGTAATTGTGATCGGCCTTCTAAGGACCAACCTCTCCGGTTTACATAGGCACCGAAGAGGGCTAGGGCTTACATGGAGTCGGTTACAAGGAAGAAAATATAATATCCGGATCGCCAAGCTTGCCTTCCACGCCAAGGAAAGTCCCATCCGGACACGGGCCGAAGTCTTGAGTCTTGTATCTCCACGCTTCAATAGTCCGGACGTTGTACACAGTCCGGCCATCCGGATACCCCCTAATCCAGGACTCCCTCAGTTGTGGCATCGGTAAAGGAGGGCCAGTGGAGTTGAATATGGCGTCCGTGGAGCGGGGCCGGTGCAGTGGACGAAGGCTTCGGCGGGCGCGTTGTACAGTGCTTTCGGTGAGGCGGATCTGTTGCCGCGGACGAGGGCTTGTATGAAGGGCCAGCGAAGGGGCGGACGAGGGAGTCAATGAAGGGCCTACACTGTGGTGGACGAGCGCGCCGGTTAACCAGATCTGGTGCGGTGGACCATGATGGCGGTCAAGGAGATCTGGAGCGGTGGACAAGCCAGTCGCTGAAGCGGCTCTAGTGAAGTGGTGAGTTGGCAGTTGGGGGTTCCAAGGTGTGCAAGGTAGATCCGGCGGGGTGTGAGGTCCACCATTGCGGCGGAGGACTAGATTCGGCGGCTTTCCGTGGTTGGGGGGGTCGGGGAGGGGAAGGGGAGTGGCTCTGGGGAAGAATGTTGGGGGCAAAGAGGGGAAAACAATGGAGTTACCAATGCAGCCCTTTTCCGTTCATGTGGCAGGGGTAAAACAGGAATATCGTAGGGCTAAACTTTCGGGCTCGTGATATTTCGATGTGAGCGGGAAGTTTGAAAGCTTTTGGCGCCTAAAATTATAAGTATTCTGCTCTCGTATGGCCGACTATGATATCATGGCCGACAATTTGTTTGTTTTGCACGCAAAAAAATGTGCAAGTTTTGAAAATCAGTGTCTCCAACTCGAAACTTAGATTGTCCATTCAATTCAAATATGGATCATTGAGCTACTACAAGCAAATACCATTATACGGTCCAATTCAAATGAAATTCCAAATGTGTTTATCCTAAATATGATGACAAAAGCAAAAACGTGTATGTGTATGAATAAAGTGAATGATTATAAAGTTTGAACATGCCCGTATGTTTATATCTCTAGGTTTGATATATGAATTTGAAATCACGAAATACCGGCTTAAAAAATGTACCTCCATTTAAATGAATTACAAAAGCTAATGATGGAGTCGAATTCCAAAATTCCAATCTTAGGTTTGTAATTCTGGTACATCAAGGTATATCATGCATGTTCAAAATTATCGTTATGTCATAGTACAAACGATGAAACAAATTGATCAAACATGAGTGCACAATATCTCAATTACGTTGAAGTCCCTCAAATATAGACACCTCACTGTTTATCTGAAGTCAACCCCCCCCCCCACCACCACCACACACACACACATATAGAGAAGTCATTCTCTCCCCCAAACACCAACACACGAGCACATTAACACCCCTCTCTCTTGTAAAGTCCGGACCCCAACATAGGTCTCTATCACTTTGTCTCTTAGGCATGCACACATCTCTTCCCTCACTCTCTAGGTCTCCCGCTATCTCTCTTACCCAAGCACACGCACTATGTAGAGTGTATATTTCCCATACACACAAAACATCGCCCCCAAACGTCTATCTCCCTAGTTATGTGGTTCTCGCGCACTCACCTCACACACCACCACCACTTCAAACAAGCACACTTTGTCTCCTTGTGCACCACTCTCCTGTTTCTATCTCTCCCACATGCAGACCCGCCCTAGCTCCTTCCCTGTATACATATATGTCGTGACTCTTTGCATAGCTCCCTAATGTATAATCGTTCTCGATTTCGCACATTGTTCTCTACACCATCTATTCTACATCTCTCATGAAGTCCCTATCACACACATGATGACTCGCTTCCCTTGCGTCTCCGATCATAGGCCAATTTCGGACAACATCAACATTGTCTCCCTATCTATAGGCCATTTATGGACACAAACGACCCCTCTCGCCCCCTCGGTGCCGCTCTCTCTCTCCGTCGCTAGCTCTCTCTTTCTCTTGCTCTCACACCCTCTCCCACACACACACTCGATGTCTCTTCCAAATAGTCTGCTCCCCGCACCCGTGCTATCTCGCTACTACACATGTCACACCATTCCCCCTTCCCTTATACTAGGTTTACATCATCAGTGGTCTCTCTACTCCACCTACACTCTCTCCCTGTCACACACAAACGCGTGCACAAACACACACAGACACGCACAAACACCCATTTATATGGATCCTCATCTCTCCCCATGTCCGCATGTGTATCACACACAATCACTCTCTAATTATGTATATGTGTCTCCATGTTACACAACACAAAGCCCCATGTACATGTCTCTCTCTATCCTTCACACACATAGACACAAAGAATCTGTTATCACTGCCTTAGTCTCTAACATATCACACACACACACACTCTCTCTCTCTCGCACAAATACGCTCAACAAGGGTTTCCCCATGAATAACTTGCCGTCTATTCATCAATAGTCATGGCAGTACGGCGAACACGAGACGTGAAAAAGAATAAATCTAGACGTGCTTAGACCACCTAGTATGACTACTAGGACTAGAGCAAGCCAAAAAGCGCGCCGCCGTCACCCCCTCCTTGTCGGCGACGGGAAAATCTTTGTTTTACACAGTCGAGAAGTCATTGTGCTAAGGCCCCACATGCCGAGGCATTGAATAGAATGTAGATGCTAGTTTACAGAAGCAAGTATTGATAATACGTTTGTATTTCCATACTTATATTTCTTCTCTTATAAAAAACCGAGTTGGTGATGCTGGTACGTGTGCCATCTTGCAATATAGACCGTCCGATCTATATCTGATAGATGAAAATTAAACTAAAAGATACCCGCACCCCTCTCCACCTTTGCAGACAAGGCCTTCCCTCGTTCATCCTTATCTCCAACAAGCCTCATTGTTGAGCCATTAACAAAGGAAGCCTCTGGAACAAACTGGCCTGGTGGCCGCTGCCGACGTCGTCAATCCCCATGCCTCCACTCAGTCCGACAACCAACCACCACCACACCCCACTCCTCTTCACCTTTTCTCATATTTCTCGAGATATCATTAGTTTTTACACATGGGATTACTCTCGCAAGGGTCAATCACAACAAGTGTTTTATAAAAAAATGCATCTTGATGTTCTGTGCAATGCACGGATTTTGCTAGTAATCCTACACAAGACTAAGTTGGTGATGCTAGTGTGTCTGCCATCCGTCGTTTCTGACCATTAGATCTACATCTAACGATTGTGAGGTAAGTTGTTGCCTTTTCTCACCAACATCCCACTTGTCTACCAATTTGTAGGAAAACCCATAATTAGTATCTTAAAACCAACCACATCCCTCCCTGACCTCACCAAAACAGCCCAAGGAATATATTCTAATTGAAACATAATATATCTCTAGTGACATATGTATATCAAAATTAGGGTGTTTTGTACCAAGTTTGTGAATAAGTATTATTCTAATTATGATTCGTTGCAATGGACGAACATTGCTAGTATTTCCAACCATGCATTTTTTTCCTAGTATTCCATAGTTTCGAGTTTTCCATCAAGATATTAGTCACTCATGGTTGATATTTACTTTCAATCATGTACACATATGCACTATGTAACTAGCCTTGCTTATTGGCTTACAAAGCTTAACTTTCAATCCTACTTACAATACGTAGAGTATTTAACAAAAAACTACCACTTTCAACCAGCCCTAGGAAGAATCTATTGTACAAAAAATAGCAAAAACATACCCAAAATTTCTTAATCCACGCCAAAAACTACTACCTAGTACTCCTACAGATTAGGTTCGTTTAAACCCATTTATGACTGGGTTGGCCCACACGTCCGTGCTGACGAGGCAACATAACCCAACACATTTTGTTTGACCGTTGACACAAGGGACCCACATCTGACCTTCTATCCTGTTATTCCCCCTCAAATCATTATTTTTCCTGAACATTACTTCAAACAGTACTGATGCGTGTTCGTCGGTGGTGCCGTTGATGAGCGAATTGGCCGCCGCTCCGCCGGACGGGCCGGACGCCGCGCTGGCCTCCGCACGGGTTGGCAGGCTGGCCCGAGCATGACCCACGAGCGAGCAAGCCGCCGCGCTGGCCTTCGCTCGAGCGGATGGCTGGCCTTAGCGCCGCGCCGCATCAACAAGTTTACCATCAGCTGCCGTGCCAATCTAGCTAGCAAACCTTGCGCACAAGCAGCTGGACGGAGCTATCTTAGGTAGCTAGCGGCCATGAAGCGCCGGACGGAGCCGGGCATCCGGGCTGCCGCAACATGGGCTCCGCACCGCCGGGCGGTTTTGACCCATTTCTGCCGTGGCGATGGCGTAATCCCATGGCCGAGGATGACTAGGTGGACGGGCCGGAGGTAGGAGGTCACTCGAGGATTTTTGTTGGTAAGAGCATGTAGAATGGTTGATAAGGTAGTCTTATCTTAAGTCTGCCACGTATGCAAGTGGTAGTAGTTTCTTGGCATTTTAGTGGTTTCTTGCATTATTAGGGGTTTCTTGTAAGGAACAATGTACGTACTACTAGCGAAAAAAGGCGATTCTAGGTTGCCTTGTACTCCAACGAGTACTACTAGTGGTCGCGGGAGTGTATACCTCGTTTTGTGGGTTCGATCCCGGCCGAACGCATGGCGGCCTTTAAAAAAAAATAGTACTACTACACTTCGCTGCGAGCCAATATTTTACACGGGTAGTTTGAGTTTTGAAGTCAAACGGACGTGCGGCCCCACAATCTGGGTGCACTGGACAACCTAGCCATGTGAACGGGTTTTCCTTCCCAGCATCCCGTGGCTCGCGTGCTCGCCCTAGCCGCACCTCGCTTGCAGCTTCCTCATCAGCTAGTAGCATATTTAAACTAGTGCCTCCCAATTAAGCCTGAGGAGCCGGAAAAGCTTGGCAGGGCATTGGGAACTTTACAATATGGCTCTGTATGTAAAGTGCTCTACTACTACTCTGTAGCTTGTGGCATTGCACGCATGGACTTCACTCCATTATGGGCTCTACTATAAAAGAAATTCCTCTTGACATGTTTTTTTTTAAACGGAGGCAAAAGCTTTGCTTCATCTCATTCATAAAGAAGGAACTACTAACAAAGTTCGACGAGATCCATTACACCTCCACAAATGGAAGCAAAAAGCCTAGTTTCGCTGTATCAAATAACTCAAATGTTCTGCCCCTTGATAAAGAATCGTCATTGATAAACAGGCTGCTAGTGCGTGCGTGAGAGGAGCGGCTGAGTAGGCCAGCTACGTGAGAGGAGCGGCTGAATAGAGCACCGAGAGTACCCACTAGGCCACCACGCGGGTGTACTTCCCCTGCATTGATAGTACAGTGATGGTTCTAGAGAACAGTAGTACCCTCCACTTCCAACTGTAGCTCCTTGGCCCGAGATTCATAAGTGCAAAACTGGTGCACTATACTAGACTAGACTAGAAGTACAAGACATCGCACTACTAGTTGATAAAAGTAGTACTAGTACTGCTTTCTGATGCAATCACGTACTCCTCAAATCACATAATGTAAGACATTTTTGACACTAGTTGGCGTGTACAAAAAATGGCACAAACATACCCAAAATTTCTTAATCCACGCCAAAAACTACTACCTAGTGCCAAAAATTTCTTACTAGTGCTATTATTTATAGTATAATGCAATCCCATAATGTTCCATAATGCTAGTACTTAGTAGTAAATAATAGCCTCACCCCTTCACTCAGGAACTATCTACAGTTGGAAGGGACGAATGTTACTACGCTCTTATCTCCTCCTCGCCAGTTCCCCTCCCCCTGAAGAGAAGGTAGTTCGTCGCTGCTCCCATGGATTCGCCAGGCGATTCTCCTCCTCGTCGGGGCTGGGAGACCTTGGACGACGATCCTCTGGGAGAAATCGCACGCCGCTCCGACGTCCTCACCGCCACAAGACTCGGTGCTTCCTGCACCAACTTTTTCAAGATGCTGCTTAAACAGGCTTGGGAAAAGGCCATGCTTGTTGGTCTTCCATGCGTCCTCGAGGAGAAGGTTCTTTTATGGGACAATCCTTCAAACATTCCACCGCTCCCTGGCCATGGTTGCACGTTGACTCCGCTAGAGTTGCTGACGTTGAGAGGTAGTCGGATTTTGTCCGATGAGCAGGTCAATAATGGAGTTTGATCATGTAGTACTTAGTTATTCCATTTCCATCCCGTAATTTCTCCGCTGCCCACCGCCTTATATATAGTTCTGGGTCGGTGCCAACGAAGATTGGCTTGCATACCTCTGGCGGATACCACCATCGGTTTGCACAACATCCACAAAGAAGGCGGTCGCCGTTCGAGACCCCTTCTCCACCATTGGGATCGACCTTCCGGACTGGCTGGGCTTGAATACGTATGATGATGCCTACATGAGATTGAAGAAGATAGCAATTGCAGACCCGCCGACAAAGAGACGCAGCTACGACGATTACTATCTCATCGCGGTGTTCGACATAAGGATTGCCATCAATGTAAGAGGAAGTAACGGCAGAGGCTAGCGCATGTTGCGGCGACAGATTTGTACCCCTACACGTTCGAAGACTCCATGCGCCATCTAGGCCGCATCTTCGCGGTGACAAGCCAGGGGACTTGTTTCATATGATTACCATCCTACAGTACGGGAGATTACAAATGGAATGCACAAACCATCATTTGCATCCCTAACGGTACTCCATTATTGATGTAGGGCGGAACCCTACATGGACGATCTTTCACGTTGGAGCGGATCCTACGGGGAATCACGAAGAACGAGCGGAAGAACAAGAGGGAAACACGGAGGACACGAGAGAGAAATCACTAAACCGACAAGGGATCAATCACACAAATGCTAGATCATCGAACACAAAGAGGTACATATGATCCACAATCAACAAAGGTAAGGATACATGAGTAGCCGTTCTTCTCCGAGAGGAGGTCTTGATGGGGTCCACCCTAGAAGGGGGTCTTGAATCCGCTTGGGGGATCTTCTCCGTAGAGGTCCTGAGCTCCGAGGAGAAGTAACCAAGTGGATGAGCAAGGCTCTCACACAAACATGAGCTAAACCTAAGCTAACCCCCGAAAGTTGGGGCAGAAGGAGTATACATAGTCTAGGGGGCGCTGGGGTACAAGGGCTGCGGCCCAAACGAAGTCAACACACAGGCGTCGGACGTCCGGAAGGCGTCGGACGTCCGGAGGCTCGGGACGGTCCGGACGTCCGGACGGGTTCGGACATCCGTAGAATCAGTTCTGTCGTGGGCGCGTCGGTCGTCCGGAGAGGGTCGGTCGTCCGGAGCTTAAATGTGGTCCGGACGTCCGGAAGTTGTCGGTCGTCCGTAGATTCGGTTCGGGCGTACGTCGGTCGGATGTCCGGAGGCTTCGGTCGTCCGTAGTTTTGGTTCGGGTGGCAAAGTGTCGGACGTCCGGAGAGTCCGGTCGTCCGGGTCCTGGGACTCGTCGGACGTCCGGAAGGCGTCGGACGTCCGGTGCCTGTACCTTCAGCAGCATCTCTTCTTCTTCTTCAATATGCATCGAGTTCTCGCCGTCTTGGCTCTCGCAAGTGGTTGATCCTTGGCTCACCTCCATGTACCTGATTACACATAGAGTCTCCGAATGAGGTAGTAGCCATGTCTCGTGAGTAGGAAGAGGGAGTTCGAGAGGAGCGAATTCACCTTATCTTCAATAGCCTTAGCTCGGGCTCTTGTCATGGGTCCTAGTGGCGTTGAGGAGATTTAGGCACGTCCATGGGGGTGAGCGAGGATGCTCCGCATCATCTCCCCCTTGGGAGAGATCCGACCTCGGATCAAAAGCTTCATCTCCATGGTAAGGTGCGAGGTCCTTGACGTTGAAGATGTCGCTCACATTGTACTTGTCTCGAGGTAGGTCAATCTTGTAGGCGTTGTCGTTGTAGCGTGCTAGCACCTCGAAAGGTCCATCGGCTCTCGGAAGAAGCTTGGACTTGCGTTCTTTGGGGAAGCGTTCCTTGCGAAGGTGTAGCCACACTAGATCACCAATGTTGAAGACCATGGGTTGCTTGTTGACGTTGAGCTTGGACGCTAGTCTATGTACTTGGCGCTCGATGGTTTGTCTTGTATCATCATGCATCTTCTTGATGTAGTTTGCCCGTGCACTCGCATCCATGTTGGTGCGCTCTTGTAGAGGAAGAGGTAGAATGTCCAATGGGGACAAGGGGTTGAAACCGTAGACGACCTCGAAGGGGGACTTGCCGGTAGTTGAATGTCTTGCACGATTGTAGGCGTGCTCGGCGATGGGTAGACATGCTTCCCATTCCTTGATGTTCTTCTTTATCAAGACACGAAGTAGAGTGGACAGTGTGCGGTTCGTCACCTCCGTTTGGCCATCGGTTTGAGGATGGAATGCCGAGGAGAACAAGAGCTTGATTCCGAGCTTGGCGCATAGGGTCTTCCAAAAGTAACTCAAGAACTTGACGTCACGATCGGAGACGATTGTCTTTGGTACGCCATGGAGTCGCAAGATTTCCCTACAAAAGAGATTGGCAACATGTGAAGCATCGTCTATCTTGTTGCAAGGTATGAAATGTGCCATCTTAGAAAATCTATCCACAACAACAAAGACGGAATCCTTGCCATTTTGAGTCCTAGGCAAACCGAGTACAAAATCCATACTAATGTCTTCCCATGGTTGATATGGAATTGGAAGGCATGTAAAGACCATGAGATTGAGCTTTAGACTTAGCTTTGCGACATGTATAGCATCGGTTGGTGAAGCGTGAGACGTCACGGAACATCTTGGGCCAAAAGTAGTTGTTGGAGAGCGTGGCGAATGTCTTGTCGCGTCCAAAGTGTCCCATGAGTCCGCCTCCATGAGCCTCTTGCAAAAGGAGCAAAGCGAAGAGAAGACTCGGGAATGCAAAGTTTGTTAGCTCTCATAAGATAACCATCCTTGATGTAATATTGTTCCCAAGACGTATGCATCAAACACTTAGCATAAGGAGAAGCAAAAGATGGATCATGCTCATACAAGTCTTTTATATGCTCAAAACCAATAACATTCAACTCAAGCTGAGTGACAAGCATGCATATGCGTGAAAGCGCGTCGGCAACTACATTTTCTTTACCCTTAATGTACTTGATCACATAAGGAAAAGATTCAATGAATTCACTCCATTTGGCATGACGCTTGTTCAATTTAGTTTGACCTTTGAGGTACTTAAGCGTTTCATGATCGGTATGGATGACAAACTCATGAGGTCTAAGGTAATGTTCCCAAACATGTAGCACACGCACTAAAGCATACAATTCTTTGTCATAGATGGGATAATTAAGTTGAGCACGGAGAGTTTTTCACTAAAATACGCAATGGCTCGTTTTCTTGCATCAAAACTCCGCCAATTCCGGTACCACTTGCATCACAATGAACCTCAAAAGTTTTGTCAAAGTTGGGCAAAGCAAGAATCGGAGCATGAGTAAGTAAAGACTTGAGCTCATCAAAAGCGGTTGATTGTAAAGTTCCCCAAACAAAGGGGGTATTCTTCTTGCTCAAAGCATGCAAAGGAGTGGCAATTGTGCTAAAATCTTTCACAAAGCGACGATAGAAACCCGCAAGACCAAGAAAACTTCGCACTTGTTGCAAATTTGTGGGTTGGGGCCAAGTTTTAATTGCTTCAATTTTAGATTCATCAACATGGACGCCCTTTGAGGAAACTACAAAACCCAAGAAAACCACTTTGTCAACTCCAAAAGTGCATTTTTTCAAGTTTGCATAAAGGCTTTCCTTGCGAAGAGTTTGCAACACAGATTTTACATGATTGATGTGCTCTTTCATGGTTTTGCTAAACACAAGAATATCATCAAGGTAAACCACAACAAAGACTCCAATATAAGGACGAAGCACATGATGCATAAGACGCACAAAAGTACCGGAGCTTCGAAAGACCCATAGGCATCACTAACCATTCATATAATCCAAATTTGGTTTTGAAAGCAGTTTTCCATTCATCACCCTCTTGTATGCGTATTTGATAATAGCCACTTTTAAGATTAATTTTTGAGAAAAGTTGGCTCCACTAAGTTCATCAAGCATATCATCTAAGCGAGGAATGGGATGCCGATATCGAACGGTGATAGCATTGATAGGTCTACAATCGGAACACAAGCGGAAACTTCCATCGGGCTTAGGCACAAGAATAACGGGAACGGCACAAGGGCTTAAGCTTTCACGTACATGACCATTGTCGATGAGTTGTTGTACTTGTCGTTGAATTTCCTTGGTTTCTTACGGATTGACTCGGTATGGAGCTTTGTTTGGTAGAGGTGCTCCGGGGATGAGGTCAATTCGATGCTCAATTCCTCTAAGAGGAGGGAGACCCGGAGGTAGCTCATCGGGAAAAACATCTTGAAATTCCTGCAAAAGAGATTGAAACACCAAAGGTAGTTCGTGAATGGTGTTAGTGTTTGGTTCTCCATCCTTGCACACAAGGACAAAGTGCATCACACTCGATGGGTTCTCACACACTTCTCTCATCTCACTTTTGGTGGCAAATAGAATGAGGTTTTTCTCTCTAGGCGAAGAGTCGCTCAAATTTGGCTTGTGGCTCTCACTCACTTTTGGGTGGATCACTTTCTCACTCTTGTCTCTATGAGGAGTGGCTTGTTTGTCGGCTATCACTTGACTAGGAGACATAGGTCGTAGCACATATTCTTTCCCTTTCATCTTGAAGCTATAGTGATTGGTACGCCCATTGTGTATGACACCACGGTCGAATTGCCATGGTCGACCAAGAAGTAGGTGACAAACGGTCATTGGGACCACATCACATTCCAACGTGTCTTCATAAGCACCAATTTGGAAGGAGACTTGGACCGTATGATCGACTCGTATAGTGCCGGAGTCACTTAGCCATTGAACCTTGTAGGGGTGCGGGTGCTTCCTCTTTACCAATTGGAGCTTGGAGCATAGTTCTTCACTTGCCAAGTTGTGGCAACTACCTCCATCGATGATGACCTTGATGGACCGTCCATTGATGCCGGCTTTTGTGTGGAAGATGTGGCATCGTTGGTCTTCTTCTTGTTGATGTTGAAGAGTCAAGACCTTGGAGACAACGAGGGCGGGCTCGAATCCTCATCACAAAAGACTTGATCATCTTCTTCTTCGCTCACTTGCCGGTGCATGGCCACTTGCTCAAGAGCTTCCATCTCCTCTTCACTCATGGAGTCATATGTGCCATCGTCGTTGAGGATCATGGTGCGCTTGTTGGTGCATTCAGATGACTTGTGGCCTCGGCCGCCGCAAGTGAAACACTTGAAGGAGCTTGTCTTGATGGTCTCATCGGTCGGAGTAGAGGATGAAGCACGCGGCTTGATGTTGCTTGTAGTAGGAGGAGGACGACTTGAGCTTGTCGAAGTCTTCTTGTAACTTGACTTGTCGTCGTTTCTTGAAGAAAGTTTGGTTGATGTAGATGATGAAGGAGTCGTTGAAGCTTGGTTGTTGGAGGAGCCGTAGGTCTTGGATGAGTACTTGGCGTACTTGAAGTCATCTTGCACTTGGCGTTCCGCCTTTCTAGCTTGATGCACGAGCTCAATGAGGGATGAGTATGGTTGGAAGTCGGCGATCTTCTTGATGGGATGATTGAGTCCATTCAAGAAAGCGTGCCATAGTTTGCTCATCATCTTCCTTGACATTGGCTCGAATCATGGCTATCTCCATTTCCTTGTAATATTCTTCAACGCTCTTTGTTCCTTGCTTGAGTAGTTGGAGTTTCTTTAAGAGGTCGCGTTGTAGTAGGTTGGCACAAAACGTGCTCGCATGACATCCTTCATTTGAGCCCAAGTGGTGATTGGAGGTTCACCTCTTGCTTGTCGTCGCTCAATGATTTGTTCCCACCATATGAGCACATAGTCTTGGAACTCAAGTGATGCCATAGCGATTTTCTTCGCTTCATCGTAGTTGTGCAAGCGGAAGATTTTGTCAACCTTCAATGCCCATGAGAGGTAGTCTTCGGGTCATTGCTTCCATTGAACTTGGGCATGGTGAATTTTAGCTTGTCAGAAGCGTTGCTCTTCATTGTGTTGTTGGCGATGTTGATGATGATGTCCTTGGCGTGGATTGTATTCGTCTTCATGTTGCTCTTGGCGCGGAGGAAGACCATGATCAACTTGCCCTTGTTGAACTTGAGGTTGTGGTGGAGCTTGACGAGCTTGTGGAGGAGCTTGAGGAACTTGTCGTTGTGCATGAGGTTGGTAGTTCCTCTCTTGGATTTCTTCTCGAAGGGCTTCCTCTTGATTGCGCCTGCTCGCGATTGCGGTTGGCGAAGGCTCTACTTGATTCTTGAAGGGCACGTTATGCCTCAAGAGCTTGCGCCTCACGTTGTTGTTGTTGAAGACGTTGAGCCTTGGCGTCTTGTTCGTCTTGGTGAAGACGTGCTCGTTCTTCCTCTTGTTGACGATTTAAGACGTTGTCGTTCTTGAGCTTGAGCAAAAGCCTCTTGATTAGATTGAGGACGAGGAACTTGATCATCAACTTGCTCTTGTGAATGCTTGTCATGTAGCGGGTTGCGAGATGCATGACGGTCTTGGCGCTGCTCGTCAAGAGTGTTCGATGACGGTGTACTTGAGTCGTAGAAGGTGTCGCTTTAATGTCGACTCGAGCGGCTCCGTCTTGATGATGAAGAAGTTGAATGATGCGGTTTCTCATCAACGCTGGATCTCGTCCATTCTTGCATCATTCTCTTGTTTGTGAGCCTCGAACTTGTTGTCAAGTAGTCTCTTGTACGTTGCTCGGAGAGTCGCAAGTCGGTGGCGAGGTTGTCGATGCGGTCACTCATTGCTTGTTGTTCTTGGTGCAACGTTCGTTGTGCACCAAAGAGGTGGTTCTTGGTGACATATGAAGACATGTCGTCGTCTTGCTCGTTGAAGAGTGGGTTGGTAGAAGAACTTGACCTATCCATCATTCCAAGCAAAATGTGAGTGGTAGAACGGAAAAGAACTTATACCAATGTACCTTTGACCGAAGTTGAAGATGAATCAAGTTCACTCAAATGCGGACAATGAAATAGCACTCTTGGTACCGATTCTTGTCGGTTCTCACACCTACACAAGTAAAAGCTTATGGTGGAGCTCGGTTAGGATGGTGGCACAAAATTTGATGCAATTGTAAGTGAGACTCAATGAAGTTGGAAATGATTCACAAATTTGCAAATGCAACAAGTAGACCAATAGCAAGATAAGGTACACGGAAACACACACATAAAAGATAATATGGGGTTATGCAACCAAGGATGAGCCAAAATGTGGAATTCACCAAGATGCTCTTGTTGCACAACACTAGAGAGACGCTTAGCACGATTGCACAATAGGCGGATCTGAACTTGTGCACAACCTACTAAGCAAAATGCAACGACTTCTACCCAAGTATGCTATATGTATGGTGTTTCGATGTGTTGATCCAAGATGATCAAGTATGACAATCTGAATGTTGTATGATGCTATGGTTCTTGCTAATAAGCTCTTTGCTTATCTTCCTCTCTTTGCTTAAAAGCTTGAATGGCTCTTTCTCTTTTGAGCTCTTTTCTCATGCAAAACTTCACGAACCAAGATAGCAATTGTGTATGTGATGACAACTTTGTGACACACAAGTTGATGGTAAGATATGCACCACTTTGGTATGGTATGTATGCTATGGAGTATGATCACTAATGTGCACAAGTCACGTTGCGGCAATACTCAATGGCTAGTCTCGATGGGTAAGCAACGCGAAAAATGGGCTATGATGGTTATCAATGCAATTGCAAGTAATGTCAAAGGTGTCGACGATGTTACCGTCCTTGACGAAGATGAGCGGTGGTGATGTTGATGTTGAACCGTACCTAGATAGCCGAAACACAAAAGGATACGGAAAACCCCAACTCAAATTCTCAAGGCAGAATTTGGCAACGTTGTCGGAATTGGAAGTGGGAAAGGCTAAGGTGGTGTTATGCGGAAGTGGTGGAGGTAAGTGGGAGTGTATGTGGGCACGGGACAAAATTCGCCAAAGTTAGGCTTCGGAAGTCGGTGGTGGAGTAGCGGAGGATGTGGTGGAAGCCCTAGGCAAAGATGCCAAAGATCACAAAATTTTATGTAGTCAAATGATGTTGGTGGTATTTTTGTTGGAAGGGGGATGTCAATAGCTTCAAAACGAGCTAAAGAACGTCAAAATCGGAGTTCGGATGAATTAGTTATGGACAAAACAAAAATCAGCCGAAGTGGGAATCTACAGGTTACGGACGTCCGGAAAGGTCGGATGTCCGGGGCGTCGGACGTCCGGAAAGGTCAGAAATCCGTAAATTCGGTGCGGGTTAGGGGTTCCGGTCGTCCGGAAAAGGTCGGACGTCCGGTGCTTCGTGGGGGTCCGGACGTCCGTAAATCGTCGGTCGTCCGGTGGGTCGGGGTCAACGCGAAAATGGAGATCCGGGACGCGATTTTGAGCAGAATTGTGGGATTTTGGGGTCAAAATTCGCGGGATTTTGTGGATGGAAAGTGGAGAAACTTGGGGAAATGCTAGATCCACTCGAAACCAAGCAAATCCATGGATCAAATCCAACAAAACTTCATCACACGAACAAATCACAAAAAAAATTTGGGGCTATTTTTGGTGGGGATTTTCGAATTTAGGACGAAATCAACAAAATCAAGCTAGAAAAAGAGGGGTAGGGGCTCCAAAAACGTGATCAACCTAAGCTCTGATCCATAGATGATGTAGGGCGGAACCCTCGTGGACGCATCTTTCACGTTGGAGCGGATCCTACGGGAATCACGAAGAACGCAGCGGAAGAACAAGAGGGAAACACGGAGGAAGCGAGAGAAATCACTAAACCGACAAGGGATCAATCACACAAATGCTAGATCATCGAACACAAAGAGGTACATATGATCCACAATCAACAAAGGTAAGGATACACGAGTAGCCGTTCTTCTCCGAGAGGAGGTCTTGATGGGGTCCACCCTAGAAGGGGTCTTGAATCCGCTTGGGGATTTTCGCCGTAGAGGTCCTGAGCTCCGAGGAGAAGTAACCAAGTGGATGAGCAAGGCTCTCACACAAACATGAGCTAAACCTAAGCTAACCCCCGAAAGTTGGGGCAGAAGGAGTATACATAGTCTAGGGGGCGTTGGGGTACAAGGGCTGCGGCCCAAACGAAGTCAACACAGGCGTCGGACGTCCGGAAGGCGCGTCGGACGTCCGGAGGCTTCAGGGCGGTCCGGACGTCCGGACGGGTTCGGACATCCGTAGAATCAGTTCTGTCAGGCACGTCGGACGTCCGGAGAGGGTCGGTCGTCCGGAGCCAGGACGGTCCGGACGTCCGGAAGTTGTCGGTCGTCCGTAGATTCGGTTCGGGCGTGCGTCGGTCGGATGTCCGGAGGCTTCGGTCGTCCGTAGTTTTGGTTCGGGTGGCAAAGTGTCGGACGTCCGGAGAGTCCGGTCGTCCGGGTCCTGGGACTCGTCGGACGTCCGGTGCCTGTACCTTCAGCAGCATCTCTTCTTCTTCTTCAATATGCATCGAGTTCTCGCCGTCTTGGCTCTCGCAAGTGGTTGATCCTTGGCTCACCTCCATGTAGCTGATTACACATAGAGTCTCCGAATGAGGTAGTAGCCATGTCTCGTGAGTAGGAAGAGGGAGTTCGGAGAGGAGCGAATTCACCTTATCTTCGATAGCCTTAGCTCGGGCTCTTGTCATGGGTCCTAGTGGCGTTGAGGGAGATTTAGGCACGTCCATGGGGGTGAGCGAGGGATGCTCCGCATTAATTATTTTGCAAGGACCAGTCATCCCCCGATCAACATAAGATCTCCGATCCTGGATGTGCATTTGCATCCGCGATTCGGTCTAACCTGGAACCTTGTAGCTGAATTTGGCATATTGGGATCAACTATCTTATCAGTCGTTACCCATGGTACCACTAATGTGCAACATGGTCACACAATCTACCACGATCGGACCTCACCATCTACCCAGGTATTCCATTTGTTATCCCTCTCGCCTTCTCTTTCATTGTTGTACTAGTAGTATACTTAGTAGTACTAGTAGGAGTACTTTTTACCTTGGAGGACGCGTATAGCTAGCTAGGCCCTTGAAGACTTGAACCCACTAGCTACCACCATTTTTGTTTTTCCATGTCTTACTATCTCATCCATGTAGCCAAGAGTGGCTATATATAATAAGCCGGTTATTTTACTTCCTCTATACCGGAGTAGTACTATTTGCTGCACAAGTATTCGACCGCCATATTTGAGCACAACATTATTATGCATGGACCTTGACTATGCGCCACCATGTGTCCAGATCTGGGATGCCGCGTGTACCGGATGAACGGGCGCCGAAGTTCGACCTGTGATGCTACGTGGGTGCCGAGGAACACTCTTGGAGAGTACTCTCTTTTCATCGGGACAGCTACCCATTGTGAAGCGGATGCTACCTTCCGAGCACGACCACGTATAGGCCTGCCGTTCATGAAGCATGGTTGTGTCTTCAAAGGCGCATCACGGATGAAACGACATCTTTGGGACACGCTTTCCCTGATTTATGCCGCTTCAGCTTGGATGAGTCTCCATCGTGTGGAACCGGACTAGAAAGCTGCGACAATGATTCCCGTTGCCCACCGCTATGGATCGTGCCATCCATGAAGAACACCTGGGACTGGAACTTGGAGGAGGACATGTAGCCCATCTATAACGTGTAAGTGGAGTACGGTAATTGTGAACGGTAGCACTGTGAATATATGTAGACTAGTCGTGCACAAATTTATCACATGAATTGGAGATGAACTTGTGTGGTATACTGGCATTTGTCCTTTATAATTTATTACTAGTAAATGTGTTATGTGTACATGCAACTTGTGTGGTTGTTGCACGGGCTCCAACACGCTCTTTGAGAAAAAAGGTGGCACAACTCTGGATATACGTGACGTGGCGGCATCATACAGTAGCATCGTTCGCTATAGTTGTAGTACACTCCTACTAGGACGACATCTCCTATAAAACCTTGCGCTTGGCTCCTTGCCTCTTCGGGAGGTTCAACAGTTTGTACTCGTGTGAAACTTGCACTTGGCTCTTCGCCTCTTCGGAAGGTTCAACAGTTTGTACAATACGCTTGTGGCAATCTGACACTGATTGAACTGCTGCACGTCCACCGCGAGGGAGAGGGCGAGGGAGAGGGAGAGGGAGAGGGAGAGGGCGCTGTAGTCAAAACCCTCTCCTCGTCCTACGAACCACCGTGCGCGTGGGCGAGGGAGAGGCATAGTAAGCAAGCTTCTCCTCGTTCGGCGAGTTGACGGGACACATCAAAGCAGTACTATTACTAGTAGTAGTCCATAATGCGTCATTTCTAATTAATATGGCTTAATTTGAAATGAGACAAGTACGCTGGCGGTCAACGTATGTAACAATACGCTCTTTACGGTCACTATATATAGTTTTGCGTCAATTATATGATCACTAGCTCATCGTAGAGCACCCTATTGCACCCTACTGACCGGCCACATAGTCAACGTGGCACTTTGTTGACTGGTTAAATTGTCACCTGGTTTCTGGGTCCCACCTGTCAGTTGGCAGAGTAAAGAAATCAGTTAAACAAAACTTTACGCAAGCGCGACACGAGTCCAACCCTTGCGCCCGAACCGCCCTGGCTATGTATGTGAGTGCATGCACATGTCCTCCATCGGTATTCCAACAAAGAGTGTACATCGGCTATAAAACAAAGAGTGTAGTAGTATATGATGTACATCTACACTTCCAATGCATTTAGCCTTTAATCTAAATCGATATTGATTGACTAATGCACCAACTTGTGCTGTAGGTATATGCTACATGTCTATCCTTAATTACAGCATGCAACGGCCTTCATTTAATCTTCTTATCTCAATGGTCGCATGCACACATAAGTCTGCTACTTTTCGGCGTTAATTATACCTTGGTCAATGTGTAAATCTCTAAATGTACAGTCTTTCACGGACGTAGGGAGTAGGTTGAGCACTTGAGCGTGAGCGTGTGTGTTGTGTCGTGTGCTGTGTGCCGCATGGGTGCGTGAGTGTTGTGTGCGTCCATGTGGAGTACGTGTGAGTGTTGCATGTTGCATGCATGCATGCATCCATTGGGCTTACTCCCTCCCATTGACATGTTCATATTTCAAGCTTCCTTTGTTCCCTCCATATGGTGATACTCCCTCTGTTCCCAAATAGTACGGAGTAAAAGCCTCCCTCTGTTCCCAAATACGGAGTATTTGTCTTTCTACAGATTTCAACAAGTGACTAGGTACGGAGCAAAATGAGTGAAGTGAGCGTAGAGGCATAGGGATACTGTAGAAAGGAAGTCCTCGCGGTCCATTATTCCCCATCTCGGTCAGAGAGAACTATTCAACTAGTCTTCACAGTGAAGTGACAATACAAGCTGCAGCAGATGGGACACGTAATTAATAAGCTGAACCAGCGTGTTGGTGTTACTAAATCAGCCTTACCCAAGATCGCCATCATGTTTTCCAAGAGAGCACGCTCAAGAATACGCCTCGCACCTCTGTCCTCCATTAAGCGACCTATGGGCCCTCTTGTGGTATACCCACATGTCATCGGTGTAACTATTTACACTCCGAAGGACGGTGCCTATATCCTGGTAGTAGTACTAGTAGAATTGAGATTTAATGCACTTTCTTCCCCGTCTTCCACTCTTCTTCCTCCTCTCTTCTTCTTCCTCCTCTCTTCTTCCTCCTCTCTTCCCCATCGTTGGCCGCACACCATTTACCCCCGCTCAATGCTCGCCCGCCCGTGCCATCTTCCTTGCTAGCTCGCGCGTACCATATCCCCCCGCTCACTGCTCGGCCACACGAGGAGAAGCTTCTTGCTCGCTTTGAATCCACTTCCTCACGGCTCGCAGGCACCGAAAACCCCAATGGCAGAACTGACTGACACGCAGAGCCGCGATTGGAATTCCCTCCCCGATGTTCTCTTGGAGAAGATCTGTAGTCGTATGGACCTACTCAGCATCGTCCGTCTGGCCGCATGTTCGGTGTCTTTGTACCGTCTACTCGTCCGCAACCGGCCGGGTCTTTTCAAGACACCCTGCTTGTTGGTGCCCGATCCTCGTATGTGGCCCAGACACCGACTTGACGATCCTACGAAGGTTGCCGTGGTGCCCCTCGACATGTTACCAGTACCTGTCCACCTGTCCTTCATGCGCGGCCACTACTGGGCGGGCATGAAGGCCAACTGGATTGTCCTCATCCACCACACCGGTAGTCCATGGCGTCTCGTGGATATCTACACCCAGCAAGAGATCACCCTTCCATCGTTGGATACCGCCGCCACCGAGCCTCGTGGCTAGCCGAACACTCCTACCTACTACGCACGAGACGCGTCAAGCTTTTGGCTCGACCTCTGTTTGCAGAAAGTTGTAATCTGCGAAGTGCCCACGCCATCATAAGACTACATGGATTACAAGCTCATTGCCTTGTTCAACATGGGATTAGTCTATCCGGAATCCGGTCGCCATACATGGTTATGGCTCATCATCAATGCTGTTGAGGCAACATTTCTGTCTGATGCTATAGTGCACGATGGCGTCGTTTACGCGGTCGACACACAAATTGGCTGCCTATACTGGTGGAATCTATCATCGTGTAATTCTTCTATCTCATCTCATCTTTACCATATGAATACGACTGCCTGTTCATTTGTTACAAATTTAGAATGCATAGCATGTCTATAACCGCATCATTGCTATATGTTCCTCTCATTCCCTAGATTTTTATGACCACACATGTAATTGTTAGAGTTGATATGAGAAAAATTGGCATCTAATGATTGTTAGAATACACATTATGAGCATAACATCATGATTGCTATATGTTACTCTCGTTTACAAGATTTTTATAACAACGCATGTTATTGCTTAGAGTTGATATGAGAATAGTAGTAGTAAGTGCTATGGTAGAATATGAGTAAGCGCTATTGTTACATGATGTTTGAACCATGACATGTTGCTAGAATATGAAAGCCATTGGCTTATTTTTTTAAACTTGGGGTATGATTATGACCACGGCATTGCAACTCTCTTTCTATGATATGTGTCACTGTTATAATAATCTTAATTCCACACATACTCTGAACATGATTGTTTATTTTTGTCCTTTTGGTCTCCAATTTGAATTGTTGCAGCCGACGCAAATGCGCTGGCCTTCATGATTCCTGGACCTGGAATCATACCAGCCGATGGGTGTTGGTTTATCGCTCGTTCAGCTGACGGCGGTAATTTGATGCTCATTCGCACGTACCAAATTGACCAAACCATTACATCAAACCACATGCAGTAAAATGCATGGGGCGTTCGTGACATTGATGGCTATGGCTACTTCGTGTTCGGGAAAGATCCCAGCTCCGTTGGGCCAGGCGTATTCAACTGGAGGCGGGTTTACAGCCTCGGCAACCACTCCTTGTTCCTCGGCTCAATTATCCGATCATCCAACCAATCATCGATCATATCACCGGCGATGATTACCGTGCTATGCAACCTCCATTCGCGAGGGGGGGCTATGTTTACACATCATACCATGGTTTCATGAATCACCATATCCAGAGATTTGTCGACACAGCTTGTTGCCAGATAATCTTCAGTGTGTGAAAGGCATCAAGCTTCCATGCGATGGATGGATTTTGCAAACCCGACATGCGGCGATGTGGTTCATGCCAACAGCAAATATGCACAACTTGATTCGTGCTGATATCTAGACTAAGCCATGTATTCTGCTGCTGTAGCATGACCCTGTTTTGTTGGATATTATGTACTATTGTTAGTTTGAAGCACTCCTCTAGTTTGAAGGATAGATACCTTCCTTGCTCAAGTGCATCCTAACTCCCTTGTTTAGGATGTACTGATAATGATGATGGAGATGCTATGCAGAAGCCATATATATATATATATATCAGTTAGGCTTCAAGTGCGTACTTGTTAGTTAAACCTATGTATAAATTGTGACACTAAATACGACTTGTAAGTAGTACAAGAGTATTACTAGTATACGTCGGTCAAATTATTCATCATGTCCACACATTGAATTGACGTGACAACACACTGTGCGTGAGGTGACACAAGAATCCCTGCGGCGTGTTCGGGTATTCTGGACTTCAGATTTGGAGTACCACTTATCTGTCGAAATCTTTCATCATTCACTTAAAACAGTTGATTGATCATACATTGAGTACCATATAACTGGAATTACCGATGCAAGTCGAAGAAGGATTAGCCGATGCTGCCGGCTGGCGTCAAGTTCGATCCCATGGATCAGGAGCTGATAGGGCACCTTGAGGCCAAAGTGAGTCTTGACGGCGAGATTTCAGTCTCTCATCGATTTGTTCATACCAACCATCGACAATGAAAGCACGACATATGCTACACCCAACCTGAGAAACTTCCAGGTAAGGCACCGATCGGCCGTCTACTTGCACAAACATATTCCTTTCTTTATAGCTCTATTTTTCTTTTTAGACGCAGACCTGGTGAAGCAATTACAATTTGACAAAGGAATAAAAAGTGAAACAAGTGACTGCAACATGCCAAAGATGTTATGAAAATGCCAACTAGGTACACTAAAACATGTATTCCACAATACCGCAGGTATCACACCGAGTGGCCTAAGGAAGCATTTCTTCCAAGTATAATTCCTGTGGTGTTCAAAAGGGGCACGTGGACGCGTCGCAAGATACGGTCAGTGCGGCATGCACGCCGATGTGGCACAAGACCAACAATACCTTGCCGGTGATGGTCAACGGCGGCAGACGGGCATCAAAGGTTACCGTGCTGCACACCAACAAGAACTTTGACCAGCAGAGGACCAATCGGGTGATGCACCAAGACAACCTCGGGGACCCGGAGCAAGAGAAGGAGCGGAGCTGGTCCTCTGCAAGATTTTCTACCGCATCGAACACTAGGGCCAGGAGTAACAAGATTATAAGTTAGTTTGGTATTGGTAGTTGTACTACGTTGTCGTCCGCAAGTTGGTATTGTTGTTAATGATCTTTTGGTATGAACTTGCATTTGCTTCCAACCATCATGCCGAGGGTCGACGTGGATATAAAGCTGAATCATTTGTTTCAAAACGAATTCTCAGGCACCTAATTTTTATTTGATGGGTAGCATAAGCACCCGCCGTTCTAATTCCCAGTCCTGCAGTTTTTCTGAAACAAGTGCATGCACTTATTATCGCGATTAAAAAACAATATATGTGCTGCATCCCAGATATCAATCAGTGCTTGCAGAATTCTCTCGTTTATTGAGCACGTATATTGTTTTTTTCAGGTCGAGCAAGTTTCAACTGGGCTGTAGACTGCCCAGGGGTGGTTTTGTTTTTAACAGGCCCAGCCCATGGCTACAACGGGGCACAAAGATCCAGCAGGTATGTATCGCCTCGCCCGCCAAATGCTAGTTATATTTTGTCTTACAACATCCGCAGGCAGTTTTTTTACTGAATCAAACACACAGCCCAGTTCTATACGCATGTCCTACATCCGTTTTCTAATCTCTACTATAGTTTTACTAGTTCATATACACGTATCATTATATTGAAAACACATAAAATTCCCTTTTCATATTTACATCCTTATTTTTGTTTCTTTTTCCCACCCAACGCTGATTTTTTTACCACTGGTTTTCCCTTAAACCAACTCAATTGTCCCACGTCTTATTTGCTTACAAAAACAAAACGATTTTTTGGCAAATCAATAAGTTCTTAAAAAAATGTTTATCATTTTGGGATTACAACAGTTTGGACTCCATCGAAATATGCAAAATAAGGTTGAACTTTTTGACCATGGTCCTGGGCAGAAAATGGGCTGGAATAAATTACTTAAGAATTAGCAAATGGGCTGCAAATTATAAAAAATAGCAAACGGGCTGCAAATTATAAGAAATTGCAAATGGACTTTATGTTGTCTGCCACAGATTTGGAGGCTGACTTGTGGGCCTACACAAGGTTTCTTAAAAAAGAAACTTAGTCAACAATCGACTCTACCAGTGTTAGACCGTTAGATGTCAATCTAACGGCAATTGTGCTTCTTTAGTCTCTGATCTTCCTGCCCCAGCCGCCCAAACCAGCACCGTCGGAACCGCCTACTCCCGCCTCCCGTGGCCGGCAGTGCTGCCGGGCAGACCTCACGGCCCCATCATACTCGCATCCCTGGCATGTCTAGCCCTCTACTCACCCACACCTCCTGTTATTTTCCGGCGACGGCAGCCGAACCAGTCAACCCTCGTACTCTCCATCACAGGCAGCCACTGCCGTGTCTTCGCTTGCTCCGTGTCGTTCCTTCAGAGGGCCTCGCCGTCGTCCACCGCCTGGTGCTCTCGGCGCGCGTGGTCAACGATGTCCATCCAACGGCCGTAGTGCTTCTTCAACCTCTGGTCTTCTTGCCCCAGCCGCCCAAAGCAGCGCCCGGTCATGCCGCATGCTCCTGCCTCCCGTGGCGGGTCTTTGCCGTGAAGGCCTCACCGTCCCCATACTACTCCCACCGCTGGCCAGGCCATCCCTCCACTCACCCACTCCCCCTGTTATTCTGCGGCGACGGCAGCCTCACACCGCAGCCGAACCAGTGAACCCTCGTACTCCTCTCCGCGTGGGCATCCACTGCCGCGTCTTCCCCGGCTCCGCGTCGTCCCCTTCCTAGGCCTCGCCGTCGTCCACCGCCCTGGTGCTCTCGGCGCGGCGTGGTCAATGTGGTCAACGACCGACTTCCATCAAAAGAGTACTGTACGTGGAGAGACTGACATCTGGGTCCATGGCAGCCGCAAGGAAGTACCTCCTTATTACGCGCAAAATAATTATTCCTCCACCTGACAGCAGGGACCCACCGGACGGGCCACCAGTATTTCACGGAAAAAATGTTCCCCCCCTAACTGTTGTGACCAACCGGATGGGCCACCGTATTTCGCGAAAAAAACGTTTGCCCCTGACTGCTGGGACCCATCGGATGGACCACCATATTTCGCGAAAAAAACGTCCCCCCCGCCCCCCGCTGTCAACTCGGACCCACCGGAAGTGCCTCCTTATTACACACGAAAAAATGAATACTACCCCTGCTAGCTGGGACCCACCATGGTGGGAGGCTGACTTGTGGGCCTACTAAGTTGACGGGGACAAAGGGCTTTGTCAACTTAGTCAATATGAACGATTCTAGCTCCAGTGACCGTACGATGTCCATCCAACGGCCGTCGTGGTTCTTCAATCTCTGCTCTTCCTTCTTCAGCCGCTCAAACAAGCGCCAAGGGACTACTGCTCCCTCCTCCCGCTGCCGGCTGTCATTGCCGCCAGCAGCCTCACCGCCCCACCGTACTCCCATCGCTGGCCTAGCCATCCCTTTACTCACCCACACTTGCTGTTATTCGCCGGCGAGGGCAGACGAACCAGTAAACCCTCGTACAGTCGTACTCACCTCCGCGTGGGAAACAACTGCCGAGTCTTCCCTGCCTTCGTGTCGTTCCCTTCCTAGGCCTCGCCGTCGTCCACCGCCCTGGTGCTCTCGGCGTGGCTTGGTGAACGTGGTCAAGGAACAGGTTCCATCGGATGTGGACTGTACGTGGAGAGGCTGACAGCTGGGTCCACGACCGCAGCAAGGAAGTGCCTCCTTATTACATGCAAAATAATTATTCCTCCACCTGACATCTGGGACCCACCGGAAGGGCCTCTGTATTTCACGAAAAAACATGCCCCCCACTGACATGTCGGACCCACCAGCTATCTTCGCACGCAAGGAAGTGCCTCCTTATTACGCACAAAAAATAGATATTCCCCCTGCCAGCTGGAATCCAGCATAGTGGGAGGCTGACTTGTGGGCCTACCAAGTTGACAGGACGGAGGGCTTTGTCAACTTAGTCAATATGAACGATTCTAGCTCCTGTTACCGTACGATGTTCATCCAACGGCCGTAGTGCTTCTTCAACCTCTGGTCTTCTTGCTCCAGCCGCCCAAACCAGCGCCGGTCGTGCCGCGTGCTCCTGCCTCCCATGGCCGGCTGTGATGCCGCAGAGGTTGCACCGCCCCCTACTACTCCCACTGCTGGCCAGGACATCCCTTCACCCACAACCCCTATTATTCTCAAGGGCGGCAAAGAGCCTCACACCGCAGCCGAACGGTGAACCTCGTACTCCTCTTCGTGGGCATCCATCGCTGCGTCTTCCCGGCCCGAAGTCGTCCCTTCCTACGCCTCGCCGTCGTCCACCGCCGTAGTGCTCTCGGCGCGCGTGGTCAACGTGGTCAAGGAACGACTTCCATCGGACGTGGATCAGACGTGGAGAGGCCGATACTGGGTCCACGGCCGTAGCAAGGAAGTGCCTCCTTATTACGCGCAAAATAATGATTCCTCCACCTGACAGCGGGGACCCACTGAACGGGCCACCGTATATCGCGAAAAAAAACGTTTCCCCCTGATTGCTAGGAGCCACCAGCTACATCTTCGCACACAAGGAAGTGCGTCCGAAAAAAAAAACGATTCTCCCCCTGACTTCTGGGACCCACCAGCTGCATCTTCGCACGCAAGGAAGTGCGTCCGGGCAAAAAAAACGATTCACCCCCCTGACTGCTGGGACCCACCAGCTACATCTTCGCACGCAAAGGAAGTGCGTCCGGGCAAAAAAAAAACGATTCGCCCCTCTGACTGGTGGGACCCACCAGCTACATTTTCGCACGCAAGGAAGTGCCTGACAGTCGGGACCCACCTGGTCGAAGCGTACGTAGCATTGTCATTCTGGTCATGAACGAGTACGTATATACTGGTCATTGTAGAGGTGCACACGTGTCGTAGTAGAGGCACGCACGCAGCATGTACACGTACGTACAACGGCCAGGTTGCAAGAAAGAAAATACGGCCACGTACGTACATACGGGTAGGTCTCGAACGCCTACTCGTGCATACGTATGGCGAGGGCTCGTGTACATGGCTTGGTCGGAACGGAGAAACAGCGTCGTCGTCGTGTTCATAAGGAGGCAACGGAATGCGTTGTGTTCATGGGGAGGCAACGGAATGCGTCATGTTCATCGGGAGGCAACGGAATGCGTGGGATCCAACCGGCTTGGATGGAACAGGCGATGGAAACGAGGCCTAGCATACCACAGAACGGAGGAAACGGCCTTGTGTTCGACTGGCCATGTTCGAAACGGGGTCCTGTTGATCGGGAGGGGTCTGGCGTACCGCAAAACAGAGGAAACGGACCTCCTACAGTCGAAACGGGGGTCCTGTTGATCGGTGTGGCATACCGCAAAACGGAGGAAATGGACCTCCTACGGTCGAAACGGGGGTCCTGTTGATCAGGAGGGGTGTGGCGTACCGCAAAACGGACGAAACGGACCTCCTACGGTCGAAACGGGGGTCCTGTTCATCGGAAGGGGCATAGCGCATCGCATAAGCAGGACTCCACGGGATACTG
The DNA here is from genome assembly GCA_021605145.1 of Aegilops bicornis. NCBI lineage: Eukaryota > Viridiplantae > Streptophyta > Magnoliopsida > Poales > Poaceae > Aegilops > Aegilops bicornis. Next base: position 260,622,857 of record CM038675.1, read on the forward strand.
TTCATCTCCACCGTCGACCTCCTCCGGCCTCCACGGGCTACCGTCGACCTCCTCCGGCCTCCACGGGCTCTGTTCATCCAGCCTCCACCGTGCACTACTCCACCGGCCATCGCTCAACCACCCCTCCACCGCTTCATTGTTCAGCCATCCCTCCACACCACGGGGTCCTATTCAACCACCCCTTCACGGGCACCCCTCCACCGTCTACTGTTCATCCAACCCTCCACACCACGGGGTCCTGTTCATCCAGAGGCAAACGCCACCGCTCACTGTTCATCCACCCCCCCCCCCCCCACAACGCTCACTGTTCATCCTAGAGGCATCATCGGTCGACTTGATTAGCGTATAGCGAAGAATCACTCGCCGGGTTTAGTAACGTAGCTGCAGCGCAATCGCCGGGTTCGATTAGAGCCCAACGCCTCGTTCGGGTTCGATTAGAGACAATGCCTCGCACACACGAGCGTGCGTGTCTGGAAAGCAGCGCATCGCTTCGGCCCGACCTCCCACCGTAACCGGCACCTCCCCGAAATTTTCCTCCCCCGCGCTTCTACCACAGTTTTTTCCGTCATGGATGGCCCAAAGAATGTCATGCAACTACGTCTCTGGCCGCCCAGTATGTAAAAGCCCATTTTCTGTCATGATGTTTTGTCATATAAGTAGGAGCCCACCACATCTATGATAATACCGGGCTTTGTCACAATTATCGTCATAGAAGTGTCATATGTATGACAGAAAAAAGTTTCGTTCGGCCCAAAATGTCACGGATGTGTATTGTTTTTGTAGTGTACAGCAACACCAACGGATGACTAGGCCCAGCAAGACGGCGTCCTTGGGCCCGCCGAGGCCCCAATGGGCGACCGAGCTCCGGGGCTTCCATCACTTCCGTAGGCGCATCAACCTCCGACAGACATAGGCCCCATCGACGTGCCCGCCCACGTCGAGCACCCAATGTATTTCGTCAGCATGGTACTGCGGGATGCTAGGGCACGGTACGCATGCCTCAGAAGCTCTTGCTCGCGCTCTTGGTGGCCTCGCGTAAGCTATGGCACTACTTTCAAGGTCATCCAATCAAGTTCATCTTGGCCTACCCGCTGGAGAGGGTACTCAGGAGCCCCAACGCTGCTGGAAGGGTCGCCGAATGGAACATCGAGCTGCAGGCATTCCAGCTGGAGTTCAGCACAACCAGGGTCTTCAAGGAAGCCGCGCTCGCCGATTTCATGGCAGAATGGACGGAAGCCCCGGGGCTTGAAGCAGGCGAGGACCGATCCCTCTCACTGGGAAGTGAAGCGCCCGACGGCTGGGTTATGTATTTCGATGGCGCATTCGCACGCCAGGGCGCGGGGGTTAGAGCGGTGCTCATCTCGCCCACTCAGGACAAGCTCTACTACGCCGTGTAGCTCTGATTCCAGCAGGGCGAGAAGGTCTCAAATAACATCGCAGAGTACGAAGGCCTCATAGCTGGCCTTAAGGCTGCGGTGGCCCTAGGGGTGAAGCGCCTCACGATTAGGGGTGACTTGCAGCTCCTCGTCAACTTCTCCAATAAGGTATACGAGCCAAGGGACGAGCACATGGGGGCATACCTCGCGGAGGAACGCAAATTGGTAAAGCAGTTCCTGGGTCTAGAATATCAGCACGTGCCTCGTGGCACCAACGAGGAGGCCGATGACATCACCAAAAGAGCATCCAAGTGGCTACCCCAAGAGCCTGGCGTCTTCGAGGAGCGGCTCTTCAAGCCGTCGGCAGCACCTCTGCTCTCGAGGCCGGTGCTGCCTCAGGAGGAGCTCCCCCAACCACCTACCTCGGGAGCCCCGGCCTGCGGCCCGACCTCGGGAGCGCGCCTACTCTTGGCGCTGGAGCCCCGGGAGGGGTGCTGGACCAAGGAGTTCAAGGAATACCTGATGCAAGGGACGCTGCCGGAGAAAGAGGAGGATGCAGAGCACGTGGCCCGACAGGCCATGGAATACTGCATCCAGGACGATGAGTTATACAGGAAGCGGCCGAATGACTTTTCCTTGCTTTGTATCTCTAGGGAACAGGGGAACGAGTTGCTAGCTCACATACATGGCGGAGACTGCGGACACCACTCGTCGTCACGAACCCTCGTCGGCAAGTCATTATGTAGCAGGTTCTACTGGCCTATGGCGCTCAACAACGCGACTGAGCTGGTGAAGTCTTGTGAGGCCTGTCAATTCCAGGACAAGCAAATCCATCAGCCAGCTCAGGGCCTCCAGACCATCCAGCTCTCGTGGCCGCTTGCAGTATGGGGGCTTGATATCTTAGGCCCGTTCCCTCGAGGGCCTGGGGGCTACCGCTACCTCTACGTCGCCATCGACAAGTTCACCAAATGGGCGGAAGTAGAAGCTGTCCGCACCATCCCGGGCGGATCTGCGGTCAAGTTCATCAAGGGTCTCGTGAGCCGGTTCGGGGTCCCTAATCTCATCAACACTGACAACGGCTCGCAGTTCACTAGTAATCTCTTCAAGACATATTGTGCTAACCTTGGAACACAGATCTGCTATGCTTCGGTGGCACACCCTAGGAGCAATGGTCAGGCCGAACGTGCCAACACGAAGGTCCTGAGAGGCCTCAAGACCAGGACCTTCAAGAAGATGCTCGAGGCCTGCGGCAGAGGCTGGCACGATGAGCTCTAGTCTGTGCTATGATCCATCCGCACCACCACCACCAAGCCAATAGGCGAGACCCCATTCTTCCTTGTCTATGGAGCAGAAGCGGTTCTCCCTCACGAGGTCAAGCATCGCTTCGCGCGGGTCCTGGCGTTTGATGAGGCGCAACAGGACGCCATGCGGGGGATGGACCTTGTGCTGGGGGATGAATGCTGACGCAAAGCCACGCTTTGCGTGGCAAGATACCAGCAAGCATTGCGATGGTATCTCTATCGCAGCGTCCTCTCTAGGACGCTCGAGGTGGATGACCTTGTCCTAAGGCGGGTGCTCTCAAGGGAAGGGCTGCATAAGCTTTCACCCATGTGGGAGGGCCCGTTTAGGGTCGCCCATGTCTCCGGGCCTGGCGCCGTGCGCCTGGAGACACATGATGGGGTCCCCATCCAGAACGCCTGGAACATCCAGCACCTCCGGAGGTTCTACCCATGAAGCAAGGCCCGACGCGTGTGAAGCAAGGCCAAGTGCCTGTGAAGGTCTCCGCTCGTGACACTCTCACGTAATAATGAGTGGGGCTGTACATGCCCTGGAGTCTCAGGAGTGCCGCCCTCGGGCCTCGGGGGCTCCCTCCCATGTCCTAGTGGAAGCACTTAGTTTCCCGCTAGTGAGATGACTAGACTAGGTGTCGGACGCGGCTTTTCATTTGATTTCCGTAGTTGGCTTGCTCCTCTTTAATGAAAATTTGATTTCTGGTGTTCCTTGCCGGCTTGGTTTCATCGCCTTTTGCCTCCGTTTCTACCTTCGGTTCCTTTCTTTGTCCCGTACTCTCCCTCGCATGCCTCGCGAGAGGGCTAGATAGGTGCCCTCGTGAGCATTTTTCCTGTTCTTCATTAGGCACCCTCGCTCGAGCTCGCAAGCTGGCGCACCTCTCTCAATCTGTGCCCCTTGGGTACCGCGATGCGAAGCGCTGGGTTGTGGACGGCTGCGCCTGCGACGGGGGCTCAGAAGAATAAGAGTTTCCTAATGAATTTTTGTACTTCCTAGACGCCTCCCAAGCCAAGGAGGCCTCGCCAGGTACTGGGAAATGCGCGCCTCACGAGGCGGATACTACTTCGAGCGCGCCAAACTAAGTTATTTCTACGTGCCTACATAAAACGCTGATGCTCCAACACGACACAGGAACGATAAACATAGCACAACAACTTGGCAATCATGGTTCGTTGCACGCCCCTGCGGGGCCCCATACTTGTCTCTCTCTTAATGCAGGAAGAAAAGGAAGAACGAATCAAAAGTGGCGTGTGCCCCCGCAGCAGTTCGCAAGGATGGGCCCATGGCGCTCTCCTGGGCTCAGCCACTATCGGATTTCGGGTTCCGGCAGACCCTTGAGGTTCGAACTCTGGGGTGCGCACGGAGATCTTTCCCCTACTAGCTCACGCATTAATGGTTTGCAAGGGATCTAAACTAGGAGCTATGAACAGCACAAGAGACACAAGATTTATACTGGTTCGGGCCACCGTTGTGGTGTAATACCCTACTCAGTGTGTGGTGTGGTGGATTGCCTCCGGGGCTGACCAAGAACAGTACAAAGGAAGAACAGCCTCGCGAGGTGTGATAGACTTCTTAGGTAAGTCCAGTCGCTTCTCTCTCTCTCTCTGGTAGCTTCGACCCGTCCCCTCTCTTTGTGGTGGCTAGTCCTATTTATAGAGGGAGGTCCTGGGCCTCTTCCCAAATAATGAGCGGGAAGGGCGCCAACAATTGGCAATTTTGAAGGGGAACATCTAGTACACTTATCCTGACTAAAGTTGGTCTTCGGCTGCCAAAGGCTCTGAAGGTGACGCCGTCCTGGGCTCCACGATGACCTCCGTCCTGCCGCTCTTCTGGTATTGGTCTTGTTGCACCAAAGCGGTAACCTTTGCCTGATGCCTTGGCCTGTGCTTGCCTCCTTTGCACCAAAGGGGAAACGAGGACGCTGCGCAGGCTGGCGCCCGCCTGATCTCGATCGTCATGGCTTGCGTCACGGGGCACCCTCGTGAGGTACCCTGCCTTGATCTCTCCGCCTCCTCATGAGCCTGCCTAACGAGGCTGCTCCTGAGGAAGGTTCCTGCCGTCCGCCCCGAGAGGCTTGGCCCCTCGCGAGGGTCTTGGGCTTGAGCTGATGAAGCTGGGCCGTGCTGGGCCCCCACTTGAGCCACGCCGCAAGCCGCAGGCAGGCAAGTCTGGGGACCCCCATTCCCAGAATGCCGACAGTAGCCCCCGGGCCCAAGGCGCGCCTAGACTTGGCTTAGCAGAGAAGCGAAGGGGCAAGTGCGGCGCCAAGGGCCCCAACAATGTGGCCTCAGGCGCCGCATGGCGATTGATTGGACTTGGGCGTCTCCGCTTCCCCATGATCCCTCGGCAACCGCATGACCTGACAAGTCCCTGCACGCAGAAATGGGTCATGATTACCTGTGATCGTGGAGGCCGACGGTTGGCCTCCTCCAGCTATATGTACGGAACGGCGCAAGCCCTTCCAGTCCATCCCCTCTTGCTACTCCTTTCGCTCCATGGCTCCGTCAAAGAGGTTCTCGGCCGCGGAGAAGGGAAAGGCCCGCCAGGTAGGGCCTGATGCTCCCCCGGCCAAGCGCGGTCGAGGCCGTCCTTGCAAGCATCCTGTGGCTCCCGTAGCGGCTTCCCGCGGTCGTGGAGGCGATCCCCTGCGCAGTGATGGGCGCCAGGTTGACGATGGGGGGCGCGCCATGACTGCGCGGCCCCCTAGGCCACGATTCCACTCGGCGGAGGTGCTGCCGGAGTTCGTCGTGTGGTCGGTGGAGCCGACCAGCACCTGGCTCCAGCTTCCCCACTTCTTTTTAGGTGAAATTCCGGCCGGTGCTCCGGGCGGCCTTTGGCTTCAGGCATACGTTTGCCCGTGCGCGTGGCCTGAGCCGGCGGTGCACCCTGCACTTCAAGTTCGACGGCGACGCCACCCTCTACGTGAGGGTGTTCGGAGAAGACGGTCGTCGTGCCGGGTGCTGCCCCGAAGACGATGACCGCGGCCGTGTACCCAGCCCCGGCGATGATCGGGATGAAGATGACAGCAGGCGCGTGGTTGGCGGCGCTCGGAGCTCGTCGAGCTTCAGCGGCTCTCCTTCGGACAGCAGCTCCTCCAGCGGTGGCCGCGACCAGCCCCCGTGCCGTCGCGCCCGCCTGGAGGGACGTAGCGGGTCAGCCCGCCGTCGCGCCTCGATGAAGAGCGAGGAGGAGTCTGACTCAGCTCCGGAGGCAGTACGAGCCTTCGCCGCGAGTTGGTGCCGAGCAAGTCGTGCCTATTTTGTTTTCCTCCCTTCCCTGCGCAAAGACAAAGTAGTGTAGGGCCCCGTGGGGGCGTGCTGAACTGCTGCTGTTAATTATCATGTTGTTTCCGCAATTTCTGTGATGTGCTTTTGTGCCGCATGCCCGCGTGCAGGAATTACTTAGCTCGGGGGGACCTGTCGCGGTCTTCGCTTCCCGAGGCCGAGGCCTCGCCGCGCCCTTCATGTCCAGCAAGGATTAGTCAGGAGGGGTTGCTTCCGGCCTCAGTTGTGGAGGCGACCGACCCAGGTCCTGTGTTCGTGTTGTGATGCCCGTGGGGCACGGACTGGGAGGGGTGCTCCCGTAGTGGACCTGGATAGGAAAGCTTCAAATGACAGGGGCAGAAAACACTCGCGAGGGTGCCCGCGTTGCTCCCTCGCGAGACTTGCGCGAGAGAAAACGAGGCAAGTGAGCGAAAAAGACAAAGAGTCACAAGCTAAGGATGGCAACAACTTCAATAAAACTTCAAATAGGAAAGCAAATGAAAAAGCCGCGTCCGGCACCTAATCTAGTCTTCGACGTCTTCTCACCAGCGCGGAGCTAAGTGCTGCCACTGGGTGTGGGCGGGAGCCCCCGAGGCCCGAGGGCGGCTCTCTGGAGGCTCCGGGGCATGTACAGCCCCAACTCATTATTATGTGAGAGTGTCACGGGCGGCGAGCTTCACAGGCATTGGCCTTCTTCACAGGCTCCGGGCCTTTCTCGGGGAAATGAGCTTCACAGGCATTGGCCTTCTTCACAGGCTCCGGGCCTTTCTTGGGGAAATGAGCTTCACAGGCGTTGGCCTTCTTCACAGGCTCCGGGCCTTTCTCGGGGAAATGAGCTTCACAGGCGTTGGCCTTCTTCACAGGCTCCGGGCCTTTCTCGGGGAAATGAGCTTCACAGGCGTTGGCCTTCTTCAGAGGCTCCGGGCCTTTTTTTATAAGCTCTGGGCCTTTCTTCAAGGGTAGAACTTCCGGAGATGTTGGATGTTCCACGCGTTCGGGATGGGCACCCCCTCCTGAGTCTCCAAGCGTGTGGAGTCGAGCCTAGAAACATGAACAACCTTGAACGGGCCCTCCCACATGGGAGAAAGCTTATGCAACCCTTCCCTGGAGAGGACCCGTCTGAGCACGAGGTCCCCTACCTCAAGAGTCCTGGGGCGAATGTTGCGGCAGTGGTATCGCCATGGCGCTGTTGATACCTTTGCTGCCGCAGCGCGGCCTCTCAACGATGTCCTTCCCCAGCACGAGATCCGTCCCCCGCGTGGCATCCTGCTGCGCCTCGTTGAACGCCAGGACCCGTGCAGAGCGACGCCTGACCTCGTGAGGGAGGACGACTTCTGCTCCGTAGACGAGGAAGAACGGGGTCTCACCAGTCGGCTTGGCCGCGGTCGTGCGAATGGACTACAGCACAGACTGGAGCTCGTCGTGCCAGCCCCTGCCGCAGCCTCCAGCTTCTTCTTGAAGGTCCTGGTTTTGAGGCCCTTCAGGACCTCCGCGTTGGCTCGCTCGGCCTGGCCGTTACTCCAGGGGTGCGCCACCGAAGCGTAGCATATCTGCGTTCCAAGGTTAGCACAGTACGTTTTGAAGAGATTGCTGGTGAACTGCGAACCATTGTCGGTGATGATGCGGTTAGGCACCCCAAACCGGCTCACGAGGCCCCTGATGAACTTGACCGCAGAGCCCGCCGGGATGGTGCGGACAGCTTCCACCTCAGCCCACTTGGTGAACTTGTCCACGGCGACGTAGAGGTAGCGATAGCCCCCTGGCGCCCGAGGGAACGGGCCTAGAATGTCCAGCCCCCAAACTGCGAATGGCCATGAGAGGGTTATAGTTTGCAGACCTCCCGCCGGCTGATGGATCTTGTTGGCATGAAATTGGCAGGCCTCGCAAGCCTTTACCAGCTCAACAGCGTCGCTGAGTGATGTGGGCCAGTAGAACCCGCTGCGGAACGCCTTGGCAACGAGAGTTCGTGACGATGAGTGATGCCCACAGTCTCCGCCGTGTATGTCTTCCAGCAATTCCTTCCATTGCTCTCTGGAAATGCAACGTAGGGACACGTCATTCGGTCGCCTCCGGTAAAGCTCTCCATCCCTGATGCAGTAGGCTGTGGCTTGCTGCGCCACACGCTCCGCCTCCTCCTCCTTCTTCGGTAGGATCCCCCGCGTCAAGTAGCTCTTGAGCTCTGTGATCCAGCACCCTTCCTGAGGCTCCAACGCCAGGAGAAGGTGTGCCCCTGAGTCCGGGCCGCAGACCGGGGCTCCCGAGGCAGGCGGCTGGGGGAGCTCCTCCCGAGGTTGCGCCGCGCTTGATAGTGATGGTGCCGCTGAGGGCCTGAAGAGTCACTCTTCGAAGATGCCAGGCTCCTGAGACAGCCGCCTGGACGCCCTCTTGGTGATGTCATCCGCCTCTTGATTGGTGCCGCGAGGCACATGCTGCAGCTCCAGCCCCCAGAACTGTTTCTCCATCCTGCGAACCGCCATGAGGTAGGCCTCCATGTGCTCGTCCTTCGGCTCGTATATCTTGTTGGAGAAATTGACGAGGAGTTGTGAATCGCCCTTGATGATGAGGCGCTTTACCCCCAAAGCGACTGCGGCTCTCAGGACAGCTATCAGGCCTTCATATTCTGCTATGTTGTTGGAGACCTTTTCCCCGTGCTGGAAACAGAGCTACACGGCGTAATAGAACTTGTCCTGAGTAGGGGATACGAGCACTGCGCCGGCCCCCGCGCCATATCGGGAGAATTCCCCGTCGAAGTACATGACCCAGCCGTCTGGTGCCTCGCTCGCTGGAGAAAGTGATCAGTCTTCGCCTGCTTCGAGGCCGGGTGCCTCCGTCCATTCTGCCATGAAATCTGCCAATGCGGCCCCCTTGATGACTCTGGTTGTGCTGAATTCTAGCTGAAACGCTTGAAGTTCGATGTTCCACTCGGCGACTGTTCTAGCTCAGTTGGGGCTCCTGAGCACCCTCTACAGAGGATATGCTGAGACGACCTTGATGGGATGACCTTGGAAGTAGTGCCGCAGCTTGCGTGAGGCTACCAATAGCACGAGGTATGGGGTACCGCGCCCTCGCGTCCCGTAGCACCGTGCCGACGAAGTACACAGGGTGCTCGATGAGGCTGTGAGCGCTGGCGCTACTCGCATCCTTCGTAGGTTGGGGTGCCTCCCGAGACGGCGGAGCCCCCAGCGCTTGGTCGCTTGGCGGGGCCTCTTCTGCTCTGGGCGCGCTTTCCTGCTGCGGCTGATCCCCTTCAGCCGCGGTCGCGGTCTTTGTGAGGCTCTCTTGGCTTCGCTTCACTCCTGCCCAGAGGGCAGTTGCGGCCTTGGCCTGATGCTCCTCCCTGACCGCTACCAGGGTTGCGCTGGTAGAGTAGGGGGTGGCAGCTAGGTAGAGCACCAGAGGCTCCCAAGGACGCGGAGCTACCATCACCGGAGGGCTTGTAAGGTACCTCTTGAGTTCTTGGAATGCCTTGTCGGCCTCTTCAGTCCATTCAAAGGGGCCCTTCTTCTTCATCAGCTTGAAGAATGGCAGTGCTCGTTCCCCCAGCTTGGAGATGAAACGTCCTAGCGCGGTCACGCACCCGGTGAGTTTCTCCATTTCTCTGAGGGTCTTTGGTGGGCTCATGTCTTCGACTGCTTTGACCTTTTCCGGGTTGGCCTCGATGCCACTATGGGACACGAGGAAACCCAGGAGCTTGCCCTAAGGGACTCCAAATACGCACTTCTTCGGGTTGAGCCGCAGGTCCATTTTATCAAGGCTCGCGAAGGTTTCTTCCAAGTCCTGTATCAGGGTTTTCGCCTCCCGAGACTTCACTACAATGTCATCGACGTACGCCTCAGCATTCCTCCCAAGCTCGGCCCAGGGCGATGTGCATCAGCCGCTGAAAGGTCGCGCCTGCGTTGTGCAAACCAAACGGCATGCAGTTATAGCAGTACACTCCACACGAGGTCAGGAAAGCCGTTTTTTCCACGTCTTCCACCGCCATCTTGATCTGGTCATAGCCTGAGAAGGCATCTAGGAAGCACACCAGGTCAGAATCAGCGGTGGAGTCGATGATCTGGTCAATGCGAGGAAGCGGAAATGTATCCTGTCGGCAGGCCTTGTTGAGGTTGGTGAAGTCGACACACATAAGTTCCTTTCCCCCCTTTTTTGGCACGGCAACTGGGTTGGCCAGCCAATCCGGGTAGCGGACCTCGCGAATAACCCCTGCTGCCTCTAGCTTGCGGGTCTCTTGGACGATAAAAGCTTGTTTCTCTGTGGACTGTCGCCTGTATACGCTTCACGGGCGCACGTTGGGGCACACGTTGAGGTTATGCTCAATCACGCCCCTCGGGACCCCTGCCAACTGATCAGGTCCCCACGCGAACACCTTCTTGTTTGCGCGCAGGAACTTCACCAAGGCCTCCTCCTGCTTGGGTTCGAGGTTTGCACCTGTGGTGAAGGTGGCGTCTGTGGACCCGTCCTCGTTGACTGGTACCTGCTTGGTTTCCGCCTTGTTTTGAGTGAATAGCTGCTTCTTCTTGGATGGCGCACCCCCTTGGGCTCGGGGGCGTCAGCGGTAGCTGGCCGTGCCGCCGCGGCTGCCTTGAGAACAAGCTTGAGCGCCTGCAGTGCATCTCATGTGTTTCCTGACACGGTAAGGACGCGGCTGCTCCCGGGCATCTTCATGAGGTTGTACGCCGGGTGAGTCGCTGCCATGAACCGGGCCAAGGCCGGGTAGCCGAGGATGGCGTTGTAGGGGAGGCCGATGGGGGCGATGTCGAAGTCGATCAGCTCTGTGCAGAAGTTGTCGCGGGTGCCGAAGGTCACCGGGAGGCGAATTTGTCCCAGGGAGGCGGTGGAACCGGCTCCGACTCCTGAAAAAGGCCTGCTGGGCTGGAGCCGCTCTGGTGGCACATGGAGGAGGCTGAAGGCCTCCACAGAGAGCATGCTGAGGCCGGCTCCGCCGTCGATGAGGGTCCTGGTGGCGGCCACTTGGCAGATGGTGGGGGTGCACAGCATCGGGAGCGCACCCGAACCGGCGGGGTTGGAGGTGTGATCGTCCGAGTTGCAGAGCAGGTCGGCCTCGGGCGCCACCCAGCCTGGCGGGGCTCCCTGGCGCTTGGAGGCGGTGGCGATCTGGCGGGTGAACGGCTTGACGTGGCGGCTCGAAGGTGGCACCGGTGAGCCGCCCTGGAGAGCTACGACGAATGGAGGCGCCGGCCCGGCGCGATGGGCGAGGTAGAGGTCGCGCAGCTCCCCCAACAGGCCTGCTGCTCGTTCCCCGCCGGGCCGGTGGGGGCGTTGGTGGCAGGCGACGGGGAACGACGGGGGCGTCCGCCGACGGGATCCGTCTGGGCGACTCGAGCGGCGCGAGCAGCCCGATGCTCGGCGCGGGCTCGGCGAGCGTCAGCCATGGACACGACGGAAGGTCACACGCGACTAGCGGAAGAAAGATTCCGGCGCACCTCTACCTGGCGCGTCAAATGTCGGATTTCGGGTTCCGGCAGTCCCTTGAGGTTCGAACTCTGGGGTGCGCACGAAGATCTTTCCCCTACCAGCTCACGCGTTAATGGTTTGCAAGGGATCTAAACTAGGAGCGATGAACAGCACAAGAGACACAAGATTTATACTGGTTCAGGCCACCGTTGTGGTGCAATACCCTACTCCAGTGTGTGGTGTGGTGGATTGCCTCCGGGGCTGACGAAGAACAGTACAAAGGAAGAACAGCCTCGCGAGGGGCTGTTCTTGAGCTGGTGCGATGGACTGCTTAGGTGAGTCCAGTCGCTTCTCTCTCTCTCTCTCTGGTAGGTTCGACCCGTCCCCTCTCTCTGTGGTGACTAGTCCTATTTATAGAGGGAGGCCCTGGGCCTCTTCCAAAATAATGAGCGGGAAGGGCGCCAACAATTGGCCATTTTGAAGGGGAACATCTAGTACACTTATCCTGACTAAAGTTGGTCTTCGGTTGCCAAAGGCTCACAGCGGTGACGCCGTCACTGGCTCCACGATGACCTCCGGCCCCGCCGCTCTGCTGGTCTTGGTCTTGTTGCACCGGGCGGTATGCTGATGCCTTGGCCTGTGCTTGCCTCCTTTGCACCAAAGGGGAACGAGGACACTCAAGCAGAGTCGGCGCCCGCCTCGATCTCGATCATCATGGCTTGCGTCACGGGCACCCTCATGAGGTACCCTTCCTTGATCTCCCGCCTCCTCGTGAGCCTGCCTCGATGAGGCTGCTCCCGAGGAAGGTTCTGTCGTCACTTGTGAGGCTTGGCCCCTCGCGAGGGTCTTGGGCTTGAGCTGATGAAGCTGGGCCGCGCTGGGCCCCCACTTGAGCCACGCCACAGGCCGCAGGCAGGCAAGTCTGGGGACCCACGTTCCCAGAACGCCGACAGCCACATGATAACCCACAAGTATAGGGGATCGCAACAGTTTTCGAGGGTAAAGCATTCAACCCAAATTTATTGATTCGACACAAGGGGAGCCAAAGAATATTCTCAAGTATTAGTAGCTGAGTTGTCAATTCAACCACACCTGGAAACTTAGTATCTGCAACAAAGTGTTTAGTAGCAAAGTAATATGATAGTGGTGGTAACGGTAACAAAAGTAAAGACAGCAAAAGTAATGTTTTTGGTATTTTTGGTAGTGATTGTAACAGTAGCAGCGGAAAAGTAAATAAGCGAGAACCAGTATATTGAAAGCTCGTAGGCACCGGATTAGTGATGGATAATTATGCCAGATGCGGTTCGTCATGTAACAGTCATAACATAGGGTGACAGAGAACTAGCTCCAATTCATCAATGTAATGTAGGCATGTATTCCGAATATAGTCATAAGTGCTTATGGAAAAGAACTTACATGACATCTTTTGTCCTACCCTCCCGTGGCAGCGGGGTCCTATTGGAAACTAAGGGATATTAAGGCCTCCTTTTAATAGAGAACCGGAACAAAGCATTAGCACATAGTGAATACATGAACTCCTCAAACTATGGTCATCACCGGGAGTGGTCCCGATTATTGTCACTTCGGGGTTGCTGGATCATAACACATAGTAGGTGACTATAGACTTGCAAGATAGGATCAAGAACACACATATATTCATGAAATCATAATAAGTTCAGATCTGAATTCATGGCACTCGGGCCCTAGTGACAATCATTAAGCATAGCAAAGTCATAGCAACATCAATCTCAGAACATAGTGGATACTAGGGATCAAACCCTAACAAAACTAACTCGATTACATGATAAATCTCATCCAACCCATGACCGTCTAGCAAGCCTATGATGGAATTACTCACGCACGGCGGTGAGCATCATGAAATTCGTGATGGAGGATGGTTGATGATGACGACGGCGACGAATCCCCCTCTCCGGAGCCCCGAACGGACTCCAGATCAGCCCTCCTGAGAGAGATTAGGGCTTGGCGGCGGCTCCGTATCGTAAAACGCGATAATTTCTTCTCTCTGATTTTTTTCTCCCCGAAAGCCAATAAATATGGGCTCTTGGTTAAATCAACAATAATGCATATAAGAGCCACTTCAACAATTTAATCATGATCTTCTCCTACTGACCCCCAAAGAAAAGAAAAGAAATAAAAACTATTTACACGGGAAAGCTCCCAACAAGCAAAAGAAGAACGGGAAATATTTTTGGGTTTTCTTTTTAATTATTACTACTATAGCAGGAAAAATAAACTACTACTAATTTTTTTGGTTTTTCTTAAGGTTTATTAAACACATAAGAAGAAAGCAGGAAAAAGAAAATAAACTAGCATGGATATTACAGTGAAAGAGTATGAGCACCGACATCTAGCAATGAGTGTGTGTGCATAAATGTAATGTCGGTGAGAAATACGTACTCCCCCAAGCTTAGACTTTTGGCCTAAGTTGGTCTATTGCTAGGGATAGACTGGCGGATACCCGTAGGTGTAGCTGGGGTCATACTGTGATGCGGCGGCTATCGCCTGCTGAGCTGCAGTGTGGCGTCGAGCCGCCTCCGCTCTTCTCTCGTACTCATCTGCCTCCTCTCTAGTAATAATATATCTTCCTTTTGTCTGAGAATCAAAGAACGCAGGAGCAGGAAGAGTAATACAGACAACATGCCGTTTGTTAAAGATTATTCGATACTGGAGAGGTGGTTCAGTCCTCTCAACAAACTGGCGGTAAACCATAGAGTTAAAATCTAAATAAGTAGGGGGTAACTCCATATCACCCTCACGAATGTCTATATCAAGAAAATTAGCTAAGCGGGTTGCATAAATTCCTCCAAAGAAATCTCCGTTATGTCTATTATGATGCAACCTACGAGCTACAATGGCTCCCATGTGATAAGATTGGTCTCCTAACACAGCACTCCTGAGAATGCTGAGATCAGGGACACACATGTGACATGCTTCATCTTTAGCATTTATGCACCTACCTATGAAGAGAGAAAAATAATGTATAGCAGGAAAATGAATGCTCCCTATAGTGGCTTGCGTTATATCTCTGGATTCCCCCATAGTTATACTAGCAAGAAAGTCTCTAAATTCAGATTTAGGGGGATCCCTGACACGACCCCAGGATGGAAGTTTGCAAGAAAAAGTGAAATCCTCTAAGTCCATGGTATAAGATTTGTCATAAAGATCAAACATGACTGAAGGAGAATTGTGCGAAGATGAATACTCAAACCTCCTCAGAAATGAGCTTGTGAGATCATGATATTGGGGGCATTTATCAGCCTCAAAATCCTCAAGACCGGCATTGCGCATATATGCGTTAATTTCTTCTTTGATTCCCGCTTGTTCCATAAAGTTTTCCGAAGGCCATTCACAGGGCCTCACAAGAGCGTCTCTTGGTGGTTCCTCGTCAGCATCACGCACTGCAAGCCTAGGACCTTGCTTCCTTGAAGAACCACCTTGGAACATCTTCCTAAACATATTGTTTCCTCTGAAAAATTTCTGAAATTTTTAGTAACATCAAACAAAAGTGAACCAACTTTAATAAAACTGATAGCAACTACTCCTACTAGTGCCTAGAGCCTATATCAAGCATTAGAACTACTTGGAACCATATAAATTTGACATGCAAGCTCAAGAACATGGTCACCTATGAAGCACAAATTTGCAAAGAATAAAGCACTAGAACAAAAACTAATTGGACCAATGGAGGAGTCACATACCAAGGAACAATCTCCCCAAGCAGTTTTGCAAGAGGTGCTTTGAGCAAGGAGATCGAAAATCACAGCAAAAGTGGGTGGAACTCGTGCTTGAGTTGGTTTTTCGGGTTTGTGTGAGGAAGAGGAAGAAGATGAGTGCAAGGATAAGTGGAGGAGGGCCACCGTGGGCCCATGAGGCAGGGGGCGCGCCCAGAGGGGTAGGGCGCGCCCTCCACCCTCGTGGCCAGGTGGCAGCTCCCATGTAATTTTGCACTATAAATCCTCAAATATTCCTGAAAAAATCATATTAAATTGGCATGGCATTCTGAGGACTTTTATTTTCGGGGTATTTTTATATTGCACGGATAAATCAGGAAACAGACAGAAAATACTATTTTACTTTATTTCTACTAAATAACAGAAAATATAAAGAGGGGTACAGAAGGTTGTGCTTCTAGTTTCATCCATCTCATGCTCATCAAAACGAATCCACTAACAAGGTTGATCAAGTCTTGTTAACAAACTCATTTCGAATAACATGGAACCGGAGAAATTTCGAATACACTATGTTACCTCAACGGGGATATGGACATCCCCAATAATAAGTATATCATATTTCTTCTTGACAGTAGGGAGACGAAATTCAAAACCTCCAAATATAATCGATGGAATTTTTCCAATAGAGTTGATTACCATTAACATGAGGTTGTTTCCTCGGAAAGTGTACCATATGTTCATTACCATTAACATGAAAAGTGACATTGCCTTTGTTGCAATCAATAACAGCCCCTGCAGTATTAAGGAAAGGTCTTCCAAGAATAATACACATTCTATCATCCTCGGGAATATCAAGAATAACAAAGTCCGTTAAAATAGTAACGTTTGCAACCACAACAGGCACATCCTCACAAATACCGACAGGTATAGCAGTTGATTTATCAGCCATTTGCAAAGATATTTCAGTAGGTGTCAACTTATTCAAATTAAGTCTAAGGCATTGAGAGAGAGGCATAACACTAACACCGGCTCCAAGATCACATAAAGCAGTTTTAACATAGTTTCTTTTAATGGAGCATGGTATAGTAGGTACTTCTGGATCTCCAAGTTTCTTTGGTATTCCACCCTTAAAAGTATAATTAGCAAGCATGGTGGAAATTTCAGCTTCAGGTATCTTTCTTTTATTTGTAATGATATCCTTCATATACTTAGCATAAGGATTTGTTTTGAGCACATCGCTTAATCGCATACATAAAAACATAGGTCTAATCATTTCAAAGAAAGCGCTCAAAATCCTCATCATCCTTTTTCTTGGTTGGTTTCAGAGGAAAAGGCATGGGTTTCTGAACCCATGGTTCCCTTTCTTTACCATGTTTCCTAGAAACGAAGTCTCTTTTATCATAATGTTGATTCTTTGATTATGGGTTATCAAGATCAACAGCAGGTTCAACTTCTACATCATTATCATTACTAGGTTGAGCATCATCATGAACATCATCATTAACATTTTCACTAGGTTCATGTTCATTACCGCATTGTGTTTCAAAGATCGCATATAGAGATATCATTTGGATTCTCAGGTGGTTCAACAATAGGTTCACTAGAAGTTTCTAAAGTCCTATCATTTTTCTTTTTCTTCCTTTTATAAGAACTAGGTACATCAATATTATTTCTCTGAGAATCTTGCTCGATTCTCTTAGGGTGGCCTTCAGGATACAAAGGTTCCTGAGTCATTCTACCAGTTCTAGTAGCCACTCTAACAGCATAATGATTTTTCTTACTATTTATTTCATCAAGCACTTCTTTCTGAGCTTTAAGTACTTGTTCTACTTTATGTGGTAACCATAGAAGCATGTTTGCTAACAAGTTTAAGTTCACCTCTAATATTAGCCATATAATCACCCAAGCGTTTAATCATATAAGCATCTTGTTTTAATTGTCTACCAAAATAAGCATTAAAGTCATTTGCTTAAACATAAAGTTATCAAACTCATCCAAGAACTGACTAGAAATTTTAGTAGGAGGGACTTCAGCTTTATCATATCTATAGAGAGAATTTACCTTTACTACCTGTGTCGGGATATCGCGATCAGGAGGTTCTTCAAAGGAATAAAGAATTGAGATCATATACTTCTTCAACAAAGTGTAAATTAAGACCATGTATTTCTTCAATAGGAGGTAAATTCTTAACATCTTCAGCTTTAATACCTTTTTTCTCATTATAGATTTCTTTTGCCTCTTGCATATCTTCGATCGAGAAATAGAACACCTCTCTTCTTGAGTTGGTTTAGGAGTAGGCTCAAGAATTGGCTCAGAGCTGGCTCGGGAGTTGGCTCAGAGGTGCCCAATTATTTTCATTTGTCAACATATTATACAATAGAATTTCAGCTTCATCCGTGTTCTTTCCACGAAGAGAACCAAAGACAACTATCCGTAATCTCTGGAAGCATCGGTTAGTCCATTATAAAAGTTATAAAGTATTTCAGGTTTCTTAAGAGGATGATCAGGCAAAGCATTAAGTAACTTGAGAAGCCTCCCCAAGCTTGTGGGGGACTCTCTTCTTTAATTTGCACGAAGTTGTATATTTCCCTTAAAGCAGCTTGTTTCTTATGAGCAGGGAAATATTTAACAGAGAAGTAATAAATCATATCCTGGGGACTACGCACACAACCAGGATCAAGAGAATTAAACCATATCTTAGCATCACCCTTTAACGAGAACGGAAATATTTTGAGTATATAAAAGTAACGCCATCTCTCATCATTAGTAAACAGGGCGGCTTTATCATTTAACTTAGTAAGATGTGCCACAACAGTTTTAGATTCATAGCCATAAAAAGGATCACATTCAACCAAAGTGATTATATCTGGATCAACAAAGAATTCATAATCTTTATCAGGAACACAGATAGGTGAAGTAGCAAAAGCAGGATCAGGTTTCATTCTGTCTCTAAGAGATTCTTTACTCCATTCAACTAGCAGCCTCTTAAGTTCGTATCTATCCTGGCAAGCAAAAATAGCTGTAGAAGATTCCATATCAAAAAGATAACCCTTAGGAATAGCAGGCATATCTTCATCATCACTTTTATCAATATTATCAGTTTCAATAGTTTCTCTCTCTCTAGACCTTGAAATTTGTTCATCTAGAAATTCACCAAGGGACACAGTAGTATCAAGCATAGAAGTAGTTTCATCATAAGTATCATGCATAGTAGAAGTGGCAACATCAATAACATGTGACATATCAGAACGAATAGCAGAAGCAGGTTTAGGTGTCGCTAGCTTACTCATAACAGAAGGTGAATCAAGTGCAGAGCTAGATGGCAGTTCCTTACTTCCCCTCGTAGTTGACGGATAAATTTTTGTCTTAGGGTCTTTCAAGTTCTTTATGGTGTCCAGCAGATATAAATCCCATGTGACTCAAGAATAGAGCTATGCTCCCCGACAACGGCGCCAGAAAAGGGTCTTGATAACCCACAAGTATAGGGGATCGCAATAGTTTTTGAGGGTAGAGTATTCAACCCAAATTTATTGATTCGACACAAGGGGAGCCAAAGAATATTCTCAAGTATTAGCAGCTGAGTTGTCAATTCAACCACACCTGGATACTTAGTATCTGCAGCAAAGTGTTTAGTAGCAAAGTAATATGATAGTGGTGGTAACGGTAACAAAAGTAAAGAGAGCAAAAGTAATGTTTTTGGTATTTTTGGTAGTGATTGTAACAGTAGCAGCGGAAAGGTAAATAAGCGAGAACCAGTATATGGAAAGCTCGTAGGCACCGTATTAGTGATGGATAATTATGCCGGATGCGGTTCGTCATGTAACAGTCATAACATAGGGTGACACAGAACTAGCTCCAATTCATCAATGTAATGTAGGCATGTATTCCGAATATAGTCATACGTGCTTATGGAAAAGAACTTGCATGCCATCTTTTGTCCTACCCTCCCGTGGCAGCGGGGTCCTATTGGAAACTAAGGGATAATAAGGCCTCCTTTTAATAGAGAACTGGAACAAAGCATTAGCACATAGTGAATACATGAACTCCTCAAACTATGGTCATCACCGGTAGTCGTCCCGATTATTTTCACTTCGGGGTTGCCGGATCATAACACATAGCAGGTGAGTATAGACTTGCAAGATAGGATCAAGAACACACATATATTCATGAAAACATAATAGGTTCAGATTTGAATTCATGGCACTCGGGCCCTAGTGACAAGCATTAAGCATAGCAAAGTCATAGCAACATCAATCTCAAAACATAGTGGATACTAGGGATCAGACCCTAATAAAACTAACTCGATTACATGATAAATCTCATCAATCCATCACCGTCCAGCAAGCCTACGATGGAATACTCACGCACATCGGTGAGCATCATGAAATTGGTGATGGAGGATGGTTGATAACGACGACGGCGACGAATCCCCCTCTCCGGAGCCCCGAATGGACTCCAGATCAGCCCTCCCGAGAGAGATTAGGGCTTGGCGGCGGCTCCGTATCGTAAAACGCAATGATTTCTTCTTTCTGATTTTTTTCTCCCCGAAAGCCAATGAATAGAGTTGGAGTTGGCGTCGGAGGGTGTCCAGGGGGCCCACGAGGTAGGGGGGCGCGCCCCCACCCTTGTGGACAGGGTGTGGGCCCCTTGGTCTTCATCTTTGGCAAGGATGTTTTATTATTTATTCTAAGATATTTCATGGAGTTTCAGGTCATTCCGAGAACTTTTGTTTTCTGCACATAAAACAACATCATGGCAATTCTGCTGAAAATAGCGTCAGTCCGGGTTAGTTCCATTCGAATCATACAAGTTAGAGTCCAAAACAAGGGCAAAAGTGTTTGGAAAAGTAGATACGACGGAGACATATCACCACACCCCTCCTCACGCTTCACTGGGGCGCGGCGACGAGACGACCCACTGCCACCCTTGAAGCAGGCGCGGCGGCGTGGCGCTGGTCGGCCGCTGCTGCTGGAGTTGTCGTCGGAAGAAGAGTCGCCGTAGTTGGACGAGCCATGGCCGCCGCCGAGAACAAGCCCGCCTTCACCCTCGTTGCGGCCGTCGCCGAGGCTGAGCACCTCACCGCCGTCGTTATCCTCAGGGCAGCACCCGACGCGGTGACCATCTTCCCTGAATACCCTCACGTAGAGGGTCGCGTTGCCATCGTACTGGAAGTGGAGGGTGCACCGCCGGCCCAGGCCACGCGCAGGCAAACGTCTGCCAGCCGCGGGCCAGGGCTCCATTGCCCACAGCGGAGACCTCGACCGGGACCCATGAAGCCTTACTGCTGCAGCCGTCCGCCTACAGCCAGACACCGCCTGGACCCGTGGCTGGCAGCTCGCCAGCAAAGAAGCGCGGGAGCTGAAGCCAGGTGCCTGCCGGGTTCTCTGACCACACAACGAACTCCGGCAGCACCTCCGCCGAGTGGAAGCACGGCCGGGGAGGCCGTGCGACCATGGCGCGCCTCCCCTCATCGACGGACCTGCCATGACCTGGGCGACTCCCGCCGCGTGAAGAGGCGCCGCTGCGGCCGCGAGGGGCCACGGCGGGGGCCGCGGTGCGCTTGCAGGGACGGCCGCGTCCCCTCTTAGGCGGCGGTGAGCCGAACCCCTCTTGGCGGGCCATCCCCTTTTCTGCGGCCGAGAACCTCTTCGCAGGCGCCATGGGTGCCGCTACTAGCAATGAAGCAAGGGAGAAGAAGCGAGCGGAGCAGGAAGGGATGAGCGACGGGGGCTTCACCCCCTCCTCATTTATAATGGGAGAAGGCCAACCGGCGATCCTCACGATCGCAGGTAATGATGATTTTTCTCTGCATGCAGCAGGGACTCATCCAGCCGGGCAATTCTCAAGGCAGCATGGGGAAGCGGAGACGCCCACTCCAATCAATCGCCACGCGTCAACCGAGGCCACAGGCTGTTGGGGCCCGTGGCGCTCCGCACTTGCCTCTTGGCTTCACCTCGAAGCCAAGTCCGAGTGTGCCTTGTGCCCGGGGGCTACTGTTGGCGTCTTGGGAAAGGGGGTCCCTAGACTTGCCTGCCTGCAGCCCACAGCATGGCTCCACATGCGGCCCTGTACGGCCAATCTTCACCAGCAAACACCCAAGACCCTCGCGAGGGGCCGAGCCTCGCGAGGCGGACGACGCAAGACCTCCTCGGAGGCGTCCTCACTAAGCTAGCTCGCGAGGGGTGGAGAGATCAAGGCAAGGGGCACGTCGCGAGGTCTCTATGATGCAAGCCATGACGACCAGGGCCAGGCGGGCGCCAACGCGCGTAGTGTCCTCGTTTCCTCTTTGGTGCTAAAGAGGCAAGCATAGGCGAGGAGTCCCCAGGCATCAGGCAAAGGTTCCCATATCCGTGCAACAAGACCAATACCAGCAGGATGACATGACGGAGGTCACCGTGGAGCCCAAGACGGCATCACCACCAGAGCCTTTGGCAGGCGAACCACTGAGGGAGTCCTGGACTAGGGGGTATCCGGATAGCCGAACTATCATCACGGCCGGACTCCAACACTATGAAGATACAAGATTGAAGACTTCGTCCCGTGTCCGGATGGGACTTTCCTTGGCGTGGAAGGCAAGCTTGGCGATACAGATATGTAGATCTCCTACCATTGTAACCGACTCTGTGTAACCCTAACCTATCCGGTGTCTATATAAACCGGAGGGTTTTAGTTCGTAGGACGAACAACAATCATACCATAGGCTAGCTTCTAGGGTTTAGCCTAGATCTACTCTTGTACTACCCATATCATCAATATTAATCAAGCAGGAGTAGGGTATTACCTCCATCAAGAGGGCCCGAACCTGGGTAAAAACATCGTGTCCCTTGTCTCCTATTACCATCCGCCTAGACGCACGTTCGGGACCCCTACCCGAGATCCGCCGGTTTTGACAACCGACATTGGTGCTTTCATTGAGAGTTCCTTCCGTGTCGCCACCGATAGGGCCCGATGGATCCTTCCGATCATCAACAACGACGCGGTCCGTGGTGAGACTTTTCTCCCGGACAGATCTTCGTATTCGGGCGGCTTTTGCATCATGGGCAATTAAGCTGGCCATCCGGAGCAGATCGAAGCTACGCCCCGCCATCGTGTAAGATTTGAAGTTTGAACTATACGGCCGATATCCGCGGAGACTTGATCTTCGACGGATTCGAGCCGCAACCGCGTACCGACTGTCTCGATGGGCATGATCTAGCTCAGCCGAACAAAGGCCTTGAAGGCCGCACCAACATCCGCCCGACCCTTAATCCGAGCCGGATTCCCGATCGAGGACGAGTGGTTGGACACCGCCTCGGGGCTACGATCTCTACGGGCGATTGAGCCAACTCCATCCCTATCCTTTATGCGAAGACCTCGACCTGTGGTGCCGGACTCCTCTCTCGACTCAACCCTCCGCTACTCGCTAATCGAATCCGATTGGGCGCCGGTCATGGAGTTCATCGCGGACATCTTTCAGCACTCGCCCTTTGGCGACATCCTGAATTCACTAAAGTCTCTCTCTTTATCCGGAGAGCCCTGGCCGGACTACGGACAGGAAGGTTGGGATACGAACAACGAAGAAATTCAACACCCACCCACCACCCACTTTATAGCCACTGTCGATGATCTAACCGACATGCTCGACTTCGACTCCGAAGACATCGACGGTATGGACAACGATGCCGGAGACGACCAAGACCCAGCGCCTACAGGGCACTGGAAGGCCACCTCGTCATATGACATATACATGGTGGACATCCCAAAAGATGGGAACGGCGATGGAACAACGGAGGATGACCCCTCCAAGAAGCAAACGGCTAATCGACGCCAAGGCGCCGCTCTAAATCCCGCCACAATAAAAATGGTGATTCCAAAGACGGAGATAATAACACACGGACAGTGTTGAAGACAACCCCTCCAAAGCGGGACTCAGCGCAGGAGGAGGAGAAGCAAGTTCGCACGACAAAGGCGGGCAGAAAGATGAGGCAAGCCTCGATGATTTACTTAATTTGTCGTGCTTGAGGATCCGCCAACAGAGCGCTTTCAAACGCAGACTCATAGCCATGGCAAGCAGCCTCAAGAAAAGCAGCAACAACTTAGAGCTGACCAAGACACGCTAGTCGACAGATGGATCAAGTCCTTGCAGCCAAGAGTATGAACTCGAACGCCCCTCCAAAAGCTACCCCAAACGCAGGCCGTTGCCTCGATCGAGGAGGAAGCACCCAAGTCACCAGCGACATGGCAGACCAGCCACCCTGCGTGGCGCTGACAGAAGCCTCTCGGCCCTCCGCTCAAGCCGCACCCCGACGCCGCTCAAAAAGTACCAAGGCACGGAAAACGCACCGGACTTGCGTAGATATATTGAGGATACAAAGAAACATACAAGATCGATCTACGGATCACGTGGGCCTAACGACGCGGGATGATTACCGTCGCCACGGATACAAAGAAACCCGGCCGGGCCGAACACAGTAGACAAAGCTCATATGAGCTACATCGTGATATAGCCCAATACAGAGGCGCCGCACAACCATTATGCTTCACAGATGAAGTAATGGATCATCAAATCCCCGAGGGCTTCAAACTCGTAAACATCGGATCATAAGATGGTACCACAGATCCCGCGGTCTGGATCGAGGACTATCTCCTCCATATCCACATGGCCCGCGGTGATGATCTACATGATATCAAATACCTCCCACTCAAGCTTAAAGGACCAGCTTGGCATTGGCTCAACAGCTTGCTAGCAGAATCAATTGGTTGTTGGGAGGACCTGGAAGCCGCATTCCTTAATAACTTCCAGGGCACATATGTGCGACCACCAGACGCCGATGACCTTAGCCACATAATTCAGCAGCCTGTAAGAATCGGCCGACAATTACGACACGGTTCCTAACAAAGAAAAATCAAATTGTTGATCGTCCGGATGCAGAGGCCCTTGCAGCCTTCAAACATAACATCCATGACGAAAGTGGCTTGCCCGGCACCTAGGACGGGAAAAGCCAAAATCCATGGCAGCCCTCACAACACTCATGACCCGCTTTTGTGCGGGAGAGGACAACTGGCTAGCTCGAAGCAACAACTTGCCCAAACACCCTGATAGTTCGGATACCAAGGACAGCAATGGCAGGTCGCGTCGCAACAAGAACAAGCGCCGCATTAACGGCGATAATGCTGAAGATACGGCCGTCAATGCCGGATTCAGAAGATTTAAACTCGGTCAGCGGAAGAAGCCATTCAAAAGAAATATCCAGGGCCCGTCCAACTTGGACCGAATACTCGATCGCTTGTGCCAGATACATGGCACCCCCGAAAAACCAGCCAATCACACCAACAGGGATTGTTGGGTGTTCAAGCAAGCAGGCAAGTTAAGTGCCGAACTCAATGACAAGGGGATGCATAGCGATGACGAGGAAGAGCCCCGGCCGCGGACCAATAGAGGATGTAAGGGTTTTCCCACACAAGTGCGGACGGTGAACATGATATACGCAACCCATATACCCAAAAGGGAGCGGAAGCGTGCACTAAGGGACGATATGCGATGGAGTCACGCCCGAACTTCAACCCATGGTCTTCCCGCCCGATCACCTTCGATCAAGGGACCACCCCACCAGATCCGCCACGGCGGTTTTGCCGCATTGGTTCTTGACCCAATTATTGAAGGATTTCACCTCACCGTAGTCCCGATGGATGGCGGTAGCAGCTTGAACCTGCTTTATCGTGGATACAGGCGCCAAAATGGGCATAGACCCTCAAGAATTAAACCTACAAAGACGACCTTTAAAGGCGCCATACCGGGTGTAGAGGCCAATTGTACGGGCTCGCCACACTCGGTGGTCTTCGATCCCGGATAACTTCCGAAGTGAAGAGTTAATCTTCAACATCGCCCCTGCTCCGCAACGGTTATCATGCACTGCTCGGACGTAACCACATTTGCAAAGTTCAATGCGGTGCCGCACCACGCATACCTCAAGTTCAAGATGCCAGCCCTCGAGGAGTAATCATGGTCAATGGAACACCGAACGCCTTCTCCGAACGGAGGAGCACACGGCGTTCGCGGGCGGAGGCGCAGCAGCCTCTCACAGCAATTCTCGAGTCCGCCACTAAGCGTCCGGACACCGCTAAGCGCCGCCTCGGAGTAACCCACAACAAGAACGCCTGGCACGATTCAAGCACGGGTAGTAATCCGGCCCCAACCCCAGCCCTCGCGAAATTGCGAAATCAGTACTACGCGTACATAACTACGCTCTGGAGATACCATGGGCACAAAGGGAGGGGCACGACCACGGCACGCCCGAAATGCGGCTCAACCACACCAGGGGCTCCCGATTGTGTCATTCTTTTTCTTTTTTCCTTTTTCTTCCTTTTTCTTACTTTCAGGACTCCGTTTTCCAGAAGTCCTGTCCGGCACTAGAGTCGCCGAACTCACGATGCAATAGCCAGGGAAGCAGAAAGCCACGTCAAGTGTTCAGGTGGTCTCTATTACGAGCATTATATCTGTTTTACATACCATCCCGCAGATTACCCTTGGAGGGGGACATGTTAGATAGTCCCATCCCTTGCTTGTCGCACTATTTGTATCGTTCTGCTTTCATTGCAGTACCTTTTTGGTATAAACAATACATAGCTTTTGCCTATTATTGCACTCTTTTCTTTATCTATATATATGTTCATTTCATGACATTACGCACCCGTACACTTTGGTACGGCCAATACACCAGGGGCTTAAGTACCCCAAAATTATGGTGTGATAAGTCCGAACACTTTCACAAGTGCGGCACCCCGAACTTATAGCATTATATGCATCGGCTCCGAATCATGTCTTGGGTCAATAGTTGGGTTTGCCGGCTCCCGTGTTTTGGTACCTTACGCTCCATTATATCGGCTAAGGTAGCACCGGAGAACCATCGCGATTGTGCCCCAGCTTGAGCTGGTCGAGCACCTCAAAGGAGAAAGCTAAAACTGACCGTCATGATAGGGTGAGAGCCGGTCGCTGTTCGAGAGGTTTTTTCGGGTCCCTAAATACTTATGCCGCTTAGAGCGAGGAACCGGAATTGTCCGCCAAGGCGTGATAGCGCCCGAACTCGGGTCTTCCGAATACTAGGGGCTTCGCCAAAATTTAAAATTATAGAATTCTATGGCTAAGTGAGAGTGTTCAAGCATCATAAGTCCGGTTGCCTTGTTCGCTATGCTGAGCGCCTCCCTAGATGGACCCAAGAATGGGAACAAGAGTGCTCAAGTTTATCCCGAACACCCCAAAGACTCGTGGCATGGGGGCTAAAGCCAACGACTTGCCATCTCTCAAATTTGATAAACCGCCGCACAGAAGGTAATATTTTAAATTAACAAACGTTGCTTAGCGCATATGAACAAGTTTTCAGCGTAAAGGATAACAAATGCGAGTCTATTAAAAAATTACATCTTTGGAGCACTCATCCGCTATTCGGCGGGCACCCTTCAGGAGGCCTTCATAGTACATTTCGGGCGTGCGATTCTCCTTGCCCTTCGGTGGCCCGTCCGTCACAAGCTTCTCCGCATCCAGCTTGCCCCACTGCACTTTAGCACGGGCAAGGGCCCGACGGACACCTTCAATGCAGACGGAGCGCTTGATGACTTCAATCCTGGGACAAAGGCCCACCACCGCCGCACTAGCCAAAAGTAGCTCCTGTGCATGGCTTCTAATGGCCACAAACCAACTATGAGGCCCTTCATGGCCTGTTCGGCGACCTTGTGGAGCTCGACCAGCTGCTTCAGCTGGTCGCTTAGGGGCACCGGATGTCCGGCCTCAGCATACTGAGACCAGAATACCTTTTCCGTCGAGCTCCCCTCCTTGGCGCGGTAGAATGCGGCAGCATCAGACACACTACGGGGCAAATCTGCGAACGCTCCTGGAGAGCTCCGAATCCGGGTAAGTAATAAGTAATTCACTTCCACATGCTTGCTCTGCATAAAGAATGCCTTACCCGCCGCGATCTTCTTTATTGCCTCAATCTCCTGGAGGGCTTTTTGGGCCTCGGCCTTAGCAGCTTTGGCACTCTCAAGAGCCGAAGCAACCTTGGACTCTTGGGTCTTCGAGTCACGCTCCAAACTCTCATGTTTTTCCATGAGAGCCTGGAGCTCTTGCCGCACCTCCGCCAGCTGCGCCTCCCCCTTCTCTCGCTCGGTGTGTTCCGCAGCCGCTTTGTTTTCGGCCACGGACACCGCCTCCTTCAGGGTCGCCACCTCGTTCGTGGCCGCTGCAGCACTCCATGTTATTCCTGTTATTTTTGCAACCGAAACCTTTCTATAAGGTATTTCTTTCATAAGGTATTACTTACCTTCCTTGTCCTCGAGCTGCTTCTTGGCAAGGCCGAGCTCGTTCTCGGACCGCTCGAGGCTTTGCTTCAATGCATCGACCTCCGCAGTCAGTGCGGCAGAGATCAGCAGCGTAGCCTGCATTCCCATATTGACATACTTATGTTAGACTCCTGTGTATATCTTTTTAGATCCTTAGTCCGGCTTTGCTTTTCGAACACCGAGCTAAGCATCAGGGGCTACTGTCTATGCGTTAATATTTTTACATATTCTAAACTTACCTCAAAGCCTGTTAGAAGGCTGGTACAGGCTTCGGTCAGCCCGCTCTTGGCGGACTGAACTGTCCGGATCACCGCACTCATAACAGTACGGTGCTCCTCCTCGATGGAAGCGCTGTTAAGCGCCCAGAAGCTATCCGGTGCCTCCGGTTGACGGGGACACGGCGTCTTACCCTTCTTGCGAAGGACCGCTTGCCGGACTCCGGAATCACCAAGATTCCGGCATGGAGTCCGGACGAGGGTCGGGCTTAGAGCCCCTGGGGGTCTCGCCCCCCACGCGCCTGGAGTCCGGGAGGTTTCCTTGCGGCGCCTCCTGCGCCACCTCCTCTTGACCAAGCCCCCCTTGGGTCCCCACCGCGGCATCGTCCGCAGCGTGAGGTGAGGAGGCGAGCGGAAGTGACGTACTCTCCATTTCCGACGAACTCAGGGACCGGCTCGACGAAGCGGCGAACTCGCCCTTGGGCGGGCTGCATGATTGTTCGACATTAGAGAACACTGTGCAATGATAAAAAAAAGCCATGGGTATCCGGACACTTACGATCTCGTCAGGGGCCTGGCCCTTGTTGGCCAATCCTCCTCGTCGTTGTCGACGTTGGTGGAGAAGTCCGGAGGAAGGGTTCTTCCCTTCTTGGATTCTCCGCCTCCCAGCTTGGGGCGGCCTTCCTTTTCTCTCCTCTTCACTGGGAGAGGCTTCTTTTTCTTCCTCCTCGTCCTCAGGAGAAGATTCTACTTCAGAATCTGACAACACCAGGAGTCGGGAGCTCCTTCGAGTTCCCGTTACCTCCTTCTTGGCCTTCTTCTCCGGCACCACATGAGGTACCGGAGCCAGCAGCCCTGGCTAATCAATCAAGGCGTCCACTGGGTCTTCCGGGCAAGGAGCTGCATAGCTAACCTGTCCGGACGCCTTCAGCAGTCCTGTTAAAGGTTAGGGAGTTTTAGATCCCACATAGAGTCAAACTATGTAAAAAGAGTCCCATAAAGGGTAAATAACTCACCTCGCTAGCTTGACGTCGAGCTGAATCCGCGATCTTGATGGCGGATGTGGGAGCCTCGGCGCCCTTGAACAAGACACCTTCCGCATCTTCGTACATAGTGTCGAAGAGCCTTGTCAGAGTGGGGTGTTGTGCCAGATCGAACTCCCACAATTTGAAGGCCCGTTGTTGGCATGGGAGAATCCGGCGGATGAGAATCACCTGGATTACGTTGACAAGCCTGAGATTCTTGTCCACCAGGTTTCGGACGCATGTTTGGAGTCCGGATAGCTCGTCCGAATTCCCCCACGTCAGGCCCGTCTCTTTCCATGACGAGAGCCGTGTGGGGAAGCCATATCTGAATTCGGGGGCCGCCACCCATTTGGGGTCGCGTGGCTCGGTGATGTAGAACCACCCCGATTGCCACCACTTTATTGTCTCCACAAAGGAGCCCTCGAGCCATAGAACTTTGGCCATCTTGCCAACCATGGCGCCTCCGCACTCCGCTTGACGACCGCCCACTACCTTCGGCCTGACATTGAAGATCTTCAGCCATAAGCCAAAGTGGGGCTGGATGCAGAGGAAGGCCTCGCACACGACGATGAACGCCGAGATGTTGAGGATAAAATTCGGGGCCAGGTCGTGGAAGTCCAGGCCGTAGTAGAACATGAGCCCCCGGACAAATGGGTGAAGTGGAAAACCTAGTCCGCTGGAGGAAGTGGGGAGAAACACCACCCTCTCATGGGGCCTGGGGTTGGAATGAGCTGTCCCAAGATCGGGCAGCTCAGGCGCTGATGTCGCCGGACAAATATCCGGCCTCCCGCAGCCTTGTGATGTGCCCCTCCGTGACGGAGGAGGCCATCCACCGCCTCCCGCCTCCCGACATGGTTGGAGAAGGTTGAGGTGGGATGTGCGGACTTGGGCGCTGGAGCTCGAAAAGTGCAGGAAATTGATGAGCAAAGGAGAAAGAAGGCGAGGTGAAAAGGTGGATCCTTATCCCCTTATATGGACGGACGGGTTATGCGTCCCACCAGCCTCCGGTAAAACTCGCCATCTCCCAAGCACCGTAATCAATGGCGCGGATGGGTTACCCATGTCCGTATTGATGAGAATCCTGAATAAGGGGGCACGATCTATGCTTTGATAAGACGTGCCAAGGAAACCGCCTCGCTAAACGCGCTTAAGGTGGAACGGTAAAAATGGTTCATATAAAGGCCTGGCCGTGGTGTGATGTCACGCCACGGAGTACGCCGCCAGATCTGCGCAAAAATTATTCTCTATACGGTGGTATGTGGAACTTGTTTTGCAGAGCCGACACTATCCTCGGTGTTCAAAACCTTCTATGAAGTATTCGGAGGAGGAACCCGCCTTTGCAATGCCGAAGACAATATGCGCCACGGACTCGGCCATGGAAGCCTGGTTCATGGGCTACCGAGGGAGTCCTCAGATTAGGGGGTGTCCGGATAGCCGAACTATAATCATGGCCGGACTCCAAGACTATGAAGATACAAGATTGAAGACTTCGCCCCGTGTCCGGATGGGACTTTCCTTGGCGTGGAAGGCAAGCTTGGCGATACGGATATGTAGATCTCCTACCATTGTAACCGACTCTGTAACCCTAACCTATCCGGTGTCTATATAAACAGGAGGGTTTTAGTCCGTAGGGATCTAACAACAATAATATCATAGGCTAGCTTCTAGGGTTTAGCCTCGTTGATCTCGTGGTAGATCTACTCTTGTACTACCCATATCATCAATATTAATCAAGCAGGAGTAGGGTATTACCTCCATCGAGAGGCCCCAAACCTGGGTAAAAACATCGTGTCCCTTGTCTCCTGTTACCATCCGCCTAGACGCACAGTTCGGGACCCCATACCCAAGATCCGCTGGTTTTGACACCGACAGCCACCTTTAGTCAGGATAACTTGTACTAGTTGTCTCCCTTCAAATTTGGCCGTTGTGGCATCCCTTCTCGCCAGCATTTGGGAAGAGGACCAGGGCCTCTATAAATAGGGCTAGCCACCACAGTAGGAGGCAACTGATCCGAGGCCACTCAGATCATCCTCATCCACACAAACTCACCAAGCACAAGAGCACCTCTCCTCAGGAGACTGTTCTTCCCTTGTAACTATTCCTCCTCAAGCCCAAGAGGCAATCCACCACACCACACTAGAGTAGGGTATTACACAGCATCGGTGGCCTGAACCAGTATAAATCATGTGTCCCTTTGCTCTGCCAGTTCGACGCGCTGAGCCTTGAGATCGCAGTGAGGGAGAGTGCTAGGCGGACGAGAGATCTTCGTGCGCACCCAAGTGTTCGAACCTCAAGGGTTTTGCCGGAACCCGAAATTCGACAATTTCCATTTCCATTTCCATTCCTCGGCTTAGCATCAGGACATTTATTGGCATAGTGTCCAATCTTCTTGCACCTAAAATGAATGGTTCTGGGATTAGGAAGGGTAGGGACACCAGGCGGCCTACAACATCATATCAAGTTGGAGTCAAATAAAAAAGGGATCTTAATGTAGTCAATCTTAAGAACAACATGTTATGAGCATGAATATTTTTTTAGTAAATGTTGACAGTAATATAAGCAAGCCATCATGATATCATAGGAAAGTAACATACTGCTGTAATAGTCGTTTGTAGCGATGACTGGAGTAGGCCAGCAATACATCCAGCCATAGAAGGAGTCGATAAGGTAATCAAGCCCTTGTGTTCAATGGCGCCAGAGAACCATGGAGGAGGTATGATCCTGCGATGGACGTGCAGATTTATCCACTTACCACAAAGGACTGTCAGATAGGCGAGACCGCTGCTTGAAGAACGCAATTATCCTCAAGTCTTTATAATTCGCAGATCTTGTGGGCACTTGGCAGATTACAACCTTGAGCAAATCAAACTTGGTATCATGTCGGCCATCAGAAGAACCGAGTATTCGGGTCATGTGCCAAAGTAGTGCAAAGGTTAATCAAAGGAAGGGGGATCAATCGCCGAGTGTAGACCTCCACGAGCATCCAAATCCGCCACGATCACGACGCAGCACCATCCAAGACATGTTCATGCCGACCCAGTAAATATCGTTAATGTAGTTGAGGGTGACGGGGATCGGATCGCTGTCAAGGGGGTTGATGCTTGCCACCCTACAATCGTTATGCTGCTTGACATGTCGTTTCTTAAGATCAGGCGGCATCAAAAAGCAAGGAGCTGGCTTAAAAAGCTCCGGCCTGAGGTCTTTGAGTAAACGGTACAGCCTGCACGAGCACGCCAAGAAAGCGGCATGGTACTGAGATTTTCCACACGTGAAACAATGAGCTTGATTACCTCCGTGGGGAGCGAATTCCAGCCACTCTTTCGGCGGATGCTTCTCGGTTCTGCCATTGTTAGTGCTTGGGTTTTGGATGAAGGGGGAGGCGAGGATGGAAGATTGGACGAGATTATGTGCGGACAAAGATGGAGAAGCGAATATGTGTTGTGGGAAGTGGACATGTGATGATGACTATAGCACGCAGCTTGACTTACGAGACACATACCAGCAGCGTAGGGTCATATCAATGCCAGAAAACTTGCTTGAGTGATCACAATACTGGTACTCCCTACACTACCTACTACTATGCCCTAACTTGCTTGAGTAGAGTAGTAGTGGAGTAGGACTAGAGGAGTAGTATATTCTAATCTAAAAATAGTTACAAAGTTCAATGCCCGAGCGTGGAACGACTACGAACCGCCATCGGTGCTAACTCCAATCCCCAGCAAACGTTCGCTAGGAGACATGGCAGTTGCAAACGCCCGCGACATAGTTACAGTACGTGTGTAAGGGTGGCAGTTATGTCAAATACTATGGCTTAAAAAGAGGCCATCGTCGGATGGAAATCTGACGGTTACGTGGGATTCGCCAGGATTGAGCTCGTGCCGAACAATCGCCAGATATCATAACTAAAAAAAAGTTTAAAACACCCGGGGTTATAACTTGCACCGGCTAACCACTAACAATGATACTAACATAGTTGTAAAATGGTCAAAGACCGTGTCTACGTGGTGTTTGGAATTATATGAAAAAAATTAGCAAGATGCCCCTGCATTGCACGGAACATCAAGATGCATTTTTTTTTACAAAAGATCTGTTGTGATTGACCCATGCAGTAGTAATCCCATGTGTAAATACTAATGATATCTTGAGAATTTTATCGGCAAACGATATGTCGACCATTTCATCGAAAAAATGATATCTCGAGAAACATGATAGAGGTGAGGAGGAGTGGGGCATGGTGGTGACTGGTGGTCGGACTGGGCGGAGGCATGGGGATGGACAGCGCCGGCAGTGGCCAACAAGCCAGATTGTTCCAGAGACTTCCTTTTTTAATTGCTCAGCAATGAGGTTGTGGGAGATAAGGATGAACGAGGCAAGGCCTTATCTATAAATGTCGAGAGAGGTGCGGGTATCTTTTGTAAAATTGTCATAGTTTGCTTTCTATCCGTCAGATATAGATCGGACAGTCTATATTATAAGATGGCAGGCACACCATCATCACCAACTCGGTTTTTCCTCTACTCCTGCTCCTATAAAAGACTCAGTTGTTGATGATGGTGTGTCTGCCATCTGCCATTTCTGACCATTAGATCTGCATCTAACGGCTGTGATGTAGTTGTAGCCTTTTGCAACAATTCCCACTTCTCTGCTCCAGTTTACACAAAACCCCTTAGTATATTGAAACCAACCACATTCCTCCCTTACTTCATCAAAACAGCCCAAAGAATATATTTGGAGTGAAACATAAGATATTTTTAGTGATATGCATTTCAAAAGTAAACTGTTTTCTTTCAAATTTGTGAATATGTATTATTCTACTTTGGATCCGTTGCAACGGACGGGCTCATTGCTATAAAGGTTTATCTCTTGCATTCTCCGCAACCAACACCTAGTGTACTAGTCCGGGACGGATGCTCGCAGCATGATGACCTGAGTTCGAATTTTGTCCTAAACTTTAGCTTTTTATATATTTTTAATATATACTTCTTTCGCTATTGTACTGGCAGTGGAACCCACAGAGTACTTAGAATACAAGATTAAGGATGGATTTGTTTCTTTTTAACTTTCTGTACGAATCTATAGCCAGCCTCCAAGTCATGTACACTGTACTGACAGTGGAACCCACAGAGTACTTAGAATACAAGATTAAGGATGCAATTAACTTTTTATAGAGGGAGAATCATATACGCCATTAACTCAAATGGATTGGACGTGACTCAATTATTCTCCAACGGCAACCGGCAAATTTCCTCCCACGGGCCGGAGTAGGTTTCTCGGTTTGCATGCGGGTTTAACGGAGGGGTTTGATGGAGGCGAGGAGGCGTGTTCAGCCGGGCGTGCAACGGACGGTGCAGTACTATTCGATTTGACAGCTACAACTAGTATATTATAAAAAACAAAGAAGATAGTAGAGATAGAGATAAGAATATAGACTAGGGAGGAGCAACATCTACATCTTCGTGGGATACTCCTGCGCTCCATTTGGCGGCCGCAACATCCCCTACAGCCACTCCCTCCTGCGCTCCATTTGGCGGGCGCTGTTGAAATTTGGAGAGCGCACTCTCGCGACTGCTGGTAGCGACGACTTCACCGACGATGAATTCTTCCCTAACCTCGGCAACCTCTTCCTCAACGACATGGGCGACAACCTCAACGCCAACTGTGCTGCTCCCGTTGCACCGTATGTGTTTCTGTCCTTCCTATTCAAAATTGTGGTAGAATTCATGTTTCTAGTCTGTGTCCTAGATTCGATCTGTTCATCTACTATGCTAGTCCACATGATTAGTTTAATCTTTGTTATAGCCGTCATGATTTATTTTGTGCTTATTCGGACTAAATCTCGTAGTAACTTGCTCATATATTCAACTGGTGGAACATCCCCTACAGTCACTCCCGTTTCATGGACAACCTGGTTGATGCCTCCGAGGAGCCCTTCGTCTACTACTATGAGTGCCCGATGTCGTTTTGGGGCTCGCCGGCGGACATCGTGCATCACCTCACGCAAGCGTGTGGCGATCACTACTGGCCCTTGGCAGATAACATCAAGTACGAGACGTGCTACCCATTCACCGTGCCGGAGTCGCTGGAGGATTACTATCGGTGTACAAAAGTAGGAGCTCTCCTTTTGACCCCTCTACTTGTGCACGAGCAGTCAGAGCCGTGCGCCACAGCCACACTTAGCAGGGCAGAGGAGGGAAGCCGGAGAGAAGCCGAAGCACAAGACAACGCCAAGACCAAAAACACACGAGAGGAAGAGGGCAAGGTGGACTCCCCCAGCAAGATCCTTGCCGAGACAGCCTCCGTAGCTCCGGCAAGAGCCTTGCCGGGGCAGCTTGCCCGACGCCAGCAGAGCAAGCCACCCTTGAGCCCAAGAGTTCCAAACGCCGCCAACGACTACATTGGAACCAAGGCTTGGGAGGCACCTCTACGGTGGCATGCAGATCTTCGTCAAGATTATAAACCTGTGAGATCAGATGAGGACCAGAAGACGGTGACCCTCGGCTGGATCCCAGCCGAGGGAACCCACAAGACCCCCGGCAAGTGCCTTGCTGCGGACGACTGCAATTCCATGGCAAGACCCTTGCCAGGCACCCGGCAAGGCCCTTGCCGAGGACGTCAGCGGGGCCACAGCTAGGCCCATGTCGACCAAGACTCTGCCGCCGTTCGCATGCAGCTGCCAGCCCAACCATCTGGGCAACGTGCGGCTTCCAGGCCAACTTAGCAAGCACCTGCGTGGCGGCATGTAGATATTCGTGAAGACCCTACCACAACGCCACCTCAGCTGCCTGCCTGCCTACATGGCGCCACATGCCTCGCTGGCCTAGGCGCGTGTCGATGCAAGGCGAGGCGGCGAAGGACGGGATGGGCCTCGTTCCCGTACCCCATAAAGCTAATGGACACCTAAGTGATGCATTAAATGCGTCTTGTCCTGTAATACGGGCGATAAGCTCGTAGGAATGTAGACCTTTCCACCTCCTGTGTAACACTGTGGCAGCCCCTTACGACTATAAAAGGAGGCCCATGGCATACTGGAGAGGGATTCGGCTCTTTTGAGGGCAAGTTACACCCTGTAGCTAGCTCAAGAACACAAGAACACTCAATACATCCACCAAAACAGGACTAGGGTATTACGCATCCTCGTGGCCCGAATCTGGGTAAACGATCTGTGTGCTTCCTGTTAGACCTACTCTTCTCACATCCCCGCGCCCGCCAACCGTAGAAGTGATTCTAGTGATCCCATAGGCGTCGTTTCCCCGACATCTTTGGCGTGCCAGGTAGGGCGTGCAGTCGTGATAATCTGATCTAGCAGTTAGCCGAGCGGTTTTTCGTCGCCATGGCTCCCAAGAAGACGATCACGGTGATCGGCTCGTCGGGAGCCGAACGGCCCGTGCCAGTGCGGACGAGCAGCGGGCCGGTCGCGGACAGAACCCAAGCCGCGGCCCGAGAGCACCAAAGATTCATTCTCGCAGTCGAAGCTCGGCGAAGGCCGCTGCTCAGGCACTGCACGACGGGCCGCGCATCGCCAAATCCAAAGACGGGGCTGGGACCCCCGC
Organism: Aegilops bicornis; assembly: GCA_021605145.1. Classification (NCBI taxonomy): domain Eukaryota; kingdom Viridiplantae; phylum Streptophyta; class Magnoliopsida; order Poales; family Poaceae; genus Aegilops; species Aegilops bicornis. The sequence goes on from CM038675.1 coordinate 260,658,998, forward strand.
AGGCGGCGCGGGGCCCTCCAAGGGTGTTGCTGTGCCCCCTGCGGGCGGCGCAGCAGCCTCCAGGACGCCCACTCCAGCGCCCACAACACACTCCTTCCAGGGTGCGCGCGACGAGCAGTGCCACCATGCTGGAGGCCCCGGACGCCGCCGTGGGAAGTGTCCTGTGCATCATCTACAGGACAAAGAAGGCCAGCATGCCCGCCGAAATGCTGGCGAAAATGGCACGCAGACGCTGGACCGTGATAGAGGTCCTTCTATCGTGGTTAGAAGTCGAAGCGCGCCACGGTCCACGCAGCTCTCGCTGCCACCCACGCCAGCAGAAGCTTTGGCGTGCGCGCAGCTGTTCCTCGACTTCCCTCCTGCTGCGGAGAAGCTCGACGAGTGGAGAGCCACCATCCGGAGCCTCTTCGCCGTCACCAATATAGATAATCCGCGACCGGCTCGGCCCTCTGGCCGGCGTTCCGTCGAGCCACCACATGTCAGCGGTGGGAGGACCGGGGGAGCTGCAGCCACAGTACACTCTCCTCCCCCGCGCCAGCTGCCGCCAGTGTCGATCCGTCGTGACGACGCATGTGATAACATTTCCAAAGCGTCATCTGTCCCACGGACCCACCGCGACCAGCGCCAAGTTCTTTGAGAACGAACCCACGAAGATGCTCGAACCACTATCGAGCGCCGGCGCGATACACGCCATCAGTCGGATAAGCGGGCGGGACCCGCAATGGACCACCCAGCACCAGGGGACTCTGGCGGCCTACCTTACGAGGTGGGTTGCCCAGCCTTTACCCGTGAGCTGCGGCAGCCCAAAGGGTCGCCCCACCGCACGCTCAATCCCGACGCCGACGAGAAGTACAACGGCAAGACCCATCCGCCGAGTTCCTCAAAGATCTACACCATCGCGATGCAAGCTGTCGGAGCTCGCGACGACAAGGTGCTTGCCAATTACTTACCGTTGGCACTGAAGCCCAACGTCATGTCTTGGTTGATGCACTTGCCGGCGGATTCCATTCCTTCTTGGTCGGATATGTGCCATGTGTTCGTTGGTGCCTTCACTGGAGGCCACCAAGCTCATGGCTAGGTCAGTGAGTTGCATATCATTCCCAGAAGGAACGGGAAACCCTGCGCAAGTACATCCAGAGCTTCAGCCAGGTGCAGTACAACATCCCCGATGTTCATCCCGCCGCCGTGATTAGCGCTGCTCCATCGTAACGCGCGAATCGCAAGATGCACGGGCGGCCGGCAATGAACAAGGTTAAGGATATGGCCGAACTTTATGTTCTGGCCGATAGGTGCGCCCGGGCTGAAGAGGGAAGGAAGTTCCCCGGCGAGGATGCCGGCGTGGAAACCGACTCTGCTGATGAAGACACCGCCGCCCCGACGAAGAAGGGCCAGTGTCGCAACAGGAAACACAAGGGCAAGACCGTGCCTGACATCGCGGCAAGGATAACCAGCAAGAGAGGCCCGCCCGGGGCCGTGACAAGAAGCAAGAAGACGATGATCATGACGAGGACGACAAGTCCGGCGAGCAAGAGTTTCAGAAGGCTACAGAGGCCATGTGCGTCGATGGTGGCGCCTCGCTGCATACTTTTCTCACCGCTAGCTCAAATAGTGGGCGCGTGAGATCACAGCAGCGGAGCCCTCGCTCGATGCTCAAAAGCCGCTAAAGTGGTCCAGCACGCCCCTCATCTTTGACGCCGAGGACCACTGTAACGCCCCCGATGCGGCTATATCTCCCACGTGTCGAGGCACGACTTAGAGGCATAACCGCATTGAAAGCAATGTCGCAAGTGAGGTAATCTTCACACAACCCATGTAATAATAAGGGAAAGAGATACATAGTTGGCTTACAAATGCCACTTCACACAAAGACATAATTAAACATCCATCATTCAGAGTACACTCAAGGTCCGACTACGGAACCAAAATAAAAGAAGATACCCCAAATGCTAACACAGATCCCCGATCGTCCCAACTGGGCACCACTACCGATCATCGTGAAAAGACACATAGTAACGACCACGCTCCTCGTCGAACTCCCACTTGAGCTCGTGGAATCACCTGCGACCGGAATCGCCGCACCTCGCAACTGTTTGAAGTATCTCGTGAGTCACGGGACTCAGCAATCTCACACCATGTAGATCAAGACTATATAAGCTTATAGGAAGGACAGAGTAGTAAGGTGGAGCTGCAGCAGTTTACTCAGCATATATGGTGGCTACTTCAAGAAAAAGAGAGCGAGAAGAGGAGCAAAGCACGGACGTGAAGCTAGTAGCGATCAAGAAGTGATCCCGACTACTTACGCCGACATAACTCCAACACTGTGTTCACTTCCCGGACTCACGAGAAGAGACCATCACGGTAACACACGCGTTGATGTGTATTTTATTTGAGGTCAACTTCGGGTTTTCTACAACCGACATTAACAAATTCCCATCTCGCCTCATAACCGGGCACGGCTTTCGAAAGATATTACCCCGCAGGGTGTCCCAACTTAGCCCATTATAAGCTCTCACGGTCAACGGGATATTCCTTCTACCGAAGACCCGATCAATCTCGAATCCCGGACTACAAGACATTTCGACAAAGAATAAAACAAGACCAAAGAAGTCGCCCGAATGTGCCGACAAATCCCGATAGGAGCTGCACATATCTCGCTCGTGGCACACCGGATGGGCAAGACGTCGGGTTGGCATAGACCTGGATTGCCAGGGGCGCCGGACATCGCTTCAGTTGGGCCAGACTCAAGGAGCACCGGTCCGGGTTAAAATAAAGATGACCCTGCTCGCGAAAAACCCGGGGAAAAAGGCTTAGGTGACAAATGGTAAAACCAAAGTTGGGCCTTGCCGAGGAGTCTTATTCAAAGCGAATCGTCAAGGGGTCCCATAAATCACCCAACCGTAAGGAACGCGAAATCAAGGAACATAACACCGGTATGACGGAAAACTAGGGTGGCAAGAGTGGAACAAAACACTGCATAAGGCCGAGCCTTCCACCCTTTACCAAGTATATAGATGTATTAATTATAGCAGATATATATTGTGATATCCCCAACAAGTAAACATGTTCCGATAAGGAAACAACATCTCCATGTTCCAACAAGGAACAAACTTCAACTTCACCTGCAACTAGCAACGCTATAAGAGGGGCTGAGCAAAGCGGTAACATAGCCAATCAACGGTTTGCTAGGAAAAGGATGGTTAGGGCTGACATGGCAATGTGGGTGGCATGATATAGCAAGTGGTAGGCATGGCAGCATAGGCATAGCAAAAGAGCGAGCATCTAGCATAGCAAAGATAGAAGTGATTTCGAGGGTATGGTCATCTTGCCTCGCAATGTTCTCAGAGTTGTCGAAAGCCTGATCCTCGTAAGCGTTCTCAACAGGATCCTCGTTCACGTACTCATCTCCCGGCTCTACCCAAAGCAACAACACAAACAAAGGAACCACAATAAATCACGGTGCGAAGCACAATCAACATGATGCAAAACACGATATGATATGCATGATGTGGTATGCAATGCGATAAAAGGCCCGAAGGTAAATGAGAAACTAGGCATCATCTTGGCAAACCAAGCATGCCAACGGAAAGACGAGATGATTTCGGTAGAAATCGATATAGAGATCACCGGAAACGGATGCACGGGTTGGATATGGCGAGCAAAACAAGAATGGTGAGGGACCTATAATAACAGCATGAGGAACAAAGCCATGCACGTGTGCAAACTACCTCATAGCATAAATCAAATAAATATGCCCATGAAAGACAAACACATAAACATGATGCAAAAGACATGATCACAAACTTGCTCAAATGCAGAAACTAATGCCACCACTGAGTTGGTGGGATTTTTCTACCCCAAAAACATATATAATATGTTAGGGTTGCAGCATAGAAATCATCACAAATGCACTAAGTCATAACCCGCCTAATAGGGAAGTTAATGTAAATGGCAAATTCCAGATTTGGAAATGTCCGTAAATGGACTTGCCTAAAACAGAAAAGGAAACAATGCTGGAAATGGAAACGTGGGGTAAGGAAAAAATATGCATATGGAGGAGGGCGCTGAGTGGTCGACATGGTGGGACCCTCATCATAGAGTCATGGTATAGCAGTTTAAAAATGGGGAAGAAAACCAGCCTCGTGGAATCGAACCCGGTCTCCTCGGTGGAATCCTCCCCGCTACCACTGGGCTGCAGCGGCAAGCATCGACAGAGGAAGGGCCTCGGGCTTATCTACCGATGTCAGCAGAGGAGGCGCACCGGAGGGAAGCGAAAAAACAGAAAAACAAAAGGGGGAGGCGCTACCGGGTTCGAACCTGTGTCGCCGCATGGTAGAGCCGGGAGTCGACCAGCTCGGCTAGGGTAGGGGATCCGTAGGAACCAGACGCTTAGCGCACTTGACCAAAACTGCCAGGCCCTACCGAGGCGTAGACAACGAACGACGACGCCATGCAGGCAACGGCGGTTGTGGGCTTCGCGCTCGCACTAACCGGGTACGCACGAGAGGGCACCACAGAGCAAGAAGGGACAAGCCCGGGCGGGATAGCGGCATACACGCCGCTGCCAAAACAACTCTGAACCTAAACTACTACGAGCACGCCGAGCACGCCGCACGACATTTAACATGGATCGGACCCTACTTCACGGGATCTAACGACGGCAAGAAGGAGCAGGAGGAAGGGGTTATACCTCCTTACCCTAGGACACGGAATCGGCGACGGAGACGGGTTGACGGCGATTTAGATCGAAGCTCAAGATTCGCCGAACCTGACCGAGAAGAAGATCGGGCAGGGCGTCGACGAACTTGGCGATCCGGCCTCAGAGTCGACGCCGTGGGACGAAGACGACGACGCAGGAAGAAGATGGACAGGGTACGGATGGTTGGGGTGGCCGGAGAGCACGCCGCGACGCAGGCCACGCCTCGAATGCGCCGGACGGAGCGGGCGGCGAATCGGTGGTTCCCTTACTCGGGCGGCGGCGGCGAGAGGGAGAGGGGAACCCTAGAGTTCGTTGGACACGCGAGAGGGGATAAGTAGGGGGCTAGGGCGACGGGCGAGCTCACGCCCTCGTGCCGGGTCCCCATGGCGATGGCGAGAGGAAGAGGGAAAGGTGGGTGAGAGGCACAGCCGACGACGCTGCCAGCGCCCGGCCGCCACGTGATCGGGCGCTTAGCGGGCGACGCGGAGATGGGTGCGCGAAGGCAGGGAGAGGGAAACGTGCGGGCTGGCGCGCTCTCTCTCTGGGCCGCGGGGCTGAGGGGAGCTGGGCCGGCTTGGGAGGCCGGAGCCCAGGTGGGGAGGTTTAGCTGGGCTGCCACTGCTGCTGCTGCTTCCTCTTCTTTTCTCTTTTAAAATCAAAAGGAAAAGAAAAGAAAGTACAGGAAGAAATGAAAAGAGTTGGAGTGAAAGGAAAATATCCCCAAACTCCTGGAATTCTCCACTATTTTAATAAATTGTAATGGACATTTTTAAAGGTAGAAAAATAATGCAAGTTTGGAAATATTTCAAACTTGTGCCATTTTTGAACCTGACCATAACAACTTCAAATGAGGAGATATTTGGCAGAGAGGTTTAAGGTATGGAACAAGATTTGCAGGAGAAGATGCACATTAATTGAAAAAGGAAATTATAGCACTTGATAGGAAAGAAGAAGAGGGAAGGAGGGGATGGTAATGCAAATAAGAGTGGCACATGCAACCACATGACATGTGAGAGATCACCACAAACACATGATGAGAATGGAATGCAAGATGACAAGAGGCACAAATGCAATATGGTAAAAGGAGCAAAACAAGAAAAGAGAAAAACCCAACATAACCAAACAAAAGAGGCCAAGCATGACAAGAACCCACAAGAAATGGATGAGGTCAAGTTGATATATTGCCCAAAAGGGGAAGTTTACATCCAGGGTGTTACAACACTCCACCACTACAAGAGGATCTCGTCCCGAGATCTAGGACTGGAAGAACTCCGGATATTCAGAACGGAGGTGATCCTCAAGGCCCCTGTGTAGCTTCTCGGTCGGAATGGTGTGACCACTTCACTTTCGTGAATTTGATAGACTTGTTGCAGTCTTGGCGCTTCGGTTTCTTCAAGAATAGCAACGGGTGCTCATGATAAGAGAGATCTTCTTGAAGGTCAATCTCTTCAAGTTGATAGTGCGCTCAGGAGTCTTGAAGCACTTTGGCGGTTGTGACACGTGAAACACATCGCACGCTTGCAAAGTTGGATGGAAGCTCAAGTTGATAGGCGAGATCGCCTTTTGCCAATTATCTTGAAAGGACCCACGATCTAGGGGCAAGCTTCCCTTTGATACCGGGTTTACGAAAGTGCCTTTCATTGGAGAGACGCGAGGTAGACATGGTCTCCGATTTCAAAAGCCACATCACGGTGCTTATCATCATAATAGCTCTTCCGCGCGATTATGCTGCTTTGAGATTCTCACGAATGACCTTGCACATTTCTTCCGCTTCGCGGATCAAGTCATTGCCAAGAAGTTGGCGCTCAACCTGCCCTGCACTAATTGAGAGGAGTACGGCACTTTCTCGCCATAGAGAATTTCGAATGGGGCCTTGCCCGAACTCACTTGGAAGCTGTTGTTGTAAGAGAACTCGGCATATGGAAGACAATCTTCCCACTTCATACCAAGGAAATGACACAAGCTCGAGCATATCTTCAAGGATTTGATTAACTCGCTCGACTTGGCCACTTGTTTGAGGGTGGAAAGTCTGTCAAACGAATGTTGGTGCCCATGGCCTTCTCAAAAGAATCCTTAACTTGGAGGTAAAGATGCTGCCACGGTCAAGAGATCAATTGTGGAATGCCGTGCAAGGAGACAATCCTCGAGGTGTATAGCTCGCCAACCGAAAGCTGCAGTGATGGATTCTTTGATAGGAAGAAAATGAGCCACTTTAGTCACTTTGTCAATGACAACGAAGATAGCATCATTTCCACGCTTGGACTTAGGAAAGCCAGTCACGAAGTCCATTTCAATATGATCAAACTACCATACAGTAATAGCAAGAGGTTTAAGAAGACCAGATGGTCTTTGGTGTTTTGCTTTCACAATTCTCGCAGACATCACACTCATTCACGAATTGAGCAATTTCTCGCTTCATTCGAGTCCACCAATATGACCGCTTGAGATCATGGTACATCTTCGCACTTCCGTGATGAATGGATAGAAGCGAATTGTGAGCCTCGCTCATAATGACTTTTCAGAGATCACCCTTAGGAACCACAATCCGTCCTCAAAGAACAGAGTGTCTTTGTCATCAACGTGGGAAGCACTTGTACTTGGAAATGCCCTTGTCGATACCACGCTTCACCTTTTTCACCATGGTATCCAGGAGTTGAGCCTCACGAATCTGATCTTCCAAAGTAGGAGAGACTATGAGGTTGGCAAGAAAGCCTTGAGGAACAACTTGAAGATTCAGCTTGCGGAACGCTTCACAAAGATCCGGCTGAAAGGGCTTGAGGATTAGACTGTTGCAGTAAGCTTTCCTGCTCAAAGCATCTGCAATGACATTGGCCTTGCCCGGAGTATATTCAATACTTGGGTTGTACTCTTGAATCATTTCGACCCATCGAAGTCCGGCCTGAGGTTGAGGTTGGGCTGAGTGAAAATGTACTTGAGACTCTTGTGATCGGTGAAAATGTCCACTTTCCTTCCCAACAAGAGATGTCTCCATGTAATCAATGCATGGACAATCGCCGCCAACTCAAGATCGTGAGTGGGGTAGTTCTTTTCGCTGGGCTTCAATCAAGCGAGAGGTATAAGCCACAACTCTCTTCTCTTGCATTAACACAAAGACCGAGACCTTGAAGAGAAGCATCACGTAAAACTTCGAATGGCTTGGATTCATCAGAGGAGTCAAGACAGGAGCTGTGACGAAGTTTCTCTTTGAGGGTATTGAAAGCAACGCCACACTCAGAGACCGTATATACTTCACATGCTTCGAGGAGGTTGGAAAGAGGCTTTGCAATCTTGGAGAAGTTCTCAACGAATCTTCGCAATAGCTTGTAAGACCAAGAAAGTCATGGAGCTGCTTGACATTCTCGAGGAGGTTCCCAATTCACAATTGCGGACACCTTCTGGATTAACAGCGATGCCCTTGGCGGAGATGATATGACCAAGATAAAGCACTTCATCAAGCCAAAATTCACATTTGGAGAACTTAGCATAGAATTGATACTCTCTCGAGCTTGTCTAGCACCAATCGCAAATGTTTGGCATGATCCTTCTTATTCTTGGAGAAGACCAAAATATCATCAAGATAGACCAAGACGAATTCATTGGTGTAGGGATTGAATATGAAGTTCATCATCCGAGAGAAAGTTGGAGGAGCATTGGCAAGGCCGAAAGACATGACAGTATATTCATAAGAACCAAAGCTTGTTCAATGTCAGTCTTGGGAATATCTTGTTCACGAATGCGAATCTGATGATAACCCATAATGAAGGTCAAGCTTGGAGAACACCGTAGCACCTTTGAGTTGCTCGAAAGCTCATTGATGTTGGGAAGTGGATACTTGTTCTTGATTGTCTTCTTATTCAATGGACGGTAATCGACGCAAAGTCGGTCCGCGCCATCCTTCTTCTCGACAAAAAGAACACCACAACCCCAAGGAGATGAACTCGGTCCGATCAAACCCAGACGCTCTTGTTCATCGAGCTGCTTCTTCAATTCCTTCAGCTCATCAGGTCCAAGCTTGTATGGACGCTTGCAAACGGGTTCAAAGCCGTGCTCAAGATCAATAACGAACTCAACGGGCCGATGAGGAGGCATACCCGGAAGCTCTTCGAAAGACATCTTGGTACTCACAAACGATCGAATCGAGAGATGGCATTCAGTTCGCCCTTCTCATTGAGAGAAAACAACCGAATGGTTTCATCACGAGCGGCGATGATCACATCATTAGAAGAGTGAGTCAATTGAATTTCCCTGGCAGCACAATCAAGCTGAGCTTTGTGCTGAGAAAGCCAGTCCATTCCGAGAATAAGATCAATATCCGAGTCGCCAAGAACCATTGGAGAAGAAAGAAATCCATAGTTGCCCATCTTGATAGAAACATCCGGAGCCATCATTTTTGTATTCATGAACAAACCCGGAGAGGAAACCGCTATCGGCTTAGGCAGATCGACAGTATGCAAATTGTTCATGGATGCAAAAGGTCTTGATATGAAAGAAATAGATGCACCAGTATCAAATAAGACTTTTGCAGGAATATCATTAACTGGAAGATTACCCATGATCACATCAGAAGACTCCTCTGCTTGAGCTGCATTCATCATATTCACCTTTGCAGACTTGGGATTATGCTTGACCACGCATTGCCGGAAGATTTCACAGAGGAGGAGGCGGAAGGCGCCTCTGGTTGAAGCATTTGTTCGCATAGTGACCTTTCTCGCCGACATTTGTTGCAAGTCACCTCGCATAAATGGACGGTGGTAAGGAGCACTTGACCTTGGAGCTTGAGAATTAGACTTGTTCTGATAGCTTGGGTTGGGTGGGTGGGAAGATCCACGGCCACCTGAGTTCTTCTCCTCACGATAAGGCCGATTTTAACGGAGGAGGAGGAAGGTAAAACTTCACGCTTAGCTGCCACTTGAGAGGAAGAAGAAGACTGAATCGCATCCCCGATTCTCTTCTTAGAAGCCTCACATTTGAGCTGGGCAGCTTCTTGTTTGAGAGCCATGTTGTAGAAATCATCATACTTATCTGGCTCAAACAAAGCACAAGAGGTAATTGCAGATCTTCTCTCGCACCACCTCTGAATTGATAGATCATACTCTTTTCATCGTGAACGCCTTGCTTAGCAAAACGAGCGAAGCTTCCGAACTGGATATTGTATTGATAGACAGACATGGTGCCTTGCTTGAGATTGCGGAACTCCTCACGCTTGCTCTCAACAACACTTTTCGGAATGTGATGAGCTCAAATCACGGCGGAACTCATCCTGTGTAATGACACGACCTCCTCCGAATCTTTGTATTGCTGGAACCACTCAGCAGCTTGATCCTTGAGTTGAAACGATGCAAACTTGACAAAGTCCTCGTGTCCGACATTGCTACAAATAAAGTGCTTGCAGATATCCACTAACCAATCGTCAGCCGTCTGTGGCCTCAACACGTAAAACCGAAAGACTTCGCCGATTAGCGAGGAACCGATCGAGAGTAGCAAAGTGTGGCTGATTGTTGCCTTGACCTTGATTGCCTTGATTGCCTTGCCCTTGAGTACGCTTCTTGCAAGAGCTGCAAAATCATCTCGAGCATTGGCATTGGTGGCTGCCATGATAGCTTGCCAGCCTCTCAAGGCGGAGGTGGAGGTGGAGGTGGAGGGTCTGACCGATCCCCATCATTGCGATCCGGATTCGTACGACGTTGGCGGAGCCATCCTGAAGAGGGTGACATCCGTTAGTCCTTTGATAGACAAATTGATAAGTAGAATCAACGGATAGACATTGCAACATATAGTCTTCACCATAAACATTCGAACAAAAATGAACGAATGAATTCCCAAGATAATCATCACACGTCCATTAAGGTGAGAAGCCACTAAGATAAAGGATATGGAAACAACATCTGTCTTAGAAACAAATCGAGTATCAGAACTGAAAACAAAAGGTTGGCTTCTAGAATGAGCCGGAACAAACACATGATAGAGATTTCGCCCAAAGTGTTCGTGGTGGGGCCCACACGGGCACGACGTATAGCCGTCACGAATGACTAACAAGACGCCCCGAATCAAAGCATAGCCAAGGATTCTTTAAGACGCCTCGCGACCAATCGTAAATCGACCGTGAATGGGCGGACCACTAAACTTTGAACCCCAATCTCAAATCATACATCCGTCGGAAAGAATATCCCGTAAGCTACTAGAATTCCCACCTATAAACTCCCAAACTTTACGGTTATGCAATCTGTGTTGGGGATACAGGGACACAAAATATATCACCCAAACTAACAATACCTAGATCCACCAGTATCCATCCGTCAACACATAACCAAGAAATCCTCGGAAATCGTGGTACCTCGACCTTCAAAACATCCGTTATGCAAGTCATGGCAATACTCCCGCACTCGCCACAAGATCGGGCTATCGTGGTTATCTCACCAACAATCGCACAAAAGAGATTTCGATGTCGGCAAAACTCAGTATTCCAGAATCAAGCAACGATAAAATTGTGACGACAACACCTCGGAGCTCAACTCCCCGGACACCGCCACAACCCCTAAATGTCGAGGAGGCACCAAGAACAATGTTCTCGTCACAAAACCATCGAACGATTCCAAGATACCCACGTGATCCTAAAAAAATTTTAGTGAAATTTGAGGAGAGAAGAGTCAAACACTACGTCAGATACCTCACAGAGCTTACGAAGGACTGGGAGTAAAAAGAATCCTACTCTCCGATATATATAATCCTAAGACTCAAAACATTTTTCCATTCTAGACTCAACAACGCCAAAGAAACAATCAAGTAGGGGCTCCTAAGTCGGAAGGCTCTGATTACCAACTTGTAACGCCCCCGATGCGGCTATATCTCCCACGTGTCGAGGCACGACTTAGAGGCATAACCGCATTGAAAGCAATGTCACAAGTGAGGTAATCTTCACACAACCCATGTAATAATAAGGGAAAGAGATACATAGTTGGCTTACAAATGCCACTTCACACAGTACATAATTAAACATCCATCATTCAGAGTACACTCAAGGTCCGACTACGGAACCAAAATAAAATAAGATACCCCAAATGCTAACACAGATCCCCGATCGTCCCAACTGGGCACCACTACTGATCATCAGGAAAAGACACATAGTAACGACCACGTTCCTCGTCGAACTCCCACTTGAGCTCGGTGGAATCACCTGCACCGGAATCGCCGGCACACCGCAACTGCTTGAAGTATCTGTGAGTCACGGGACTCAAGCAATCTCACACCAGCGAGATCAAGACTATATAAGCTTATAGGAAGGACAGAGTAGTAAGGTGGAGCTGCAGCAAGTTTACTAGCATATATGGTGGCTACTTCGCAAAAGAGAGCGAGAAGAGGAGCAAAGCACGGACGTGAAGCTAGTAGCGATCAAGAAGTGATCCCGGACTACTTACGCCGACATAACTCCAACACCGTGTTCACTTCCCGGACTCCGCCGAGAAGAGACCATCACGGTAACACACGCCAAGTTGATGTGTATTTTATTTGAGGTCAACTTCGGTTTTCTACAACCGACATTAACAAATTCCCATCTCGCCTCATAACCGCGGGCACGGCTTTCGAAAGATATTACCCTGCAGGGTGTCCCAACTTAGCCCATTATAAGCTCTCACGGTCAACGAAGGATATTCCTTCTACCGAAGACCCGATCAATCTCGAATCCCGGACTACAAGACATTTCGACAAAGCAATAAAACAAGACCAAAGAAGTCACCGAATGTGCCGCCGACAAATCCCGATAGGAGCTGCACATATCTCGCTCTCGTGGCACACCGGATGGGCAAGACGTCGGGTTGGCATAGACCCCTGGATTGCCTGTGGGGCGGACATCGCTTCAGTTGGGCCAAGACTCAAGGAGCACCGTCCGGGGTTAAAATAAAGATGACCCTCGGCTCGCGAAAACCCGGGGAAAAGGCTTAGGTGACAAATGGTAAAACCAAAGTTGGGCCTTCTTTGAGGAGTCTTATTCAAAGCGAACTGTCAAGGGGGTCCCATAAATCACCCAACCGCAGGTAAGGAACGCGAAATCAAGGAACATAACACCGGTATGACGGAAAACTAGGGTGGCAAGAGTGGAACAAAACACTGTGCATAAGGCCGAGCCTTCCACCCTTTACCAAGTATATAGATGTATTAATTATAGCAGATATATATTGTGATATCCCCAACAAGTAAACATGTTCCGATAAGGAAACAACATCTCCATGTTCCAACAAGGAACAAACTTCAACTTCACCTGCAACTAGCAACGCTATAAGAGGGGCAGAGCAAAGCGGTAACATAGCCAATCAACGGTTTGCTAGGAAAAGGATGGTTAGGGGCTGACATGGCAATATGGGTGGCATGATATAGCAAGTGGTAGGCATGGCAGCATAGGCATAGCAAAAGAGCGAGCATCTAGCATAGCAAAGATAGAAGTGATTTCGAGGGTATGGTCATCTTGCCTGCAATGTTCTCGAGTTGTCGAAAAGCCTGATCCTCGTAAGCGTTCTCAACAGGATCCTCGTTCACGTACTCGTCTCCCGGCTCTACCCAAAGCAACAACACAAACAAAGGAACCACAATAAATCACGGTGCAATGCACAATCAACATGATGCAAAACACGATATGATATGCATGATGTGGTATGCAATGCGTATGTGCGCTCCGGAAGGTAAATGAGAAACTAGGCATCATCTTGGCAAACCAAGCATGCCAACGGAAAGACGAGATGATTTCGGTAGAAATCGATATAGAGATCACCGGAAACGGATGCACGGGTTGGATATGGCGAGCAAAACAAGAATGGTGAGGGACCTATAATAACAGCATGAGGAACAAAGCCATGCACGTGTGCAAACTACCTCATAGCATAAATCAAATAAATATGCCCATGAAAGACAAACACATAAACATGATGCAAAAAGACATGATCACAAACTTGCTCAAATGCAGAAACTAATGCCACCACTGAGTTGGTGGGATTTTCTACCCCAAAAACATATATAATATGTTAGGGTTGCAGCATAGAAATCATCACAAATGCACTAAGTCATAACCTGCCTAATAGGAAGTTAATGTAAATGGCAAATTCCAGATTTGGAAATGTCCGTAAATGGACTTGCCTAAAATGTAAAAGGAAACAATGCTGGAAATGGAAACGTGGGGTAAGGAAAAAATATGCATATGGAGGAGGGCGCTGAGTGGTCGACATGGTGGGACCCTACTGTCATAGAGTCATGGTATAGCAGTTTAAAAATGGGGAAGAAAACCAGCCTCGGGTGGAATCGAACCCGGTCTCCTCGGTGGAATCCTCCCCCGCTACCACCGGGCTGTGCGGGCGGCACGACAGAGGAAGGGCCTCGGGCTTATCTACCGATGTCAGCAGAGGAGGCGCACGGAGGGAAGCGAAAAAAAGAAAAACAAAAGGGGGAGGCGCTACCTGGGTTCGAACTCGTGTCGCCATGCGTGGTAGAGCGGGAGTCGACCAGCTCGGCTAGGGTAGGGGATCCGTAGGAACCAGGACGCTAGCGCACTTGACCAAAACTGCCAGCCCTACCGAGGCGTAGACAACGAATTCATTTACGCCGGGCGAGGCAACGGCGGCTAGGGTTTCGCGCCTCGCACTAACCGGTACGCACGAGAGGGCACCACAGAGCAAGAAGGGACAAGCCCGAAGGGATAGCGGCATACACGCCGCTGCCAAAACAACTCGAACCTAAACTACTACGAGCACGCCGAGCACGCCGGCACGACATTTAACATGGATCGGACCCTACTCTACGGGATCTAACGACGGCAAGAAGGAGCAGGGAGGAAGGGGTTATACCTCCTTACCCTAGGACACGGAATCGGGCGACGGAGACGGGTTGACGGGCGACGAGATCGAAGCTCAAGATTCGCCGAACCCGACCGAGAAGAAGATCAAGCAGGGCGCCGACGAACTTGGCGATCCGCCCCTCAGAGTCGACGCCGTGGGACGAAGACGACGACGAGGAAGAAGATGGACAGGGTACGGATGGTTGGGGTGGCCGGAGAGCACGCCGGGCGACGAGGCCACGCCTCGATGCGCCGGACGGAGCGGGCGGCGAATCGGTGGTTCCCTTTACCGCGGGCGGCGGCGAGAGGGAGAGGGGAACCCTAGAGTTCGTTGGACACGCGAGAGGGGATAAGTAGGGGGCTAGGGCGACGGGCGAGCTCACGCCCTCGCAGGCCGGGTCCCCATGGCGATGGCGAGAGGAAGAGGGAAAGGTGGGTGAGAGGCACAACACGACGCCTGCCAGCGGCCCAGCGCTGCCACGTGGACGGGCGCTTAGCGGGCGACGCTGCGGAGATGGGTGCGCCAAGGCAGGAGAGAGGGAACGTCGGCTGGCGCGCCTCTCTCCTGGGCCGCTGGGCTGAGGGGAGCTGGGCTGGCTTGGGAGGCCGAGCCTGTGTGGGAGGTTTAGCTGGCTGCCACATCGCTGCTGCTTCCTCTTCTTTTCTCTTTAAAATCAAAAGGAAAAGAAAAGAAAGTACAGGAAGAAATGAAAAGAGTTGGAGTGAAAGGAAAATATCCCCAAACTCCTGAATTCTCCACTATTTTAATAAATTGTAATGGACATTTTTAAAGGTAGAAAAATAATGCAAGTTTGGAAATATTTCAAACTTGTGCCATTTTTGAACCTGACCATAACAACTTCAAATGAGGAGATATTTGGCAGAGAGGTTTAAGGTATGGAACAAGATTTGCAGGGAGAAGATGCACATTAATTGAAAAAGGAAATTATAGCACTTGATAGGAAAGAAGAAGAGGGAAGGAGGGGATGGTAATGCAAATAAGAGTGGCACATGCAACCACATGACATGTGAGAGATCACCACAAACACATGATGAGAATGGAATGCAAGATGACAAGAGGCACAAATGCAATATGGTAAAAGGAGCAAAACAAGAAAAGAGAAAAACCCAACATAACCAAACAAAAGAGGCCAAGCATGACAAGAACCCACAAGAAATGGATGAGGTCAAGTTGATATATTGCCCAAAAGGGGAAGTTTACATCCAGGGTGTTACAACCACCCTGACCGCACAACTGCGGTCGGGTGTTTGCCGTTGTTGGTCTCACCAACGATGCGCAACCTCATGGTGAAAAAGATGCTGGTTGACGTCGGGGCCGGTCTAGACTTGATCTCACCCATTGTGATCAAAAGGCTGCAAATTCATGATACAGACCTCGAGGAAACGGGCACGTTTGAAGGGGTCAACCCGGGAGGGAGCCAGCCGAAGGGGAAGGTTCCATTGCCTGTGACGTTTGGAGGCGAGTTGAACTACAGGACGGATAGGATTGTCTTCGATATAGCCGAGATCCGCTTGCCTTACAACGGGATCCTTGGCCGCCGGCACAAGCCAAGTTCATGGCAGCGTCGCACTACGCCTACAACACGCTGACTATGCCTGGGCCGATGAACATCATCACCGTCCCCTCCGACAAGAAGGACGCGCTGATTTGCACCAACCTACTCTACTGGGAAGCTCTTGCAGCCGCTACCGCCAAGGCACTTGCTCCTGCCGCTGAAGCCCTGTCGATGTACAAAAAGAGGGGCATGCTTTTGTACCCCTTTACCTGTGCATGGGCAGTCAAAGTCGTGCCCACGACCACACCAAGCAGAGCAGGGGAGGTGAGCCAAGGTAAGACTGAAGCCCAAGATAATCAGAGCAACGCCAAGGCCAAGACCACGAAGAGCAGAGGGACGAAGTAGGTTCCCCCGGCAAGACCCTCGCGGGGGCAACCTCAGCGGCCCCAGCAAGATCATTGCCGGGACAGGTCGCCCCACACCAACACAGCGAGGCACGCTTGAGCCCACGGCCGCCAACACCATCATCAACGTGGGGCCATGACTCGGGAAGGCACCTCTATGGTGGCATGCACATCTTTGTGAAGACATATTCAAGATCAGATGAGGATTAGAAGACAACGATCCTCGGCAATATCTTTGCCGAGGAAGGATACCAAGACCCCCGGCAAGACCCTTACCTTGCCGGGCCACCCGGCAAGGCCCTCACCAAGGACGCCAGCAGGGCCACCGCCAGACCTGCCGACGACCAAGCTTCCACCGCCATTCGCATGCGGCTGCCAGCCCAACCAGCTGGGTGGGCACCTACGTGGCAACATGCAGCTCCCAGGCCAACTCATCAAGCACCTGCGTGGCGACATGCAGATCTTCGTGAAGGCTCCACCACCGCGCCACATCAGCTGCCTGCCTGCCTGCATGGCACCGCATGCATCACTATCCGGGGCGCGTGCCGAAGCGAGGAGGAGCGGCAACGGACAGGACGGGCCTCGCCCCTGTCCCCAATAAAGGAAGGGGACACCTAAGCAGTGCATTAAATGCATCTTGTCCTATAATACAAGGGATAACCTCGCAACACTGTATACCTTTCCACCTCCTGTCTGCCACTGTGGCAACCACTTTTTCCTATAAAAGGAGGCCCGAGGCGCCCAGGAGAAGTATTCGGCTCTTTCGACACACATGCTAACCACAGCTAGTTCGAGAGCTCAAGAACTCTCAGAAATACACCCACCAAATCAGGACTAGGGTTTTACGCATCCTTGCGGCCCGAACCTGGGTAAACGATCCTTGTGCAGTCTACTAGCCCTGTTCTCCTCGCAACCCTGCGCCCCAGCAACCGTAGTAGGGATTCTTGTGATCCCGTAGTTGTCGTTCCACACCGACATCTTTGGCGCGCCAGGTAGGGGGCGCAATTTTGAGAATCTGGTCTGGTAGTTAGCCTAGCAGTTGTTCGTCGCTTTCGGTCTTTGAGAAGAAGGCGGCTGGAGAAACAACGCCGGCTCGGCAACAGAAAAGCAAAGTTATTGAGAGCCTTCAATTATTTCCTTTTACACTTGAGGTTATCGTCCTCGGAGATCCGGCCTATGTATGGGCAACCTGCACGCAAATGGCCCCCCCACGATTGGTAACACCTTTGTTCTGTTTCGAGTCCGCTCAACCGCTCAAAGCTCCCGCGTCGAGAGCGGCGGGGTAGCCTTTTGTACCTGGCAACGCTCCTGACTTTGACTCGAGTCAAACTCGACAGTTCGGGCGGCCACGCTAAGGGCGGTAAGGTGGTTTGCTTGGCAGCAAGCACACCCGGCAGGCCAATGGGGATCCGTCCCCAAGACGCAGCCCTGGGTTTACGCGCCGGTAAAGCCTACCCGGTTACGTAGGGTGGACATACAAAGGAAAATCAAACAGGAAAATAACATACATAATACTGAAAGTGCCGCAGAGTTATATTACATCAAATTGTTGCTGCGGTTCTAACTAGAGATAGCGATTGTCTTGGTTGTGAACCTGCAGCGGCGATAAAGAACGGGATGCCTAATCCCGGCGCTGGCCCTCCACCCTCAGAACTCCGACGACACAGTTGATGATGGGCTTGATGCGCTCCCTGAGCGGCGCGAGGTCAGTACCCTCCAGCAAGCTCTCCAGCGCGGCATCAAAGTCGAGGTCGGGGTACCAGTGCGCCACCTTGGTGAGAACCTTGGTCATGGCACCCTGGCAAAGTCTCCGGGACTCCTCGGCTAGCGACGCCGCCCGGTTGGCGTGGAGCCGCTCCAGAGCACCGATGACCTTCTCAAAGAACAAGGTCAGGCTGCAATTGGCGCTCACGCTCCGCTCCGCTCCGGGACATACCTCACGTCCGGCATCCCCATGATGGCCAGCTGGGCGGCGGCCTGGTTGACGACGGTGGTGAGGCGATCGAGCCAACGATTCTCGCCCGCCACGTGATCCGCGAAGTTGAGGCCCTCATTCGTCCGCAACTCCTCCTCGGCCTCCAGCTCCTTGGCCAGGGTCCCCTCTCGGGTCTTGGACTCCTCCAGCACCTTCTCAAGACCCTCCAGCTTCAGCTTGAGGTCTTTGATGGAGTTGTTGGCCTCGGAGAGCTCCCCGGCCTTGCTGACGGCCGCACCATGCGCCTCTGTTAGAGCATTGTTAAGCATGTCCCTCTCTTGGGACAGCTTCAACGCCTGCTCCTTCAGCCTGTCACGCTCTGCCTCCAGCTCCTCCACCTTGCCGGCGTGAACCTGGGCTTGGGCATTGAGTGCCTCTTTGTGCCTCTGCTCCAGCTCACTGGCCCGCTGCAAGACAAGCTTCTCCACCTTCGCATCCTTGCTGCTAAGCATGGCGGCAAGCTTCATTGCAGCGGCGAGGTCCTCCTCCTAGGAGTTCAGCGCGGCCTCACAATGGGTCCGAGCGGCTTCGGCGGCCGCGGCCAAGTTCTTCGCCGTCTCCTGAGCTTTCTCGACGTCGGCGAGTTTCATGGAAAGCTCCACGTCGCGCCTGGCCTGCTTGCCCTAGGCAGCCTTGAGCTCCTCGTGGGCCTCGTGGAACCAGTCTTGCACCTCGGCAATGCGCTTCTGGAGGTCCGCCTCCGCCTTCTCCACCATGGCCGTCCTGGACTTAACCTTGTCCAGAAGGGCACGGTGGAGCGCCTGGAGCTTCCGGAAGCTGGCGCCCATGGCATGGAGGAGCCGCCTTCCCATTTAACCATCGCCGCCAACGATCGGCTCGTCGACGACTTCAAGCCCGGCAGCGGCAAGAACCTCGCTGCCAAACACCTCTCCTCAACGGGTGTCCCGGTGCTCGACGCGCCTGGAAGGTGGACAAATAAGTCGTCGCTCACCCTCAGATACTTGCCGGAGCCGGAAGCAGCGGAAGAGGAAGGCTGGTCCTCGGCCACCTCCTCCTCCTTCTCCTCGGGGCCGGCGGCCCCGCCGGCCTCCCCGGCAGGACCCTTGCCAGCTTCCTCAGCGGCAGCCTTACCGGCCTCCCCGGTAGGCCCCTCGGCGATGTCCTCGACGGCATCCTTGGTGGCCTCCTCTGCGGCGATCTTCTCGGCGACCGCCTCGGCGGCCTTGGCAACATCCTCGATGATGGCGTCCACATCCTCCGGGTTCACCGAGGAGGAATATGGATGCCGAAGAAGGGGGTGAGGAAAGGCCAGGACCAAGAACCAGAAAGAAAACGAAGCAGGGACGAACGACGAACGACTTATCAAAAGCCCACTACCGGGAAACGGAAGTCCCCTCCCCGCCAACAATTGGCTTCGAGGCAAAATACCGGGCGCCCAAGTTCTCTTCCTCCTCCTCCATGTGTGTGGGCTCGGTGCTTGGCGCCTTGCTGTGGATGTCCCTCGGGCGGCGTGGTCGATGGGGGCGGCGTGTTGGGAGTTGCCCTCTGTGGCTCCTCCTGCTACAGCTCTCCTCCTGCATACCTGGCAAGGTCAGCACCAAAGTGTCGTGCCCCTGACACATGTCGAAGAGGAAAGAATGATGAACTTACGATGGGGGCTGTGCCGGGGGCTGCTGTCCGGGCTGATCAACACCACCAACGGCGCCCTCGAAGTACCAGTCGGGGGCTGGCCACCCGCCGAGACTCTGGCCCTCTTCACTCTCTGGGCCAGCGTCTCCATGTCCCTGCAAGGATTACGACAAGTCAAGGCAAGCAACGCGGAGTGAGGACGCAGAGATGAGAAAAGGAACCAGATGCTTACTCGTCGTCCGCCTCCTCCTCTGTTGTCTTCCTCTTCCTCCTCGGGCTGAGGGATCCATAATCGAAGGTGACCTCCATGTCAACATCCTTCGGAGGAGGGGAGGGAGGCGGCGTCTGGGCACGCTTGGATGAAGAAGGGGCGGTTGTCTTCTTGTTCACCGCGACCTTCGCCGGCTTCTTCGCTCCCGCGGCCCTCGTGTGGGGCCGGGACCCCTCCAAGGTCACCATGGGTGCAGCCTCGCCGGCCGGATCGCTCGCCAGAATCGCCCGCCGAAGACTCGCTTCTCCCCGTCGGCGGCGTCGGGTCTGCGGTCTAGGCCTTCTCCTCCGACGACGACTCGCCGGTCACATCCTCAACCAGAGGAGCATCGGTGTCGGCGCTGCTGGCTCCCCCGGCGGCTGCCGCCCACCGGGCGAGCTCCTCCTCCTCCGCGGTCGTTGCGGCCTTGTCCTCCACACCACCGGCGCTGCCGGCCTCCCTGGCAAGTTGTGCCTCCCTCGCCCTGGTGGCGATGTTGTGCAGCTCCACCTAGGTGGTGTCCTGGACAAGCAGCCGCTTGGCGTCAGCTTTGACGTACCCCTCGTGCAGGGTATCAAAGAACCGCTGCACTTCGGCATCCTCCGGCTCCTTCCAGCTCGGGTCGAGGCCATGCGCGTTGCATTCCGGCATCATGGCAATGATCTCGGACCGACGCGAATTGTTGCACAACGGGACCACCCCCGTTGGCAGCTTGAACAAAGGCCCCTTGAGGACCTTGCCGGCCTTCGTGGCGGCCCTCACGACCTTGCCGGTCCGCTCGACCTTGCCGTCGCGGCCCACGTCAAGCTAGAAGAGCCGCTGGTAGAAATGGGCTTGCGCCATAACCGTCAAGTTGTGGTCGAGGCCGGGGCGGAGCCGCATGATGTCGGCGGGGTTCGTGAAGAGCCAGGCTGGCCTCCCCTTGTTATGCAGAGGAGCGATTCGGCGGCAGATAAAATCCGCCCCGATCATTTCAAGGGTGAGCCCGGCCTGGGTAAGCTGGAGAATCCTGGTGCTGGCAACCGTGAGCTTTCCGTCGGCGGCGTCGACGTCGCTCCAATCATCGCTGCCAAACCGGCGGGCGCCCGGCGAACTCGCAGAACGCCGGCGGGTCCTTCTTTGATCCAGACCACCGCCCCGCCAATCCTCCCACCTCTCCTTCGTGGCGCCGCCTGGCACGCTCCCTTGGATTTTGGGATCCAGGCGATGCACCCCGAGATGGCACCTCCCGTCTGGATCCGAGGAAAGAAGTAATGGGAGAAGAGCGCCGTGTTGGGGTGCACCCCGGCAAAGCCTTCGCAAAGATGCACGAAAAGGGCCATGCACGCCACCGCATTCGGAGTAAAATCCAGGAGGCGGAAGCCGAAGGTGTGCATGATGTCGCTGAAGAAATCAGAGAAGGGAGGACAGAGCCCACAAGAAAAATAATCAACAAAGAAGGGGTACCGATTTGGGGCAGGCTCGGCGCAGTCGGCGAGGATTACGTGCGTGGCTGGATGCCCCGAATGCCCCCCGCCTTCACTCCCCACACGGGCTGAAGGAGTCCCTGCTCGAACACGCCAACCGTCGAGGGGAAGAAGAAGGCGGACTGCGTCCGCTGCCCTGCCAGCGCGCTCTCCGGCGGCTCCACAGCTCTGGCGTCCTTGGGCACCCCCTTGCCCTTGGTGGATTTTTGCGCCATGACGGGTGGAGGAGGAGGGCAGGACAGAGGGCAGCGGAAGTGCAACAGCGGCAAGCAGAAACAAAGCTTCGAGAAGAAGAGGAAGCCGGGCGGAGGTTTCTGAGATTGGGATTGCGCGAAGGGTAAAAGGAACGGTGCGCCCGCGGTTATCCCTTTTTATGAGGAAGCCGCAGGTCGCGCTGCCCATTTACTGTGACGTGACACATGCATGTGGAAACCGCCCCACACATGCCGCCCACGTCACGCACACCCCTCCACACCGCGCCACGCGTGCGGGTCGTGGGAGGCGGAGCGCGTGAAAAGTCTTACCACGGTAAAAACCGCACCACCTGCGCGCGCACCGTTTTGGGCCTGACCCAACAACGTGTCGCGCTTATGTGTGGCCCAGGCCCGGGGGCTCCTGTCGGTGTACAAAAAGAGGGGCACGCTTTTGTACCCCTTTACCTGTGCACGGGCAGTCAGAGCCACGCCCACGACCACATGGGGCAGAGCAGGGGAGGTGAGCCAAGGTAAGACATAAGCCCAAGATAATTAGAGCAACGCCAAGGCCAAGACCACAAAGAGCAGAGGGACGAAGCAGGTTCCCCCGGCAAGACCCTTGCCGGGGCAACCTCAGCGGCCCCGGCAAGATCCTTGCCGGGGCAGCTCGCCCCACACCAACAGAGTGAGCCACCCTTGAGCCCACGGCCGCCAACACCATCATCAACGTGGGGCCAGGACTCGGGAAGGCACCTCTATGGTGGCATGCAGATCTTTGTGAAGACATATTCAAGATCTGATGAGGATTAGAAGACGATGATCCTCGGCAAGATCTTTGCCAAGGAAGGCTACCAAGACCCCCGGCAATACCCTTGCCAGGGACGACAGCACGCCACGGCAAGACCCTTGCCGGGGCAGACGACAAGGACCTCACCAAGGACGCCAGCAGGGCCACCGCCATACCTTCCGACGACCAAGCTTCCACCGCCGTTCGCATGCGGCTGCCAGCCCAACCAGCTGGGCGGGCACCTGCATGGCAACATGCAGCTCCCAGGCCAACTCATCAAGCGCCTACGTGGTGGCATGCAGATCTTCGTGAAGGCTCCACCACCACGCCACCTCAGCTTCCTACCTGCCTGCATGGCACCGCACGCATCAGTGGCCGGGGCGCGTGTCGAAGCGAGGATGAGTAGCGACAGACGGGACGGGCCTCGCCCCCGTCCCCGATAAAGCAAGGGGACACCTAAGCGGTGCATTAAATGCATCTTGTCCTGTAATACGAGGGATAACCTCAAGCAACATCAGACACCTCCACCTCCTGTGTGCCACTGTGGCAACCCCTTTTTCCTATAAAAGGAGGCCCGAGGCGACGAGGAGAAGGATTCGGCTCTTTTGAACCACACGCTGACCACAGCTAGTTCGAGAGCTCAAGAACTCTCAGAAATACACCCACCAAAGCAGGACTATGGTTTTACTCATCCTTGCGGCTCGAACTCGGGTAAACGATCCTTGTGCTGTCTACTAGCCCCGCTCTCCTCGCAACCCCTGCGCCCCGGCAACCGTAATAGGGATTCTTGTGATCCCATAGGTGTCGTTCAACACCAACAAGCCCCGGCAGGGAAGAAGAAGACCGGCAAGACCTCTTGCACCCACTCCGGCAAGCGCACCTCTTCGAAGTGTTGTGCTACCATCAAGGACGTGCCAGAGAGCTCCATCGGGAAGAGCAAGAAATCCAGAGCTGCACCACCAGAGACCAAGAAGTCATGCATCAAGGAGGATGGCACGGAGGGCTTTCACCATAAGCTCCACCCTTGATCGCAAATAGGAGAGCATGCTCGCCACTTTCCTCATGGGCGAATGTCGATGTGTTTGCATGGCAAGCATCCGACATCTCCAAAGGCTCCTGTGGAAGTGATTGAGCACCATCTTGTCAGCTGCCCCCTCACGCCGAACCGCCAAGGTAAGGTCAGAAGCAAGCTTTGGAACGGCAGGAGTTCATCACAGAGGAGATTAGGAAGTTGGAAGTAGCAGGCTTGGTGAGGGGAGTGCTCCATCCAACGTAGTTGGCCAATCCGGTGGTGGTGCACAAGGCAAACGGGAAGTGGAGGTTGTGTATTGACTACACATATATCAATAAGGCTTGTCCTAAGGACCCCTTCCCCTCCCCGCGCATTGACCCGATCGTTGACTCCACGGCCGAGTGTGATCTGAAATCATTCCTCGACGCCTACTCGGGCTACCATCAGATCTTCATGACAAGAGAAGACAGCATTCATCACCCCATGTGGTACGTACTACTTTTTACGGATGCCTTTCGGGTTGAAGAGTGCTGGCTCGACGTTTGCAAGGGCGGTCCAAATTGGTTTTGAGCCCCAGATACATAGAAATATGGAAGCTTATATGGATGACATAGTGGTAAAAACCAAGAACAGGGCAACTCTTGTACAAGACTTAGAAGAGACGTTTGCCAACCTGCGCAAAATCAACCTCAAGCTGAACCCTGAGAAGTGTGTCTTCGGCGTTCCATCCGGCAAAATTCTCGGGTTCTTTGTGTCGCAGCGTGGGATTGAGGCAAACCCAGACAAAAATCAAGGCTTTCGAGCAGATTGAGGCGCCCAAGTGGATCAAGGATGTGCGTCGGCTCACTGGTTGTGTTGCCGCCATGAGCCGATTCATCTCCAAGTGTGCCAAGCGCGCCCTTCCCTTTGAAAAAGGCAGGCCCAATGGAGTGGACCTCTGAGGCCGAAGCAGCACTGCAGGATCTGAAGAAATACCTCTCTTCTACACTAGTAATGGTGGCGCCTAGACCGCAAGAGACGTTGCTGCTATATCTGGCGGCGACGAATCAAGTGGTCAGCGCCGCGCTGGTGGCACAAAGGGAGGTCGATGAAGAGGCGGTGGCAACGGCAGGACCGGCAAACAGCAAGTCAGAGATTCCCCCAGCAGGGCCTGGTGCCGGCAAGGCAACGCCCCCGGCGGAGTCTGACGCCGTCAGGACAGGGCCCGCACAGCCCAATGAAGTGGTGCAGAAGAGGAAGATGATGCAACACCCGGTTTAGTTTGTCTGCTCCCTCTTGCAGGGGGCTGGGTCAAGGTACTCCGGTGTGCAGAAATTGCTCTTCAGCCTCCTCATGGCCTCGAGGAAGCTGCGTCATTACTTCCAGGCCCACGAGATCACTGTTTTCACCCGCCTCCCGTTGCAACGGATACTGCACAACCCGGACGCAACTGGAAGGATTGTGGAGTGGGCCTTGGAGTTATCAAGCTCTGGGTTGAAGTTCGAAAGTACTTCAACAATCCAGAGTAGAGTCCTGGCGGAGTTCATTGCAGAATGGACCTCAACGCCTGATGAAGAGAACCAGGAGACCACTCTCCCCGGCAAGGAAACAACTCGGAACTGGATTATGTACTTTGATGGAGCTTTCTCGCTGCAAGGCGCCGGTGCTGGTGTGCTGCTCGTCACACCGACCAGAGAGCACCTCAAGTATGTAATCCAGATGCACTTTCCTAGGGAGATGGCCACCAATAACATTGTTGAGTATGAGTGGTTGCTTGCCGGTCTCAGGATCGCGGCAGACCTCGGAGTTAAAAAGCTCATCGCCAGGGGTGATTCACAGCTTGTCGTCAGACAAGTCAACAAAGATTATCAGAGCCCGTTGATGGAGGCCAACGTAGATGGGGTGAGGAAGCTGGAGGAGCACTTTGACGATATACAAGCGGAGCACGTTCCCCGAGCGGAGAACAACATTGCCGATTACCTGTCAAAGCGCGCTACATTCAAGCTACCTGTGGAACCAGGTACCTTTTTGCTTCGGTTAACTCAACCATCCGTCGAACCATCAACGGAGCAGAACAAGCGGAGGAAATCAGGCCCCGACAAGTACTTTCCCGCAGAGCCCCCAGGGGCCGCCTGCAAGGGTGTTGCCGTGGAGTCTGAGCCTGCCGAGGAGCGACCGACTCCAGCAGACCGTCAAGCCCTGGCCGTAGAGACAGTCGCTCCCATGGCAGAAGAAACGCCTTTGGTCCTGCTGCCGAGCCCTGTGCTCCTGCAGATGGGCACAAAGATACCGTCCAATTCCTCCAGACGGGGGAGCTTCCTGAGGAGCAGGAAAAAGCGTAGAAGGTAGCCCGTCGGTCTGCTATGTATCAATTTGTCGATGACGTCCTGTACGTGAGGAGACCGAACGGTGTGAAATTGAAGTGCATTCCCCGGGAGGAAGGACTGGAGCTGTTGGCGGAAATACACAGAGGCATATGTGGCACCCACATAGGGTTGAGGGCCCTTGCCGGCAAAGCGTTCCGGCAGGGTTTCTTCTGGCCCACTGCCCTCCAGGATGCAACGACACTAGTAACCAAGTGTGAAGCGTGTCAGTTCAATTTGAAGAAGCTTCATCAACCAGCTCAAGCCTTTAGACAATTCCTCTCTCCTGGCCATTCTCGGTCTCGGGGCTCGACATACTGGGCCCTTCCCCCGCGCTATCGGGGGCTTTGAGTACTTGTACGTTGCGATCGACAAGTTCATAAAGTGGCCGGAGGTGGAAGCAGTGAGGAAGGTGACAGCCCAGTCAGCCGTCAAGTTCTTCAAGGGGCTAGTGTGCCATTTTGGTGTGCCAAGCAGAGTCATCACCGACAACGGCACGCAGTTCACAAGCCACACCTTCATGCAATATATCCAACACCTCGGCAACAAGGTCTGTTTCGCTTCCATGGCACACCCATGGAGCAACGTCCAGGTAGAGAGGGCAAATGCTAAAGTGTTGTGTGGCCTGAGGACAAGACTTTTGACAGGCTGCACAAGAGCGGAAGGCGCTGGATTGATGAGTTGCCGGTGGTTCTTTGGTCGATCAGGCCAAATCGAGCCATCGGCCAGACACCCTTTGCCCTAGTATATGGGGCAGAGGCAGTTCTCCCCATGGAACTCATATACGGGTCACCTCGAGTGCTCGCTTACGACGAGCTTGAGTAAGAGCAGTTGCGGCAAGATGACGCAATACTCCTTGAGGAAGATCGTCTTCGGGCAGCTGTGAGAGCAGCACGCTACCAGCAAGCCTTGTGCGTAAAGTCGGCCAAGAATTCCAACAAGTTGACGCCAAAGTCGGAAGGCCCTTATCGGGTAATACGAGTCACCAGGCCCGACGGAGTCCGCCTGGAGACCGAAGATGTTGTCCTAGTGAGCAATTCCTAGAACATCAAACATCTTCGCAAGTTTTACCCATAAGGCGCGGTTGCCAGGCCTCCCGGCAAACCACCTTTTGTACAAGCCTTGCCGGCAAGGCATGTAACCCTCTGTACAAAGCCAAGCACAGACCCTGAGCTTAAATAAACGAAGCGCTGGCGCCCTAAGTTATAGCATGCATGCTAGGTTGAGTCTCTCCCTCGGTTAGGGTTGATAGTGCTTAGCGGTGACTAGCCCCTAGCCTAGAGGTTGAGTGTGCGTCTTTTTGTCCTCTTTGGTTCGCAGGGCACGTGGACACTTCTGCTGAGCTGCTTGGGAGGAAGAGAACAAACCGGCGCTCCGGCCCCCGCAAGCCAAGACTGCCGAGGGCTGAAGACACCAGGATCCAACCACGTCAAGCCAAGGTTGCCGGGGGCTGCGGATTCAGATAAGTCTTTCATCCCTTGTTATGCATTTACATATGGAACTGGGACAAATGAGACTTTGTTTTGCTCTAAAACCACTGTGTTCCCCCTTCTTCTTGTACCCAAGCCACTGGGACAAAACCGGTTCGCAGACGCGGTGGCCAGGAAATACACGAGGGGCCTAACTCTACTTTGCCCCTGCCTCCGCCAAGAGCGCGAGAATGGTCGACTGAAGTGGGGGGACGGCAAGGCTCATGCCGAGACAATGTTTATCTTAGAAATAACAAGGACTCGTTCCTTAGCATGGGCCTCGCTCACGCACAAAGAACCCGGCAAGTACCCTTTTTCATTAAAAACATCCCATACAGGTACAATTCATAAGGAATTAAAAACATGAGCAAGGGGATTACAAGTCTTAAAATTAACAAGTGCCCGCAGGCTTACAAACTAAAAAGAGATAAGGTGACCATAATCCCTTTCTTGTCCCTCCCCTCAGAAGGTGGAACAAGATAGCAGGAGGGCAAAAAGAGCGCCTAGGAAAGTTACGAGGAGCAGAAGGCACTAAGAGAATATCCCGGTGCCGGGAGGGGAGCTGGAAGATGAGGCAGCGGCCCGCCAATACGCGACAAAGGCGTTGGTGCCCATGTACTCCGATTTGACGGCCGCCACCCGCCTTCTCCGGCCCTCCTACGCCAGCCGCCCAAAGGGACGACGGGGAGCGTGCCGATGGAGAGCTTGACGAGGAAGGCCCTCGGCAAGGAGTGAGGCCGAGGGAGGGGCGATGCAGTCAGTCGGAGTCGGCATCCCACCGCTCGACTCCCTCGTCATCGCTATCACTGTCGTCCTTGTCACTCTCGCTTGAGGGGGAATCTTCATCATCGGAGGAGGTCTCCACGCAGCACTTCAGGCGAGTTCCAAGATCTTCGAAGACCTTGACGGGGAGCAGGTCGTCCTCCATTAACTTGAAGTAGAGGACGAGCCCCGCCGTCAGGCTATGGATGCGAGCGAACATCTTCCATCCACGACAGAGGTACATGACCTGAGGAGCGGGGAAGTCGATGTCGACCCGCGTACCGCCATTCCCGCAGCACCTCATGTGCAACCTGAGGGTCTGGGGCGGATCACGCTCCATCTCCCGAGCAAACGGGGTAGGAAGATAAAGACGATGACGCGGTGGACGGTGCAGCCTGATGAAGAACTCGTAGGGCTTGTCCCAGACGTGGCCCTCCATCGGGAGGGGCACCGCTGGCGGAGGCAGGACCGGTGCACCGCCCCGTCCACCTCTTCCCCGGGCGCCACGACAACCTCGGCCTCGCCCCCTTCCCCTTTCCCTCGCGGCCGGCTCTGCCGCTTCAAGCTCTTGGGAAGGGGGTCGCGCTGTCGAGCAGCAACCCTCGCTGCCACCGTGGAAGGCATGGCACCTCCTCTTGCCATGGCAGATGGAAGAAAGGAGCGAACGAAGAAGGAAATGGATGATGGGAGAATGTGGGATGCCGTCCCCCTCCCCTTCTTATAAAGGGGCAGAGTCGGGGCTCGTCCGCCCCATTCGACCAATCCAGTCACCAGGGGCGCAGGGAATCAGGACCGACCCGCTGCCCCAATCAGCAACGGCCCGGTTTCGCGCCTCCACCAACTGCCACCTGCATGGGGGACACGTGGCGAGCAAGAAGAACCGAGGGGACGGGTGAGGCGACCGTTCCCCACCCGGTGATTGTGGGGCACAGACACCTTGAAGGCCATGACCAGGGTCCGCCCGAGTGAATGAGCCGCGCCTTTGCGCCTCCCTCTTTCCTGGGGAAGGCGCGAGCCGCCCCTTTACCATGATGTGATGCATGCGTGGGGGAACCGCCCCACGCATGACCCCCACATCACACACGGCCCTCCATGTTGCACGTTCAACGCGGGTCGGGGGGAGCGCAGCGGTCGAAAAGTTACTGCGGTAAAATCTGCCCCACCTACCCACAAGACAGCCTGGGCTCGCCCAACAACGCTGTCAGCTTATGTGTGGCCCAGGCCCGGGGGCTCCTATGAGTGTACAAAAGTAGGGGCTCTCTTTTTGACCCCTCTACTTGTGCATGGGCAGTCAGAGCCGCGCGCCACGGCCACACTTAGCAGGGCAGAGGAGGGAAGCTGGAGAGAAGCCGAAGCACAAGACAACGACAAGACCAAAAACAAAGGAGAGCAAGAGGGCAAGGTGGACTCCCCCAACAAGATCCTTGCCGAGGCAGCCTCCGCAACCCAGCAAGAGCCTTGCCGGGGCAGCTTGCCCGATGCTAGCTGATCGAGCCACCCTTGAGCCTAAGAGTTCCAAACGCCGCCAATGACTACGTTGCAACCAAGGCTCGGGAGGCACCTCTGCGGTGGCATGCAGATCTTTGTCAAGATCATAAACATGTGAGATCAGATGAGGACCAGAAGACGGCGACCCTCGGCGGGATCCCAGCCGAGGGAACCCACAAGACCCCCGGCAAGCGCCTTGCCGGGGACGACTGCAATGCCACGGAAAGACCCTTGCCAGGCCCCCGGCAAGGCCCTTGCCGAGGACGTCAGCAGGGCCACAGCCAGGCCCGCGTCGACCAAGACTCCGCTGCTGTTTACATGCAGCTGCGAGCCCAACCAGCTGGGCAGGCACCTGCGTGGCAACGTGCGGGTTCGAGGCCAACTCAGCAAGCACCTGTGTGGTGGCATGCAGATCTTCGTGAAGACCCTACCACCGCACCACCTCAACTGCCTGCCTGCCTACATGGCGCCACATGCATCGCTGGACTCGGTGCGTGTCGAAGCAAGGCGAGGCGGCGACGGATGGGACGGGACTCTGTTCCCGTCCCCGATAAAGCTAACGGACACCTAAGGGATGCATTAAATGCATCTTGTCCTGTAATACGGGCGATAAGCTCGCAGCACTGTAGACCTTTCCACCTCCTGTGTGCCACTGTGGCAGCCCCTTTCGACTATAAAAGGAGGCCCATGGCATACTGGAGAGGGATTCGGCTCTTTTGGGCAAGTTACACCCTGTAGCTATCTCAAGAACACAAGAGCACTCAATACATCCACCAAAGCAGGACTAGGGTATTACGCATCTTCACGGCCCGAACCTGGGTAAGCAATCCGTGTGCTTCCTGTTAGACATGCTCTTCTCACAACCCTGTGCCCGCCAACAGTAGAAGGGATTCTAGTGATCCCATAGGTGTCGTTTCCCCGACAATTACCGCTGTCTGCTAGTCTCGGAGGAGGACGACAGTGTCTTCCTCTTGATCGTGGGCACCGACAAGGCCCGTGTAGGCCGCCGCTCCATCTCTGGATTGTGCGTCAGGGGCGACGCCGCTGACGTTGACAATGACACGAGGCTGATGTATGGGTGCATGTTCACTATTACTACCCCTCGGAGGTACGTGGGCAGCGACACTGGCTACGTCAAGCTGACTTGGACTCTGCTAAGCTGGGATCTTCCCGCCGATGTGGACATGGAAGACGCATGGTATGATTTGACCCCCAACAATGTGCACAGGGACTCCAAGGAGGTTCACCTGGACATCTCCATTACCAAGTTAAATGTTGATCATTAGTCTTCGCTCAATGTAATCCGCTGTCTAAGCATGTGGAGACTTTCATGCATGATTTTGCTCTATTGGAGTATCGCGCATGAATAAAAGTGTATCCATTTACGAATTAGTCTAGAATCTTCCATGTATGAATTTGTACTACAGTACTGGTGAAAGACTTATGATGAACCATTTCTTACATCTCCTCTGCCCCTTCCAAGTCATCCTGATTTAATCCCTTCGTCTAGGTGTATAAGGGTATGGTTAATACTTAAATACTATAGCCAACTGTTGACTATAAGAAACTGCCATGTCATCTGTAGCCAACATGTATAACAATTGATACTCAAAAACTAATTCTTGAAGATCATATATTGCAAAGCACAATAAGTGTTATTTCTTCACATGTTTTGGATGCAGGTTGAACAGTTGAACGCTTTTGTTTGCAAAAGATACTTTTTTTTATCTATTTCACCCGGATGTTTGTGAGCTCTAGAGATGAAATAATATCTGAAGAAACCTATCGATACCCGTTACACATGACATGACCCCCACATCCTTTGTCAAAATAAACAACTCCCCGATCAATGCATTTAACTCTTCCGTGCAATGCACGTGCACCTTACTATAGATTAGTACGACAAAAAATTGAACTAACATTATATATAGTACAATAAATGCTGATGCATGTCACCTAAAATTATATCATTGAAAACTATGTTCAAATACGAATCAAACAATATTGTTTTTGTTGACATGCACAAACATTTTGTGAGTTAAATCTTCAGTCAAATTCAATGGGGGATAAACCACGACCGGTGTAGTACTAGTGTAGAGGGCGGCGCTGCACGGGAGTCTCACCCTGCTCATGGCGCGGCAGTAAAGCCGTCATATCACAAAACCCAGCCACTCCCAGTAATAAGTGGCCTGGTAAAATAAACGGGCAAGCAACCATCACATCCCTCCATCTTTTTTGCATTTCATCTTTCTGCATTTACTTTCTCCGGTTCACCTCGCACACTCGATCCCTAGCTACTACTCCTAGTATCCCTAGCTACTACTCCTAGGGCCAGTTCTTTTGGCTGCCTTTTTCCCCAAATTTTTCCCATATGACTAGTCACAAGTGGAGAGTAACATTAAGGCGCCTCGCTCATTTATTTGGGCTTCTAAACTATTACTAGTACCTCCGTCTCTGGTTTATTAAGTCACCATTGTAATTTGTGCTAAATTTTGACCAAAAGATTTAATCGATAAAATGTTAGTGCATGTTACATGCACTAACATTTCATTAGTTAAATTTATGATCAAAATTTGACATGATTACAATGGGGACCAATAAACCAGGACGGAGGTAGTAGTTATGGGATTACTAATCTAGAAGCCTAAAAGAACTGTCCCCTAGTACTCCTACTAGTAGTAGTACTCAAGTTGGAATTCCAATTGCAAGGCACAACTTGTTAGGCAAAAAATTGATACAGGGTGTTGGAAGCGGTTTGGGAATTTGCATGCCTTTCTCGACTGCTGAGATACTCCGCATAAAGTACTGACGTGAGAAATACCACAGAGAAGGAAGCTAAAAGTAAACAATCAAACGAGCATTTTTGCATTTGTTTTGCATTGAATCGTTTCACAAGCTTGACTACTGTTGTTTTTCAACTTTTACAAAAACCGCATCGTAATGTTAAAACGTGCATTTGCACGTACATAACTAATAGTAGTACTCCCTCCATCTAGGTGTATAAGTCTTCCCTCCTTCTTGGTCACGGTGCACAACCAAAGATGACTTATTCATCTCGACGGAGGGAGTAGCACAGTCTACAAGCATATATAGAGAGAGACATGTAGTGCGATAGTATATAGTAAAGTTTGTGCTATATGCACGTACTTACAAAATGCGTACGGAAACACAAGGTTTCCAAACTTTCCCTTTTACATATTTAATAATTCCTGAACGTTCGGGATTTATCATTTGCATCCCAAAACTAAAGAGATCGCCTTACGAAACTAAATTATACTCGCAGGAGCGCTTGCGGCAGGCCACGTGTGCCCTGGTGCGTGGTCGTTTCCCAGCGCGCCAACACAATGCCTCTTCCTCAGCCTTGCAACTCCCGAGGTGCTGATTGGCGGCTTGCCGGCGGGCGAGCGCGATCTCATCGGTGTGGTGATCCGGCGCCAACAGTTCTCCTCCTCGCTGGAAGTATGCACCCGGTCCATGTACCGCCAAGCGTAGATGAGGCGCTTGGGCCCGACTGTACTCAGGGCTTTGGTATGGGCATCCTTCGCCACCCTCACGGCCCTCGCACGAACTTTCTGCCAAAGAGCCGATTGCTTGACTCTCTCGGACGCGACATAGGCCTGCCAGGAAGCTTGTCCCGCGGTGCGCTTCTAGTCATTGGCCTTCTTCTCTGCCTCTATTTTGGCACACTCTGCCGGAGGCAAAGCCTCCCACAGGGCGACATCCATTTCTTTCCAAAGCTCCTCAAGGTTGGGGGGGGGGGCTCGGCGGGCGGCATGGAGTTCTCCTCGTAGCGGGGAGCCGATGCATCCTCCGACGCGCGTGCTGGCGAGATTGGGAACACCGACGCATCCACCTCGACGCGTCGCGACGAGGAGCGGAACACCGACGCGTCCTCCTTGACTAGTGGCGGCGAGGAATGGAATGGCGACACGTGACCGTTCGCGCGGTGCAGCGAGGGGCGCCTAGGGCTTGGGAGGGGCGATGCCATGGTGGTCGACGTGAGAGGCAGGGGGAGGAGATAGCGATGAATGCGAGCGTTCTTCTGAATGCCATGGGAGGCAGTATTTATACCGAGCAATGGCACACCTACGTAAGATATGGACTGAGCTGCTCTGACTTAACTGCAGGTCCAGTTGCGTCACTGACATGTGGGCCAGACCCCTGTTGGGGCCATATGTCAGTGACCCAATGAGCCTGCACTTAAGTAACTGAAGCAGCGTCCCATAAGATATGTTGTGTGATTAACGTAACAGACATATTGTTGGAGTAAATTACAGGGGAGGGAACGGGTGGAAATATTGCTGGTCACAACAGATTGGACGAGCACAGGGGGAGGAGAGTCATGCATGCAGATTTTTTTCCACACGGGGTGGACTGGTGGGACCGCCAGAGAGAGAAGGAGAGTCAAGCAGGCATATAGTTTTCACACATGGAGAGGAAAAGATTTGGAGATGAAAGGGCTTCCTGCAGGTATGGGGAATGGTGCATAATAAGTCATCTTGCATGCCGGGCTAGGTATAGTCTCAAGTCATTAAAAATATACACGCCCCATACAAGTTCATATTTCAAGGTGCACTAAATTATTGCATGCGATGAGTAAGGTTGGCCATAATTGTGGTATCTTAGCTGGTATCATGCATACGGGAATAGCAAACATGCTTATGTGGCAAAGAATTAAAGAAGAGAGGGGGTTTAGAGTAACTAGTGTTCATGCATGCATGCAATGCGATAATGCATTGGTAAATACATTTTTTGTGAAGAATGACAACATTAGTTGGGTACTTATGCATACTACAAAAACTATTCCACCGCCTCTCTCTTGGTAAGAGTAAGTGAAATTTTTGAACCGAGCCCATTAAACTAGAAGGGAGGTAGTAGTACTCTAATAGCTAACCTTGTTGTGATCACTAGATAGGACATGGCATGCACCTGGACGGAGGAACTAGTCTGCATTGTGCATTGAAGTTTTGTCTGAAGTCAATGTACCTCTACTTTGAGCAAACTTATATAAAAATGTATCAACATTCACAATGTCAAATCAGTATTTTTATAATCATTATAAAACGTAGTTCTTATACTCATTATAATCAGTATTTTAGATATTGATATTTTTAGTATAAATTTGGTCAAACACTTTGCAAATAGTTGACGAAAGTAAAAAGTACCAGAGGGAGTATCATGCATGCGGACTAGGCAAAACAAATTGCTCATTTATAGCCGGTCGAAGTCCCAAAGGGTGCGACCGCGCGAGGGAGGCAAAGGTCGTGGGAGGCGCGACGGTTGACAGAATTAAGTGAAGTTACATCCACGCGCCGGCATGGCGTGCGAACAGGCAGAAGCTATACCATCAGGCCTACGATATGGGTCTAGTAGACATGACATCTAGTGGGTCCCGCATAGTACTCGAGAACTCTTTGGGGGCTTGTAGTCGTTTATCCGCTGGGCAAGCCTACAACCCCACGCCGTTCGCACGCCCTACTCGTCCCCGTATTCTACTACTACCTTACAACAGTTCGCTCCCAGTCGTCTCGTCCTTTCACATTACACCTATTCAACTTCTCCTAACCCTCCTCCAAATCCATGGCCTCCCAAATCTCCATGGTCGCTGTTGAGTACCAGGTTAGAGACATCACCGACGATGAGTTCATCGTCATCTACACACGTGGATCCGTGACGGTGAAAGCATGCATTGCTCGCTTCCTACGCATGTTCAACAGTTCAAAGGATGAGTGAGTCGCTGGGCTAGATGTTGAGTACACCACAGTCCTGGAAAGAGAGAAGATTCTAAAGGAGGCAGAGAAGAAGAAGCCCGTCGTGATCCAGGTTTGTGTACATAACATGTGCTTGGTATACCACATATGCCATGCCGATGTTGAGTGCCAGGATTTTAAGAACTTCCTCAAGGACGAAAGAGTGAAATTCGTTACTGTAGACTTTAGGAACGACAGGGATGTCCTGGGTCGGATAGGCTACGTTGTAGGCCAGCCCTTCGATCTCAAGAAGGCAAGACCAGTGTCCTCCTCTCAGCCTTCAATGCTGACCCTGGCAGCAGCCATGATTGATCCTGCGTACGCAAAACTAAAGAAAACTCACCACGAGTTTCATCATGCATGGGAGTCGAAGACATTAGATGAAGATCACATCCTATACACAGCAATGGATGCCTACCTTTGTTTAAATATCTACAAGGGTTGGATGAAGAAGCAGAGCCCAGTGTCCGGTTCAAGCAAAGAAGCATCGGCGAAGAGGAAGAGGAAGATGGACGAGGACAAAGTCGAGGACGTGGACTCGGACTCGGACTCCGAGTAAGGTGGCAGTGCCATCGCTCATGCTGGTTCTATTGCAGTGTCAAGCGGACTAGTTGCTTAGTTTTATTGCAGGGGTGTGTTGTGCTGAGCCCTTAGCAGAACTATCTTTATGTTCTTTCTCGTTATTTGAATTGTATGTTCTTTCTCATTATTTGAACTCTTTAGTACGTACAGTAGTACTAGTACTATGTCTTACTACTGTTCTTCTTGCAGTTGGTACTACTGCTCGTATCTTCATGTTCCTACTGTACTTAATACGTTCGTACTAGTAGTATAATTTGGGTCAATCGGTTTGTGAAAGAAGTTCGACGGAGCGAAGGAAGAAGACGACAGAGAAGCTACCCCAGTATCTATATTAGGGTGGCAGGGCGCCCATGATCTATTTTATGAGTGTTGGGTGTGGAATACAGTTCGCAGGAAAAAATGGATCATGCCCAGTGTTAAACGGATGGCGGGGGTGGGGGAGCATGGCGGTGGCAGGCAGTTCAGGGGAGGGCATGGCGGCGGCATGCGGTTAGGCGTGTGGCGGGCTGAGAAGATGAACATTGCATCAATGCAGAGGTTGAAGAAGCTCTTCTAGCCATCCATGCTGCATCCAACGGCTCACAAGAGTCGACTGACCCAAATTGCTCCTTCAGATTGCAGGATCCACGTGGCATTCAAGGTCTCGAAGATAGATTCTGCGTCCGCACCCGGTTTGCGGGCTCGGCGCAGGCGCGGCCAGCTTTCGCCGCGACAGCCACCATGCGCGCCTCCTCCGTGTGGGTGGAGACGACAATGACACGCTAGTTCCTCCTCGCCGGCGTGCTCGAGCACGCGCTCGTCCTCCTCTTCGTATGCTGCGTGCATCGATGCGGCTCCACCAGTTGCTCACGTGCTTGGCAGCATGGCGGCATCACGAGGAGGGACTGCAGACGACGTGAGCGGGCGAGCCTTCGGCTTCACGTCACAGGGATGGCGGCGACACAGCGGTGATGGGCGAGAAATTGTTGGTCGGAGCAGGCGGGCGCCAGCATGCGCAATGGCGGTGAAGGCATATTGATGAGTGCATGTGTGGGAGCTTAGTTTAGTTTTATATAGGGTTGGTCAAACTTAAAAGAAAACCGTACTAGTACACGTAAACATTAGACTGAGGCAGCGCTTATATTAGTTACCACAGCCACGATACGGAATCCTGTCCAAGCGCGTGAACCGCGGCCGTGCAGTCGATCGGACGGTGCGTCACCGTGTCACGCTCGAAGGACATCAACCGAACCTTTTTGTGTGTGTGAAAATAATCCCCGAATACTACTCAACTTTTTTTCCTGGAAAAGTTCTTGACGCTACAATATTTCCATATATTTGAATTTAGCTCTAGTTCGTGTTTATTTGGATTTGGACATTTTAGGTGTGCCCTAGTTTTTTTAATACTGATTCTGTGTGTGTGACTGAGAGAGAACGTGCGTATCTGTCCATATGTGTGTTGTGGCGGAAGGGCAATGTGGACACGGTGTGCGTGTGATCGAGACATAGAGAGGTGTGAATGTGCAAATGATCATGCATGAGTGAGACATAGACAGATGCTGATACATTGTGTATACATGAGATAACGGTCTAATATTTTACTTGTGTGTGTGTGTGTGAGAGAGAGAGAGAGAGAGAGAGATAGAGCGAGGAGTATCCGTAAAACAACAACCATCTCTCTCGATTCGTCCGTCCCTCGCACGATCACATGTAACACATGCATCAACGCACACATTCTGATACCCTCACCCGGCCCCTGCCCACCTCAAGGCCAGCACATCGCTCTCTATATTGCACGCACGATCTCTTCATGAAAACCCTATTTAGCATGTAGCTTTCCGTCACATACACACACATTTCTCTCCATAGGTTTGATTTGTCTCAATATCTGACACACACACCGCACACACACACACCCTCCCCCGAGCACACAATTCATCCCCATCCAAGGTTATATGGCGACCACTCTCGCTTGTGCTTCTCTGCACCCCAGCATGCACAACACCTCAATGTTCAAAGAGGGCATCAAGGAGATCAAAGACGGTGACCACACTGCACTAGAGAATGCGGGGCCATTTGGAAGCAGGATGATGTGACGACAGCTGACTGACACCTCCCCCCCTCTCTTCCGCACAAAATTACCAATCCCTCTCTCCCCTGCACAAAATTATCAATCCCTCAACCCACGAAATCCTTCCCCTCTCGTCCATGTTTTTCTAGCCCTCTCATCAAACTTGTTGTCTCTTCTCCTTCCACATGTCCAGAATCCCGATGCACACGCATCTCACGTATATTACATGCTCCATCTTTCTCACAGACCTAACTTCTTCCTCTCTCTTTCTCTCTCTATCTCTCTCTGTCTCGTTAGGTTTGTATCCTACTCTCTCGTCCACATACATACAATCTTTCCCACCCTATCTGCTCCATCTGCGCAAGCTCTCTCAACACATTTCATTCACACATTGGGATGTGTTCAAAATGTTGCTTTTATAATGGATGATGTAGAGTTATGGTTGGTTTTGTTGCATCCTACAAAGTAATAAATATGAAATGCATTTAGATTCTCATTTGACTGGGATTATGTGAGTTTGAGCATATTGTGAAGTACTATAGACCTCGTATACATCTTGCAATTCAACAATGATTGTAACTATTGAATTGTATAGACCATTACATTCGAAGTCAGTAGCCTATATATTTAATTCACAATTACAACAAATGATTAATTCAGTACGAACTAAGAAAACAAATGTGTACTCCCTCCGTTTTTATTTAAGTCCGCGTATTAGCATTGGTCAAATTCAAGTTTTGTAAACTCTCAGAAAGTTTATAACAAAAATTATTAACATATACAATACAGTAACAAATAAATACCATTAGATTCATTATTGAATGTACTTTCACATCATACATATTTGTCATGGTAAATGTTTATATTTTTCTATAAACTTGGTCAAACTTTAGGATGTTTGACTTCGGTCAAACTTAATATGCAAGGTTAATAAAAATGGAGGGAGTACTAGTAGTTACTAGTACTACTCGCTAGTTGCTTAGCCCAATCACCCAACATGCCACACGGGGAGTTCCGTGTCACAAAATTTTGAGGTCGGCGGGAAAATTTCCCGCGACCCTGATTCAAGTAGTCCGAAGTTACCATCATAGCCTTCAGAACAGGCCTACGGATGACGCTTGTTAGGGGGCTGTTTTGTACATTCAGGTTCACCCTACCCAGCCAACCCCACTCTGGCACCCAGAGTAGTACACATGAATACTCCCCATTTTCTATACCCACCGCAAAATAGACTTCTGCACGGCACCGCAACCTTCGTGCTCCTCCCCTTCTACATCGGCGCACTCGTCCACCGAAGCACATCTACCTCATCGACGACCTCGTACGCCGCACTGGAGCCGGTCCACGGTCGTCGTCGTACACTGAGACTCTTCCCCGGCACCGTCTTCCACGGTCTCGGGTCTGCTTCCCAGAAGCCGACGCTGAGCACAAAAGCACCACCATCGTGGACAATGAACTGACTCCCGTTGTCGACCATGATGCACAGAGGCCACCGCGACCATCATACTCCTCCTCGATTGGTAATGTGTGTATTGAATCACTTAGCAGTACATGTGCAGTTCCAATTTTGTTCATACCTAACCTTCAAATTTCCTGGTTGCTATTGTTCCCGTAAAAGTAATTGGTTATAGCCTCCATTGTCCAACAGAATATCAGCTTGTAATTGTGCGTCGCTCCTGTATCGCGCCGTGCTTGGGTAGGTTCTTCATTTGCAACCAGTAGTTTGGCAAATGATGAAAAGTTTTTAGAACTAGCAAGATGCCCATGCGTTGCACGCATCAAGATGCATTTGTATGAGTAGTTTATCTTGTGGGAGAAATGCATGAATGAGGGAAGGACTTATTTGCAAATCTGGAGAGGGGTGTGGGTATCTTTCTGCAAAATTACCATAGTTTCCTTCCTATCCGTCGAATATAAATCGGACGGCTTATATTGCAGGATGGCAGGCAAACCATCATCACCAACTCTGTTTTTTAAAATAAAAAAAGAGTAGAGAGTAGAGAAGTAGAGATAAATATTAATTATTAAATAAATATAACTGTAGAGAAGAGAGTAGAGATAGCAGGGACGTCGGGAAAGGATCGCGCGCCCACGGGAAAAATGAGCCGGGCGCGTGCTAGTTTTGGAGCGTGACGTCCGGCG
This sequence comes from Aegilops bicornis, assembly GCA_021605145.1. Classification (NCBI taxonomy): domain Eukaryota; kingdom Viridiplantae; phylum Streptophyta; class Magnoliopsida; order Poales; family Poaceae; genus Aegilops; species Aegilops bicornis. The sequence goes on from CM038675.1 coordinate 260,699,294, forward strand.
CGCTTTATAAAGTCCAACGCCCTCCCACCGCTCTGTGCCTTGCCACCGCTCTATGCCTTACCACCTCTCTCTCCCCTCTCTTTCTCGCCTCGCCGCCGCCGCGCTACCATGCTTCCGCGTCGCCGGGAAGCTTGGGGATACTGCGGCATCCGCGCACGCCCCTCCGGCGGCTTCTCCACCAAGATCAGGTTATGCGGAATGCGCCTCGGCCTTGGCAATATCGGCACCGCCAAGGAGGCCACCCGCACGTACGATGTGGTGGCGTGGCGCCTCCGGTGGCCTCATAGAACATTGAGCTTCCCCAACGGGCCGACATGGGAGCGGCCGCAGGAGCTCGCGCCTCTGCCGCGGCTTATCACCGACGAGGATCGTCGTGACAACCGGAGGCGGGAGCACCGTCTCGGCATCGCCAAGATGGACGAGGAAGCCATGGTGCTGTGGCGCCAACACTTCCCGCAGGACATCATCAACGAGCGCGAGTTCTATGTGCAAAGGAGGGCGGAGAGGGAGAAGAGGAGGGCGGAGCGAGCCGCCTATCGCGAGGACAAGCGTACGCGAAAAGCGGACGCTCAGTTCAACATGAGTCTAGGAGTAGCGTCACCTTGGGAATCCGATGACGATCGGTATCTTCACGCCTACATTGAGACGTCGAAGGAGGACATCACTGAGGATGAGTCGGACGACGAGGAGTAGTTGAACTATCTTTTTTTATCTATCTATGTTATATCTATGCTGATAAGTATCCTCTACTCTCTAGTCTCTACTCTCTATCTCTACTTCTCAATCTCAAAACTGTAAACTCTTTTTTAAAGTGCCATGCGTTGCGCTTCTGTTGGAGATGCTCTAACATTGCAGACGAGTGCTTTAATGTTTCCCAGAAGATGCGTGAGTATTAATATTAGTATATTTTTCTTGCCATGTTGAGATTTCAAAACCACGAGTGCGAACATGCAGAGGAGCAATGAAGACCAAACACTGGATATTGGGGACATCTTCAAGGAGCGTGGCAAGTTAAAGAGGAGTTGCACCGAACCTGTAAAACAAGCTTTGGTAAGTAACACCCTTTCAATTACTTTTGTTTAGCCTCGTGTTCTTCGATGTGTATATGTCGTAGTTTCTGTTTCTCTTAGCGTCGTGTTCTTCGATGTGTAAGAAGAAGAGTCTTAATCGTCCTAATGCTTTCATTTTCAGCTTGATGTAGGAAGTGGGTGTTCTCACCTTGTAGTCTATTTTTATATTTTTCCTTTCGAATTCACTTCTGCGAGTCTTGTTTATCTGGATTCTACTAAATTGATCTGGGTTGCTCTGAGTATTGATCTAAAAAAGAAGTAACTTCATGTCAGGATGCAGTTCCTGCGAGGAGGGAAGTATGGTTAACCTCGAGATCATGTTTCCAAATTGAGGCTGGATTACGCACAAGGTGCCAGTTCCCTAATGATGCTGGATTAGACACAAGGTGCAAATTCCCAGATGATGCTGGATTACACACAAGCCAGGTGGAGTCGGCAGCTGTTCGTGTCCTTGTGGCTCTAGTAAAGGCTGAAAGAGCATGCAGCAGCCCTTCATAATGTAGCTGAGTTCCTAAAGAAGTGAAAAGAGCAATGATATGCTCTCTTCACCCAAGCCAAAGAAGAGATGGAAGAAGCCAGAAATAAGCTAGCAAAGGCAGAGCAGGCTAGGCGTGTTGATACGTCCATTTTGCATCATGCTTTTATATCAATATTTATTGCATTATGGGCTGTTATTGCACATTATATCTCAATACGTATGGCTATTCTCTCTTATTTTACAAGGTTTACCATGAAGAGGGGGAATGCCGGCAGCTGGAATTCTGGCTGGAAAAGGAGCAAAAATTGGGTTCGACACTCTTACTTATCGAAAAGACTACGATAGATCCCCTATACTTGTGGGTCATCAAGACTCTTTTCTGGCGCCGTTACCGGGGAGTGTAGCACTTTTGGTGAGTGGAACTTGGTAAGGAAACATTTATATAGTGTGCTGAAATTTTTACATTACTTGTCACTATGGAAACTAATCCTTTGAGGGGCCTGTTTGGGGTATCTTCGCCCCAACCAGAAGAGCAAAGAGATGCTCCTCAACCTACTGAACTTTATGACAATATTCACTTTGAGATTCCTTCGCGTATGATAGAAAAACTCCTAGCTAATCCTTTTGCAGGAGACGAAACATTGCATCCCGACTTACACCTTATCTTTGTGGATGAAGTTTGTGGATTATTTAAGCTTGCAGGTATTCCCGATGATGTTGTCAAAAGGAAGGTCTTCCCTTTATATTTGAAGGGAGATGCCTTGACATGCTATAGGCTATGTGATGATACGGGATCTTGGAATTATAAGCGATTGAAGTTGGAATTTCACCAGAAGTTCTATCCTATGCATCTTGTTCATCATGATCGTAATTACATATATTATTTCTGGCCTCTCTAAGGAGAAAGCATCGCTCAAGCTTGGGGGAGGCTTAAGTCAATGTTATATTCATGCCCCAATCATGAGCTCTCTCGGGAAATGATTATTCAGAATTTTTATGCTCGGCTTTCTCTTAATAATCGCAACTTGCTCGATACTTCCTGTCTTTGGTTCTTATATGTCAAGACTATTGATTTCAAATGGGACTTATTGGAAAGAATTAAACGCAACTCAAGATTGGGGTTCCGACGATGGTAAGGAGTCGTATGACACCTAAGTTCGATTGTGTTAAATCTTTTATGGATACCGATGCTTTTCGTGGATTTAGCGCTAAGTATGGACTTGACTCGAGATAGTAGCTACTTTTTGTGAATCTTTGCTACTCACGTTGATCTCCCTAAAGAGAAGTGGTTTAAATATAATCCTCCTGTTGAAGCGAAAGTAGTTGCACCTATTACGGTCGAAGAGAAGACTATTACATATAGTGATCCTATTATTCCTACTACTTATGTCGAAAAACCTCCTTTTCCTGTTAGGATAAAAGATCATGCTAAAGCTTCAACTGTTGTTCGTAAGAGCAATATTAGAACTTATACACCTCCTGAGCAAATCAAAGTTGAACCTAATGTTGCTATTGTTAAAGATCTCTTGTCTGATAATATTGATGGGCATGTTATTTATTTCTGTGATGAAACTGCGAGAATTGCCAAACCTTGTGCTAAAAATAAACATAGACCTGTGGTAGGCATGCCTGTTATTTCTGTTAAGATAGGAGAACATTGTTATCATGGCTTATGTGATATGGGTGCTAGTGCTAGTGCAATACCTATTGAGTTATACAAAGAAATTAAGCACGATATTGCACCTACTGAGTTAGAAGATATTAATGTCACAATTAAACTTGCCAATAGAGATACTATTTCACCAATGGGAATTGTTAGAGATGTTGAAGTCTTGTGTGGGAAAACTAAATATCCTGCTGATTTTCTTGTTCTTGGCTCCCCACAAGATAGCTTTTGTCCCATTATATTTGGTAGACCCTTCTTGAACACCGTTAATGCTAAGATAGATTGCGAAAAGGATGTTGTTACTATTGGTCTAGGTGATATGTCTCATGAGTTCAACTTCTCTAAATTTCGTAGACAACACCGTGAAGAGGAATTACCTAGTTGGGATGAGATTATTGGTCTTGCTTCCATTGCTGTTCCTCCAACTGATCCGTTAGAACATTATTTATTAGACCATGAAAACGATATGTTTATGAAGGAAAGGGAAGAAATAGATGAAGTGTTCCTTAAACAAGAACCTATGCTAAAACATAACCTTCCCGTTGAAATTCTTGGGGATCCCCCTCCACCCAAGGGTGATCCCGTCTTTGAACTCAAACCTTTACATGATAATCTTAAGTATGCTTATCTTGATGAAAAATAAATATATCATGTTATTATTAGTGCTAACCTTTCAGAGAAAGAAGAAGAAAGATTATTGAAAACTCTGAAGAAGCACCGAGCTGCTATTGGATATACTCTGGATGATCTTAAGGGCATTAGTCCCACATTATGTCAACACAAAATTTCAGTGGAGAAAGATGCCAAAGCAGTTAGAGATCCTTAAAGACGATTAAATCCCAAAATGAAGGAAGTGATAAGAAAGGAGATACTAAAACTCCTAGAGGAAGGTATTATTTATCCCGTTGCTGGTAGTGAATGGGTAAGCCCTGTCCATTGTGTCCCTAAAAAGGGAGGTATTACCGTTGTTCCTAATGATAAAGATGAATTGATCCCGCAAAGAATTATTACAGGTTATAGGATGGTAATTGATTTTCGTAAGTTAAATAAAGCTACTAAGAAAGATCACTACCCTTTACCTTTTATTGATCAAATGCTATAAAGACTATCCAAACACACACATTTTTGCTTTCTAGATGGTTATTCTGGCTTCTCTCAAATATTCTGGCTTCAGCAAAGGATCAATCTAAAACTACTTTTACTTGCCCTTTTGGTACTTTTGCTTATAGACATATGCCTTTTGGTTTATGTAATGCACCTGCTACCTTTCAAAGATGCATGATGGCTATATTCTCTGATTTTTGTGAAAAGATTTGTGAGGTATTCATGGATGACTTCTCCGTCTATGGATCCTCTTTTGATGATTGTTTGAGCAACCTTGATCGAAGTTTTGCAGAGATGCGAGGACACTAGTCTCGTCCTGAATTGGGAAAAGTGTCACTTTATGGTTAATGAAGGCATTGTCTTGGGGCACAAGATCTCCGAGAGAGGTATTGAAGTTGATAAAGCCAAAGTTGATGCTATTGAAAAGATGCCATGTCCCAAGGACATAAAAGGTATAAAAAGTTTCCTTGGTCATGCCGGCTTTTATAGGAGGTTTATTAAGGACTTTTCTAAAATCTCTAGGCCTCTGACTAATTTATTGCAAAAGATATTCCTTTTGTCTTTGATGATGATTGTTTGGAAGCATTCAAACACTTAAGAAAGCCTTGATCATCGCACCTATTGTTCAAATTCACCGATTGGAATTTGCCTTTTGAAATTATGTGTGATGCTAGTGATTATGCAGTAGGTGTTGTTTTAGGGCAAAGAGTCGATAAGAAATTGAATGTTATCCAGTATGCTAGTAAGACTCTTGATACTGCCCACAGAAATTATGCTACTACTGAAAAAGAGTTCTTAGCAGTTGTGTTTGCATGTGATAAGTTTAGACCTTATATTGTTGATTCCAAAGTTACTATTCACACTGATCATGCTGCTATTAAATATCTTATGGAAAAGAAAGATGCTAAGCCTAGACTCATTAGATGGGTCCTCTTGCTCCAAGAATTTGATTTGCATATCATTGATAGGAAGGGAGCTGAGAACCCCGTTGCAGACAATTTGTCTAGGTTAGAGAATGTTCTTGATGACCCACTACCTATTAATGATAGTTTTCCTGATGAACAATTAGCGGTTGTCAATTGTTCTCGTACTTCTCCTTGGTATGCTGATTATGCTAATTACATTGTTGCTAAATATATACCGCCTAGTTTCACATACCAACAAAAATTATGCTACTACTGAAAAAGAGTTCTTAGCAGTTGTGTTTGCATGTGATAAGTTTAGACCTTATATTGTTGATTCCAAAGTTACTATTCACACTGATCATGCTGCTATTAAATATCTTATGGAAAAGAAAAGATGCTAAGCCTAGACTCATTAGATGGGTCCTCTTGCTCCAAGAATTTGATTTGCATATTATTGATAGGAAGGAGCCGAGAACCCGATTCTTGCATAATTTGTCTAGGTTAGAGAATGTTCTTGATGACCCACTGCCTATTAATGATAGTTTTCCTGATGAACAATTAGCGGTTGTCAACACTTCTCGTACTTCTCCTTGGTATGCTGATTATGCTAATTACATTGTAGCTAAATATATACCGCCTAGTTTCACATTCCAGCAAAAGAAAAAGTTCTGTCATGATTTAAGACATTACTTCTGGGATGATCCACACCTTTGTAAGAAGGAGTGGATGGTATTATTAAACGTTGTGTGCCTGAGCATGAACAGGAACAAAACCTACGCAAGTGTCACTCTGAATCCTATGGAGGACTCCACGCTGGAGATAGAACTACACACAAGGTACTACAATCTGGTTTTTATTGGCCTACTCTTCTCAAAGATGCTCGTAAGTTTGTCTTATCTTTTGTGGTGCTATAAAAATCAACAACTTCGAAGGCACAAATACGAGGGTGGTAAACGGTCAAAGAATTAAACATTATATTTCAGGTAATCCTATCAATGTTGAAACTAATATTATTGAAACCATAACCCCTGAGGAATACATAAGGGACACTTTACGTAACGCATTGCATCTCGAAAAGGCATAGGTACGTGGTACGGTAGTAAACCGACTCCAAAACAACTCTAATGGCAATTTTATCAGTTTTGGATTATTTAAGAATTTTAGGAAGAAAGAAGTAGTCTGAAAGGGACACGAGGCTCCCACGAGAGGAGGGCGCCCCCACAGGGTGCGCCTGTCTCGTGGGCACCTCGTGCAGCCTCCTGACTCTGTTTTCTTGTATGTTATGTATTTTGGTCGGTAAAAATTTCATTATATATACTCCCGAAGGTTTTGACCACCGTATCACGCAAATATCCTCTGTTTACGTTTTGAGCTATTCCTGTTGCAGAATAAAGCAAGATGTCTTCTCAGGAGTCAGTTGGAGAGAGCCGGGTGTCTCACCCAACGCCAGGTCCAGGAGCAAATAGCGAGGCCTATCACTTTGGACCATCAACGGAGGATGAGATTGAGGCTGATTTGAAAAGGGTAGACGCCATGGAGGAGGATTAAGAAGTTACCTCTCGTCTTCGAGCAGAATTAACTATGGGGGAACTACCTAGCCTAGCTGTCCCTACTTCGAAGCTATGTAGCATCCTTGGGTGAAAGGAGCCTTCTCCGTTACGGGCAAGCTCCGTAAAGAAAATATGGACCTCAAACAACAAGTTAATAAGCTCGAGGAGGAGTTGAAGGGCATAATCGCCAAGAAGATCATAACACCAACCATGAAGAAGGAGAAATAATCATATGGGTATGGGTACTCCCCTTGGCAACTGCCAAGCTTGGGGGAGGTGCCCCGGTATCGTATCACCATCACACTATTGTCTTTACCGCTTTATTTAGTTCGATCCTTTATTTAGTTTGATCTAGTAGATTGAAGTTTTGATATCAAGTAGTTTTGAGTTTTGCATTGTGATCTCTTTATGTAAGCGAGTCCGTGTGCTATCTATAATAAAGATTAGTGTTGATTCAAGGGCTCTGCTATGTTGCTATGATCTTGAGAAAGTAGAAAGAACAAAAGAGTTCATATTGATCTTATGGATAGTGATAACTTCACAGATAGAAAGTATGAGGCATAAAAATTATTGAGAGTTGATGAACGTAGCCTTGGTCATCGTTGCAATTAATAGGAAGTGATAAGGAAAGAGGGGTTAACATATAAATATATTATCTTGGACATCTTTTATGATTGTGAAGCACTCATTAAGTATGACATGCTAAAAGACTTGATGTTGGACAAGGAAGACAACGTAATGGTTTATGTTTTCCGACATCTCAATTAAAGTATATTGTCATTGACCTTCCAAACATGTTGAGCTTGACTTTCCCCCTCATGCTAGCCAAATTCCTTGCACCAAGTAGAGATACTACTTGTGCTTCCAAATATCCTTAAACCCAGTTTTGCCATGAGAGTCCACCATACCTGCCTATGGATTGAATAAGATCCTTCAAGTAAGTTGGCATCGGTGCAAGCAATAAAAATTGCTCTCTAAATATGTATGACTTATTAGTGCAGAGAAAATAAACTTTGTATGAACTTGTTGTGGAAGTAATAAAAGCGACGGACTGCATAATAAATGTCCACATACAAGGGGCAATATGAAGTGACGTTCTTTTGCACTAAGACTTTATGAATCAACCCTAAATGCGCATGACAACCTCTGCTTCCCTCTGCGAAGGGCCTATCTTTTACTTTATGTTTTACTTTATGCTTGAGTCAAGGGGTTGCTCACCTTTCCCTTTTTTTATTTTTATCCTTTGGCAAGCTCCTCGTGTTTGAAAGATCATGATACATATATCCAATTGGATGTAAGTTGGCATAGGCTATTATTGTTGACATCACCTAAAGGTGAATACGTCGAGAGGCAATACAATAAGCCCCTATCTTTCTCAGTGTCCGGCTGAAACTCTATAATCACAAGTATTACGCGAGTGTTAACAATTATAGGGGACTACGAGATAGTTGAGTATGTGAGCTTGCTGAAATCTCTATTATTGACTCTTTCCGATGTTACAATAAATTGCAATTGCTTCAATGACTGAGATTATAGTTTGTTAGTTCCCAATGAAGTTTTTGAACCACACTTGACATTGTGAATTGCTTATTACTTGAGCATAGGAAATCATATAACAAAATCCATATATGTTGTTGTTATTAGAATGATCATGATGCCCTCATGTCCGCATTTTATTTTTATCGACACCTCTATCTCTAAACATGTCGACATATTTTTCGATTTCGGCTTCCGCTTGAGGAGAAGCGAGGTCTAAGCTTGGGGGAGTTGATACGTCCATTTTGCATCATGCTTTTATATCAATATTTATTGCATTATGGGCTGTTATTACACATTATATCTCAATACTCATGGCTATTCTCTCTTATTTGACAAGGTTTACGTGGTGGTGCCGGAGAAATCAAACAGCACCCCACTTGTATTGGCTCTAAAACCAGTGACACAAAACATAGGACCGACTCCAGCAGACTGTACCCATACTTCACTGGCCACACCACTAGCCCCACAACACAGGACCTGCACTCCAGCAAAACGTATGCCGATTTCAGTTTCCATAGCACCAACAGATCACGTAAAAATCCCACTCCAAAGAAAAACTACAGAAGTCCATCGCCAAAGACCTATCCCAACTGCAGAGACGGCCAATTCTCGCAGATTGGAACCCCATTCCGATTATTCCCGATTTAAAAGACAAAGCTTTCAATGTTGTTAGGGACTACGTGCATATATTCCCATCATGGGAAGATTATAGTGAAGACAAACACCATTTTCACATCTTCCTATCCCACTTACGTGTAAGTGCTATTATTCATGGTGATTATTTTCCTGTTTTCTGCTGATTGAACACATCAATGATTTACATTACATTGTTGTAAGTAGGTGAGGGTCAATCTGGATAGTCATGACGAGCAAAGCTTCCTTGCGCTTTTCAAGGAAGCATTACAGCAATATTGATGTTACCTGAGGAAATCACAATTTGATGGCAAGTCTATAAATGAATTTCTAGTGAAGTCTCCTGTGCTAAATTTAGAAGACATTGAATGGAAAAACCTTGTTATGCACTGGTCTCGTTCCCAGGATGAGTTACTATCTATGATATCACATGACAATTTGAACTTCTAATTTTCCGCATGTGCCTTATGGATCTTTTTTGCAGGAAATCTGCTCGAAGAAGAATTCCGGTTTGAAAAGGACGACAGAATATCGCAAATATGCTGCCCGCTGCTTTGCTCTTGTTAGTACCTGTTGTCCTATATCACTGTACTTGCAATACATACCTGGTTCATTATGTGACAGCAGTATGCATGATAGCTTGCTTATCAATTGTTCGCTCCAAATTATCTGATCTGTATGAATGGTTACATTAGTGTAGAATATATCCATGCCAATGGATTTTTTTAGCTCTGCAATGTTCTTGTAAGTACCTGTTGTCCTTTATAAGTGTACTTGTATTGACAGCTAGTTGTACATGTACCATCACTCTGCAGCTTATTTTCCTTTGCCCTCCATTTTCAACACATCAGATCTATATTTACTCTTACCATAAGGTTGGATAACACCGATGGTACTGAAGAAGTTTAGCTCTGCATTGCTCTTGGCTGTACCTTTTGCCTGTATCGTCAGATTTACATTTATAGCTACTTGGTTATGTAGCATCACTCTTCATCTTATCTTAAATATTCTCCATTTTTTCTTATATTATCACATCTATATTTACTCTTAACAAAATGTAGAATAAAGGCAATGCTTATGAAGAAGATTCTGTGGTAAACTTCTTGAATTGCCCCCCCCATCAGCATGTACAAGGGCTTTATAGAGCCTGTCTTCACCAATAATGTAAGTTTGTCCTTCTCAAGCCTTCAAACTTTGTTGTGTATATTTGGTTAGGCATGACTGCAAAAGCTGTTTATTTTTGGTGTTTGCATCAAATTGCATGTTTAAAGTTTATTATGTAGTTCATAAACAAAAGTTTGTCCTTCTCAATTTAAGTTTTCAGTTGTACAACCAAGTTCATTCTCCGTACCATGTAAGTTAAACTATACAGAGCAAGTGATCTTCTTTTGCACTGCATGTATGCTTCTGTTCTTGATCCGTAATCCAGTGGTGTGGTGAACCTACCCACTACAATACAATGTCATATTCTGCAGTGTCTTAACTATGAACAATGTCATATCATTCTACTATTATTTAAACCGTCTCTTTATTTGCCAATCTGAAATGGGATAAATTGACAGCACACTAACCATTGATACTTATGAGTTCTTGATCTGTAATCCAGCGGTGTCGTGAAGCTGCCAACTCCTTCACAATTTCATTTCCTGCCATGTCTTGACCTGAACAATACCATATTGTGTTAATGCTATTTTAAACTGTGTCACTTTGTTCGTCAGTAAGAAATGTGATGAATTGTCAGCACTCATACTTATATGTGCAAAACATGTCATCTGTCTCCTTGTTTATCTTTCAGAGTGAGGAGGATATAAGTGTCAAACAAGCGCAGTCTCATCAGCTTGCTCAGCTACTTGCGTTGCAGCTCCCGAGTAGGGCTAACCTTTATTGAATCTATTGAAGTGCTGACGGTTTTTTATATTATTTTGCCGGCGTGTTTATTTGCACTGGTGGCGATCTTTGATGCCCAGTGTATGTAATCTGCTGTCTGCTTGTGCTTTATTATCATAGTGGCGAACTTTGATGCCAAGTGGATGTAATATGCCGTAATTTCTTTATTTTATAGTCTAGGTTTTTTCTTATTCACGATACATGCTGCAGTTATTTTACTATATATATATCATGTCTTCGCAGTAAACCGGCCAAACTGTAAAATTACGGTACATAATTGGGCCATCATGCAAATCACTATGTATGATCCGCATCATGGGCCCAGTCATCTTGGTCCGTTAACAGGCCTAAATGTAAACTGGCCCACAAGTAGATTCGGGCCTTTAATAGGCCGAGTAAACCGCCGGCCCTATTTTCGCAAGAAAACTCAATGGGCTTTTAGGAGGCTGAAAAGTAAGTTGGGCCCGAAACGTGCCGAACAACACACGGGCCGGCAGCAGGCCGAAATAGACCCTGGCCCATGATTGTGCCAATCACATCACGGGCCGTTAATAGGCCAAAATTGTCTCGGTCCTTGTTTGGCCCAATCAGATTATCGGATGTGAGCAGGCCTGATGCAAACCGGGCCGTAGTTAGGCTCAACTATATGACGGGCTTTTAACAGGATGAAATAAATATAGGACCGAAATGTTAAATGGGCATTTAACAGGCCGAAACTAATATCAGGCCAAATTACTAAATGGGCCTTTAGCAAGTGGGCCCAAAAGTATAGCATCCAGTTGACGGACCGAATCTGATATGGGCCATAATTTGACCCAAAGCCTTTTAAAGGGCCGGATCTTATCTGGGCCGTAATTTGGCCCAGAACATGGTAGGCTTTTAGAGAGCTGGATCTCATATTGGTCTTTATTAGGCCCGGAACATGGCAGGCTGTTAATGGACCGGATCAAATATGGGCCGACATTTGGCCCAAAACATGGCAGCCTGTGAATGGGCCGGACCACTAGTGTCCTCAAAATCTTGTGGGCCTTTAGCTGGGCCGGCCCATTATGGTCTGCAAAATCTTGTGGGCCTTTAGCTGGGCCGGCCCATTATGGTCCGTGAAAATCTTGTGGGCCTTTAGTTGGGTCGGCCTATTATGGTCTGCAAAATCTTGTGGGCCTTCAGTTGGGCCAGCCCATTTAGCCAATATGGGCCTCTGTTGGACCCTGCCATGTGTCGACGTATCATAGGCATGTCTCCTCTAATGGACGGGCGACATCTGGCCCACCGAGAAGCACACACGTGTTTCCTCCGGCCAATCAGAATTTTACACGTGGAAAATCACCGTTGGTCCAGGCTGTTAACGGGTTATTGGATCCAAAACCGGACCCGATAGCTTAACGGCGAGCCGTTACGGTGGATGCTACGTGTCGGTCACCCTTGACGAAGGCACTTCTATGACACTCGAATTATCGTCATGGAAGTGGACACTTCCATGATGATAATTTTGGTAGTGTCATGGAACACTTCTACGACATCACAGGTATGACTATCTTGATTCTATCATAAAATCGTCATGGATGTACATGCATGACAGAAAACATGACCGACTGGCGCCCTTGGTCGTCATGGCTTGCATCATGGGCACCTCGCGAGGTACCCTGCCTTGAACTCTCCGCCTCCTCATGAGCCAGCCTGATGAGGCCGTGCCTGAGGAAGCTCCTTGTCGTCCGCCCCGCGAGGCTTGGCCCCTCGCGAGGGTCCTGAGCTTGTGTTGATGAAGATGGGCTGTCCTGGGCCTCCTTTGAGCCACGCCGCATGCCGCAGTGCAAGTCTGGGACCCCTGCTCCCGAGCACGATAGTAGCCCCCGGGCCCACGGCGCGCTCGAACTTGGCCGAGCAGAGAGGCGAAAGGGCAAGTGCAAAGCGTCGCGGGCCCTAACAGCCTGCGGCCTTGGGCGCCGCATGGCGGTTGATTGGATGCGTGCGCACTGCTTCCCCACGGTGCCTCGGTAACCGCCCGGATTCGACAGGTCCCTGCATGTAGAGTTGGGCATTATGACTGGTGATCGTGGAGGCCGACGGTTGTCCTTCCCCGGCTATAAGTACGGAACGGCGCGCGCCCTTCTAGTCTATCTTTCTGCTTCTCCTCTTCCTTGCCTCGTCTGGTTGCCATGGCTCCTATCCGCCAGTTCTCCAGGGAAGAGAAGGGAAAGGCTCCTCAAGAGGATCCTGACCCGCTCCCCCCAAAGAAGCGGCTTGCTCTCTGGTGTCAGGGCAGGAGCACTCGCCAGGAGGCGCCCATGCCCTGGTGCGTGCGGCCGCCACCAGGATTTCCTCTTCCCTTGTACGCGCATATTGGTGGCCCTAAAGGGGGTGACGCCGGGCGCCACGAGCGGCGCCGCCAACGATGCCGGCGGGTCACGAAGGTGTGCGTCTTCCCCCCTGGAGTCCACGCCGAGGGCTCCTGCCGGGAGTTTGTGCTTCGCATCGCTGCGCCTCCTAAGTCTTGGATTCGTCTTCCTTCTTTCTTCGCCTCCGTCGTCCGTGAAGGAACCCCACAGGACTCAGGCTGCAAAGACGCCGGCCGCAGCACCCTCATGACAGGCAGAAGTTGCGGTAGTTGCCCCGGGCGAGGTCTTCATGACTCGAGGCTGGGACGAGGTCGCCCGGGTCTGCAGGGCGAGGGGCGCCCTCACGATCCACCTGGAGTACGATGGTGCTTCGGTGGTGTCCTTCAAGGTCTTCGACGCGGAGGGTCGCCGGCTGGAGTGCTGCCCCGGGAGAGGTGGTCGGGGTCCTGCTGTGGTGAGACGGAGGCCGACCGACCACTCCCTTGGCAGCTTCTCAGGCGACGAAGGCGCCGGAGGATCCAGCGACTCCGCCGAGCTCTTCACGACGCCGGAGACGAGCGACGACAGCTACGAGCCCCCGAGCCTGCGCCGCTCCCGGAGCAGGCGAGGTCGTCAGTCGTCGCCGCCTCGATCCTGGATGGGGTCGGCTCCGGACCGGTGGCCCATCGCTGATGATGGCGTCTGCGGTGGTCCCTCAGAGATAGGACTCCTTAGGATTCGCGTCTTTTGTTCCTGCGAGGAGCCAAGAATGTACCCCGTGGGGGCTTGTAAGATGTTTGTAGCTTCATTTGTCAATATGATCCTTATTGTGTTGTGAGGCAATGCGGGATGCTCATTCCATTCTAGCTCAGTTTCTTCCTTTAAGACCTCGTGAGGGCTTGGTGCTCTGCGTCGACAGGTCCCAGTCCCAAGGCGGCTTTAGCCGTCGCTGGTATGCTAGGTCGCGATGCCGTGGTCAAGGCCAGGAGGTGAGCGGCCCGAGGTCCGATAAGAGCCTCTGAGTCGCGATGCTGAGGGGGTCCCCCTTGGAGCTCAAGCAGCCATCATTCGGTGAGAAAGGAGAGCGACGTTGCTAACACGGAGTTGCATTGAGTGTGGGGATGGTATTGTGATGAATAGTGTGTCCGGAGGGTGACTTATCTCGAGGGTCAGGACAATGCTTCCTGGTGCGGTGCTAGGTCCTTGCCTTGGCCGGCGAGAGATTGCGTGGCGAGGTCGTTTCGTGCTCATTGGAGGGACCCTGCAGGTTCACCACAAACGGAACAAGAGATCGCCGTGGCGATCGTTAGTCCTATCGTTAGTTGCTTTGGAGAGGCACGAGAGGCCTCGCGAGGTGTGTCGGGGCACCCGTGAGCCAGCGCGGGACTCACGAGGCCCTACCTCAAGGCGGGTTGCGCCTGGCTCTGGGCCTTATCTTCGAGTGTGCTCCTGCAAATTTGGCCAGATGTCGGTGATCTACGTCTTCGGGTTCCGGCTCTCGGGCTGGTCTCAGCCGTCGCTGGCAAGCCAGGTCGCGATGCCATGGACAAGACCAGAGGGTGAGGGCCGGAGAGCCGGTAGGAGCCCTAAGTCGCGATGCTCGTGCACCCCCCATTAACGCTGCAAGCTGGATTAGATGACGCAACTCACGTCCTCGGGTCCTCGCTCTCGGGCTGGTCTCACCCAGCCGGCAAGCCGTGTCGTGATGCCATGGACAAGACCAGAGGGTGAGGGCCGAGGGACGGTAGGAGCCCCGAGTCGCGATGCTCGTGCACCCCCCTTTAACGCCAAGAAATGGGTTGGATGGCGAAACTCACGTTCTCGGGTCCCGGCTCTCGGGCTGGTCTCGACCATCGGCGGCAAGCCAGGTCGCGATGCCATGGACAAGACCAGAGGGTGAGGGCTGGAGAGCCGGTAGGAGCCCTGAGTCGCGATGCTCAGGCACCCCCCTTTAACATGCAAGATTCCGCCACCCAGGAAAAGGCACCAAATAGCAAGCATGGTGGAGCGAAAGCATAATCCTAAGGAAAAAGTAGGAAGGATCCATGCCGCTGGGACTGGCCCGAGCGGCTTGGGGATGATGTAGCCCGAGGGGCGCCCCCAACAGGATAGGCTAACAACATGAAATAAAAGGGATACATGCCGCAGGGACGGACCCACGCGGCCTGGGAATAATGCGCCTCAAGGCGCCCCACCGGAAATAAAACTTAAAGATGTTACCCGTGATGTTGGGGATGAAGTGTTGTTGATGTAGCAGACTCGGTGGGCTGCGGAGCCGATCCTCACGAGCCCCCAGCCCGGGGCCTCGGGAGGCTCGGGAGGCGTTGGCGGCTCCTCGGGGCCATCTCCATCTCCGCCAGGCTGTGGGCGTGCCTGACCTCTTGAGCCTCCAGGATGGTCCTCATGAGACGCTGGTGCGCAGCAGCCGCGTTTGGCAGGCCATAAGGCATGCGTACGTAGCTGTGGGGCAGACCCTCGCAACGTCCCACTCGCGAGGGCCAGAGGCGCTCTTGAGATGCGGCTCGGTTGAGCCCTGGTATGTCGATGCAGACGCGCAGCCCACCATCCTCGCCTGGATGGGGGGCCACAGCGGGTAGGCGGCGGCTGCCCCTCATGATCCTTGACTCCTGTAGCTCCTGAATGGCCTTGCTGATGAACTCTTGAGGGTTCTGTCCTCCTGGTCTTGCTCCTGCTTGGGGGAAACGTGCTTCGAAACACGCCTCCACGTGGTGCCCAAGCGCCTCCCTCGAGACCTCGGCGAGGTCGGCGGCCCTCCAAGGGAGAGCCCCCGAGCCCTGCCCGAGGAGGGCGTCGGGCGCGCTTTCCTATGCGATGGAAGGAGGCTCCCCCTGGCCCCGTGCGGACCCTGAGGGGCCTGTCTCTTGAAGAGCCGGGCCGGTCGATGTATTCTTCTTCTTGGGTGCGGCTTCAGGAGGCCTCCTGCTGCTATGGTCTTGGTCTTCCAGCGATGCGGCCTGAAAAGCTCGCTCCAGGGAGCACACTGCATCTCTCTCTTCGCAGGGCACCGTGATGACTCAGCCGCTTCCTGGCATCTTGAGGATGTTGTAGCCATGGTGGGTTACGACCATGAATTTGGCCAACGCTGGGTACCCGAGGATGGCATTGTACGGCAGGCGAATGTGGGCGACGCCGAAGTCGATGAGCTCGGTGTGGTAGTTGGCGTGGGCCCCGAAGGTGATAGGAAGGCGGACCTGCCCGATCGGGACCGTGGAGCCGTCGGTGACTCGGAGAAAGGCTTGGTTGGCTGAAGCCGACTCGTAAGGCACTTGAAGATTGTTGAATGTCTCCACGGACAGGACGTTGAGCCCTGCTCCGCCGTCGATGAGGGTCTTGGTGACTAGCACATTGCTGATGATTGGGGAGCAAAGCATCGGGAGAACTCCGGCTGTGGCTGCGCACTTGAGCTCCACCCAGGATGCAGGCAATCGCACGCGCTTCCTGGAAGCCCCCAGCCCCCTCGTCCTGATGACGGTCTTCGATTCTCCTTGGCGGCGGCGGCAGCGGAGGGAGGCCTGCGTTCCCTTGCGGGCGATCCTCACGAGGCTGATCCCTCCAGCCCCCTCGCGAGGTGGGTCTTGCCAGCGGTCCTCGCGAGGTTGGTCGTGCCACCCTTGGCGCGGGCTGCGGTCTTCCCAGCGTCCTGCATTCCTTCCTCCTCCTCGGCCGTAGCCCCGGTCGTTGCGCTCGGGGCGTCTGCCGACCCTTCCTTCGCGCACGGCCCGGAGCTCTTGACATTCATTGGTGTTGTGGGTGTGGAGGTCGTGGTACACGCAGTACCGTCTGCCCTTGGAGGACTCGGGCTGATCTCTGCCTCGCTTGGTGTCTGGTTCGGACGCGAGCACGGCAGCCCCCTTGCGCTTCACGTCCTTTGCCTTGGACTTCTTCTCTTCGGGATCCGCGGCAGGCAGCTCGAGGAGGGAGAGGCACCCCTCCTCAGCCCTGGCGCACTTGGTCGCCATGTTGAACAGCTCCAGGGAGGTGCACAAATCTTCATGCATCGCCAGCTCCTCCTTCATCTTGACGTCGCGCACGCCGTCGGAGAAGGCAGAGATGATGGCCTCCTCCGTTACCACAGGGATCTTGAGGCGTAGCGTTGTTGAAGCGCTGGATGTACTTTTGCAAGGTTTCCCCTGGCTGCTGCTTGATTCGGCGCATGTCGCTCACGGCGGGTGGCCGGTCGCGAGTACCTTGGAAGTTGGCGATGAAGCGGGTACGCATCTCGGCCCAGGAAGAGATCGTGCTCGGGCCGAGTCCGGAGCCAAAGGGCCCGTCCTTGAGCGCCATGGGAAACCAGTCCGCCATGACTTTTTCATCCCTGTTGGCAGCCTCGATGCCTAGCTCATAAAGCTGGAGGAACTCCGTAGGGTCGGCGGTGCCGTCGTAGCGTGGAGGCAGGTCCGGCTTGAACTTGGCTGGCCACGCGACGCTGCGCAGCTCGGAGGTGAAGGCGCGGCAGCCCGCCGTGGCCGCGGGGGGCCTTGGACGGCAGAGAGCTTGGTCTTGCAGGCCTCCCTGCACCGCGGTTGGGGGCAGTGCAGGGTCTTGACGGGCTGGAGCGGGGAGCGCTCGAGCAGCTTCTTGCGGGCGAGGAACTTCTTGGCAGCTCTGCTCTTGCTGCTGGCGCTGGCGGAACAGTTCCGCCAGGTCACAAGCGCTTTGGGGCTGTGGGCGCCGTCTTGAGGAGGAGGCGGCTGAGGCACCCCGGGAGCTTCATCGCCCGCATGGGGCGGGGTGCGGTGCAGCGAGACCGACGGCGCGGGGTCGCCTCCTGCAGAGCGGACGAGCTCGGCGACTCGGTCGAGCCATTCTTCAGTGAAGCGTCGTCAGCGAAGCGTGTAGCAGGAGCTCGTTAGCGCGATGGCGCCTCGGGCCTCCATGGCGCCGAAGCGCGCGTGGCGAAAAACCAGTGGGGGTGGCGAAAGCGTGGCGGTGCGGCCGTCCGCCTCATGGGACGGGTGCTTTGGGGCGATGCTTGCTGCTCGTTCCCGCCGGGCCGATAAGCGGCGTTAGCGGCAGCGACGGGAACGACGAGGACGCCCGACGGGAGCCGTCTGGCGACATGGGAGGCGAGGGTGGCTCGGCGCTGGCGCCGCCCGGACGAGCGTCGAACATGGTTATGCGGTGGTCGGGAAGAACGTGGCGATGGAAGGCAGATTCGGCGCACTTTACCGGGCGCGCCAAATGTCGGATTTCGGGTTCCGCAGACCCTTAAGGTTCGAACTCAAAAGCGTGGAGATCCAACCCTCCACCGTCTCGTACCTCGCCGAATCGCAGGGACCTAAACTACTAAATAGAACAACACAAGAGACGCAAGATTTATACTAGTTCGGGCCACTGTTGTGGTGTAATACCCTACTCTAGTTTGTGGTGTGGTGGATTGCCTCTTGGGCTGATGAAGAACAGTACAGGGAAGAACAGCCTCGCGAGGTTCTGTTCTTGGTGGGTGTGATGAACTGCTAGGTGGTGTCCCGTCGCTCTAGCTTGAGGGTCGGGTCTGTATCTCTCTCTCTGGATTCCAAATGCCAGCTCTCTTCCTATCCGATCGTTCTGTTTTCCGATCGTCCTATCTCTCCTCCCTTTACTATGGTGGCTAGCTCTACTTATATAGACGAAGGCCCTGGGCCTATTCCCAAATATTGAGCGGGAAGGGCGCCAACAATTGGCCATTTTGAAGGGGAACAACGGGTACACTCATCCTGACTAAAGTTGGTCCTCGCCTGCCAAAGGCTCTGGTGATGACGCCTGCTTGGGCTCCACGATTACTCTCTTCCAGCCGTTGGGGGTGGTCTTGGTCTTGTTGCACCAAAACGGATGCCTTTGCTTGATGCTCTCGCCTGCGCTTGCTCCCTTTGCACCAAAGTGGAAAGGAGGACGCCAGCTGGCCTGGCGCCTCGATCGGGCGCCCTTGGTCGTCATGGCTTGCGTCATGGGCACCTCGCGAGGTACCCTGCCTTGAACTCTCTGCCTCCTCATGAGCCAGCCTGACAAGGCCGTGCCTGAGGAAGCTCCTTGTCGTCCGCCCCGCGAGGCTTGGCCCCTCGCAAGGGTCCTGAGCTTGTGTTGATGAAGATGGGTTGTCCTGGGCCTCCTTTGAGCCACGCCGCAGGCCACAGGCAGGCAAGTCTGGGGACCCCCGTTCCCAGAATGCCGACAGAGGCATACTTGCGGGGGCATCCGCGGGCTCCTTAGGCGGCGATGAGCCTGGCCCCTCCTTGGGGGCCTTTTCCTTTTCCACGGTGGAAAACTTCCTTGCTGGCACCATGGGCGCTCCGACAAGATGGCGGGGCGAAGAGGAAGAAGGAGGAGCAAGCAGCGAGAAGACGGGGATGAGCATGGGGCTCTGCCCCTTTCTCCCATTTATAGCCGGAGGGAGGCCAACCGCCGGCCTCCCACGATTCCAAGTAATGATGGTTTTTCTGCATGCAATAGGTAGTCGCCAAGTCAGGAAGTTGTCGGGGCAGCATGGGGAAGTGGAGACGCCCACGTCCCATCAAGCGCCACGTATCAACTCGGTCCAGAAGTAATTGGGGCCCGCGGCACTTGAACCTTGCCTCTTGGCTTCACCTCGAAGCCAAGCCCGAGCGTGCCTTGGGCCCGGGGCTACTGTCGGCGTTCTGGGAACTAGGGTACCCAGATTTTCCTGCCAGTAGCCCACGGCCTGGTATGGCCCATCTTCAGCACCGGCACAACAAGACCCTCTCGATGGGCCAAGTCTCGCGAGGCGGACGACACCAAGACCTCCGGAGGAATCAGCCTCCCTAGGCCGGCTCTCGAGGAGCGGTGAATCCTACACAGGCGCTCACCTCATGAGGTTGAGGTGACGCAAGCCATGACGACCAAGGCCAGGTGGGCGCCAGCGGGCGCAGAGCGGCAGGTTTCCTCTTTGGTGCTAAGGAGGCAAGCGTAGGCACGGGGTCCCGAGGAATAAGCCAAAGGTTTCCATTCCCGGGTAACGAGACCAAGACCGCCAGGATGGCAGGATGTATGTTATCGCTGACCCCACCATGGCGTCACGAGCAGAAGCTTTGCAGGCGAAGACCACCTTTCGTCAGGATAAGATGTACTATTTGTCCCCCTTCAAACTTGGCCACTATGGGATCCCTACCCGCCTTCATTTTGGAGGAAGAGGACCGAGGACACTATAAATATAGCTTAGCCACCACCATAGGAGGGGATCCGGGATCCAACCCAAATCCTCACTAGCTCACATCCACAAGAACATGCCTCCTAAGGTTGTTCTTCCCATGTACTAGTTCATCCTCAGCCCCTTGCGAGGCTAATCCACCCCAAAGAAGGAGTAGGGTCTTACACCGCAAAGTGGCCCAAACCTTGGTAAACTGCCGTGTCTCTTTCCTTTCCTGTTCATCGAGTTAGGCCGTGAGAATGACGAATTGGTTGGATGAATAGGTTGAGTTCTTCGCACACGCCCCATAGTTTAACCTTTCTTGGGTCAGCGGAGCCATGAATCTGACAACAATGTGGATACGTTGTGCGTGTGATAGAGACATAGAGAGGTGTGAATGTGCAAATGATCATGCATCAGTGAGACATAGAGAGATGCCGATATTTTGTGTATGCATGAGAGAATGGTCTTCTGTTTGTACTTGTGTGTGTGTGCCCGCGAGAGAAAGGAGCATCCGTAACACAACAACCAACTCTCTCTATTCGTCCGTCCCTCGCACAATCGCATGCAACACATGCATCAATGCACACATTTTGACACCCTCACCCGGCCCCTGCCCACCTCGAGGCACGCACATCACTCTATATCTTGCACGCACAATCTCTTCGTGAAAACCCTATTTAGCATGTAGCTTTCTATCACATACACACACATTCTCTCCATAGGTTTGATTTCTCTCAATATGTGACACACCCAACCACACACACACAGACACTACACACACACTCCCCCCTCCCCAGAGCACACAATTCATCACCATCCAAGGTCATATGGCGACCACCCTCGCTTGTGCTTCTCTGCACCCCAGGATGATGTGATGACGGCTGACTGACTCCTCCCCCCTCTCTCTTCCGCACAAAATTATCAATCCCTCAACCCATGAGATCCTTCCCCTCTCGACCATGTTTTTCCAGCTCTCTCATCAAACTCGTTCTCTCTTCTCCTTCCACATATACAAAATCTGGATGCACATCTCACGTATATTACATGTCTCCATCTTTCTGACAGAAATAACTTCCTCCTCTCTCTCTCTCTCTCTCTCTCTCTCTCGTTAGGTGTAACATCCCAAATATTCAATTTGGAATGTTATACATAGATCATTCATGCATATCATATTTTGTTGCATTTCGTTCTGCGATCCTCGAAATTCTAAGCAACTCAAGGACCCTCGGAGAGAGTTGGGGATTTCACTGTTTACATATTTGAATTTTATCAAATATTGAAACGAGGATTATTTGTTTTAATTATTTTTCTTTCCGAAAATATTTCATATTAAAATATATGAGAGGAGATCATATGACTTCTCCAAAATAAATGAAATATTAGAGGAAAAATATAAAAATCGAATATTTGATTTTATTCAGATTTTATTGCTATTTTATTCGCATTAGAAAAGTTGCATGTTTTCAAAATTGCATTTTAAGGCCAAGAAAATGTTCATGGTGTTCTAAATATTCTATTTAGATGGTGAAAATTTGTTTTGGCATTTTTAGATTTTTATTTATTTTTCTAGGATTTATTTTTGACGGAATCTGTTTAAAAAAAAGAGCCCACCTGACTGACTGGGCCGAGGCCCAGCTGGCCGAGCCACCCCCCACCGCCGTATCCCATGTGGAGACCGCGACGCCCCGCCGCCGCTCACCGTGGCCGAGTCGGCCACGCCGCCCCGCCCCCTCCAGCAAGCCACCTCCCCCCCTTTAAAAGCCGACCCGGGGCCCCCTGGAGCACCACGCCGAGCCGCCGCCACCGCAAGTCGCCCGCCCCGCCGCCTTGCGCGCTTCTTGCCGCCACCGCCGCTTCGCCATCGTCACACCGCCACCCAGCGCTGCCCGCCTCGCCAGCCGCCCTTGAAGCCGCCGAGCCGCCGATCCGATCCGATCTCGCCGTTTGTTTCTTTTTCGCTTTAGGTAAAACCGTCGGTTTTCTTATAAAACCCTAGTTTCGTTTTTTCAGATCGGTTCGTTTGTTTTCTCGGTTTAGTTTATTTAGCGGATGTTCGTCCGTACGTTCGTTTCAATGAACGGTTTTCGCTCGTTAGTTACAGACAACGAGCGTTCGTTCGTTAGCCTGTTCGTCAGTTTTTCTTTTTCTCCAGTTTTTCGCGATTATTTTCGATCACGATTTCTTATCTGATTTTCGTTTTAGTTTATCTTTTCGCTTGTTTATCGGAATCAGGCGATTCAAGCGCCTAGATCTTCGTCTCGAAACCCTCTTTCTGTTTAATCAACCTGAACAAGATTTGGTACTGTAAAATTTGACTTTAGTCCAGATTAGTAAACAGATCTTGTTTCTTTCGCAGTTTGAGTTTCGTTGTTCGCTTGATTTGATTCTTTTTGCAAACCGGAGTTCTTAAGTTGAACTTTCTGGTCAATTCTTCTTATTTGAGTTTTGCCCGTGCATCCGTGGTTGATTGCTTATGTATGCTATTGTTTGTTTGCGATAGAATTCCCGGAGTGCGAAGCGTGCTACTAGGAGTCCCTAGGTTTTGCGGATCGTCAGCAAGGCAAGTAGCACATTGATCATACTCTTTTCATACCCGGTTTTTATGCATTAGCTCCAATCCTCAAACACTGCATGATTAGGATGTGATTAACATGTGGGTATTGGGAAGTAGTTGATGAGGTAGAACCTATTGTCCTGTTATAATCAAACCCTTGGGAGTTACTTCTACATATTGCTTATATTGCTATGATATGCTCGTAGACGTGGTTTGGGTGGGTGATTCCATGACAGATGTGAGATTGTTAATTAATGGTTCAACTTAAGGTGGCAACTTTAATACACATCTGGGTGGATTGCTTGTCGGGCACCTGGAGAATCCAGTGTTGTCCTAGGATATCCCGGAGTACCCGTGTGATCATCCTAAGGTCTGCCACCCAGGCTCAAAGGGAACTGAGATATTTCATGCTAGCAACTTCCGTGTGCAGCCACAAGTTATTATGGGCTCTAGCATAGTTGAGTAAGTTGCATGACCTCTTCTAGTGGTAGGCTAGTAGATGTAGAGGGATGTAGGTTGGTACTGTCTACCCGGGGTTAGAGTTAATGCTTCTGAAAGACTGTGTCTCGGTCATCCGTTTCTCAAGCACCATGTAGTGCGAAAAATCCAACGGAGGCGATCGAGTCTTGTGGGGA
The DNA here is from genome assembly GCA_021605145.1 of Aegilops bicornis. Taxonomy (NCBI): domain Eukaryota; kingdom Viridiplantae; phylum Streptophyta; class Magnoliopsida; order Poales; family Poaceae; genus Aegilops; species Aegilops bicornis. The sequence goes on from CM038675.1 coordinate 260,722,777, forward strand.
AAAGTGCGCAAACCTTTGCAGAGTGTACAATCTAATCATGGTTAGCCGTGTCCCCGGTTATGGACATCTTGAGTATCTAGTACTTGGATTATCCTAAGTATCTCATCACTCTAATTTAAAATGTTGGGTTGATAATTACTTTTAATTGGGATTGAGTTGGAGGAACCTTCTCAATGATGTTTGAACTACCATGATAGTTAAATAAAACTTATTCCTTTGTTGTAGGGGAAAATTGGCTTTTCGCAAAACTATAACCATAGAGCTTTCCACCAGCCAAATATGCATGTAGTGATAGCATTATTTTGTTCTTGCTCTCATCGTGTTATATTGCCAAAGATATTCCATGTGTTGACCCGTTTTGCTGCAACATATTATGTTGCAGACTTTTCGAACGAGGAGTAAGGTTCGTTAGGTCGTTGTCGTGCAGCTCAGCTATGCCGTTGGAGTTGATGGACTCACTTTATCTTCCAAGCCTTCCACTGTTATCGTATTAGATGGCCTTAAGCCATATTTATTGTAATAAGTTCTCTTTTGAGACATTCGATGTAAGAAATGTGTGATTGCTACTCTGTTATAAATCCTTCGAGTACTGTGTGTGTGTCAGCATTACCGATCCAGGGATGACACGGAAGAACAGAGACTTGACCATTGGAGGTCGGGTCGCTACATTAGGTTTGTCTGCTACTCTCTTGCCCACATACATACAATCTTTCCCGCCATATTTGCTCCATCTTCGCAAGCTCTTTTTACATGTTTCATTCACACATTGGGATGTGTTCAAAATGTGCTTTATAATGGATCATGTAGAGTTATGGTTGGTTTTGTTGCATCCTACAAAATAATAACTATGAAATGCGTTTAGATTTTCATTTGACTAGGATTACGTGAGTTTGAGCATATTCTGAAGTACTATAGACCTCGTATACATCTTGGAATTCAACAATGATTCTAACTATTGAATTGTATAAACCATTACATTCGAAGTCAGTAGCCTAATATGTTTATTTCACGTTTACAACAAATGATTAATTCCACTACAAACTAACAAAACAAATGTGTACTCTCCCCATTTTTATTTAAGTGTGTGTATTAGCATTGGTCAAAGTCAAGTTTTGCAAACTGTCACAAAGTTTATAACAAAAAATATTAACTTATACAATAACAAATAAATACCATTAGATTCATTATTGAATGTACTTTCACATCTTACATATTTGTTATGGTAAATTTTTATATTTTTCCATAAACTTAGTCAAACTTTAGGAAGTTTAACTTTGGTCAAACCTAATATGCGGAGTTAATAAATATAGAGGGAGTACTAGTAGTTACTAGTACTACTCGCTAGTTGCTTAGCCCAATCACCCAACACACCAAACGGGTAGTTCTGTGTTACAAAATTTAAGGTCGGCAGGAAAATCTCCCGTGACCCTGATTTGAGCAGTGCGAAGTTACCATCATACCCTTCGGAACAAGCCTACGGATGCTGGTGGGTAGGGGGCTGTTTTGGTAACTTCAGGTTCACCCTAACCAGCAAACCCCACCCCGGCACCCAGAGTAGTACACCTGAATACTCCCCATTTTCTATCCCCACCGCAAAATAGACTTCTCCAGGGGACCGCGGCCTTCGTGCTCCTCCCCTTCTACATCGGCACACTCGTCCACCGCAGCGCATCTGCCTCATCGACAACGTCGTACGCCGCATTGGAGCCGGTCCACCGTCGTCGTCGTACACGGAGCCTCTTCCCCAGCACCATCTTCGACGGTCTTGGTTCTGCTTCCCGGAAGCCGACGCCAAGCACAGAAGCACCACCGTCGTGGACAATGAACTGACTCCCGTTGTCGACCATGATGCACAGAGGCCGCCGCGGCCATCATACTCCTCCTCGATTGGTAATGTGTATATTGAATCTCATAGCAGTACATGTGCAGTTCCAATTTTGTTCATACCTACCCTTAAAATTTCCTGGTTGCAATTGTTCCCATAAAAGTAATTGGTTATAATTTGCATTGTCCAATAGAATATCACCTTGTAATTGTGTGTCACTCCTGTATTGCGCTATGCTTGGGTAGGTTCTTCATCTGCAACTAGTAGTATGGCAAATGATGGAAAGTTTTTTTAGAACTATCAAGATGCCCACGTTGCACGGAACATCAAGATGCATTTGTATGAGTAATTTATCTTGTGGGAGAAAAGGATGAACGAGGGAAGGCCTTATCTGCAAACATGGAGAGAGGTGCGGGTAACTTTTAGCACAATTGCCATAGTTTCCTTCCTATCCGTCAGATATACGTCGGACTGCCTATATTGCAGATGGCAGGCACACCATCATCATCAACTCTGTTTTTATAAGAGTATTGATAAATATAAATATATAATATAATATATATAGTATATATATAAGGTAGAGAAGAGAGTAGAGATAGCAGGGGCGTCAGGAAAGGATCGCACGCGTGGGAAAAAGCGGCCGGGCGCGCGCTAGTTTTTGCGCGCAGTGCTCGACGCGCTTTATAAAATCCAACGCCCTCCCACCGCTCTGTGCCTCGCCACCACTCACTCCCCTCTCTTTCTCGCCTCGGCGCCGCTGCGTCCGCGCGTGCCTGATACGTCTCCAACGTATCTATAATTTTTTATTGTTCCATGCTATTATATTATCAGTTTTGGATGTTTTATATGCATTACTATGCTATTTTTTTTTCTGGGATTAACCTATTAAACTAGAGACCAGTGCCAGTTCCTGCTTTTTCCTTGTTTTTGAGTTTCGTAGAAAAGGAAAACCAAACAGAGTCCAAACGGAATAAAACTTTCGTGATGATTTTTCTTGGACCCGAAGACATCGAGAAGACTTGGAGATGAAGTCAGAAGAGCCACGAGGTGGCCACAAGGACGGAGGGCGCCCCCCCACCCTTGTGGGTCCCTCGTAACTCCATTGACCTATTTCTTTCGCCTATATATTCCCATATATCCCCAAACCAATAGGTGGAGCCACGAAAACACTTTTCCACCGCTGCAACCTTCTGTACCTGTGAGATCCCATCTAGGGGCCTTTTTCGGCGTCCTGCCAGAGGGTGATTCGATCATGGAGGGCTTCTACATCAACACCATTGTCCTTCAATGAAGCACGAGTAGTTTACCACAGACCTACGGGTCGATAGCTAGTAGGTAGATGACTTCTTCTCTCTCTTTGTGTCGGGGCAGGCTGATCTGGCCCACGAACACCTATGGGGCCAGGCGGACCGGGCCCCTTTCGGTTCGACGGGGAGCGGAGGTTGCACGAAGAGCAGATCGAGGCGAAGCACGCGAGAGGTTTACCCAGCTTCGGAGCTCTCCGGAGAGATAATACTCCTACTGCTGCTTGTATGGTTTGTATTGTGTTCTTGCTAGGGAGCGCCGAGAGCTACAAGATACTCCAAATTGCTAACGAGACCTAGCATGAGAGTGTTCGAACCCCCCCCCCACGCTAAGCATGGGGCTCCTTTTATATGTACAAGGGGTTCCGACAGTGGCAACGTAGATGGGGTACAAATGGAAAACAAAGTGGTTGGTACACCTACTTGTACAAAGGTATGTTGTAATATACCTAACCTCGACGGCAGGGGACAAAGGCATTAAATTCCCATCTTGTCGCCCTCTAACAAGGCAAACAGGGACCGTCAGGGCGCCACCGTCCGCCACGATGGCAAACTTGTCAGCCGCTTGCCACCTCGCACCGGCCGGGCTGCACAGCCTCTCGCCACGCTGGCGCTGGAAAGGCCCTGTGGCGACACGTTAGTGGATGCGCCGGAGCGTAGGTACAGAGAGGTGGTCTGCATGCAAGCGCCTTTGCCGGGTTGTTATCTTGTCGCGCCCGGAAGCTTGTCGCTCATCGGGCCTTCCCATGTAGCTCCTCTTGCCGGGTCTTGTCTTGTAGGTGCTCGAGGTGGCCTTCCCGGCAAGCTCCTCTTGCCGGGGCCTTGTCTCCTAAGTGCCTTGGGTGACCTTCCCGGCAAGCTCCTCTTGCCAGGGTCTTGTCTCCCTGGCTTGAATACTTTGTTCTTGAATGGCTCCAAAGGAACCACGGAGGGCCTTGGTGTAACGCCCCCGATGCGGCTATATCTCCCACGTGTCGAAGCACGACTTAGAGGCATAACCGCATTGAAAGCAATGTCGCAAGTGAGGTAATCTTCACACAACCCATGTAATACATAAGGGAAAGAGATACATAGTTGGCTTATAGTCGCCACTTCACACAATACATAAATAAACATCCATCATTCAAATTACACTCAAGGTCCGACTACGGCACCAAAATAAAAGAAGATACCCCAAATGCTACACAGATCCCAGATCGTCCCAACTGGGCTCCACTACTGATCATCAGGAAAAGACACATAGTAACGACCACGTTCCTCATCGAACTCCCACTTGAGCTCGGGTTAAGCGCCACCGTGACCGCATCGCTGCACTGCAATCGTTTTGGTAGAATCTGTGAGTCACAGGGACTCAGCAATCTCACACCCGCGAGATCAAGACTATTTAAGCTTATAGGAAGGACAGAGTTGTGAGGTGGAGCTGCAGCAAGCGACTAGCATATATGGTGGCTACATTCGCAAAGAGAGCGAGAAGAGAAGCAAAGCGCGGTCGTGAAGCTAGTAGCGATCAAGAAGTGATCCTGAACTACTTACGTCAAACATAACTCCAACACCGTGTTCACTTCCCGGACTCCACGAGAAGAGACCATCACGGTTACGCACGCTGTTGTTGTGTATTTTAATTAAGGTCAACTTCGGGTTTTCTACAACCGACATTAACAAATTCCCATCTGCCTCATAACCACGGGCACGGCTTTCGAAAGATAATACCCTCAGGGGTGTCCCAACTTAGCCCATTATAAGCTCTCACGGTCAACGAAGGATATTCCTTCTACCGAAGACCCGGCCGCCTCGGAATCCTGACTACAAGACATTTCGACAACAATAAAACAAGACCAAAAAGCCGCCTGATTGTGCCGACAAATCCCGATAGGAGCTGCACATATCTCGCTCTCGTGGCACATCCGGATAGGTCAGCCCACGAGTAAAACCAGACCTCGAGTTGCCCTGCAGTGGCCCCGCAAGTCTGCCGGTTCGCCCAAGACTCGAAGGAGCACCGTCCGAGGGGGTTAAATAAAGATGACCCTCGGGCTCGCGAAAACCCGGGGAAAAAGGCTTAGGTGGCAAATGGTAAAACCAATGTTGGGCCTTCTTTGGAGGAGTCTTATTCAAAGCGAACTGTCAAGGGGGTCCCATAAATCACCCAACCGTGTAAGGAACGCGAAATCAAGGAACATAACACCGGCATGACGGAAACTAGGGCGGCAAGAGTGGAACAAAACACCAGGCATAAGGTCGAGTCTTCCACCCTTTACCAAGTATATAGATGCATTAATTATAGCAGATAGATATTGTGATATCCCCAACAAGTAAACATGTCCCAACAAGGAACAACAGCTCCATGTTCCAAACGGAACAAACTTCATCTTCACCTGCAACTAGCAACACTATAAGAGGGGCTGAGCAAAGCGGTAACATAGCCAAGCAACGGTTTGCTAGGAAAGGATGGTTAGAGGTTTGACATGGCAATATGGGTGGCATGATATAGCAAGTGATAGGCATCGTAGCATAGGCATAGCAAAAGAGCGAGCATCTAGCATAGCAAAGATAGAAGTGATTTCGAGAGTATGGTCATCTTGCTCGCAAGGTTCTCGAGTTGTCGAAAGCTTGATCCTCGTAGCTGCTTCTCAACAGGTTCCTCGTTCACGTACTCGCCTCCCGGCTCTACCCAAAACAAGAACACAAACAATGGAACCACAATAAATCACGGTGCAATGCACAAACAACATGATGCAATACATGGCATGATATGCGAGATGTGATATGCAATGCGTATGCGTGCTCCGGAAGGAAAATGGTGAACCAGGCATCAACTTAGAAAACCAAGTATGCCGCTGGAAAGATGAGATGATTTCGGTTGAAATCGATATAAAGATCACCGGAATCGGATGCACGGTTTGCAAATGACAAGCAAAACACGAATGGCACAAATCTGCCATTAACAGCATGATACCACATAGCAAGCAACAAGAAAGTAAGCTACTGCACCCAAACGTACCAACAAAGTACATGGCAGTGATATACTCAAGATGCTTGACAAAAGATGAACACTGAGCTACGGCTAAATCACATCATAACAGGTCCAAACAAGCATGGCAAAAGTGCAAAATATATCAGCTTCACAGACTTGGTGAAATTACTGAACATGGCAAAAACAGCATCTGGTAGCAATGTTCACAGCAAGAAAACTACATGCTACAGGAACTTATAATAGCGAAACAAGGCATGACATTAATCTACTTAAAGCATAGAACAAATGTCCCTTACTGGCCATAATACCAAAAGTAACAGAAAATATAGTAACATCCATGTCAATATAGCAAGTTTCGTTAACAGATTCAGCAACAGGGAATGACAAAAACAGATAACAAGTAGGCATGTTTAAGAGCTCAAAGCACTCACTACAGAGCCTTTCATGATAAAATAAGCATACATACATCAAGAAGACATGGCATAGAATACATACATGGAAAGAACAATATCATATCATAGACGGATCAACCACAACAACCTTGGCAAAATTGAATAACATGTAAACAATCTGCCAGGAAACATTTTATAGCAAAAGTAGAGCTAGATTGAATCAAGCTATGGCACTCCATAATTGCAAAAAAAGGCATGGATGGATAGAGAATAACCATATGTTCGAAACATCCTTAATGAAGTAACTCAAAATATGCATGGATCTCTCGGTAGCATCAAGTTAACATGGCATAAAAATATCAGCAAAACAGGGGCTGAAATCAGAAACATCAGGACACCTAGTTTGCATGCTTGTCCTAGTCACCAGATAGATCACAAAAATACATGGCATACACCCCTGGAAATATGGCATGGCATATTACAAAACACATGTAGGCCTCAAATTCATAGGATGCACACATCAATCATAACAAAAATAACAAAAGTGCATGTTCTGTTAAGAAACAGAATCTAACATCACATAGCCCTCTTCTAACAGCATTTCGGGCATCAAGATGAACTCAAATGAAAATGATGCAGTGATAAGAAATGATCTACTATTCGAGGCGAACACTTTGACATATTACACACACGAAACGAAGCTACGGATGCAAAGTTATGATGCGTTGAAATTGCCACAAAATAATCACCGAGACAAAATTAAAGGGGGGGAAAAAGTCAACCCTCGGGACCCGATCTAGATCCGAGGCGACGGCGGCGGCTGCGCTCGGCGGCGAGGGAGAGGTTGCCGGGGCGCCGGGCGGTGAGGAGGCGGGCGATGGCGCCGCCGGCGAGGGCGGCGGCGGGCCGGGCAGGCGGGCGACGGCAGCCGGGCGGCGAGGCGGTGGAGCGAACGCTGGGTCAGCGCGCGGCCGGGGGCTGGCGCTGCTGGCCTGGCGCGGCGGCGCGGCGGGGACACGGTGACACGCTGGCGCTGCGGTTCGCCGGGGCGCAGCGGCGGATGCGTCCGGCTCCGTCCGGACGTGTCCGGCGGCGCGGAGAGGAGCGGGGCTAGGGTTTCATCCGGATTTCGGGGGAGGGTGCTATATTTATAGGTAGAGGGAGCTAGGAAGCTCCAAATGAAGTGTAGTTTACGCCCACGCGATCGTGATCGAACGACGGAGAGCATGGCAGTGACTTAGATGGGTTATTGGGCTGTTTTGAAAGGGTGTTGGGCTGCAACTTAAAAGAGGCCTTTGCGAGAGTGCGGTTAACCGTTGGAGTACCAAACGAGCTCCAAATGACCCGAACTTGACAGGTGGTCTACCGTGGTATACCAAGGCCACTTGGCAAACCTCGGTCCATTCCGAGAAAGTTTAGTACCCGCTCACGGAAAAATGTAAAAGGGCCGCCGGGGGAGATAGGAGTGCCGGATTGCAAAACGGACAACGGGGAAAATGCTCGGAATCATGAGACGAACACGTATGCAAATGCGATGCACATGATGACATGATATGAAATGCATGACATGGAACAAATGCAAAAAATGAAGAAAAACCCAACCACGGAGGGAATATCATATCACAATGCCGACAATGGCAAGAGTTGGAGTTACAAATATGGAAAGTTACATCCGGGGTGTTACACTTGGCGGTCACCCGGTAAGCCTTGCCGCGGAGAGATGCAACTGCCCGTGCACAAGTTCGGGATACTAGGGTACCCCTACTCTAGTACACCGACAGGAGCCCCCGGGCCTGGGCCACACACGGTGCCGAGCGCTGTTGGGCCAGGCCCAAAACAGGCACGGGCACACGCGCCCGGGTCACACCATAACTCACCCCGACCCACCACGCCCCCATTTAACGGCACGCACCGAACGTGGCGTCGTGTGAGAGATCGTGGGCGAGGTCGTGGGGGTTTCTTTATTCAGGAAATCGGAACGTCCAACCCCCTCCCCCTTTATAAGCAGGGGAACCAAGGGCACGTCGCCTACCTTGCCAGTTGCTGTCCCATCGAAAAACCACCGCCGCTCCCCTCTCCTCTTCAAGGCTGAAAAGAGAGCGGCGCCCGCCTTCATTGCCACCAAAGCACCAACAACGCCGTCGACCTCCTCCATCGCCTCCGCCATGGGCCCGAAGCCGATAAGGGAAGACCGTGAAGTCGGCCGAGGCGCTGCTTGCGGCGCTGCGGAAGGAGCGGGTTGTTTTCCTCCTCACCGCCGCGAGGGAGCCGAGGGAGAACTACTACCTCTTCTCGTCGACGGAGACGCGATGCATCCGCGCACGAAGGTATTTCCCCGCCGCTGCTGCAGAAATGGCCCCGACGGGGTATCCCTTCTTCGCGCTCTTCTTCTACTGCGGGCTCTGCCCGCCCTTCTCTGAGTTCTTTTGCGACATTATGAACACCTACGGGTTCCGCCTCCTTGATTTCACACCCAACGCCGTTCTGACCATGGCGGTTTTCGCACATCTCTGCCAAAACTTTGTCGGAGTCCACCCAAATGTAGCTCTTTTCCGTCACTTCTTTTTGCCCCGAGCCGAGAGAGGAGAGCCCCTTGCCGGAGGAATTGCTTGGGTCTCTAGGGTCGGCAAGAAGGAGGCCTATCTGGAGGGAGAGCTTGTAGCAAATGGGAGGAGTGGAGGGCAGATTGGTGCTGGATCGCTGAGGAGAACCTGCAGCCTTTTACCGCCAAATACCAAACCCCAAAGAGTACGCGGCAATGATTGGAGCAATCTAGCCCCGGAGGATGCTAGGTTGAAGATCACAGTTACTCGAATCCTCCGCCTCAGGCTTGCCGGACTCACTGTAGGCATTGTTGGCTCGCACTTCCTTCGCTGCCGCATCGCCCCCTTGCAGGAGAGAAGGAGACCTGCCTGGGAATTTCAGAACGTCGCAGACATCATGAGGCTACGCCCAGGCCTCAACTCCAACTTCATTGTCTCGGAGCTTGACGCAATGCTCTTAGAGCTGTTCAAGCCTGATCCTGATCATCCGAAGATGTTCAGGTTGCCGAGGGGCATCGTTCCGCTGTGCAACAACTCGTCGCTCGACCGCATCCGTGCAATGATGCCGCCAGCGACTCCCACGGAATTGTCCCCACTTGGCAAGAGCCGGCAGACGACGTCGTGCGGCAGTTCTTCGACAATCTGGTGGACGTGCCGGTCCGCCCCAATTAGCAGAGGGGCCTCACCCGCGACACCACTGACGACGAGATGCAGCGCATCGCCACCAGACTAGAAGAAGCGGCAGCAGCCGCTGCCGCGGGCGAGTTTGGCTTTACTGTGGAGGAGGCGGAGGCAGCCGAGGCGGCAAGTCTTGTCGAGCGAAAGGAGTTCGCCGGCGAGGAAGAGCTTGCCGAGCCTGAAGCAGAGTCGAGCGAGCCCGCCGAGGGCGCATCCTCCCCACCTCCAAGCAGCTTGCCGCGAGCGGAGCCACCGGCCCCACCGAGAAGGCGTCTTCGCAGGGCCGGAGACACAGCGGGGCGGTAGACGGGCCAACAGCCGCAGCATCGTGGGACGCGCTCCACCGTGGCAAGCACTGTTGCCGCGGGAGCACCCCACACTGCCGCGGCAGCTGGGGCGGGGCCCTCGCAGGCCACCGGTCCCGCTCCCGCCAAGCGTCCAAGGGAGCCCACTCCTCCGCCTCATCGTACCGGAGGCGGGCTAGACCACCTCTCCGCGCCAGCTCCGACGAGGAAGAGGAAGAGTAAGATTCCTTGTTGTACTTGTAATTCCTCGATTTGTTGCCTTGTCTTGTATCTGATCTGCTTTACTCTGAATCCATTCCTTTTCAGGACGCTGGCCCAGAGGATGTCGAAGAGGGCCAAGACCCCGGTGATTGTCATCGAGGACGAACCCACTGCGACGGCAGGGGGCGCGTCCGAGACAACCTTGCCGGGTGAGGCAACTCTCCTTCAAAGCAGCCCCCAACGCAGCCCCCAGCGTAAGTATATGGTCTATTTCTTGCTGTTCGGCGTGCATGGGTGCTTTTTCCTTTGCTGATATCTGACTGTTGACTTGTGTAGAAGCAGAGCAGCCTCCTTCTGCTTCGACTACGCCGCCAAGGGTGGATTCCCCGGCAAGGGAGCGCTCCCCGGTAAGGGAGCCTTCTCCGGCAAGGGAACCTTCTCCGGCAAGGGAGCCTTCTCCGGAAAGGGAGCCTTCTCCGGCAAGGGGCAGCTCTCCGGCAAGGGACGGCACCAGCGATACCTTGGCGGCGGAGACCATGACCGCAGCCCCCGGTGGAGGTAACCTTCTTGCCTGAGTATTTCCCTTGTGTTTTTCTTCTTCTGATTCTATCTTTGGATATTTGCTTGACTTTCTTCATCCGTCCGCCACAGAGCCGATGGAGACCGAGGTCGCCGGGCGAGGAGGACGCCAAGGCAACACCGACGGCCGCCGCCATGGGAGAAGAAGCCGGCACGACGAGCTCGCCGCGAAGAGGCCACCGGTACGCCGCCGCAGAAGCCGGGCGAGGGTCTGGCGATCGTGACCGACGGCCTCGAGGTCGCAGGGAGCGCCAGCGCCACACCGCCCGCCGATCCTCTCACGCTGCTGCCGCAGTTCGAAGAGCCCCAGCCCGGCGCCTACTTGAAGGTCGGCGGCGGCGTCTTCATCAAGCTCCCATGGGAGTCGAGCTCCAGGGCGCCGGCCGAAGGAGAAACCTTCGATGAAGAGTTGCTCGCCTCCGCTGGGCTGACGCTAGTTGACGCGCCAAGCAGCAGCAGCGGCGAGCCTGAGGAGGAGCAGCTGCTGCAGAAGCTGCTGTCGCTCTACCGCACTCGACAAGCCAAACTGGCATCCCGAGAGGCCCTTGTCGCCAAGGCGGGAGCAGATATTGAGAAGCGCGTGGAGGAGCTCCGGGGCCGCAACCAGGAAGCTCTCCGATCCTTGGCGGAGGAGCGGGAGAAACTCGCCGAGGAGCGCACGGCCTTCATCCTCGAGAAGGCTGCAGCTGAGGAGGAACAGCGGCTTGCCGCCGAGAAGTTGTCCGCGCAGGAAAGCGAGCTGGCGCAGCGGAAGGTCAACCTGGACAGCCATGAGGAGGATCTCGCCATGCGCGAGGAAACATTTGGCGGGGCTCTCAAGGAGGCAAAGGACGCTGCCGCGGCCGCCGAGGCCGCCAAGAAGGAGTTGGAGACAAAGGTGGCGCAATTGGAGGCCAGCCTCAAGAAGAGCGGCGAGGAGCTTGCCGCACTCAAGCACGAGCGCGAGAAGGATGCCTACACTCTTGGCGAGCTGCAGGCCGCCTCGCCGAGAGGAGCAAGGAGCTCAGCGCCGCCAGGACTCCAATGCAGATCTCGAGTTGAAGCCGACTACTTTGACTCGGGACGCTGGACGGCGCCAAGGAGCGGGAGGCGGCCTTGAAGGAGAAGATCAAGGCCGACGAGGAGCTGTCATGGCGAATGCTGTTGCCACCCAGAGCGCCTTGAGGGAGAGTGTCGAGCACTAGACCGAAGGTCTTGTGGATACTGCTGCCGCCATCCACAACGAGCTGATGGAGCTGGGGATGGTGGATCTTGGATATTCCTCCGACGAGCACCTCCAACCCAGCGCCAAGCTTAGCTTATTCTTCAAGGGCGTGGCGACGGGCCTCCAGCGACTCTGGGAAGATGTCCCAAAACAGCTGGCCGAGGAGCCGCGCCAGATCTGCGCGGGAGCCCTCCAAAAGGTGTTGATGAAGGTGGCCTTCCGCAACCCGGGCCTCAACTTCACCAACGTCCTCAAGTCTCTGCCGCCGGATGCCGATGTGGAGGCGCTCAAGACCCTTGTTGCACCCATTGTGGACAGGGTGAGTGGAATCAAGAGGGTTGAGGGTGGCCGTGTAGATTAGGTCGCCCGTTTTTTTCTTGCTCTTGCCGCTGCTAGTCATGTCATAGGAACAATCCATTAGAGCTGCGGCAAGCTATCTTGTAATATAACTTTATTTTGGATATCAATTGCTATGCTATTTCCTTTACTTGACTCCTTCCTTTGTATGTTTTTGCCTTACGCTTTTAGGGGACTTGCCGGCGCGGGCACCTGAGCCGCGAGTGCTGAGTGCGGAACGTCAGCAGCCTGCCGGCGGTGCCGCTTCCGACAAGCAACCTTGTCGCAACTAGTCGCAGCTCACTTAAGTTGTTGAGCGGACTCGAAACAAAGTAAGAGCGCAACTAGCTACTAATTGGTTCCTCTGCGCACAGGTTTTCCATACAAAGTTCGGTCATTCAAGGAAAATAACTTAAAAATTTTAAAACTGATTGCTCAAACTTTGGCAACTTAGCTTTTCTGTCGTTTGTTTCCCGGCAAGGTTAGATTTCCTTGAGCGACACTTGGTCCACACCATCATCTTCTCCTTTCCCCCCCGGCAAACTTGTGTGCGAGGGAACCTTCCTTTCTTTGAGAAAGAGAAAGAAGAGAAAATAAAGGTATGGAGCCTTGTGGCTCGTTATCACTTACTGTGGGTAGGTGCTGCACAAAGTGTCGTACAATGCATGCAAAATAGAATTAAACAGCATGAAATCGACAAGGTGTGTGGAGCACGCTAGCTTTATCGATGCACGGGTCTCATACCGGCTTTGTACAAAGGATTACATGCATCGGGCAAGACTTGTATAAAGGTGGTTGCCGGAACAGTTCCAAGAACCGCGCTTCACGGGTAAAACTTACGAAGATGTTCAATATTCCGTGAGTTGCTCACCGAATACCATCTTCGGTCTCAAGGCGGACAGCGCCAGCCTAGTGACTCGTTTCACCCGATAAGGGCCTTCCCACTTCAAGGCCAACTTGTTGAAATTCTTGGCGGACTGAACGCGCCAAGAACAAGGTCGCCTTCCTCGAGACTTCCGCATTGACTTTGCGGCTATGGTAGCGGCGCAAAGCTTGCTGGTACCGAGCATCTCGTCTGAAAGCTGAAGACGATCCTCCTCAAGGAGCAGCGTCATCTTGTCGCAGCTGCTCTTGCTCAAGCTCATCATAGCGAGCACTCGAGGCGATCCGTATACGAAGTTCCGTGGGGAGAACTGCCTCTGCTCCATAGACTAGAGCGAAAGGTGTCCGCCAGGCTCGATTTGGCGTCGTCCGATCGACCAAAGAACCACCGACTCCTCAATCCAGCTTTCTTCCGCACTTGTGCATCCCGTCGAAAGTTCTGGTCTTGAGCCCGCAGACTTCAAAGCATTGCCCTCTCCGCTTGACCGTTGCTTCTTGGATGAGCAACAGAAGCAAAGCAGACCTTGGCGCCAAGATCTTGGACGTACTGCATGAAGGTGCGGCTTGTGAATTGTGTGCCTTTGTCGGTGATGATCCTGTTAGGGATTCCGAAACGGCAAACAACCGACCTGAAGAACTTGACTGCTGACTGTGCTGTTACCTTCCTCACTGCTTCCACTTCCGGCCACTTTGTGAACTTGTCGATGGCAACGCATAAGTACTCAAAGCCCTGCATAGCTTCGGGGAAGGGGCCGAGGATGTCGAGCCCCTGCACCAAAAATGGCCAGGATAAAGGGATCGTCTGGAGAGCTTGAGGTGGCTGGTGTGTCTGCTTGGAATGGAACCGCACGCTTCACACTTGGTTACTTGTGCAGTTGCATCCCGGAGGGCTGTCGGCCAAAGAAACCTTTGCCGGAAAGCTTTGCCGGCAAGTGCTCTGCGCCAATGTGGTGACCACATATGCCTCCATGTATCTCTCGCCAATAGCTTTTGTCCGCCTTCCCGTGAATACACTTCAATTTCACACCGCTGAGTCTTCTTACATCAGACAGCAGTACCAACAAACCGGGTACATACTTGACCGCCGGGCTACTCTTTCCGCTTCTTCTTGCTCTTAGGGAAGTTCTCCGTCTCAAGGAAATGGACAATCTGATGCGCCCATGCCGGAGCTTATGGCTCGACAACAAGGACTAAAGGCACATCTGCTGCTGCGGAACATCAGCTTCCACGGCAAGAACTCGTGGCTCAGCCGAGCTTGACGCCCCGGCAAGCTTGCCGGAGCAAAACTTGTCGGGAGCGCTCGCTTCAACGGCAAACCTGGGGCTTGTCAGAGCAGACTGCCCCTCAGCACTGTTGGTGTCGATCTTGGGGACCTTCGTGGCGGCGGCTTCGGGAAGCTCTGCCGGAAAGTAGTCACCAGAAATCAACCTCCTCTTCTTGCTCTGTCCTGTTGGTGGTGTTACGGACGGCTGAGTTAGCTTGAGCACAAAAATCCCTGGTTCCACAGGTAACTTAAGTGCGGCGCACTTTGACAAGCCATCAGCAATGTCGATCTGAGCTCTCGGAATATATTCCATTTGCAGGCCGTCAAAGTGATCTTCTAGCTTCCTCACTTCATCAACATAAGCTTCCATCAACGGACTCTGATAATTCTTGTTCACTTGGCGGATAACAAGTTGTGAGTCACCCCTGACAATGAGCTTCCTGATCCCAAGGTCCACTGCGATTCTGAGACCGGCAAGCAAACCTTGATACTCGGCTGTATTGTTTGTTGCTTGTTCCTTGGGAAAGTGCATCTGGACTACGTACTTGAGGTGCTCTCCGGTGGGTGCGACAAGTAGCACGCCAAGCACCGGGCGCCTTTGCAGCGAGAAGGCATCATCAAAGTACATCAGCCACTCTTTGCTTGTTTCCTTGACGGGATGCTCGCTTCGAATTTCTTCATCCGGTGTTGGCGCCCATTCTGCTATGAACTCCGCCAATGCTCTGCTTTGGATAGTTGAAGTGCTCTCAAACTTGAGGCCAAAGCTCGACAGCCCAAAGGCCCACTCGACAATCCCGCCTGTTGCCTCTGGATTTTGCAAGATCCTCTTCAATGAAAGCGAGTGACAACCGTGATCTCATGTGCCTCGAAAGTAATGGCGCAGCTTTCTCGAGGCCATGAGAAGGCCGAAAAGCAATTTCTGCACACCAGAGTACCTTGATCTAGCCCCTCGCAAGGGAACTAACAAAGTAAACCGGGCGCTGCACCATCCTTTTCTCGTGATCTGCTCATGCGTCTCACAGAGATTCGTCCTTGTCGGGATCCGAGCTTGCCGGGCGAAGCCCCCCCGCTTGTCGCTGGATGTGTCTCGCCGTGGTTGCTAGCTCATCATCCGCCTCCCTCTCCGCTACTAACGTAGCACTAACCACTTGATTGGTTGCCGCTATATATAGCAGCAACTTCTCTTGTGGCTTAGGTGCGACAAGTGTTGGAGTGGAGGACAGGTATCTCTTTAAGTCCTGCAGCGCTGCCTCCGCTTCCGGAGTCCATTGCATCAGACCTGCCTTTTTCAAGATTTTGAAAAATGGCAGGGCACGTTCAGCAGACCTAGAGATAAACCTGCTGAGAGCAGCTACGCAACCGGCAAGTCTTCGTACATCCTTGACGCGCTTTGGTGCTTCAATCTGCTCAATGGCCTTGATTTTGTCGGGATTGGCTTCAATTCCCCGCTGAGACATGAAGAACCCGAGAAGCTTGCCGGAAGGGACTCCAAACACGCACTTCTCGGGGTTGAGCTTGAGGTTGATCTTGCGCAGATTTGCAAAGGTTTCATCTAAATCTTGAACCAGGGCCGCTTTGTCCTTGATTTTGACCACTATGTCATCCATGTATGCTTCCACATTTATGTGCATTTGCGGCTCAAAAGCATCATGAACTACTCTTGCAAACGTTGAACCAGCATTCTTTAACCCGAAGGGCATCCGCACAAAGCAGTATGTGCCACATGGGGTGATGAATGTGGTCTTCTCTTCATCCTCTTCTGCCATGAAGATCTGATGATATCCTGAATATGCATCCAGAAATGAAAGCAAATCACATCCGATCGTGGAGTCAACAATCTGGTCGATGCGCGGCAAGGGAAATGGATCTTTGGGACAAGCTTTATTGACATCTGTAAAGTCGATACAAAGCCTCCATTTCCCGTTAGCCTTGCGCACAACTACAGGATTGGCCAACCACGTAGGATGGAGCACTCCTCTGACAAGGCCTGCTGCTTCCAGTTTCTTGATTTCTTCCGCGATGAATTCTTGACGCTCCACTGCTTGCTTCCTGACTTTCTGCTTGACGGGCCGCGCATGAGGACAAACGGCAAGACGGTGCTCAATTACTTTCCTAGGAACACTGGGGATGTCAGACGGTTGCCACGCAAACACGTCGACGTTCGCCCGCAGGAAAGCAACGAGCGCGCCTTCCTATTTATGGTCGAGAGAGGCACCGATGGTGAAGGTACCACCGCTGCCGCCCTCCTGGCGCATACACCTTCTTGGTCTCTCGTGGAGCTGTCATCGTCTTTTTATACTTGCCGGTGGAGCTCGATGGTGCGTCCTCGACGGTAGCGCAGCACTCAAGAGGTGCGCTTGCCGGAGGGCATCGAGCTCTTGCCGGACTTGGTCTTCTTCTTCCCTCCGGAGCTTCAGCCGCAAGTGGCTTGCAACTGCCGCGGCCGCCGCTTCCCGTAGATCTTGTCGGCGCAGATAAGAGCATCCTTCTTGTCGCCAGGATGTAGAGATGACGCTTATCGGGCCCTGGCATCTTCAAAGATGTTGTAGGCGTAGTGAGAGGCCGCCATGAATTTGGCGAAAGTCTTTGGACGGCCAAGTATCCCATTGTAAGGCAATGGAAAATCAGCAACGCCGAAAGTGACCCTCTCAGTCCTGAAGTTCAACTTCGCTGCCAAATGTCACCGGCAACGTGATCTTTCCCTTCGGCTTGCTCCTTCCCGGATTGATTTCTTGAAAAGTGCCGGTCTCTTCGAGCTCGCCATCAGGGATCTGGAGTTTCTGGAGCACCGCGGAGGAGATCAGATTCAAGCTGGCCCCGCCGTCAACTAGCATCTTGCTGACCTTGAGATTGCGGATAGTTGGTGAAACCAACATCGGCAAGCACCCGACCGCTGTTACGCGATCAGGGTGGTCCTCAATGTCAAAGATGATAGGCGTGCTGGACCATTTCAGAGGCTTCCGTGACTTGATGGATGGTTCGCTGCATTGACCTCCCGCATCCACCGCTTGAGCTGGCGGTGGGAGGTGTGCGAGAAGCACCACCGCCAACGCACAGGACCTCTCGTGGCTTTCTCGAAATCCTGCCCATCGGCGTCGCCATCATCCATGTCTTCATCGCCGCCTTCGTCTTCATCCTTGTCGCGCCGCTGGGAGGCCTGTCTCCTTGCCGTTGTTTGGCCTTGCGGCATCCTCCCCCGCCGACGCTTTCTTGCTGGTTTCCTCCAAAGCACCTTCCCCGGCCTTCTCCTTGTCGCATCACTCATATTCAGCTTCGTTGCTCGACAAGCTGCTCTACCTTCTTGCAGCTCTGGAGGTCATGGCCCTTGGTGCGGTGGATCTTGCAAGATCGCTTGCGGAGCCGCCCCGCTTGTCGGGCGGCCGCCACAGTTGGTGGTTGGTGCCGCCGCAACCTCCTTGCCGGAGCTACCAGCCTTATGCGTTCTGTCGCCACCTCCGTTGCCGGACCGCTCGACGACTAGCACATCTCTCGCCTTTCTTTTTCTCGTTGCCCCGCCGCCGCTCTTCTTTGCCGGGCGGTCTCCTCACCGCCGATCCTCCCGCTTCGGTATTCTCTCCGGGAGTCTCCTCCTCCTCAAAGACGCGGCGCACTTGTCGGCCAGGGCGTATAGCTCACTGACGTCTCTGATCTTGCACATCGCCATCTCCTCCCGCATCCTGCGGTTTTGCACATTCTGATGGAACGCACTAATCACCGCGGCAGGGTGGACATCTGGGATGTTGTGCTGTACACGGCTGAATCTTTGAATATACTTGCGCAGGGGCTCTTCTTCCTTCTGAGCGAGTAGATGAAGGTCACTTTCTTGGCCATGGGGCTTGTGGCCGACTGTAAAGGCGCCGACAAACTGATGGCATAAATCTGCCCAAGAAGATGTGGAGTTGTCCGGCAAGTGCATGAGCCAGACTGACGTTGGGCTTGAGTACCAGCGGAAGTAGTTGGCAAGGATCTTGTCGCTCGCCTCGCAGCTTGCACCGCTATGGTGTAGATGCCGAGGAACTCCGACGGATGCGCCTTGCCATCGCATTTCTCGGCACGCCTAGTTTGAAGTTTTTCTTGCTGGGCCACTTGACTTGCCGCAGCTCACGAGTGAATGCAGGGCAACCTACCGCGTATGGCAAGTCGCCTAGTTCCTCTGGCGCATGCATGTCAACAGAGGGCCCAGCGCGCTTGTCGGATTGACGTC
Source organism: Aegilops bicornis (assembly GCA_021605145.1). NCBI lineage: Eukaryota > Viridiplantae > Streptophyta > Magnoliopsida > Poales > Poaceae > Aegilops > Aegilops bicornis. The sequence goes on from CM038675.1 coordinate 260,741,465, forward strand.
GCGCTTCTCTTCGGCGCTCGATGCGAGTTCGAGCGTCCTCTTGCTGTCGATCGTAGCACTTGGCGCTGATCGCGATGAGCTCGTGGATCCGGCGACGCAGCGGAGTCGCTGCCGAGGTGGATCCTGCGAGTCGGCGATCTTGGCCTTCGGGTGGAGAGTGCATGGTGGTTGCACCCCACCGTCTCTGCCGCCACCGGCTCGCGTTACGCGTTCTGCCGCGGCAAAGAACGCACTCGGTTGCTGTGGAGCGTCGCCGTTGGCGGCCGGCGAGACTTCAGATGGTGGCCTTCCACCGTCGACCTTGTCGGCCGTTGGAGGGTAATCGAGGAGCAGTTGAGCTCTCGCCAAAGCTTCGCTGGAGTAGTGGGTGGCGATGGCGAAGCGCGAGGAGCGGATATGCTCGGACTTCTATCTATTTTAGAAGGAGCAGATCCCGTCCGAGCGACCGTGTTCGCCGCTTGTGCCAGCATGTTGGCGCAGTATGCTGGTCTTGAACGCCCCGAGATCCTCCACTCGATCTCGGTCCAACGAGCGATGGCATTGTGAATGCCATGATGTGCCGGGTCCGCGCCTCCTGAGACGGGCGCGGTACATGTACGGACGCCGAGGTCTGCGCGGCCTTGTCCTTGGACTTGGTACCACCGTGAGCTCCCCCGTTGCCGTCCATTCTTTCGCCGGCGTCTACCCCACCACCTGTTTGCTCCGGTGGTGGTGGGTTCGACGCGGACGGGGCTTCTGCCGCTGAAGCCTTCTTCTACGGTGGCATGTTGACGAAGATAATGAAGATCTAGCTCGCGTGGACGCCGGATCAGGTTCACACAACCTCGACGCCCCCTACCTGGCGCGCCAAAGATGTCGGGGCAGGCTGATCTGGCCCACGAACACCTATGGCGCCGGCGGACCGGGCCCCTTTCGGTTCGGCGGGGAGAGGAGGTTGCACGAAGAGCAGATCGAGGCGAAGCACGCGAGAGGTTTACCCAGCTTCGGAGCTCTCCGGAGAGATAATACTCCTACTACTGCTTGTATGGTTTGTATTGTGTTCTTGCTAGGGAGCGCTGAGAGCTACAGTATACTCCAGCTGCTAACGAGACCTAGCGTGAGAGTGTTCGAACCCCCCCCCCCCTACGTTGCGCATGGGCCTCCTTTTATATGTACAAGGGGTTCCGACAGGTGGCAACGTAGATGGGGGTACAAATGGAAAAACAGTGGTTGGTACACCTACTTGTACAGTGTACAGTGTAATATACCTAACCCTGACGGCAGGGGACAAAGGCATTAAATGCCCATCTTGTCGCCCTAACAGTGCAAACAGGGACCGTCAGGGGGCGCCACCGTCCGCCACGATGGCAAACTTGTCACGGCTTGCCACCTCGCACCGCTGGCTGCACAGCCTCTCGCCACGCCACCGGAAAGGCCCTGTATGCGACACGTTAGTGGATGCGCCGGAGCGTAGGTACAGAGAGGTGGTCTGCTGACAAGCGCCTTTGCCGGGTTGTTATCTTGTCGCGCCCGGAAGCTTGTCGCCACTGGCCTTCCCGCAAGCTCCTCTTGCCGGGTCTTGTCTTGTAGGTGCTCGAGGTGGCCTTCTCGGCAAGCTCCTCTTGCCGGGCCTTGTCTCCTAAGTGCCTTGGGTGACCTTCCCGGCAAGCTCCTCTTGCCGGGTCTTGTCTCCCCTGGCTTGAATACTTTGTTCTTGAATGGCTCCAAAGGAACCACGGAGGGCCTTGGCGGTCACCCTAGTAAGCCTTGCATGGAGGGCTGCAGAATCGCCTGCAGGCACAAGTTCGGGATACTAGGGTACCCCTACTCTAGTACACCGACACTTTGATTCTCAATACCATGTTCTCCTCGATGTTCATGGAGATCTATTTGATGTAATACTATTTTGCGGTGTGTTTGCCGAGATCCGATGAATATTGGATTTATGATCACCTTATCTATGAATATTATTTGAATCTTCTCTGCATTCTTATATGCATGATTTGATATCTTTGTAACTCTCTTCGAACTATCGATTTGGTTTGGCCAACTAGATTGGTTTTTCTAGCAATGGGAGAAGTGCTTAGCTTTGGGTTCAATCTTGCGGTGTCCTTTCCCAAAGGATGAGGGGCAGCAAGGCACGTATTATATTATTGCCATCGAGGATAAAAAGATGGGGTTTTAATCATATTGCTTGCTTTAATTTCTCTACATCATGTCATCTTGCTTAATGCGTTACTCCATTCTTTATGAACCTAATACTCTAGAATCATGCTGGATAGCGGTCGATGTGTGGAGTAATTCTTGTAGATGCAGAATCTCTTCGGTCTACTTGACACAGACGTGATGCCTATATTCATGATCATTGCCTTAGATATCGTCATAACTTTGTGCTTTTCTATCAATTGCTCGGCAGTAATTTGTTCACCCACCGGAATATTTTCTATCTTGAGAGAAGCCTCTAGTGAAACCTATGGCCCCCGGGTCTATTTTCCATCATATAAGTTTACGATCTACTATTTGCAATCTTTTACTTTCTTTTCGATAAACCAAAATTACCGAAAATATTTACTTTACCATTTATCTATCTCTATCATATCTCACCTTTGCAAGTAACCGTGAAGGCATTGACAACCCCTTTATCGCGTTGGGTGCAAGTTGTTGATTGTTTGTGTAGGTATTCGGTGACTTGTTCGTTGTCTCCTACTGGATTGATACCTTGGTTCTTAAACTAAGGGAAATAGTTACTCTACTTTGCTGCATCACCCTTTCCTTTTCAAGGGAAAAACCAACACAAGCTCAAGAAGTAGCAAGAAGAATTTCTGGCGCTGTTGCTGGGGAGATCTATGACAAGTCAATACATACCAAGTACCCATCACAAACTTCATCTCTTGCATTACATTATTCTCCATTCGCCTCTCGTTTTCCTCTCCCCCACTTCTAAAACGATTTTCGAAAAGATTTTCCTTTTCTTCACCCCTCTTCTGTTCGTCTTCTCCGCTTGCTTTTTGTGTGCTCGTGTGTTGGATTGCTTGCTTTTTCACGATGGATCAAGAGAATACCAAATTATGTGACTTTTCCAATGCCAATAATAATGATTTTATCAGTACTTCGATTGCTCCCGCTACTAATGCGGAATCTTGTGAAATTAGTTCCGCTTTGCTGAATCTTGTTATGAAACATCTATTTTCCGGCCTTCCAAGTGATGATGCCACATCCCATCTAAACAATTTCGTTGATTTGTGTGATATGCAAGAGAAAAAAGATGTGGATAATGATATTGTTAAATTTAAGCTATTTCCGTTCTCGCTTCGAGATCGTGCTAAAAAATGGTTTTCATCTTTGCCTAAAAATAGTATTGATTCATGGAATAAGTGTAAAGATGCTTTTATGTACAAGTATTTTCCTCCCGCTAAGATCATCTCCCTTAGGAACGATATTATGAATTTTAATCAACTTGATCATGAACATGTTGCACAATCTTGGGAGAGGATGAAATTGATGATACGAAATTGCCCTACTCATGGTTCGAATTTATGGATGATTATACAAAAAAATTATGCCGGATTGAATTTTGCTTCTAGAAATCTTTTAGATTTTGCTGCGGGAGATACTTTTATGGAAATTACTTTAGGAGAAGCTACTAAACTCCTAGATAATATTATGGTTAATTATTCTCAATGGCATACTGAAAGATCTTCCACTAGTAAAAAAAGTGCATGCGATAGAAGAGATTAATGTTTTGAGTGGAAAGATGGATGAGCTTATGAAATTATTTGCTAGAAAGAGTGCTCCTATTGATCCTAATGATATGCCTTTGTCTACTTTGATTGAGAACAATAATGAATCTATGGATGTGAATTTTGTTGGTAGGAACAACTTTGGTAATAACACGTATAGAGGTAATTTTAATCGTAGGCCGTTTCCTAGTAATTCCTCTAATAATTATGGTAATTCCTACAACAATTCTTAAGGAAATTATAATAAGATGCCATCTAATTTTGAGAATCGTGTTAAAAAATTTATGAGTTTGCAAAAGAATTTCAGTGCTTTGATTGAAGAAAAATTGCTTAAGATTGATGATTGGGCTAGGAACGTGGATAGAATTTATCTTGATGTTGATTTTTTGAAACTTTGATCTATTCCACCCAAGCATGATATTAGTGAGTCCCTCAAAGCTATGATAATTTCCATTGATGAGTGCAAAGAAATAACTGCTAAGATGCGTGCTAAAAAAGATTGGTTTGTAAAAGCGTGTTCTTCTAGTTTCCGTGAAAATAAAGATGAAGATCTTAAAGTGATTGATGTGACTCCTATTGAACCTTTGTTTTCCAATATAAATCTTGATAAAGATGGGACTGGAGATGAGTCAACTTTAGTTAAAAGGCCTCCCAATGATTCAGAGTTTTTAGATCTTGATGCAAAAATTGATAAAAGCGGGATTGGAGAGGTCAAAACTTTAAGTAGCGATGAACCCACTGATACGTCTCCAACGTTTCTATAATTTATGAAGTATTCATGTTGTTATTTTATTATTCTTGGATGTTTTACAATCATTTTATAGCAACTTTCTATCATTTTTTGGGACTAACTTATTGACCCAGTGCCCAGTGCCAGTTGTTGTTTTTTCTTATTTTTTACATCGCATGAAATCAATACAAAACGGAGTCCAAATGCAACGAAACTTCACGGAGATTTTTTATGGACCAGAAGACCAACAGTGGGCCAAAGAAGCACCTGGGTGCCCTGAGGCACAACTCACCGTGGCGCACCAGGGCCTCGGCGCCGCCTGTGTGTGTTGTGCCCACCTTGATGGCTTCCTGCACCCCATCTTTGCACTATAAATTCCCAAATACTCCGAAACCCTTCGGGGTTAACCTAGATCATAAGTTCTGCCGCCGCAAGGCTCTGTTGCCACCGAAAACCAATCGAGACCCTTTCCGGCACCCTGCCGGAGGGGGGAATCATCTCCGATGGCCATCTTCATTATCCTAGCGGCCACCACGAAGGAGGGAGTAGTCCACCCTCGGGGCTGAGGGTCTGTACCAGTAGCTATGTGTTTAATCTCTCTCTCTCTCTCTCTCTCGTGATCTATATCATGGGCATTGTTAATATAGATGGATCATATGATGTTTCTCCCTCTATACTCTTGTTGTGATGAGTTGAATCTTTACCCTTTGATGTTTTGTCTTGTCGGATTGAATATTCAGATATGAGAACACATGATATATGTCTTATGTATGAATACTTGAGGTGACAATGGGGTATCGTATTGATTCACTTGATATATGTTTTGGCACTCAACTCGCGGATTCCCGAGGTGACATTGGGGTAATCTATGCATAGGGGTTGATGCACTTTTTCATTATCTTTTCTCCGATAGAAACTTTGGGGTCTCTCTGTAGTTCTTTGTGTGGATTGAGTATTATGAATATGAAATTGCTTTGGTGTTATTTTAGTACGAACTCTTGATTAGATCGATCGGAAAGAATAGCTTGCATTATTTTAGTACGAACTCTAGGATAGATCGATCCGAAAGAATAGATTTGAGGTGGTTTCGTACCCTACAAACAATGTCTATCTATTGCTCTCCGCTAATATGAACTTGGGAATGATTCTTTATTGCAGTTTGAGGGATAATCATATGATCCAACTATGATAGCATTATTGAGAGGTTGCACTAGCGAAAGTACGGACCCTAGGCCGTGTTCTCAAGCATTGCAATACCGTTTTTGTGCCCGTTTACGATTTGCTACCTAGCTGTTTTTATTTATTCAGATTATAAAAATATATTTCTACCATCCATATTACACTTTAATCACCATCTCTTCGCTGAACTAGTGCACCTATAGAATTTGCCATTGTATTAGGTGTGTTGGGGACACAAGAGATTTCTTGTATTTGGTTGCAGGGTCGTTTGAGAGAGATCATCTTCGTCCTACACCTCCCACGGATTGATAAACCTTGGAGAGCAATTTTTGTTTTTTTGAATTTTGGATAAATCTTGTCAAACCGGTCAAACAACTAATTCAATAAGTATTAATGTTACTACATATTTATTCAAGAATATTAGTGTTACTAAATAATTATTTCAATTTTTTGAATTTTGGTCAAATCTGGTCAAACTATGGTCAAATTGTGGTCAAACTATGGTCAAACTTATTCAAGAAATATTAGCGTTACTAAATAATTACTATTTTTTTAGAATAATAGTTTCAAACTCAAACGGTGAAATGTGTGACTTCATGCTCAAGCTAAACTCCTGAGGGTTAATAGGATTGACATCTTACTATTGTCAGGAAAACAACAAGTGTAGACTCGGAAACGAAGGAGAATAGAACCCGAAAGTTAAGCGTCCTCGGGCTGGAGTAGTGAGAGGGATGGGTGACCGGTCGGGAAGTTAGATGATTTGGAATGAGTGATCCGCACTTAAGCAGTTAAGAGAGGTGATTAGAGACTAAATCATCAAATAATTCAGAAAGATTAAAAATCGAAAAAAAATCAAATTTTTTTTCCAAAATTTTCAATAAAAAATAAAAAAAAACCTTTAGTACCGGTTGGTAACACCAACCGGTACTAAAGGTCCCCCATACTAGGGCGCGAGCTCACGCCATGTGGTGGCACTTTAGCGCCGGTTCGTGCCGAACCGGTACTAAACGGGGGGGGGGGCTTTAGTGCCCACACTTTACTGCCGGTTCCATAACCGGCACTAAAGGCCCTTACAAACCGGTTTTAAAGCTCCGTTTTCTACTATTGCATGTGGTGCTTGCCCCCATCTTTGCTAGCCAAAAATTCCGCACCAAGTAGGGATACTTTGTGCATCAAAAAACCCTTAAACCCAAATACTATCTTCAAGAGTCCACCATACCTACCTAAGGATTGAGCAAGATCCTTCAAGTAAGTTTTTATCGGTGCAATAAGGCAATACAAATGGCTTACAAAAGTGTTAGATCATTTAATGTAAGAGAAAATTGAGCGTTTACGAACTTGTGATGGCAAATTATAAAAGCGACAAACTGCATAATAAAGGTTGCTATCATAAGGGGAAATATAATGTGACGTTCTTTTGCACTAGGGGGTTAAGCATACAAACAAATAAGCGCATGGGAGCCTCTGCTTCCCTCTGCGAAGGGCCTATCTTTTACTTTTCAGTATTTACTTTTATGCAAAGAGTCAATGTTTTTCTCTCTATTCCTTTTTATTTTTCTCTTTTGGCAAGCATCATGTGGTGAGGAAAGATCCAGGCACATATGTCCAGTTGAATATGGGTAGAATGAGTTATTATTGTTGACATCACCCTCGAGGTGAATATGTTGGGAGGCAAAACAATAAGCCCTATCTTTCTATGTGTCCGGTTGAAATATTTTGCTCATGTGTATGCGGTGAGTGTTAGCAATCATAGAAGACTAAATGATGGTTGAGTATGTGGAGCTCTTACTTAAACTTTGTTGAATAAGTTGAATTGCAATTGCTTGGTGACTAAGAACATAGTTTGTTGAGTTTCAAGAGAGTTCATTGTTTGAACCTTAACATGTGAATTGGTTGCTACTATAACATGAGAAATTTTACAAGAAATAATTGTTGTTATGATGCTAGGAAAAGTGATTGAAATTTTCATCGATTAAACTTGGGCACTTTGCTAGCATTCACACTTCATAAATTATTTCTTTTATCATTTACGTACTCGAGGGCGAGTAGGAATTAAGCTTGGGGATGCTGATACGTCTCCAACGTATCTATAATTTATGAAGTATTCATGCTGTCATTTTATCATTCTTGGATGTTTTACCATCATTTTATAGCAAGTTTATATCATTTTTTGGGACTAACCTATTCACCCGGTGCCAGTTGCTCTTTTTTGCTTGTTTTTTACATCGCAGGAAATCAATACCAAACAGAGTCCAAATGCAACGAAACTTCACGAAGATTTTTTGTGGACCAAAAGACCAACAGTGGGGCAACGAAGCACTTGGGGGGTGCCCCGAGGGGGCCACAATCCACCAGGGCATGCCAGGGCCCCCTAGCGCGCCCAGGTGGGTTGTGCCCACCTCGGTGGCCTCCCGCACCCCCTCTTTGCACTATAAATTCCCAATATTCCGTAACCCTTCGGGGTTAACCTATATCAGAAGTTCCACCGCCGCAAGGCTCTGCAGCCACCGAAAACCAATCTACACCCTTTCTGGCACCCTGTCGGAGGGGGTAATCATCTCCGGTGGCCATCTTCATCATCCCGGCAGCCACCACGATGAGGAGGGAGTAGTCCACCCTCAGGGCTGAGGGTTTGTACCAGTTGCAATGTGTTTAATCTCTCTCTCTCTCATGATCTATATCATGGACATTGTTAATATAGATGGATCATATGATGTTTCTCCCCTCTATACTCTTGTTGTGATGAATTGAATCTTTACCCTCTGAAGTTTTTTCTTGTCGGATTGAATATTCATATATGAGAACACATGATATATGTGTTGCGGTATGAATACTTGAGGTGACAATGGGGTATCGTATTGATTCACTTGATATATGTTTTGGCACTCAACTCGCGGATTCCCGAGGTGACATTGGGGTAATCTATGCATAGGGGTTGATGCACTTTTTATTATCTTTTCTCCGATAGAAACTTTGGGGTCTCTCTGTAGTTCTTTGTGTGGATTGAGTATTATGAATATGAATTTGCTTTGGTGTTATTTTAGTACGAACTCTTGATTAGATCGGTCGGAAAGAATAGCTTGCATTATTTTAGTACAATCTCTAGGATAGATCGATCGGAAAGAATAGCTTTGAGGTGGTTTGGTACCCTACAAACAATTTCTATCTTTTGGTCTCCGCTAATAGGAACTCGGGAGTGATTCTTTATTGCACTTTGAGGGATAATCATATGATCCAACTATGTTAGCATTGTTGAGAGGTTGCACTAGCGAAAGTATGGACCCTAGGCCTTCCTCTCAAGCATTGCAATACCGTTTTTATGCCCGTTTACTATTTGCTACCTTGCTGTTTTTATTTATTCATATTATAAAAATATATTTCTACCATCCATATTATACTTTTATCACCATCTCTTCGCCGAACTAGTGCACCTATACAATTTGCCATAGTATTAGGTGTGTTGGGGACTCAAGATATTTATTGTATTTGGTTGCAGGGTCGTTTGAGAGAGACCATCTTCATCCTACGCCTCCCACGGATTGATAAACCTTAGGTCATCCACTTGAGGGAAAATTGCTACTTTCCTACAAAATCTGCGTTTGGAGGCCCAACACGTGTCTACAAGAATAAAGTTGCATAGTAGACATCACCCACTCCTTTGGATTTCAAGGAATTTAATTATGATAATTGTTCTTTAATAGATTCTATTTCCTTGTTGCAATCCATGTTGAATTCTCCTCATGCTTATAATCAAAACAAAGCTTTTACTAAACATATCGTTGATGCTATGATGCAATCTTTTGAAGAAAAGCTTGAATTGGAAGTTTCTATCCATAGAAAAGTTTATGATGAGTGGGAACCTACTATTAAGATAAAGTTTAAAGATTATGAGTGCCATGCTTTGTGTGATTTGGGTGCTAGTGTTTCCATGATTCCAAAAACTTTAAGTGATGTGTTAGGTTTCCATGAATTTCATGATTGTTCTTTAAATTTGCATCTTGCGGATTCCACTATTAAGAAACCTATGGGAAGGATTAATGATGTTCTTATTGTTGCAAATAGGAATTATGTGCCCGTAGATTTCATTGTTCTTGATATAGATTGCAATCCTACATGTCCTATTATTCTTGGTAGACCTTTCCTTAGAACGATTGGTGCAATTATTGATATGAAAGAAGGAAACATTAGATTTCAATTTCCATTAAGGAAAGACATGGAATACTTTCCAAGAAAGAAAATTAAATTCCCTTATGAATCTATTATGAGAGCCACTTATGTATTGCATGCCAAAGATGATAATACCTAGATCTATTCGTGTGTTATGCCTAGCTAAGGGCGTTAAACAATAGCGCTTGTTGGGAGGCAACCCAATTTTATTTTTTGTTTTTGCTTTTTAGGTTCTGTTTTGCAATAAATAATTCATCTAGCCTCTGGTTAGGTGTGGTTTTGTGTTTTAATTAGTCTTTGTGCCAAGTAAGACCTTTGGGATAGCTTACGATGATAGTTGATTTGATCTTGCTGAAAAACAGAAACTTTTGCGCCCAGTACCAGAATTTTAAACAATCACATAAGCATGACAAAATTCTGAAGTTTTTACACAAGATTGATATACAAATTGCCCTTGTTATCCTAAGTTTTCAGAATTTTTGGAGTTACAGAAGTATTCGAACTATCCAGATTACATGCATAGTTCATTTTGGACAGATTCTGTTGTCTATGTGTTGGTTGCTTATTTTGATGAATCTATGGCTAGTATCGGAGGGCATGAACGATGGAAAAGTTGGAATACAGTAGATATTACATCAATATAAATAAAGAATGAGTTCACAACATTACCAAAAGTGGTGATTTATTTTCTTATACTAATGGAGCTTATGAGATTTTCTGTTGAGTTTTGTTTTGTGAAGATTTCAAGTTTTGGGTAAGGATTTGATGGACTATGGAATAAGGAGTGTCAAGAGACTAAACTTGGGTATGCCCAAGCACACCAAGGTAATATTCAAGGACAACCAAGAGCCTAAGCTTGAGGATGCCCTGGAAGGCATCCCCTCTTTCGCCTTCGTCTATCGGTAACTTTACTTGAGGCTATATTTTGATTCACCACATGATATGTGTTTTGCTTGGAGCGTCTTGTATGATTTGATTCTTTGCTTCTTAGTTTGCAACAATCATCCTTGTTGTACACACGTTTTGAGAGAGACGTGCATGAATCGTGATTTATTAGAATACTCTATGTGCTTCATTTATATCTTTTGAGCTAGGCAATTTTGCTCTAAGTGCTTCACTTATATCTTTTTAGAGCACGGTGGTGGTTTTATTCTATAGAAATTGATGAACTCTCATGCTTCACTTATATTATTTTAAGAGTCTCTAAACAACATGGTAATTTTCTTTGGTTATAGATTTAGTCCAAATATGATAGGCATCCAAGAGGGATATAATAAAAAACTTTAATATAAAGTGCATTGAATACTATGAGAAGTTTGATTCCTTATGATTGTTTTGAGATATGAAGATGGTGATATTAGAGTCATACTAGTGAGCAATTGTGAATCTGAGAAATACTTGTGTTAAAGTTTGTGATTCCCGTAGCATGCACGTATGGTGAACGGTTATGTGATGAAGTCGGAGCATGATTTAATTATTGACTGCCTTCCGTATGAGTGGCGGTCGGGGACGAGCGATGGTCTTTTCCTACCAATCTATCCCCCTAGATGCATACGCGTAGTACTTCGTTTCGATAACTAATAGATTTTTGCAACAAGTATGTGAGTTCTTTATGACTAATGTTGAGTCCATGGATTATACACACTCTCACCCTTCCACCATTTCTAGCCTCTCTAGTACCGCGCAACTTTCGTCGGTGCCATAAACCCACCGTATACCTTCCTCAAACAACCACCATACCTACCTATTATGGCATTTCCATAGCCATTCCGATATATATTGCCATGCAACTTTCCACCGTTCCGTTTATTACGACATGCTCCATCATTGTCATATTTCTTTGCATGATCGTGTAGTAGACATCGTACTTGTGGAAAAGCCACCATTCATAATTCTTTCATACATATCTCTCTTGATTCATTCCACATGCCGGTACACCACCGGAGGCATTCATATAGAGTCATATTTTGTTCTAAGTATCGAGTTGTAATTCTTGAGTTGTAAGTAAATAAAAGTTTGATGAAAGGATGTGAGGAAAGGATGATGGAGGCTATGATTCTTCCACTAGTGAGGATGAGACTCCGGACGAAAAAAGGGCCAAAAAATGAGAGAAGACCCAAATAAAAAAATGAGAGAAAAGAGAGAAAGGGCAACGCTACTATCCTTTTACCACACTTGTGCTTCAAAGTAGCACCATGATCTTCATGATAGAGAGTCTCCTATATTGTCACTTTCATATACTAGTGGGAATTTTTCATTATAGAACTTGGCTTGTATATTACAATGATGGGCTTCCTCAAATTGCCCTAGGTCTTCATGAGCAAGCAAGTTGGATGCACACCCACTTAGTTTATTTTTGAGCTTTCATAAACTTATAGCTCTAGTGCATCCATTGCGTGGAAATCCCTACTCACTCACATTGATTTCTATTGATGGCTAGCTCCATAGCCCGTTGATACGCCTAGTTGATGTGAGAGTATCTCCTTATTTTTGTTATCTCCAAAACCACGGTCTATTACACCTATAGTGCTATGTCCATGGCTCATGCTCATGTATTGCGTGAAAGTTGAAAAACTTTGAGAACAGCAAAAGTATGAAACAATGGCTTGGCTTGTCATCGGGGTTATGAATGATTTAAATATTTTGTGTGATGAAGATGGAGTATAGCCAGACTATATGATTTTGTAGGGATAAGCTTTCTTTGGCCATGTTACTTTGAGAAGACATAATTACCTTGTTAGTATGCTTGAAGTATTAGTGTTTTCATGTCAATATTAAAATTTTGATTTGAATCATACGGATATGAATATTCATGCCACAATAAAGAAATTACAAGGATGGTAGCATTCCACATCCAAAATTCTGTTTTTATCATTTACCTACTCGAGCACAAGCAGGAATTAAGCTTGGGAATGCTTGATACGTCTCCAACGTATCTATAATTTTTTATTGTTCCATGCTATTATATTATTAGTTTTGGATGTTTTATATGCATTAATATGATATTTTACATTATTTTTTGGATTAACCTAGAGCCCAGTGCCAGATCCTGTTTTTCTTTGTTTTTGAGTTTCTCAGAAAAGGAATATCAAACAGAGTCCAAACAGAATAAAATTTTCGCGATGATTTTTCTTGGAACCGAAGACATCCAGAAGACTTAGAGATGAAGTCAGAAGAGCCACGAGGTGGCCACAAGGACGGAGGGCACGCCCCCACCCTTTCTTGGACCCGAAGACATCCAGAAGACTTAAAATGCTTCTGTTGCACTACAAATATTTTAAATAATTGATTTAAAATCCCACAAAAATTATGAGAGGTGAGGTGATGCCTATAGATCAATTCTGTGCAAAAACCTAACTGAGTCTTGAAAATTTTGAGTAAAACATCCTCTATCCATTTTTGTCTCATTCTTGAGCTATAAATGCAACCCTAATTTTCCTAGCCCCATTAATCCTGAAACTTTGGCACCTTGTAGTACTTCCAACCAAAACCTTAACTCCAGGAGATCACCTCCATTAGCATCTTTCAAGTCCACCAATCACGCCAGTGAAGTTTCTATCCAGAACTGAATTCTGGTAAAATTTGCACTAGCAAGTTTCTAATCTTGCCAAACTAGCTCCACCTCCATCTCTATCATCTAAAGAGACCCCATCCTGCCAAGTGTCAAACCCATCAAAGTCTTTTAGCTTGCCCTAGCATTCTGTCAAACACCTTCCGGGCATGGCAGAAACTTTGCAACTTTCTAACTTGCACAGGAAACTTTGGCATTTGCCCAAAGTAACATGTCCATCATCCTTGCCACACTAGGGATCATCATCTTGTCAAAATTAAACCCCAGTGGGGCACTGTAGGCCACCCTGGCATTTTGTCAAATGCATTGCATGCGTGCACTGGGCGCGTCCAGAGCGTGCGTATTACACGCGTCGGCACCGAGCTTCTGCCGTCGCTCTGGTGCCTTCCCCTCTCATCCTGATCCTCCTATGGATCAGCTCGGCCATCCAGGACCTCGCCGACACCCTCGCTTGACCTCTAGCGCCGGCCACCGCCGTCCACGATGACCAGGACTGCTCCCTGACGAATCTCGCACGACCACGTCTCTGTCCGGCCCCCTCTTGGTTAATTGCCAATGGCTCAAGCTCATCCGCAGCTCACCGGCCACACTAGAAACACACCGGCCTCGCCACCATCCACTCGCTCACCTTGAATGGCCGCTGCCATGCGTCAGCTCGCACGGCAACGCTTGTGCCACTGAGCCAGCCAATAGCGACCTCAAGGTAAATACGGATGGCCACCATCCGTACCTAACCGCGCCGGCCACGCCTACCTCGCCATCGCCCGCGCTTTGCCATCAATAGCCGCCATCGCCATGTCCACCCTCTGGAAGCAGCAACACCGCCCTCCCCCGCCTATTTAAGCTTTGCCCGAGCCCTCTCAGTCCATCACCACCTCTCTACCTCCCTCACTGACCCACCCATAGCAGTAGAACGACCGGAGGAGGTCGTCTTCCCCAACTCCGGCAACCACGGCCACCGCTTCTGTCTTGTTCATTCCGACGCCACCAGGACCTCCCCCTCTCCACTCCCTTCACCACTAGCCTCCTGGAACTCCCTCTAATCCACTGCCCCTTCCACTTGGCACAGGGAGCCGCCGGAGGAAGAGCCTCGCCCGCCCTACGGCCGCCGTCAAGCGAAGCCGCCGCCAGGACTCCGCCCACCCTGTGGACCATAGCGACCATCGGAGGGACCGCCTCGACCCCCTGAGCCCGCGGATGGCCTTGGTTTCTCGAACGGTGCCACCGTTCACCTACGAGCCTCACCAGAGCCCCGCCTCTGTTCTACCGAGGAGGAAGGCGTGAGCGGCACTGTGAAACTCCGACTGGGCCAAAGGGCCCACTGTCATGTCTCAAATACCGCTGACCACCGTAAGTGGAGGCGAACTCCGTTGTGGCCGCCTCCGCGCGAGGAAGACGTACCCGGCGAATACGCCTTCGACGTCATCAGCCTTTCCTCATGGCCGAACGACTGGGATCGGCCCAATTGCGCCAGACGGCTAAGTCTCGCCCAGTGCACACTTCTGCCCTTCTCCTTTTCTTTTCTAGCAGATCTCAAATAATTCCACAGCTGCCACATCATATCCAGATTCGATGATTCAAATTTCTACCTACTTCTAAATCCGTGATCCATTTATCCAGATAGGGTGAACATTTTTCCTAAGCCTGGTTTTTGCTGGATCTAATAAATAGTCCATTTCCTTGATTATTCCAGCTTAGTAAATCCATAGTAAAATCATATAAACTCCAAAATGACTTGATTCTTTTTCTATTATTTCTCAAATTTCCTCTAGTTTATTTTAGTATTTATTTCAAAATTTTCCAAGCAACTTTTATGTACTGTTTTGAATTATGTGGTAATTAAAATATTTTGAAAACAGGAAATGGAGGGGAGATATATTTCTCAAAGTTTTGGAGTGCACCCGATCTTTCTGCATGCTCAAGGCAAGCATCTTGAACACATGATATGGTGAATGCATAGTTGTTTGCTTGCGTGTAGAATTGAGTTATGAATATGTTAAATTCGTATAAAATTTTCATGGTACTAGTCATACATGCATGATCCCCCTTGGTGGTATTTTATTTTCACTTAAACATGAAGTATAAGTGAGTATGGTTGTTTTCATGTGCCATATGTGCCTGTGTTGGTCCGGGCTAATTTGCAGGAAGAATCAGTCACGAGAAAAGTGACCGTGAGACTAAAATCTCGTGGTGACGAGAATGATCATTGAGGGTATGTTGGGACATACCAGGTGGTGACCCTGTTGGGTACTGCCAAGGAATTATGTTGTGCTAACCACTGCAGGAAAACTTAAACCTCCTGAGTTGACCATAGATCGAGTCCTGTTCCGGTAACCCCCATACTGGTTCGTGTTACTACTTGTCCCCGCCACAGGCAGGGTACAGTTCAGTAAGTTGTTAACCCCTTTCCCTGCACACACACCATACACAGAGGCCACAATGAGGGTTTCCAGGTACCGGCTGCAATGCTAGTCATCAGGCCCGGGGGCATGGGTGTATCCGGCTAGGCCGAGAGGGGGGCACCCCTTGTAATCCGCGTGTGTTAATAGCGATCCCATGCTACTCGAGACGATGGTCTCCCCGCCTTAGAGTTTCTCTTGAACGATGCTTTGGGTGATTCCTGGCATCCGGAAAGGTAATCTGGTGTGTGCTGGTCAGGTGTGTTTTCAATCCAAAGGTCAGAACGGGAATTAGTCAGCCTCTGTTGGCTAAAGAAATCCTTTACTTGTGGGTAAAGAGTACACCCTCCGCAGAGTTATATCTATTCAATAGCCGTGTCCATGGTTAAAGACTACACCAGGTTGGTCATGTGTCGGTCTTAGTGTCAGTCTTCGGAGGAAATAACTAAATTGATCATGGATCGTTCTGCAGGGTAATTATTGTCACTACTTGTGCCATTTTGAATATTATTGCTGATATGAATATTGTTGTCGACTAACCTTTTCCACCTTGAGTATCTCTTGGGATGGCTAGACTATCTGGGATATTCAAGTTTATTTTTAATTCTGAGTATCACTTGGGATGGCTAGTCCACCTGAATACTCATGTTATTTTCTTATAAGCCCTTTATGAGGCGTCGCTCAGACACCCAACTGTGGCATTCATTTTCAAGACCTTACGAGGCATCGCTTTTAGACACTCGTTTGGCATTTCTTTTCAAGACCTGTTGTGGCGTCGCTTGAGTTCTCGGGTGGTCCTGTCTCGCCCGATTCTCTTTTAGACACCCGTTTGGCATTTCTCTTGGAATTATTCGGGCGGTCCAACACCCGACATTCCATTTCATTCCTTTCATTTACTAATCACGTGATTTATTTTTTGTATGAATATTTGTCATGCCATGCCTTAATACTCAGTCAGCACATGCATGTAATTTAATTCATCATGAGCATATGCATCCGGTATATCTTTTGTTCTTGATGTTTGCGAGTACATGCAAACGTACTCACTGGCTTGTCCCTGGCTATTGTCTTGGCCAGATCATGACTCAGAGACAAGCACTACGAAGACACCTCGTGACCTAGGATTCGGAGATAGCAGCCACGCGAGATAGGAGTTATCCAGGTCAGCTGTTCCCGTGGGAATGGAGCCCATCAACATTGGAGATCCACGAGACACTTCCTTCATCCACCACTAGAGATCCTTGTTATATTCATTGGACCTTTGTGGTCTTGTATCCAATCTCTTGTAATTGCCTGGAATTCTGTATCAAGGAAATGTCCGCCAGCAAAAGTAATCCTAGGGTTGGTGAGACACAAGGGTCGTTTACTGGGATTTATGTCCCGGAAATCAGGCCCCTACAACCTTGGTATCAGAGCCAGGCTGACCATTGCCTAATCCTATCTTAGCCTGGTCACTATCCTTAGGTTTCCCCATCGTCCATATCCTTTTCCATCCCCAGTCAAGCCCATCCTGGCCAGCCGACATCCTTTTGATAATCGGTGCCCAAGCTATCGTCCTAGGCCATAGGCCATGCACACGTGGCCAACACCTGAGTTGTTCCATCTGCAAGCGTGCGATGGAAGACTCCGTTGTCTTATAAAGGAAGCCTTGCCCGAAAACTGCACATCACAACTCTCACTCGCACGCTGATTTCCAAACCACCAAGATGCATGGTCCCATCGTCCGCAATGAGACCACCGCATCCGAGCTTGGAGATTTTGTAGCGATCCTCGCCAATCTCACTCGTCGTGCTTTTGGCATAAACGAACCCCCAGAATATGTTGTGTACCAGGAACACACAAGTGATGCCATTCATCACTTCTGGGCCACGGTGCACATC
The DNA here is from genome assembly GCA_021605145.1 of Aegilops bicornis. Lineage (NCBI taxonomy): Eukaryota > Viridiplantae > Streptophyta > Magnoliopsida > Poales > Poaceae > Aegilops > Aegilops bicornis. The sequence goes on from CM038675.1 coordinate 260,759,110, forward strand.
TACGGGAGGGGCACCACATCAGAGCGTCCCTACCGGTTCACCGGAAGGACGACCTCCGATGAGCCCCAAGCCATCCAACTTGCAGCCCGAGAGGGGATAGTTCATCTACGGCATTTGTCGCCGAGGGTTAACACTCGCCCTTTCTTCTACTACCCTAGTCGTGAAGGCTATGGTAGCCCGACCCAGGTCGCCAACGAAGACCATGAGTCGGATCCTGGTCTAGTGCACCTGGTGCGCTACCTGAGGGCGCAAGAGGCACTATTCGATCAGGTCACTAATGATCTGATTGCGACCCGCACGATGCTAGCACTCCTGAACAGGTAAGTAGTGAAGCTGCAGCCAACACCAACACCCCAATAATGCTACTTGGGAGGCCAGTTGAACCCCCAAGGTCTGCTCCTGTCATCTACCCCGGCAATGCCTTCGCCTCCCCAGGGGAACTCTGCCGTCTCTTGAAGACCTACTCCAACGGGATTGTGACCACGAGACCCCACGAGGGGCATCATCGCTATCCTAGCACTGTAGCTTCCCATCCTACCCCAAACAACTCCAACACTGAAGCTCGCAAAGAAGCGTCGACATCTACAATACACGCCCGACTAGATGTCAACGAGGTGGACTGAGTCCACCAGGAGTGTCGTGGACTTGTCACGGCAGATGTCCTCATGAAAGGACTTAGTCGTAGGGCCATCGTACGGGTTTACCTAGAGAGGTTAAAGCGGACACAGGACACGGGAGTTATACTGGTTCGGCCCCTTCAATGAAGGTAAAAACCTACGCCCAGCCAGGATGTGATTGATATGGTTTCGCGACTAGGGAGCAATAGCTTTGCCTTAGCCTCAAATCTCTGTCCTTAACTTCGCCACGGGTCGCCCCTTATATACACGGATGGACGCCGGCTGGTTTACAGAGTCCCAATCCGGCTCATACAAGAGTCCGCTTGATCTCTCCTTTCTTATCTTACAACACAAGTTACAATACTAAGGCGGTTTACATAAATGGACCTTAAGTCGCCTCACGGGCTCCGGGCCTCCTTCGTGGGCCTCGATCATGGATTTAGGGTAAACCGGCCCCTCCAGGGCGGTTCACACTCAGAAGTTGTGTCCACAACAATAGGCCCTAGATAGACCTGAACCGGTTCAAGATAATCTTCAACACCATCAGGAACATCTATGATCTCATTTCATATTATGTAAACCGCCATCCGATTGAACAGCCGTGACGCTATCCTCCGATTTCCATGTCGAGCACCTTGACGCCATCTTTAATAAAGAAATCCAAACAAGAAGATTCCCTTCATTTAATGCTATCCCGAAATCGAGGCGGCCGCCGCACCGCCCACCGCTTTTGACTCCTTGGTTCTCGCGCCGTTGATTGCTCCGGTCCCTTATAAATAGACCGTCGCCTTTCTCTTCTTCTTCCGCTCTTCTTCTTCCTCGCGACGCTCTAGCCCTGAAGCTCCATCGTCGCGCCGACCTTCGAACGACGCTTCGTCATTGGGTCAGCCGATCAACCTCGACCGTATCGTAGTTTTCGGCGCCTCCTCCGTTTCCGCCGTCGAGTAAGGTTCCTCTCAAGCCCTAGATCCCATCTCAGATCATGTTCGCCGCGTAGCTCATATCAGTTTCCTCTCACTTGCTCCGCCATGGCCGTACGCCTCAGCCATACCGTGCATCTTGTATAAGTGATCGCTCCGCCGTTCATTGAACTCTTTATGCACCCTTCCTTTTGTTCGGATCCTCAAGTTTAGAATATCTGAACCCTCCTGCTTTTTATGAAGGTTTGCATAGGTCGTAAGTTTTTCTTACTAGAGCTTCGGTAGATCCCGATTACCTCCATTCATATGTGAAAACTGTTTCGCCCATACTTAGTAGACCTTCCAACTCTGCCTTTTTCGGCGGTTTAACTTTCGGCTGCCTAATCCGTTACTCCATTAGTCCTCGGCCAAACCGAACGGGAAGCCGGATGCTCAATCACCGTTTAACAATGTATGATATGCCCGAACCGCTTAATGGTAAACCGTCTCTTGCTTTCTTTCGCAGCTTAGTCGTCCGGAATGGCTCCTCAATTTGCTGCTTGCAACCGGGTCCGTCCAAAATCACCGAGACGCAGCTCAACGGCTACGCCACCACCGGGCGGTTTGGCTCCAAAAGACGCCCTCCATTGGCGTGTTCCGGAGGGCGAAGTTTCTCCCGAGCAGCGAGCGGGGAAGTAATTGTGTTTATGCAGCACCTAGACCGGGGTTCTCGCCTACCGTTCAAAGTTTTTCCGGACGCCCTTGCCAGTTTGCAACTCCATCCGCAGGATATCGGTCCGAATTCGCTTCAAACATATGCAACTTTCAAGTCTTCGTGATGTCTATCTTCAAGAAGAACCGCTCGTGGAATTGTTCCGGATTTTTTCCATTTGAACCGTCGCACAGAATTTTCTCGATGGTCCCAACACGGAGCTGGGCGGCGTTTCAATTCGTAAGAGGAAGGAAGCCGATTTCCCTCACGCCAAGCACCACGCCCATCCAAAGGATTGGAACCAAACTTGGTTCTACCGCCGTAACACCGCTACCGCCAATGAAAACCCCTTGCCGGGTTACCGTCCTCACCGCTCAAGAACCATCATCCATCGCCTTCACGCTTAACCGCCGCGAACGGAAAAACTTCGCTACCACAAATAATCAAGCTCCGGGCTCTAATGGCCAATGGCTTAACCGGGCGTGGATCTTGTGCGTTGTCGGGTCTCTTGGGGCGTGTTGCCACCGAGTCACGCCCGGATTGATGCACGAGTACACCGGCAGCCTCAAAGATCCTCAAAGGCGCCACGAGCTACCCATAACCGAACAGAGACCACCGAGATCGCCAAGAAGATGCTCGATGAGCCAATCTCCGTCTGCAGCCTCACCGGTTGGCTCCATTTTGTGCCGCCAACAAACCGCCGCGGTAAGCTCTTCATCGCCTTTCGTGCTCGCAATATCATTGACATATGCTAATGCTTGCCGCTTCCTGTGCTGAAAGCTCCTTCGAAACGCACTGCACCGGTCCGGGCGCCACGCGGCAAAATCCAAGGCCACTAAGAGAACTGGCAAGAAAAACCATCGAGTCCTCTCGAATCACGGAGGACGAAGAATCGTAAGCCGAGGTAAAATTTTGACATTTACGAGGGAGCCGCCATAAACCGCCTTCCGCTTTGTATTTCTTCTTGCATATGCTTGGCCTCTTTACCTTCTTTTTACCGACACTTTTTCTTCCTGTGATGATGTCAAGCCGCCATGCCAATCCTGTTGAGGTAATCCTTCTTTCCTCCGAATCTGAGCCATACGCGTTAAGAGAATTCGTCATACCGTCCGGAAAGTTAAAAATACCATTCCTGTGCTTATTTGAATCCAAATCTTTTCTTGAAGACACAAAGCAGATCAAGAGCGCCTGCATAACCCGGCAAAGTGGTCAACAAAGTTACCTCAGCCGGTTTACTGACACCCCACCGGAAGCGTCGCCCAGAGGTGACTTGTTCTCCTAAAAGCGTTATCCCTTAAAAGGTTTCTTCCGATGTTCTCTCAATCCGTCTCGACTCAATTATCGTGCCTCTTCCAACTCGTCTGGCGGTTCATCCACCACACAGCTGCCTCCGCTGAACATCGCCGCAGGTACGTAATTACCGTCTCACAATTCGATTCCCTATTAATTTGGTCAATTTGTCTTGATCCCGCTCTCAATATTGCAGCACCAAGGCTCGCTTTGAGCAAGAAAGCGAAAACTTGATCCTACTCCTGATGGTGACCCGAAAAACCCCGTAACAGCCACATGAAAATCCTCAAGGCGCCAAGGAAAGCTTCCGCGAAGTTGTACAAGGATGATATCATGACCCGCCATGGTCGAACCGGAGGTCCAAGTGGAAACCTCACAGCCTGCTTCCACCAAACCTGGCCCACCGAGCGGATCGTGACCATTGAACCGCCGAGCCAAAGCAAGACGACATCAAGCCCAAACAAGACCGCTGAAAATGACGATGTTCTTGTGACAGTATCGCTACACCGCCCTAGCCAACCGGTCGCTTTAGCCAAGCATAGCATCAAAGAAAGTTCCACTACTATCAAGAAAGACAAGGGAAGACTGACATGTCTGCCACGACAATTTCTCCGCCTAAGAACTTCATTCCGTTTTCAACCGGCTTTACACAAGCCGTGACCTTGAAGCCGGTCTAGTAAATCGCATGAAGGACCGCTATGAGGTAATAATTTGACCTTTCTCATCTTTTCACTGCATTGTAGCTCTAAGGGTCGGTTTAATTTTGCAAAGTTAAACCGACTTAAGTTGCATCTCCTTAGCAAATTTAGATCAACTAGCCATTAGCCCCCAAGTGCCAAGTTGAATACTTGTATTAAGCTTGGGACTTGTATAATGAAACCACTAATATGCTTTATTTGTCATCGTAATGAAATACATCAAAGAAGTCAGTGCAACTCAAGGACCTCCAAACCAATCTGAAACCCAAATAGCGTAAGCCACCAAAACCAAGGATGAGCTAAAGACCGCCTCGACCACCATGGAACAGCTGAAGGAGTGGTACAAATCCGAAGCGGGTCAATCTGGGACACCGAAAAAGCCGGTTTAATAAACGGGCGGAGGAAGCGGAGGCAGCCCTTAAACCGGTGATCAAGAGCTTATCGACTCAAACGCCAAGTGCATGCCATGACCTCTGCCGCCTTTTGGTAAGTAAATTTATACCGAATATGCTTGTGCTAACGCTTCCGGTTTAACTTGGGCTGTCTAAATCTGCGTGCAAGCGTATTGCTCATCCGGTTCTCGACGTGCGAAAAAGCTCAAGGCTTCAGACACCCCGATTGAACAGCTTTATACCGCGCCAGCCGGGCCATATGCGCCACTTCATACGACAACACGGCGCCGCCCCCGATCGTAGAGATGTGGACCGGCTGTCCATGATTCCGGGCCAGCTTGAAGAGATGAAGCGATCCGCAGCCCGGGCTGGCGCCCTGCTGGCTCTGACTCGTGCCAAAGCATGGATAGCGGATCTTGATCCGGCTGACATAGCTAAAGGTTTTCCCAGCGCCATTAAGAGAACGGCGAGGCCTTCGATAACGATGCCTCAAACGGATTACAAAGGAAATGCGTCACCGGCGAAGTCAACTGCCGTCAAGCCAATCTGGAAGTTCACCGATCTTTTATGACGCAAACAACAAACGGGTGGATTTTGTCATCCCGAAGTGCGTAGCCTGATTCCTCCAATCCGTAAGCACACTTACGCCCCTGACGTTGATCCGGCTGAGCTGATAAGTGAAGAAGCTGTCTTTCAGGCCTTAACCCGGATTGACTGGTCTACCAATGACTTCCGGGCTTTGGGTGAAGAAGAAGAGGAAGCTGAACCGACGCCAGGCGCCGTGCCCTCCACCTCGCGCCAACCCGGGGAAGCAGCGTAATCCGCCAAGCCGGGCGACATATTCACATTTTCAAGGCATAACTTCGCGTGAAACGCCGGGCCTCAAAAGGCTTTGTAATAGGATAGCAGGTGCCTTTCTTTGAACAATGCCGGTATAATCGCAGTCAGTAAACTTTTGCATGACAAGACAGACCCGCTGGCTTTCGTAGTAAATCCTGCAACATATTTTGCCTGCAATCACAAGTTCTTAAACCGCCTTGGCGGTTGACGTCGCTAGCCAAACTGATACCGATATATTGATATGAGATAATACCGAGGTATATGATCAAAGCTATGTGATACGAACATACCTGCCAGTATTAGGCACAGAGTTGGCTTGAATCAAACGCGAAGTGAAAACCTTCACAGATAAAACCGATTTACCGTGTAAATCGTGGTCGGGCATGATAAGCCCGCTGTTACTCCATAATGGGATGTTAACAAAGAAACCAAACCGAACAAAAAATCGCCAACTCTAAAAAAGGTATTGAATGCGGAACATAAACCCGGTTTAAAGAATTTCACGGTTTAAGAAGGCCAACAAAAACCAAATGACAGGCCTAAAGACCCCATGGAAGCAAAATCAATGAGGAAAATCACTTTGCAAGGAAAGGCTGCACTGAGCCGGATCAGATGGCACTACCATGGTCGGACATGACCAAGCCCCCTATACGGTGTAGCGGTGGTTCAAGTCAGCCGTGTCCCCAATCGAACTCGTGGCATGACGCCGATCAAATGGCATTGCGATGGTTCGGGTTCGACCAAAGCCCCTAAGTGATTCTATGGCCTTAGGCCGACCAAGAGGTGTGGACTGGTTCAGACGTGACCATGCCCCCAAATGATCTGGTGGCTTTCGGCCGCTAAGAGGTGTTGCATTGGTTCTACACCACCAAGCCCCCAAATGACAAAAATTTCAAACAGCAAGGCCAAGGGTTAAACAGGAGGCCGCTACGACATCATCTCCATGTACCCAAACCGTCCTTTGTACGTAACAGATACCCCGCTTTAGCCGAGGATCCGTTTATTGCTTTTATTCATAATATATACATCGCCTTGATATGTACATAAGTGGAGCCAATGGCTCAAGTATAATAAGGTCAAGATGAGCTATGTTCCAGGCCTATTGGTCTCCTCCTCCGACGTCGCGTGAGTCTTTTCGCTCTCGAACATCAATCGATAGTAGGACCCGTTGTATAGAGCCCATCGACCACAAAAGGCCCTTCCCAAGGTGGGGATAACTTGTGCATATCTTTCGATCTTGAATGAGCCGCAGCACCAAGTCTCCTTCCGAAAGGTTCTGGTTTTAACCGCCGGCTGTGATACCGACGAAGGTCCTGCTGTAGACCGCCGAGCGAGCTGCTGCCATATCGCGCTCTTCGTCCAAATGATCCAAATCATCTTGCCGTGCTGCCTCGCTATCTGCCTCAACATAAGCTGCTACTCGGGCGAGTCGTGACGGATATCATCGGGAAGGACCGCCTCCGCTCCATAGACCATAAAGAACGGCGTGTACCCGTGGATCGGTTGGGGTAGTATTTATACTCCATATCACCGATGGTAGCTCTTCCACCCAACACCCCGGCGCCCTTTCTAAAGGGACCATAAGCCGGGTTTGATACCTTTCAAAATTTCCTGATTAGCTCGTTCGCTTGACCATTGGATTGCGGGTGGGCTACGGAAGAAACATCAAGCCGGATGTGCTCCTGCTCACAAAATTCCTTCATAGCTCCTTTGGACAAATTGGTGCCATTGTCCGTGATGATACTGCGTATGAAACCCAAACCGAAAATCACCCGCTTGATGAACTGAACCGCCGTGGTCGCATCACACTTGCTAATAGGCTCGCCTCGACCCACTTTTGTAAATTTATCCACTGCTACCAACAGGTGGGTCTTTTGTCCTTGGATCGCTTGAAAGGTCCAACCATATCCAGCCCCCAAGTCGCAAACGGCCAAGTAATTGGAATCATCCTCAATTCTTGGCTGGCACATGAGCACGCCTCGAAAACTTTTGGCAACCATCACACCGTCGACCAGATCCTCCGCATCAAGATGGGCAGTCAACCAATAGAAACCATGGCGGAACGCTTTGGCCACCAGGGATTTTGAACCGGCGTGGTGACCACAATCCCCTTCATGAATCTCTCGCAATATCTCACGACCCTCTTCAGGGGACACACAACGCTGAAACGCCCCTGACACACTGCGATGGTGTAACTCGCCATTAACAATGGTCATAGACTTAGACCGCCGAACTATCTCGCCGGGCCAACGCCTCATCCTCCCAGAACTCGCCCGATTCATGTATGCCAAATAAGGGAGCGCCCAATCCGGAACGATGTGCAAGGCCGCCACCAACCGAGCCTCCGGATCGGGATAGCCAAATCAATTTCATCAGTAGCTTAACTGACGGCTTATGCAAAGACGTCAAGGAAAACGTTAGGACCGGTTTACGCTGGGACCCCAGCCGCTCAAAGCATCACCGCCTCGTTCTTTCGACGATCCACATGGTCCACCTGGTACCCCTTAAAATGTCCCGCAACAACGCCCACTTCCCGACGATATGCAGCCATGAGTGGATCTTTGGAGTCCCAAGTGCCGGATACCTGCCGGGCCACTAAGTCCGAATCACCAAAGCATTTAACCCGGCCGAGGTTCATTTCTCCGCCATCCGGAGGCCATGGAGCAAAGCCTCATACTCAGCTGCATTGTTAGTACAAGGGAACATTAGGCGGAGAACATAATGTAACTTATCACCTCGTGGGGAAGTTAATACGACTCCAGCCCCGAGCCTCCAATTGCTCGGATCCATCAAAATGGATGGTCCAATAGGTGTGATCCGCTTCTCTTCCGTGCTTGCAACTCCGTCCAATCATTAATGAAATCCACAAGTGCTCGAGACTTTATAGCCGTCCGGGCACATACTTTAAACCGTATGCCCAAGCTCTATAGCCCACTTAGCAATCCGCCAGCTTGCTTCCCGGTTCAAGATGATATCACCTAAAGGAGCCGAATCGACCATCGTGATGGGGTGCCCTTGGAAATATTGCTTCAGCCTTCCGCTTGCCATAAAAACCCCATATACCAGCTTTCTCGCCAATGTGGATATCTTTGCTTAGATTCAATGAGAACCTCACCGATGTAGTAAATCGTCGCTGAACCGGATACTCCTTCCCCGCCTCCTTGCGCCCACCACAATGGCTACACTCAACGCCCTAGCATTGGCAGCAACATATAACAGAGCGGCTCCTCGTCAATAGGGGCAGCAAGAACAAAGGGTTGGCCACCGCCGCTTTAAGTCCTCCAATGCCTCATCAAGAATGAGCTCCGCATTTAATTGATCCGTCTTCTTCAAAGATCTCGATACAAAGGGATGGCCTTCTCCTAGGCGATCGATAAACCGCTTAGCGCAGAATCCGCCTGCTAAGCGTTGGACATCGTTGATGCATTTTGGCTTGGCTAAGGAGGTGATAGCTGTAATTTTCTCCGGATTAGCCTCAATCCCCGGTTAGACACGAGAAAACCCAACAATTTGCCTCATTGAACACCAAAGACGCACTTGGCGTGGTTGAGCATCATCTTGTACACCCGCAAGTTGTCGAAGGTTTCCCTTAAATCCTCAATCAATGTTTCCTTCGCCGTGATTTCACCACGATATCATCCACGTAAGCGCGTACATTACGGCCGATCTGTTTATGCAAACAATTCTCAGACGCAACGCCGATAAGTTGCTCGGGCGCTCTTGAGCCCAAAAGGCATGGACACATAGCGTAAGGCTCCAAAAGGTGATAAACGCCGGTTTCTCCTGGTCCTTAACCGACATCTTTTTCTGTTGATAACCGGAATACGCATCCGTAAAGCTCAACGCCACAGCCCGCCGTCGCATCAATAATCTGATCAATGCGGGAGGGCGAAAGGATCTGGCCGGACAAGCTTTGTTAAGATCTGTGTAATCTACGCATTACGCGCCAAGTGCCATTCTTTTTAAGGACCGTAACCGGGTTGGCGAGCCACTCTGGTGAAAGACTTCGATGATAAACCCTGCTGCCAACAGCTTAGCAACTTCTTCTCCGATGGCCTTGGCGCCTTTCCTCATTAAACCGTGCGTAAACTGTTTTACCGGTCAGTATTTCGGTCAACATTAAGAGTGTGCTCAGCGAGCTCCTCGGTACACCCGGCATGTCGACGGCTTCCATGCAAAAATGTCCCGATTCTCACGGATGAACTCGATGAGCGCGCTTCCTATTTCGGATCCAGTTGGCACCGACGGTGAACTGTTTGGACGAATCGTCAGCACAAAATCAACAAGCTTCGCCTCACCGCCGATTTGAACTTCAAGTCCGGATCATGCTCAGAAGTTGGCCTCTTCAAAGGGGTCATATCTGCCGGATCAACATTATCTTTATAATACTTTAACTCTTCCGTGGCACAAACCGACTCGCAGAAGCCGCATCACCTTCCTCGCACTCTAGAGCGATCCGCGGCTCCCATGAACCGTTATCGCTCCTTTGTGACCCGGCATTTTCAGCTGTAAGTAAACATAACAGGGCCGTGCCATAAATTTAGCATAAGCCGGCCGCCCAAAGAGGGCGTGGTAAGGGCTTTGAATCTTTACCACCTCAAACGTCAACGCTTCTGTTCTGGAGTCATGTTCGTCCCCAAAGGTCACCTCCAGAACAATCTTACCGACTGGGTACGCTGACTTACCAGGCACTACTCCGTGGAACACCGTGCTGGACGGCCTAAGATGCCTATCTCATAACCCCATACGCCGGAAAGTCTCGTAGTACGTGATGTTGATGCTACTTCCTCCATCCATAAGAACCTTGGTAAACTTGTACCCTCCTACCGGGTGCCACCACCATAGGCTAATCGACCCGGATTGTAAACCCGGGAGGATGATCCTCTCTGCTTCCACACAATCGGCTGCTCGGACCAGCGTAGGTAATGCGGGCGCCACGGTTCAACCACACCGACCGCCCGCCTCTGAAGTTTTCGGGTCCCGTCGGTCCAAACTGGTGGTAAAGACGTGGTATCGCCCCCATTCAACCGCTTTGGGTTGCTCGATAACCCGATCGCCGCTGCTGTTGATTGTAGCCCCTTGGTTCTCGACTGCTCGACATTACCGATTATTCTGACAGCCTTGCCCGCCCGGATTACTACCGAATCCCGGGCCGAATTTCCTCCATCAGAATTCCGAGCGGATCCGAACCGCCGCCGTCCCTTGATCATACCGGAAAGAGTTGGAGTTTTAAACTCCCGCATAATATAACAATCCTTCCAAAGGTGGTTCGCGGTACCTCCTTCGTCCCGTGCTTCGGACAAGGTTGATTTAATATGAAGTTCAAACGATCCGGATTGTGACCGCCGGTTCGATCGCTGCCCTCGCGCCACCGACCCTTGTCCTGCGCATTGGTGTTGGCTACGAAACCTGTGTTGCCGTTAAACTGGCGCTTTGTTCCCTCCATTGCTCGCCGAATGGTGCCGCTGGACCCTCGAGCTGCCGTTCGCTTTTCCTTTCCCCATTTCATCATTATCGATTCGGGATCCTTGGTACTATCGTAATCAGCATACTTTACCAACACGCCCATTAGAGTGCCCATGTCATGGCAAAACGCTTCATGCGACTCCAGCTTCAATTTCAATGGCTCGAACCGCAATTGGCTTCCAAGGTCAAGATAAGCGGAATCAGGGTTGATCCGTCTCAAGAATGTAAACTTCCAAACGCTGGCGCACCCAATGGGTTGTTGACTCTCCTCCGCCTCGACACAAGCTGCCGATCCACCACCGACATGGGCTGCTTATGTGTCTTTGAAATTTTGGATGAACCGGCCTGCAATCGGGTCCACGAGCTGATGGAGTTGGGCGGCAAGTTTTTAACCAAGTCCGGCTGTACCTTCTAGCATCATTGTGAAGTACTTCGCACATGCGGCTTCATCCACGCCCAAAGCATCTCCATGGCCATCTCGTAGCTTTCTATCCATGCCTCGAGCCAAGTCGGCAAGATAATTCGGCACCTTGCGTGGCCCCTTGAAGTCCTTGGGCAATCGTGACGCTGCGCAAAGCGGGACAAGGCAAGGCACCCCAAAGAACCGGACGTGACCCCTGGTTCAAGGTGGTTGGTCGAACCGGCGCGCGGATGATCCTCCGCCAGCTACTAACTCGGCCTCCCTACGCGTTCTCGGGCGCGTCCACTACCACTTGAGCATCTTCAAAGCCGCCGCCGGATTGTTGCCGCGAGGCGCACCACGCCGCGCATTGCTCGACACGGCCGGTTCATCGACGCTGCTTACCGTAGCTCCGGCTCGGGCGAGGGTGGAGTGGATCCGATCTCGACCGCACGAGCACGCTTCTTCCGAGCCAAGGCCGTCCTGAGGAGCTCCTTAACCCGGCGTGTCTCCACTGCCTGCGGTGAATCGCCTTCAATTGGAATCGCCTCCAACCGTGCCGCGGCTGCCACGAGGTTATCCATCGGGTTGGAGTAGTGACCCGGAGGTGTCTGCACGGTCTGGGGCGCAGCGGTTTGATGGCGAGGTAGATCTATCATACGGGGCTGAACTGCGCGGCTGTCCTGTGTGCTTCCGGCCGCTTACCAATGGCGGCGGATTATCGTCCTCGCCTCGGTATTGAAAAGCTCCTTCCCTCGAAAATGTAAGGTAAACGGGACCTGTACTTCCTCTTCATGACTTCCTCGTGGACGCCCGTCCAAATTTCGAGCCTATAAGCTCACAGATCCAAAGCGGCCTGCTCATTTGCCATCCTTTCGTCCGCGGCTGCCAGTCCGCTTTAGCATTAGTGATCTGTTCCTCACCTTTGCAATCTCCGCGTTGTGCAGGTCCTGATCCGGCGGATTAGCTTCCGCCAAGAGCACAGCTAACGCGTCAAGAGCTCGACAAAACCTGAGCCGGCGGGCGACAGGCCTCCTTCCCCGGCTGCCATCATCGCTGTTGAACCGGCGACCGGGGCGCCATGATCGAAGAGTGAAGCGCCGCTGCATCGCCATGAAGATCCCAACCGGTGGGGTAGATCGAGGGTCCGGAATACTCTCTCCGTCGGAACAACCCCGATCTGGCCATCTCGTAGCTGGTATAGAGACTCGGTTTCTCCGGCCGATGATTAAATCGCCAGAGTAGACAACAGTTTCGTCACCAGATGCTGATCCGTCCTCGTAGTCTCCGTGGGCGACTCCACGAAAACATGCTTGACCGCCGGTTTAGCCAGGGCAGGACTCTTCTTCGCCTGCTGAGCCGCTCTCGACGAGGTCGGCAGACGTCCGGCCCAGCTCGCTCGCCGATCTTACCGATAAACACGTGTATGCCGCCAAAGGGGACCCGGTACCAGACTCAACCGAGCCGCCTCGGGCCCCAGTCTGCATCGTCGTTGTAGAGTTTGCCGCGACGACTCTTAGTCATCCGGCCCACTGCATAGCCTTCGAGTCCTTCGAACTTGCCCTCTAAGATCATCAAACCATCGTGCGATAGCCCCACGATGGGCGCCAACTGTCATGGACTTGTCACGGCAGATGTCCTCATGAAAGGACTTAGTCGTAGGGCCATCGTACGGGTTTACCTAGAGAGGTTAAAGCGGACACAGGACACGGGAGTTATACTGGTTCGGCCCCTTCAATGAAGGTAAAAACCTACGTCCAGTTGTGATGTGATTGATATGGTTTCGGCGACTAGGGAGCAATAGCTTTGCCTTAGCCTCGAAATCTCTGTCCCTAACTCGCCGCCGGTCGTCCCCTTATATACACGGATGGACGCCCGGCTGGTTTACAGAGTCCCAATCCGGCTCATACAAGAGTCCGGCTTGATCTCTCCTTTCTTATCTTACAACACAAGTTACAATACTAAGGCGGTTTACATAAATGGACCTTAAGTCGCCTCTGGGCTCCGGGCCTCCTTCGTGGGCCTGGATCATGGACGAGGGTAAACCGGCCCCTCCAGGGCGGTTCACACTCAGTAGTTGTGTCCCCAACAAGGAGTGTTATCAAATCCAAGTAGTCCCGTTGTCATGTATTTTCAAGGTAGCAATCGTATGGCGTAGTGAGCTTGTCAACTACTTGTGTGCCATTGTTGTAATGGTACTATGTGTGATCTAGCGTAAATTATTAGTGTATGGCGACAGAGTAAATGCTAGACGTGACTGCCGACACGCATAGTAAGAGGTCGCACTCCTTTTGAGAAGTGGTGTCCGAGAATTTGACTTGGACAACCCTATGTCGGAGCCAATGCACAAGTCGTACCGGCGCCGCATCGTGTTTCCTGACCCAGGAACCTTATAAGGGGACGTATCCATACACCACACAAGCCACCACCACACTTGAGCACCACTCTTCTCCATTCATCCTTCCATGTCTCACCCCGGAGCCTACCTATGAACTCCAGATGCAAGCCCTGGTAGTTTTGTCAAGGTTTTGTGGGATCTTACCCGCAATACACCTGGTTCCAGCCACCCACCCCAGTATGAGTTGTTCAAAATGAGGATCTCCTTTGGTTCCTCGAAATACTGGGCAGTTGTGCACATCCTACGAGAGGATTTAAATCAAGGCCCTCCACATATGTTGTTTTCGTCGGGAGAACCATGCCAACCTCAGGCATGGCTATTGAGGCTGCCGCTTATGAAGCAGTTACCCGTCTTCGATTCATAGTACCTGCTGTCAGTGAAAGGAAATACTACTATTTCCCTAGCCCTGCAGCTTCTGGAGTAGAAGCCACGTTCCGTTGCGAACGTATAGAGAGGGATCCAGCTCTGGCCAATCTCGTTCAATATGTGATGGCCCAGGAGCATCTAACCCAGCAACTAATGGATTACCTCCATTATCTTGATGTTCTGAATCCCCATATCGCCATTGGTGGACCACCATGGCCAACTCCGGAAGGGCGAGTTCTTCGTTTACTTCCTTCACTTCCCCCGGAAGAAGAAGAATGTGCTGCAACACCGGGAACCCTTCCACAAGGCCCTGTAGATCTCACCTTCGGACCGTAGATGGTCATGAGTTTGGTTGTTGCTTTGTCTAAACGCTAGTTTACATGATGCAACCATTGTATTATAATTTAGGGCGTATGTCATAAGTTCATTGCCATGTTTGCATTTTGCATATGATCATTTGTTGTGGTTTGCATTCAGTTCTTCCGCCCTTAACAAATCACGAGAACGAGATTTTCTTAAGGGGGGTAGAGTTTGTAACACCCCAAAATTTAATCAAATTTTATTAAGTAAAATTTGGCTGGAAATAAAATTTTGAATTATACTAGGTCTTTTACTAATTCCAGAGCCTTTTCTATTTTCTGTTTTACAAAATTCTCCCCTCCATAGAAGATTATTTTGTAAAGTGTTGTGGTCTTTGGTTATTTTGTAGATCATTTCATTTATATCATAAACAATAGTAGGAAATATTTTCAATATAAAATTTGCCACAAAGTAATACTTTTAAAAGCATTTTCAATAATTAAAATGCTTCTGTTGCACTACAAGTATTTTAAATAATTGTTTTAAAACCCACAAAAAATATGAGAGGTCAGGTGATGCCTATAGATCACTTTTGTGCAAAAACCTAACTATGTCTTTTCAAAATTTTGAGTGAAACATCCTCTATCCATTTCTGTCACATTCTTGAATTATAACTGCAACCCTAATTTTCCTAGCCCCATTAATCCTGAAACTTTGGCACCTTGTAGTACTTCCAACAAAAACCTTAACTCCAGGAGATCACCTCCATTTGCATCTTTCAAGTACACCAATCATGCCACTGAATTTTCTGTCCAGAACTGAATTCTGGTAAAACTTGCACTAGCAAGTTTCTGATCCTGCCACACTAGCTCCACCTCCATCTCTATCATCTAAAGAGACCGCATCCTGACAAGTGTCAAATCCATCAAAGTCTTTTAGCTTGCCCTAGCATTCTATCAAACACCTTCCCGGCATGGAAGAAACTTTGTAACTTTCTAACTTGCATAGGAAACTTTGCCATTTTGCCAAAGTAACATGTCCATCATCCTTGCCACACTAGGGATCATCATCCTGTCAAAATTCAACCCCAGTGGGGCACTGTAGGCCACCTAGTGTTGGGGAACGCAGTAATTTCAAAAAAACTCCTACGCACACGCAAGATCCATCTAGGTGATGCATTGCAGCGAGAGGGGAGAGTGTTGTCCACATACCCTCGTAGACAGAAAGCAGAAGCGTTATGACAACGCGGTTGATGTAGTCTTACGTCTTCACGATCCGACCGATCCTAATACCGAAAGTATGGCACCTCCGTGATCTGCACACGTTCAGCTCGATGACATCCCGTGAACTCTAGATCCAGCTGAGTGTCGAGGGAGAGATTCGTCAGCACGACGATGTGTTGATGGTGATGATGAAGTTACCGGCGCAGGGCTTCGCCTAAGCACTACAACGATATGACCGAGGAGGATTATGGTGGAGGGGGCACCGCACACGGCTAAGACAATTATCAACTTGTGTGTCTTTGGGGTGGCCCCTAGCTACGTATATAAAGGAGCAAGGGGAGGGGGCCGGCGGCCTCATAGGGTGCGCCCCAAGGGGGAATCCTACTCCTACTAGGAGTAGGTTCCCCCTTTCCTAGTCCAACTAGGACGGGAAGGAAAGAGGAGGAGGGGAGAAGGAAAGAGGGGACGACCCCCAAAGCCCTAAACCAATTCGGTTTGGGGCTAGGGGGGCGCACCCGACACTTCCTTGCTGCCCTCTATTTCCACTAAGGCCCGTGAAGGCCCATTCACCCCCCCCCCCCCCCAGCGAATTCGCGTAACTCGCCGGTACTCCGCAAAATACCCGAATCACTTGGAACTTTTCCGATGTCCGAATATAGCCTTCCAATATATCGATCTTTACGTCTCAACCATTTCGAGACTCCTCGTCATGTCCGTGATCTCATCTGGGACTCTGGACAACCTTCGGTACATCAAATCACATAAACTCATAATACCGATCGTCACCAAACATTAAGCGTGCGGACCATACGGGTTCGAGAACTATGTAGACATGACCGAGACTCATCTCCGGTCAATAACCAATAGCGGAACCTGGATGCTCATATTGGTTCCTACATATTCTACGATGATCTTTATCGGTAAATCGCATAAGAACATACTTTGTTCCCTTTGTCATCGGTATGTTACTTGCCCAAGATTTGATTGTGAGTATCTCAATACCTAGTTCAATCTTGTTACCGGCAAGTCTCTTTACTCGTTCTGTAATGCAACATCTCACAACTAACTCATTAGTCACATTTCTTGCAAGGCTTATAGTGATGTGCATTACCGAGAGGGCCCAGAGATACCTCTCCAACAATCGGAGTGACTAATCCTAATCTTGATCCATGCCAACTCAACAAACACCATCGAAGACACCTGTAGAGCATCTTTATAATCACCTAGTTACATGGTGATGTTTGATAGCACACTAACTGTTCCTCCGGTATTCGGGAGTTGCATAATCTCATAGTCATAGGAACATGTATAAGTCATGAAGAAAGCAATAGCAATAAACTAAACGATCATAGTGCTAAGCTAACGGATGGGTCTTGTCCATCACATCATTCTCTAATGATGTGATCTCGTTCATCAAATGACAACACATGTCTATGGCTAGGAAACTTAACCATCTTTGATTAACGAGCTAGTCAAGTAGAGGCATACTAGGGACACTCTATTTGTCTATATATTCACATATGTACTAAGTTTCCGGTTAATACCATTATAGCATGAATAATAAACATTTATCATGATATAAGGAAATATAAATAACAACTTTATTATTGCCTCTAGGGCATATTTCCTTCAGTCTCCCACTTGCACTAGAGTCAATAATCTAGTTCACATTGCCATGTGATTTAACACCAATAGTTCACATCACCATGTGATTAATATCCATAGTTCACATCGCCTTGTGGCCAACACTCAAAAGATTTACTAGAGTCAGTAATCTAGTTCACATCGCCATGCGATTAACACCCAAATAGTACTAAGGTGTGATCATGTTTGCTCGTGAGAGAAGTTTCGTCAACGGGTCTGCCAAATTCAGAACCGTATGTATTTTGCAAATTTCTACGTCTACAATGCTCTGCATAGGGCTACTTTAGCTAATTGCTACCACTTTCAATATGTATCCAGATTGAGACTTAGAGTCATTTGGATCAGTGTCAAAACTTGCATCGACGTAATCCTTTATGACAAACCTTTTCTCACCTCCATAATCGAGAAACATATCCTTATTCTACCAAGGATAATTTTGACCGTTGTTCAGTGATCTACTTCTAGATCACTATTGTATCCCTTGCCAAACACAGTATAGGGTATACAATAGATCTGGTACACAGCATGGCATACTTTATAGAACCTATGGCTGAGGCATAGGGAATGCCTTTCATTCTCTTTATATCTTCTGTCGTGGTCGGGCTTTGAGTCTTACTCAATTTCACACCTTGTAACATAGGCAAGAACTCTTTCCTTGACTGTTCCATTTTGAACTACTTCAAAATCTTGTCAAGGTATATACTCATTGAAAAAACTTATCAAGCGTCTTGATCTATCTGTACAGATCTTGATGCTCAATATGTAAGCAACTTCACCAAGGTATTTCTTTGAAAAAACTCCTTTCAAATACTCCTTTATGCTTTACAGAAAAATTCTACATTATTTCCGATCAACAATATGTCATTCACATATACTTATCAGAAATGTTGTAGTGCTCCCACTCTGTAGCGACCAGACCTCAAACAGTCTGATCTCTTTGCTCAGTGTCATCCCTGGATCAGTAATGCTGACACCACACAGTACTCGAAGGATTTATAACAGAGTAGCAATCACACACTTATTACAATCGAATGTCTCAAGAGAGAACTTAATAAAATAAATATGGCTTAAGGCCATCTAATAACGATAACAGCAGAAGGCTTGGAAGAATAAGCGAGTCCATCAACTCCAACGGCATCACTGAGTATAGAACCACGACCTAAGCACCTTAATCGTCATCTGAAAAGTCTGCAACATGAAACGTTGCTGCCCGAAAACGGGTCAGCACCTGGAATATGCTGGCAATGAAACACATCGAGAATAATGGAATGAAAAGCCTATACTACATGCATATATGGCTGGTGGAAAGCTCTATGGTTACAGTTTTTGCATAAAGCCAATTTTTCCGTACTGCAAAGGAATAAATTTATTTAACTATCATGGTGGTTGTGAAACATTGAGAATGGTTGACAGCATTCTCAATCCCAATTAAAAGTACTCATTAACAAACCCAATAATATTAATTAGAAGTAACATGATGAGATTCACATGATATCCAGGTACTAGATACTCAAAATGTCCATAATGAGGGACACGGCTAACCATGATTAGTTTATACACTCTGAAGAGGTTTGCTCACTTTTCCCCACAAGACTCGATCGCCTCCGTTTGGTTTCTCGCACTACATGGTGTTTGAGAGACGGATGACCGAGACATAGTCTTTCAGAAGCACTAGCACCTTACTTGTGGGTAGACCGCACACCTACTTTCCCCTACATCCGCTAGTCTACCCGTAAGAGTTCGCACAACTTAGTCAACTATGCCAGAGCCCATAATGGCTTGTGGCTGCACACGGAAGTTTCTAGTTTGAATAATCTCATGATCCCTTTGAGCCTGGGTGGCGGTCCGAAGAAATACATGCAAGTCCTGATAGAAACCAGCTGCCCAGATGTGTTTTTAAGTTGCCACCTTAAATAAACCATTAAATAAAAATCTCATATCTGTCATGGAATACACTCACCCAATCCACGTCTACTAGCATAGCATGGCATAATAAGCAAACGTAGAAGTAACTCCCAAAGGTTTGATAATAAAACAGGTAATAGGTACTACCTCATCTACTTCCCATCCCACAATTTAATTAGATCCTAATCATGCAAGTGTTTGAGGAATAGATCTAATGCATAAAACCGGGTATGAGAAAAGTATGATCAAAGTGTTACTTGCCTTCGATGATCCGCGTAACCTAGAGACTCAAGTAACAAAGCGCGCACTCCGGGTATTCTATCGCAGACAAACAAACAAGCATACAATAAGTACTCATCTAATGCACAGGTAAAACTCGAATAGATCTAACCAGATAGTTCAACTTAAGAACTCTGGTTTGCAAAAAGAATCAAATCAAACGAAGCAACGAAAATCAAACGGCGGAAGAAAACAACTTTGTTTTACTAACCTGGATCTAAGTCAAATTTTACAGAAGCAAAAACTTGTTAAAGTAGATTATTCAAAAATAGGGTTTCAAAACGAAACTCCAGGCGCTTGAATCGCCTGATTCCGATAAACGAGCGAAAAGTTATACTAAAACGAAAATCGGATATGGAATCGCGATCAGAAAAATCACGGATTAAATCCGAGATAAAAAAACGACGAACAGATTCGAACGAAAAAAGAAAGCAAAAAAAATAATAAAAACCAAAAAACCAAAGAAAACCGATCGGTTTTTTTTTTAAAACCGACACGAAAATCTAGGCGGCGGCGAACCTCGGGCGGCGCTGCTCGGCGGCAAGGCGTCAAGCGGCTAGGGTTTTGGGCTCGGGTGTGAGGCGGCTCAGGCGGCCGCTATTTATATAGCGCCCTGAGCGGAGTCCGCTTCGCACGGCCTGAAAAGGCGGTCTTGGCGTTTTTTTAATAAAACATTACGCGCAGAAAAAAATCAAAAGAAGTACTAAACGGACTCCAAAAATCCCGAAATAAATTTTCCCCGGCTTCTAAAATCAAGCCGGATTTAATGAACATTTATTTGGGGCCTAAATGCAATTTTGGAAAACGCATTTTCTTAAATTCAAATAAAAAGGCGAAAAACTCCAAAATAAAATCTTATTTGATTTTATTATTAAATCTTCATTATTTTTTTATTTTGGGAAAGTCATTTTATTCCCTCTCTCACATTTTTGTAATAGAAATAATTGAAGATAAAATAATTAAAATCAAATGATCCTATTTTCAAAATTTGAGAAAACTCAAATATGAAAATAACGAAAATCCCCAACTCTCTCCGTGGGTCCTTGAGTTGTGTAGAATTTCTAGGATCGAGCAAAAATGCAACGAAAAAATATGATATGCAATGATGCTCTATGTATAACATTCCAAACTGAAGATTTGGGATGTTACAAACCTACCCCCTTAAGATGAATCTCGCCCTCGAGATTCGGGTTGGCTAGAAAATAGGTGAGGGTGGTCTTTAAGCAAATCTTCCTCTCATTCCCAGGTGGCTTCATCCTCAGTGTGGTGGCTCCACTGAACTTTACAAAACTTAATGACCTTGCCGCGGGTGACTCACCGCATACTCCGTAATCTTAACCGTTTCTCCTCATAGGTCAAATCATCATTCAACCGAATCGCTTCCAAAGGTGCACGGTATCTTTCAGTGGTATATCAGCCATCTCTGCGTGACACTTCTTCAACTGTGAAACGTGAAACACATCATGAACTCCTGATAATCCTTCGGGTAATTCCAACTTGTACGCAACTTCTCCCATACGTTCCAAAACACGATATGGTCCTACAAATTGAGGTGCTAACTTTCCCTTAACTCCAAAACGCTTAACTCCTTGAAGCGGCGATACTCGAAGATAAACTCTGTCTCCGACTTTGTATTCTGTCTCTTTGCGTTTTGAATCCGCGTAGCTTTTCTGTCTCGACTGGGCTACCTTGAGCCTATCGCCAATCAACTTTACTTTCTGTTCAGACTCCTTAATCAAATCCGGTCCAAACAGCTGGCGGTCTCCAACTTCATCCCACAACAACGGGGTCCTGCACCTCCTTCCGTACAAGGCTTCGAAAGGCCATCTTCAAACTGGTTTGGTAATCGTTGTTATAAGAAAACTCCGCATACAAAGAAATTGTCATCCCAACTTGATCCATAATCCAAAGCACAAGCTCTAAGCTTATCCTCCAAAATCTGGTTAACTCTCTCGGTTTGTCCATCTGCTCTATGGATGGAAAGTCGTATAAACTCAGTCTGGTTCCCAAAGTTTCGTGCAACCGCTTCCGAACTTTGAGGTAAATTGGGTTCCTCTATCTGATACGATACTCCTCGGAACTCCATGCAAGCATACAATCCTGGTCATGTATACCTTAGCCAATTTGGCACTGCTGTAAGTAGTCTTTACTGGAATGAAATGAGCTACCTTCGTCAAACGGTCGACTATAACCCAAATTGAGTCATAGCCTGAACGAGTCCTGGGCAATCCCGTGATGAAATCCATTCCTAGTTTATCCCACTTCCATTCGGGTATAGGCAATGGTCAGAATAATCACCGCCGCTTCTGATGTTCTGCCTTCACCTTCTGACATACATCACAAACTGCTACGTACTCTGCAATATCTTTCTTCATTCTGGTCCACCAGAAAGTATTCTTCAAATCCAAATACATCTTGGTATTTCTTGGGTGAATCGAATATGGTGAATCATGCGCCTCTTGCAAAATCAACTTCCTGATCTCCGGGTTATTGGGCACATAAACACGGTCTTCAAACCATAGGGTATCGTGCTCATCCTCACGAAATCCCTTAGCCTTTCCTTCGCTCAATCTCTCCTTTATAGAGGCAATCTCTTTGTCAATCTTCTGAGCTTTCCTGATCTTGTCCAACAAGGTTGACTGAATCTCCAATGCTGCTACATAGCCTCTCGGAACTATTTCCAAACATAGCTCTCGAAGATCCTCGGCTAACTCCTTTGGTATTTCTCCCGTCATTAGTGTGTTGACGTGACTCTTACGGCTCAACGCATCTGCTACAGCTTTAGCCTTTCCGAGGTGATAATGCAATCTCATATCATAATCTTTGATAAGCTCCAACCATCTCCTTTGCCTGAGATTTAACTCCTTCTGCGTGAAGATGTACTTCAAATTCTTGTGATCCGTATACACCTCACAATGATTTCCAATGAGGAAATGTCTCCATGTCTTCAACGCATGCACTACAGCTGCTAACTCCAAATCATGCGTAGCATAATTTAGCTCATGAGGCTTAAGCTGTCGTGAAGCATATGAAACAACTCTTCCCTCCTGCATAAGCACTGCTCCAAGTCCTTGACGTGAAACGTCGCAATATACCTCGTAATCCTTGGTCTGATCTGGCAGAATTAACACTGGTGAGGTAACCAAACGTTTCTTCAACTCTTGGAAACTAGCTTCACACTCCTTGGTCCAAATGAACTTGGTATCTTTCTTCAACAATTCCGTCATAGGCTTCGCAATCCTTGAGAAATTCTCAATGAATCTCCGGTAGTATCCCGCTAGTCCAAGGAAACTCCGGATCTCTCCAACTGTTGTTGGTGCTTCCCAGTTTGTTACAGTGACAACTTTAGTGGGGTCTACTGTTATACCTTCTCCGGATATAACATGTCCAAGAAATCCAACTTCCTTCAACCAAGACTCACACTTGCTGAACTTGGCATATAACTGGTGTTGTCTGAGCTTCTCGAGTACCAAACGCAAATGCTCCTTATGTTCCTCTTCATTCTTTCAGTAAACCAAAATATCATCAATGAACACCATGACGAACTTATCAAAAACTCCATAAACACTTTGTTCATCATGTTCATAAAATAGGCAGGTGCATTAGTCAGACCAAATGACATAACGGTGTACTCATACAGCCCGTACCTGGTGGTAAAAGCTGTCTTAGGTATATCCTGCTCTCGAATCTTCAACTGATGGTACCCTGATCGCAAATCGATCTTTGAAAACACCTTAGCTCCTTGCAATTGGTCAAACAAGTTATTGATCATCGGTAACGGGTATTTGTTCTTAATGGTCACTTCATTCAATCCTCGATAATCAACAACCATCCTTAAGGATCGATCCTTCTTCTCCACTAGAAGTACTGGTGATCCCCAAGGCGAAGAACTTGGGCGGATAAAACCTTTATCCAGTAACTCCATAATCTGCTTCTTAATTTCCTCCAAATCTTGGGCTGGCATCCTATATGGTCTCTTAGATATCGGCCCAGTGCCTGGCAATAGTTCAATCAGAAACTCAATGTCTCTATCCAGTGGCATGCACCGCAACTCTTCCGGAAACACGTCCGGGTAATCCCTTACCACTGGTACTTCCTCCTGCACAACTCCTGATAAGGAATTTACATGTGCTCTCCTCGGCTCGTGCCGTGATACATACTTGATTCTCCTCCCTTCTGGTGTGGTAAGCAAAATTGACTTACTGGCGCAATCTATGTTCCCTCCATACTTCCTCTTGCGATTTTAAATCTGCTGCTGCTTCCCTTCAATCATAAGCGCACGATCTACTAACTCCTGGTAGTTATTGAAAGTGGCTACCATCAACTGCATGCTCAGCTCATCATTCAGTCCTTCTAGAAACTTCTCCTGCTTAGTTGTATCTGTAGCAACGCTATCCGGGGCATAACGTGCTAGCCATCAAATCATCTACATACCGCCAATCGTCTGGTCCTCCTTGGCGCAAGTTGCGAAACTCACGCTTCTTCATGGGCATAGCTCCTGCCAAAGATGGGCAAGATGTAAAGCTTGTTGAAACTGATCCCATGTGACAAAGGTCTCATCTGGGTAAGTGGTTGTAAAATTCTCCCACCATGCTCTGCGGGTCCTTCAAGCTGATAAAGCGGCAAATTTCACCCTTTCTCCATCTCAGACATCCTGCAGTTGGTCAACTCCTCCCTATCTTACGGAGCCAATCATCTGCAACAATCAGCTCGGTGCTACTGAAAAACACCGGCGGATTCAGCCTTAAGAAACGGGTCAAATGGTCAACAGGTGGTGGTGGCGGTGGGTTGTTGTTGTTGTTGTTGTTGTTGTTGCCTTGGTTCTATACCAATGTTTGAATCAAGGCATTCTGCTAAATCAACTGAAGTGATCTCTCGTGGGAAAACAAATTCGGGTCGTCTCGGAGGCATCTGAGGGGTTTTAAGAAAAGAAGAGAATTTAGAATAGAATGAGGTCTAGAGAGAAACACTACCCATATGCACATGAGACAAGTCACACAATATCACTCCAATCAATTCAAACAAGGGCATACAACGGTCTATCTATCGTTACAAAGTGCTGAAACTAAAACTAATATAACATGGGGTATTCTAGTACTGTTATGGTGGTCAACTAGAAAAACTGCTCCAAAGAAGACTCCATGATATCTGCTCCAGCTTCATCTTCGTAATCATCATCACTAGGATCGGAATCGGTGTCGTCGATGATGATGTAGTTCTCTGGACAGGTGCTAT
Source organism: Aegilops bicornis (assembly GCA_021605145.1). Taxonomy (NCBI): domain Eukaryota; kingdom Viridiplantae; phylum Streptophyta; class Magnoliopsida; order Poales; family Poaceae; genus Aegilops; species Aegilops bicornis. Next base: position 260,783,774 of record CM038675.1, read on the forward strand.
CTTCATCTCCTCCTCCGGGTGCTGAATTTCCCATGAGTTCTTCAATCTTCTCCTTAAGATCGCCGTTTTGTCCCACTAGAGCTACAATCTCCTCCATGTAGTCCTTACGAGTGGCCTTCAGTTCTCCTTCTAGTTCGATAATCTTAGCTTTTGCTGTCTTCAACTCCATCATGTCTGCGCACATCTGGTTCTCCTGGCGTCGAATGTTCTGGTTTAACTCCTGGATGAACGCTGCAATGGATCGATCCTTCTTAGTGTCAGTTATCTCCCATTGTTCATCTCGGCGCCCGCAAATCTGGTAGATAGTATCCTTGAGGTCTTCTTTGTAAACTTCTCCAATGCGCCCCATGGTTATGTGAGCTGCCATGCTCTTTCCTGCACTCCGTGTTGGTGCATTGAAAACACATTCTATGGGCTCCGTGATTGGCGCAAACGTCCTTCCGGAACTTGAGCTTCAATCTTCCAAACATTTTCTTCGTGTAAAGTGGAATTGTAGGTCCCGTGAAGCTTGGTAATCTGATGTTAAGGTACTTAGTGACTTCCTTCGTGTCGCCCAAAGGGTGTATCTTCATCCGCTGGGTGAACTTGATCCTCGCTCCGTCATCCTAAAAGAGTAGAAAAGATGAGGAGTCAGAATGAGAAGAGAGAGTAGTGATCTAGGGCTTTAGCTTAATGGTCGTGTCCTAGAGTCAGCGTGTGCTCTGATACCATCTCTGTAGCGACCAGACCTCAAACAGTCGATCTCGTGCTCGATGTCATCCCTGGATTAGTAATGCTGACACCACACAGTACTCGAAGGATTTATAACAGAGTAGCAATCACACACTTATTACAATCGAATGTCTCAACAGAGAACTTAATAAAATAAATATGGCTTAAGGCCATCTAATAACGATAACAGCGGAAGGATTGGAAGAATAAGCGAGTCCATCAACTCCAACGGCATCACTGAGTATAGAACCACGACCTAAGCACCTTAATCGTCGTCTAAAAAGCAATTGACACATGGAATATCTTTGGCAATGTAACACATCGAGAATAATGGAATGAAAAGCCTATACTACATGCATATATGGCTGGTGGAAAGCTCTATGGTTACAGCTTTTGCATAAAGCCAATTTTTCCGTCTTCGCAAAGGAATAAATTTATTTAACTATCATGGTGGTTGTGAAACATTGAGAATGGTTGACAGCATTCTCAATCCCAATTAAAAGTACTCATTAACAAACCCAACAGTATTAATTAGAAGTAACATGATGAGATTCACATGATATCCAGGTACTAGATACTCAAAATGTCCATAACCGGGGACACGGCTAACCATGATTAGTTTATACACTCTGCAGAGGTTTGCGCACTTTTCCCCACAAGACTCGATCGCCTCCGTTTGGTTTCTCGCACTACATGGTGTTTGAGAGACGGATGACCGAGACATAGTCTTTCGTAAGCACTAGCACCTTACTTGTGGGTAGACCGCACACCTACTTTCCCCTACATCTGCTAGTCTACCCGTAAGAGTTCGCACAACTTAGTCAACTATGCCAGAGCCCGTAATGGCTTGTGGCTGCACACGGAAGTTTCTAGTTTGAATAATCTCATGATCCCTTTGAGCCTGGGTGGCGGTCCGAAGAAATACTTGCAAGTCCTGATAGAAACCAGGTGCCTCAATCCACCCAGATGTATGTTTAAGTTGCCACCTTAAATAAACCATTAAATAACAATCTCACATATGTCATGGAATACACTCACCCAATCCACGTCTACTAGCATAGCATGGCATAATAAGCAAACGTAGAAGTAACTCCCAAAGGTTTGATAATAAAACAGGTAATAGGTACTACCTCATCTACTTTCCATCCCACAATTTAATTAGATCCTAATCATGCAAGTGTTTGAGGAATAGATCTAATGCATAAAAACTGGGTATGAGAAAAGTATGATCAAAGTGTTACTTGCCTTGCTGATGATCCGCGTAACCTAGAGACTCGAAGTAATAGGCGGCGCACTCCGGGTATTCTATCGCAGACAAACAAACAAGCATACAATAAGTACTCATCTAATGCACAGGTAAAACTCGAATAGATCTAACCAGATAGTTCAACTTAAGAACTCCGGTTTGCAAAAAGAATCAAATCAAACGAAGCAACGAAAATCAAACGGCGGAAGAAAACAGCTTTGTTTTACTAATCTGGATCTAAGTCAAATTTTACAGAAGCAAAAACTTGTTTAAGTGGATTATTCGGAAAGAGGGTTTCGAAACGAAACTCCAGGCGCTTGAATCGCCTGATTCTGATAAACGGGCGAAAAGTTATACTAAAACGAAAATCGGATCTGGAATCGCGATCAGAAAAATCGTGGATTAAATCTGAGAAAAAAAACGACGAACAGATTCGAACGAAAAAAGAAAGAAAAATAAATAAATAAATAAAAACCTAAAAAAACCGAAGAAAACCGATCGGTTTTTTTAAAAAAAACGGCACGGAAATCGAGGCGGCGGCGAACCTCGGGCGGCGCGCTGCTCCGGCGGCGGCGACGGGCTGGGGCGGCTAGGGTTTCGGGCGAACTCGGGTGGGCTGAGGCGGCTCGGGGCGGCCGCTATTTATATAGCGCCCCCGAGGGGAGTCCTGCTCGGGTACGGCCCGAAAGGCGGTGCCCGTTTTTTTTAATAAAACATTACACGCAGAAAAAAAATCAAAAGAAGTACCAAACGGACTCCAAAAATCCCGAAATAAATTTTCCCCGGCTTCTAAAATCAAGCCGGATTTAATGAACATTTATTTGGGGCCTAAATGCAATTTTGAAAACGCACATTTTTCTAAATTCAAATAAAAAGGCGAAAAACTCCAAAATAAAATCTTATTTTATTTTTTTATTAAATCTTCATTATTTCTTTATTTTGGGAAAGTCATTTTATTCCCTCTCTCCTATTTTTGTAATAGAAATAATTGAAGATAAAATAATTAAAATCAGATGATCCTATTTTCAAAATTTGAGAAAACTCAAATATGAAAATAACGAAAATCCCCAACTCTCTCCGTGGGTCCTTGAGTTGTGTAGAATTTCTAGGGTCGAGCAAAAATGCAACAAAAAAATATGATATGCAATGATGCTCTATGTATAACATTCCAAATTGAAGATTTGGGATGTTACACACTCACTTTCTTGAAAATACATGCTTCACTGCAAGTCTGTATAAAACTATATGCTTTGATCAACTCATTAAAGCGTATATTCCAGCTCCGAGATGCTTGCACCAGTCCATAGATGGATCCTTGGAGTTTCCACATTTTGTTAACACTTTTAGGATCGACAAAACCTTTTGGTTGCATCATATGCAACTGTTCTTTGAGAAATCCATTAAGGAATGTAGTTTTGACATCCATTTGCCAGATTTCATAAAATGTGGCAATTTGCTAACATGATTCGGACAGACTTAAGCATCGCCACGAGTGAGAAAATCTCATCATAGTCAACACCTTGAACTTTGTCAAAACCTTTTTCGACAAGTCTAGCTTTGTAGATAGTAACACTAATATCAGCGTCCGTCTTCCTCTTGAAGATCCATTTATTTTTTATGGCTTGCCATCATCCGGCAAGTCAACCAAAGCCCACACTTTGTTCCCATACATGGATCCCATCTCAGATTTCATAGCCTCAAGCCATTTTTAAGGAATCTAGGCTCATCATCGCTTCCTCATAGTTCGTAGGTTCGTCATGGTCAAGTAACATGACCTCTAGAATAGGATTACCGTACCACTTTAGTGCGGATCTCACTCTGGTTGACCTACGAGGTTCGGTAGTAACTTGATCTGAAGTTACATGATCATCATCATTAGCTTCCTCACTAATTGGTGTAGGAGTCACAGGAACAGATTTCTGTGATGAACTACTTTCCAATAAGGGAGCAGGTACAGTTACCTCATCAAGTTCTACTTTCCTCCCACTCACTTCTTTCGAGAGAAACTCTTTCTCTAGAAAGGATCCATTCTTAGCAATGAATGTCTTGCCTTTAGATCTGTGATAGAAGGTGTACCCAACTGTCTCCTTTGGGTATCCTATGAAGACCCATTTCTCCGATTTGGGTTTGAGCTTATCAGTATGAAACTTTTTCACATAAGCATCACCGCCCCAAACTTTAAGAAATGACAATTTTGGTTTCTTGCCAAACCACAGTTCATAAGGCGTCGTCTCAACGGATTTACATGGTGCCCTGTTTAACGTGAATGCAGGTGTCTCTAATGCATAACCCCAAAACGATAGTGACAAATCGGTAAGAGACATGATAGATCGAACCATATCTAATAAAGTATGGTTACGATGTTCGGACACACCATTATGCTGTGGTGTTCCAGGTGGCGTTAGTTGCGAAACTATTCCGCATTGTTTCAAATGAAGACCAAACTCGTAACTCAAATATTCTCCTCCACGATCAGATCGCAGAAACTTTATTTTCTTGTTACAATGATTTTACACTTCACTCTGAAATTCTTTGAACTTTTGAAATGTTTTAGACTTATGTTTCATCAAGTAGATATACCCGTATCTGCTCAAATCATTTGTGAAGGTGAGAAAAATAACGATACCTGCCGCGAGCCTCAACATTCATCGGACCACATACATCAGTATGTGTGATTTCCAACAAATCTGTTGCTCGCTCCGTTGTTCTGGAGAACGGCGTTTTAGTCATCTTGCCCATGAGACATGGTTCGCAAGTACCAAGTGATTCCAAAAGTCCATCAGTATGGAGTTTCTTCATGCACTTTACACAAATATGATCTAAACGGCAGTGCCACAAATAAGTTGCATTATCATTATTAACTTTGCATCTTTTGGCTTCAATATTATGAATATGTGTATCACTACGATCGAGATTCAGTAAACCATTCACCTTGGGTGTATGACAATTGAAGGTTTTATTCATGTAAACAGAACAACAATTATTCTCTGACTGTAAATGAATAACCGTATTGCAATAAACATGATCAAATCATAACCATGCTTAACGCAAACACCAAATAACATTTATTTAGGTTCAACACTAACCCCGAAAGTATAGGGAGTGTGCGATGATGATCATATCAATCTTGGAACCACTTCCAACACACATCGTCACTTCACCCTTAACTAGTCTCTGTTCATTTTGCAACTCCCGTTTTGAGTTTACTAATCTTAGCAACTGAACTAGTATCACATACTGAGGGGTTGCTATAAACACTAGTAAAGTACACATCAATAACATGTATATCAAATATACCTTTGTTCACTTTGCCATCCTTCTTATCCGCCAAATACTTGGGGCAGTTCTGCTTCCAGTGACCAGTCCCTTTGCAGTAAAAGCACTTAGTCTCAGGCTTAGGTCCAGACTTGGGCTTCTTCACTTGAGCAGCAACTTTCTTGCCGTTCTTCTTGAAGTTCCCCTTCTTCCCTTTGCCCTTTTCTTGAAACTAGTGGTGTTGTCAACCATCAACACTTGATGATTTTCTTGATTTCTACCTTCATCGATTTCAGCATCACGAAGAGCTTGGGAATCATTTCCGGTATCCCTTGCATATTATAGTTCATCACGAAGTTCTAGTAACTTGGTGATAGTGACTAGAGAACTCTGTCAATCACTATCTTATCTGGAAGATTAACTCCCACTTGATTCATGTGATTGTAATACTTAGACATTCTGAGCACATGCTCACTAGCTGAGCAATTCTCCTCCATCTTATAGGCAAAGTTCTTGTCAAAGGTCTCATACCTTCCGACATGGGCATGAGTCTGAAATACTAATTTCAAATCTTGGAACATCTCATATGCCCCATGGCGTACAAAAACGTCTTTGAAGCCCCGATTCTAAGCCGTAAAGCATGGTGCACTAAACTATCAAGTAGTCATCATATCGAGCTTGCCAAACACTCATAACGTCTGCATCTGCTCCTGCAATCGGTCTATCGCCTAGCGGTGCATCAAGAACATAATTCTTGTTTGCAGCAATGAGGATAATCCTCAGATCACGGATCCAATCCGCATCATTTCTACTAACATCTTTCAACTTAGTTTTCTCTAGGAACATATAAAAAATAAAACAGGCGAGCTAAACGCGAGCTATTGATCTACAACATAGACATGCTAATACTACCAGGACTAAGTTCATGATAAATTAAAGTTCAATTAATCATATTACTTAAGAACTCCCACTTAGATAGACATCTCTCTAATCATCTAAATGATCACGTGATCCATATCAACTAAACCATGTTCGATCATCACATGAGATGGAGTAGTTTTTAATGGTGAACATCACTATGTTGATCATATCTACTATATGATTCAAGCTCGACCTTTCGGTCTCGGTTCCGAGGCCATATCTGCATATGCTAGGCTCGTCAAGTTTAACTCGAGTATTCTGCGTGTGCAAAACTGGCTTGCACCCATTGTATGTGAACGTAGAGCTTATCACACCCGATCATCACGTGGTGTCTCAGCACGAAGAACTATCACAACTGTGCATACTCAGGGAGAACACTTCTACCTTGAAATTTAGTGAGAGAACATCTTATAATGCTACCATCGAACTAAGCAAAATAAGATGCATAAAGGATAAACATCACATGCAATCAATATAAGTGATATGATATGGCCATCATCTTGTGCCTTTGATCTCCATCTCCAAAGCACTGTCATGATCACCATCGTCACTAGCGCGACACCTTGATCTCCGTCGTAGCATCGTTGTCGTCTCACCAACTATTGCTTCTACGACTATCGCTACCGCTTAGTGATAAAGTAAATCAATTACATGGCGATTGCATTTCATTCAATAAAGCGACAACCATATGGCCCCTGCCAGTTGCCGATAACTCTGTCACAAAACATGATCATCTCATACAATAGAATTAAGCATCATGTCTTGACCATATCACATCAGAACATGCCATGCAAAAACAAGTTAGACGTCCTCTACTTTGTTGTTGCAAGTTTTACGTGGCAGCTACGGGCTGAGCAAGAACCGTTCTTACCTATGCATCAAAACTACAATGATATTTCGTCAAGTATGTGCTGTTTTAACCTTCACAAGGACCGGGCGTAGCCACACTCGATTCAATTAAAGTTGGAGAAAGTGACACCCGCCAGCCACCTGTGTGCTAAACATGTCGGTAGAACCAATCTCGCGTAAGCGTACGCGTAATGTCGGTCCTGGCCGCTTGATACGTCTCCCTCGTATCTACTTTTCCAAACACTTTTGCCCTTGTTTCGGACTCTAACTTGTATGATTTGAATGGAACTAACCCGGACTGACGCTGTTTTTAGCAGAATTGCCATGATGTTGTTTTATGTGCAGAACACAAAAGTTCTCGGAATGACCTGAAACTCCACGGAACATCTTAGAAAAAGATGAAGACCAGGGGGCCCACACCCTATCCACGAGGGTGGGGGCGCACCACCCCCCCCCCTTCAGGGTGCGCCCCCTACCTCATGGGCCCCCTGGAGCTCCTCCGGCGCCAACTCCAACTCTATATATTCGCTTTCGGAGAGAAAAAATCAGGGAGAAGAAATCATCGCGTTTTACGATACGGAGCCGCCACCAAGCCCTAAAACCTCTCGAGAGGGCTGATCTGGAGTCCGTTTGGGGCTCCAGAGAGGGGGCTGCATCGCCGTCGTCATCATCAACCATCCTCCATCACCAATTTCATGATGCTCATCGCCGTGAGTGAGTAATTCCATCATAGGCTTGCTGGACGGTGATGGGTTGGATGAGATCTACCATGTAATCGAGTTAGTTTTGTTTGGGTTTGATCCCTAGTATCCATTATGTTCTGAGATTGATGTTGCTATGACTTTGCTATGCTTAATGCTTATCACCAGGGCCCGAGTGCCATGATTTCAGATCTGAACCTATTATGTTTTCATGAATATATGTGTGTTATTGATCCTATCTTGCAAGTCTATAGTCACCTATTATGTGTTATGATCCGACAACCCTGAAGTGACAATAATCGGGATACTTCTCGGTGATGACCATAGTTTGAGGAGTTCATGTATTCACTATGTGCTAATGCTTTGTTCCGGTTCTATATTAAAAGGAGGCTTTAATATCCCATAGTTTCCATTAGGACCCCGCTGCCACGGGAGGGTAGGACAAAAGATGTCATGAAGTTCTTCTCCATAAGCACGTATGGCTATATTTGGAATACATGCCTACATTAGATTGATGAATTGGAGCTAGTTCTGTGTCACCCTATGTTATGACTGTTACATGATGAACCGCATCCGACATAATTATCCATCACCGATCCAATGCCTACGAGCTTTCCACATACTGTTCTTCGTTTATTTACTTTCCCGTTGCTACTGTTACAATCACTACAAAATACCAAAAATATTACTTTTGCTTCCGCTACTTTTGTTACCGTTACCACCACTATCATACTACTTTGCTACTAAATACTTTGCTGCAGATATTAAGTTATCCAGGTGTGTATGAATTGACAACTTAGTTGCTAATACTTGAGAATATTCTTTGGCTCCCCTTGTGTCGAATCAATAAATCTGGGTTGAATACACTACCCTCGAAAGTTGTTGCGATCCCCTACACTTGTGGGTTATCAAGACTAATTTATGGCACCGTTGCCGGGGAGCATAGCCCTATTCTTTGAGTTACTTGGGAATTATATCTGCTGGACACTATGAAGAATTTGAAAGACGCTAAGACAAAAATTTATCCCTCAACTACGAGGGGAGGTAAGGAACTGCCATCTATCTCTACACTTGATTCACCTTCTGTTATGAGTAAGCTTGCGACACCTAAACCTTCTTCTGCTATTTGTTCTGATATGTCGCATGTTATTGATGGTGCCACTTCTGCTATGCATGATACTTATGATGAAACTACTTCTATGCTTGATACTCTGTGCCCTTGGTGAATTTCTTGATGAACAAATTTCTAGGGCTAGAGAGAAAGAAACTATTGAAACTGATAATGTTGATGAAAGTGATGATGAAGATATGCCTGTTATTCTTGAGGGTTATGTTTTTGATATGGAATCTTCTACAGCTATTTTTGCCTGCAAAGATAGAAACGAACTTAAGAGGCTATTAATTAAATGGAGTAAAGAATCTCTTAGAGATAGAATGAAACCTGACCCTGCTTTTGCTACTTCACCTATTTGTGTTCCCGATAAGGATTATGAATTCTCTGTTGATCCTGATATAATTTCTTTGGTTGAATCTGATCCTTTTCATGGCTATGAATCTGAAACTGTTGTGGCACATCTTACTAGATTAAATGATATAGCCACCCTGTTCACTAATGATGAGAGATCTCGCTACTTTTATATCCTTAAAATATTTCGTTCTCATTAAAGGGTGGTGCTAAGATATGGTTTAATTCTCTAGATCCTGGTTGCGTGCGTAGTCCCCAGGATATGATTTATTACTTCTCTGCTAAATATTTCCCTGGTCATAAGAAACATGTTGCTTTAAAGGAAATATACAACTTTGTGCAAATTGAAGAAGAGTGTAGCGATCCGACCTCAGATGGTCAAGTCTCTGTGCTTCAGTGTCATCCCTGGATCAGTAATGCTGACACACACAGTAGTCGAAGGATTTATAACAGAGTAGCAATCACACACTTATTACATTGACTGTCTCAAAAGAGAACTTATTACAATAATATGGCTTAAGGCCATCTAATGCGATAACGGCGGAAGGCTTGGAAGATAAAGTGAGTCCATCAACTCCAACGACATAGCTGAGCTGCACGGCAACGACCTAACGAACCTTACTCCTCGTCTGAAAAGTGTGCAACATAACACGTTGCAGCCCGAGAACGGGTCAGCACATGGAATATGCTGGGAATATAACACAATAGAGCAAGAACAGAATTACGCTATTACTACATGCAAATTTGGCTGGTGGAAAGCTCTATGGTTAAAGTTTTGCGAAAAGCCAATTTTTCCCTACTACAAAGGAATAGATTTTAATTAAACTATCATGGTGGTTGAAACATTGAGAAGGTATAACCCCAACTCAATCCCAATTAAAATAGTTAACAACCCAACAATATTAATTAAGAATGATGAGATACATGTGATAACCCAAGTACTAGATACTCAAGATTCTCCATAACCGGGGACATGACTAACCATGATTAGATTGTACACTCTGCAGAGGTTTTGCACACTTTTCCCCACAAGACTCGATCGCCTCCGTTGATTTCTTACTGCACGGTGTTTGAGAAACGGATGACCGAGACACAGTCTTTCAGAAACTTTAACTCTCTACTCCGGGTAGACCATAGCAAACCTACAAAATCCACTACCTGCTAATCTACCTCTTCAAGAGCTTCACGTAACCTACTTAACTATGCTAGAGCCCATAATAGCTTGTGGCTGCACACGGAAGTTTCTGGCATGAATCATCTCAGTTGCCTTTAAGCCTGGGTGGCGGTCCATAGGAAGATCACACGGGTACCCCGCGATTTCCAAATAAAACAGACAACACTGGGTTCCCCAGGTGCCTCAATCCACCCAGATGTTAATTTTAAGTTGCCACCTTAAGTTGAACCATTAATTAACAACTCACATCTGTCATGGATTTCACTCAAACTGAACCACGTCTACGAGCATAGCAATATAATATGAGCAAACGTAGAAGTAACTCCCAAGGGTTTGAATATAACAGGGCAATAGGTTCTACCTCAATAACTACTTCCCATCCCACATGTTAATGACATCCTAATCATGCAATGCATAAAAACTGGGTATGAAAAGAGTATGATCAATGTGTTACTTGCCTTGCTGACGATCCGCGAATCCTAGAGACTCGTAGTAACACGCTTCACACTCCGGGAATTCTATCGCAACAAACAATAATATACATAAGCAACAAGAAAAGATGCACAAGCAAAACTCAAATAAAATAGGTTGACTGGAGAGTTCAACTTAAGAACACCGGTTCGCAAAAAGAATCAAACCAAACGGAGCAACGAAACTCAAACGGCGAAAGAAACAAGATCCGTTTACTAATCTGAACTAGGGTCAAATTTTATAGTACCAAAATCTTTTTAGGTCGATTAGACAGAAAGAGGGTCTCGAGACGAAGATCTAGGCACTTGAATCGCCTGATTCCGACAAACGAGCGAAAAGATAAACAGAAACTAAGATCGGATCAGAAATCGTGATCAGAAAAATCACGGAATAAATCCGATAAAAAGAAAACGGACGAATAAACTAACGAACGAGTGTTCGTTAGCTGTAACTAACGGGCGAAAACCGTTCGTTAAAACGAACGTATGGACGAACGTCCGCTAACTAGAAGAACCGAGAATAACCGACGAACTGAAAAAAAACGGATCTAGGGTTTCTAAAAAAACCCGAACGGTTTTAAAAAAAACCGGCGGCGGATCCGGTGGATACCTCCGACGAGGGGGTCCGGCGAGGCGGCTGCGGGCGGGCGGCGGCTCATGGGCGGCGGGCTTGGCGGCGGCAAGCTAGCGGGCGGCGGCGCAAGCGGGCGGCGCTGCGTTCAAAGCGGTGGTGGTGGTGGTTTGGGCGGCGGGGGTGGCGGCTTATAAGGGCTGGACTTGCTTCGAGGAGGGGCAAGCGGCGGCGAGGCGGAGTCTCGCTCGGACTCCGGGTCCGAGCAGCGGCAGGGCGGCGCGGCTGCGGGCCGGCCTGGCTCGGCTGGGCCTTAGGCCCAGTCGGGCGCGGATTTTTTTTTCTAAATAATTTCACCGACAAAAATAAAATCCTAGAAAACAAAATAAAAACCTAAAAATGCCAAAACAAATTTTTACCGTCTAAATGAAATATTTAGAACGAGATGAACATTTTCTTGGCCCTAAAATGCAATTTTGAAAACGTGCAATTTTTCTAAAGCAAATAAAATCAAATAAATGATTTTAACATTTTTCCTCCGATATTTCAATTGTTTTGGAGAAGTCATATTATCTCCTCTCATTTATTTTTATTATGAAATATTTTTCGGAGAGAAAAATAATTAAAATCAAAAATCCTCATTTCATTATTTGATAAAACAATCAAATATGAAAACCAGAAAATCCCCAACTCTCTCCGAGGGTCCTTGAGTTTCTTAGGATTTCGAGGATTGCGGAACGAAGATGTAGTAAAATATGATATGCATGAACGACCTATGTATAACATTCCAAATTGAAAATTTGGGATGTTACAAACCTATCCCCCCTAAGATGAATCTCGTCCTCGAGATTCGGGTTGGCTAGAGAATAGGTGCGGGTGATGCTTGCGGATATCATCCTCTCGTTCGAGGTGGCTTCCTCCTCGGTATGGTGGCTCCACTGAACTTTGCAAAACTTAATAACCTTGCTGCGGGTGACTCGGCTGGCAAAGTCAAGAATCTTCACTGGCTTCTCTTCATAAGTCGGATTACTGTCCAACTGAATTGCCTCCGAAGTCTTGTATCTCTTAATGGTATATCGGCCATCTCAAAGATGACACTTCTTCAACTATGAGATGTGGAACACATCGTGAACTCCTCGACAATCCTTCCGTAATTCCAGCTTGTAGGCAACTTCTCCCATCCGTTCCAAAACACGGTACGGTCCTACAAATCTTGGAGCTAACTTTCCCTTAACTCCAAAACGTTTCACTCCTCGCAAGGGTGATACTCACAGATATTCTATGTCTCCAATTTCATAAATTACCTCCTTGCGTTTCGTGTCTGCATAACTCTTTTGCCTGGACTGAGAAATTTTCAGTCTACCTCGAATCAGTTTAACCTTCTCCTCGGACTCCTTGACCAAGTCTGGTCCAAACAGCTGTCGGTCTCCTACCTCATCCCACATCAGCGGTGTTCTGCATCTGCCATCTTCAAACTGACCTGGTAGCTATTGTTGTAGGAGAACTATGCGTAAGGCAATTTTTCATCCCTACTAGATCCATAATCTAGCGCACAGGCTCTCAACATGTCCTCCAGAATCTGGTTGACCCTCTCGGTCTGTCCATCTGTCTGCGGGTGAAATGCTGTACTGAACTCCAATCTCTCTCCCAAGGTCTGGTGTAACTGATGCCAAAACTTTGAAGTAAACTGTGTTCCTCTATCTGATATGATGGTCCTCGGAACTCCATGCAGACATACGATCCTGGTCATATATATCTTGGCCAACTTCGCACTTGTATAGGTTGTTTTCACTGGGATGAAGTGAGCCACTTTAGTCAAGCGATCCACTACTACCCATATTGAATCATATCATGCTTTGGTTCTGGGCAATCCGGTGCTAAAATCCATGCCAAGTTTATCCCACTTCCATTCGGGTATCAGCATAGGCTATAACAGTCCTGCTGGCTTCTGATGCTCTGCCTTCACTCTCTGACATACATCACAGACGGCTACATACTCAGCAATATCCTTCTTCATACCAGTCCACCAGAAATGTTCTTTCAAATCCAAATACATCTTGGTGTTTCCGGGGTGTATCGAGTATGGTGAGTCATGAGCCTCCTGAAGTATTAACTTCCTGATCTCTGGGTCTTCGGGCACATAAATTCGGTCCTCAAACCATAAGGTATCGTGCTCATCCTCGCGAAAACCTTTGGCCTTTCCTTTGCTCATCTTCTCCTTTATCTCGGTGATCTCTTTGTCTTTCTTTTGAGCTTCTCGAATCTTGTCCAACAATGTCGACTGAACCTCCTTTGTCGCAATGAAACCTCTTGGAACAATCTCCAACCGAAGTTTCAAGATATCCTCAGCTAACTCCTACGGCAATCCCTTACTCTCAAGGATATTAGCATAACTCTTCCGGCTCAAATCATCTGCTACGACATTGGCCTTTCCTGGATGATAGTGCAGCTTCATGTCATAATCCTTTATAAGCTCCAACCATCTCCTCTGCCTAAGGTTCAGCTCTTTTTGCGTGAAAATGTACTTCAAACTCTTATGATCCGTGTACACATCACAACGGTTCCCAATAAGATAATGTCTCCAGGTATTCAACGCATGCACTATGGCTGCTAATTCCAAATCATGTGTGGCATAGTTCAACTCATGGGGTTTTAGTTGTCGTGAGGCATACGAAACAACTCTTTCGTCCTGGATAAGCACACATCCAAGTCCTAAGCGAGAGGCGTCGCAATAAACTTGGAACTCCTTATGTATATCTGGCAGTGTTAGCACTGGGGCTGTAGTTAAACGTTTCTTCAATTCTTGAAAACTTGCCTCGCAATCTTCTGTCCGTTTAAACTTGGTATCCTTCTTCAATAGTTCAGTCATTGGCTTAGCAATCTTGGAAAAATTCTCAATGAATCTCCGATAGTATCATGCGAGTCGAAGGAAATCATGGATCTCGCTAATCAAGTGGGTGCCAACCATTCGGTGACTAATCGAACCTTCTTTGGTGTGACGCCCCGATCCAATCAGACACTAATCATACACGCACACGCAATGCGATCAAGATCAGGGACTCACGGAAGATATCACAACACAACTCTAAAAATAAAATAAGTCATACAAGCATCATAATACAAGCCGGGGGCCTCGAGGGCTCGAATACAAGGGCTCGATCATAGACGAGTCGTGAAGTAACAAAATCTGAGTACAGACATAAGTTAAACAAGTTTGCCTTAAGAAGGATAGCACAAACTGGGATACAGATCGAAAGAGGCGCAGGCCTCCTGCCTGGGATCCTCCTAACTACTCATGGTCGTTGTCAGCAGGCAGCACGTAGTAGTAGGCATCTCCGAGGTAGTAGTCGTCATCGACGGTGGCGTCTGGCTCCTGGGCTCCATCGTCTGGTCGCAGCAACCGGGTAAAGAAAGGGGGAAAAGGGGGAACAAGGCAACCGTGAGTACTCATCCAAAGTACTCGCAAGCAAGGAGCTACGCTACATATGCATGGATATATGTGTAAAGGGCCATATCAAGGACCGAATCGCAGAATGCCGTAATAAGAGGGGATAGCTAATCACTGTCAAGACTACGCTTCTGGCAGCCTCCGTCTTGCATCATGTAGGAGAGAGTAGACTGAAGTCCTCCAAGTAGCATCTCCAAGTAGCATCGCATAGCATAATCCTACCCGGCGATCCCCTCCTCGTAACGCTGAGAGAGAGCGACCACCGGGTTGTATCTGACACTTGGAAGGGTGTGTTTTATTAAGTATCCGGTTCTAGTTGTCATAAGGTCAAGGTACAACTCCAAGTCGTCACCTGTTCGAAGATCACGGCTATTCGAATAGATTAAACTTCCTGCAGGGTGCATCACATAACCCAACACGCTTGATCCCATTTGGCGGACACACTTTTTCGGGTCATGCCCGCCGCGGAAGATCAACACGCCGCAGCCCCACCTAGGCTCAACAGAGAGGTCAAGACGCCGGTCTAAACCTAAGCGCCAGGGTGCAGGCCCATCGCCCTTAGCACACCCAAGACATTATGTGACGCGTCGGAAGCAGACCTAGCCTACAGGCGTTCCAGTCCAATCCGGCGCGCGCCACTCAGTCGCTGACGTCACGAAGTGCTTCGGCTGATACCACGACGTCGGGATACCCATAACTACTCCCACGTAGATGGTTGATGCGTATAGACCAAATGTCCAGACTCAGATCAAATACCAAGATCTCGTTAAGCGTGTTAAGTATCCGCGAACGCCGACCAGGGCCAGGCCCACCTCTCTCCTAGGTGGTCTCAACCTGCCCTGTCGCTCCACCACAAAGTAACAGTCGGGGGCCGTCGGGAACCCAGGCCCACCTCTACCGGGATGGAGCCACCTGTCCTTTCAGCCCCCATCTCCGATCAGTATCACAGGTAATGTAATAGTGTAAGGTATATAGTATATGCCCGTGATCACCTCCCGAAGTGATCACAGCCCAATAGTATAGCATGGCAGACGGACAAGAGTGTAGGGTCACTGATGGAACACTAGCATCCTATACTAAGCAGTAGGATAACAGGTAAAGGTAACAACAGTAGTAGCAAGGACAGGCTATGCAGCAGTATAGGATTAACTGAAAGCAGTAACATGCTACACTACTCTAATGCAAGCAGTATAGAGAAGAATAGGCGATATCCGTGATCAAGGGGGGCTTGCCTGGTTTCTCTGGCAAGAAGGGGTCGTCAACACCGTAGTCGAACTGGGTAGCAGCGGCGTCGGGCTCGGTGTCTAGCGAGAGAAGAGGGGGAAGAAACAATAAATATTTAAGCAAAAAGATGCATAGTGATGCATGACATGACAAGTATCGGTGCTAGGGGTGCCCTAACGCGGTATGAGGTGATACCGGTGAAGGGGGGGAAGCATCCGGGAAAGTATTCCCAGTGCTTTGCGTTTTCGGACAGATGAACTGGAGGGGGGAAGTTGCATGTTCGATATGTTAGGGAGGTGTGGCGGACGAATGGGCTGCGTATCCAGATTCGTCTCGTCGTTCTGAGCAACTTTCATGTACAAAGTTTTTTCATCCGAGTTACGGATTATTATGTATTAATTTTCAATGATTTAAAGAATTGGTAGAATTTCTGGATTTATATTAATTCGAATTAAAAACAGAATATACTCTTGTCACCTAGTGCTACCCTAGCATGTGAGTATGGATGGGGCGATTGGGGTTGGGTTGACCCGGTCAAAGGTTGACCGTCAACATATGAATAGTGTTAGCGGGTCCCGCATGTCATTGACTTAGATCTTTTAATCTAATTTTAGCATATTAATCTAACAGCTTGGTCCCGGATGTCATTGACTAGACGTTTAACTAATGGGTTATTTTGTGTGAGGGCCACCGTCACAAAACCATAGGCTATTTAATTAACATAGAAAGTAGCAGCCCTAAACTAATCTAATTAGTAGTACTAACTAATCTGGATAGGCCTCATACCTGCAACACGCACACACGCACACCACACGTAACGCACTCACACATGCGCATGGCCGCTCGTCCATGGCCGCCATGACCAACAACAGGATCAGCCAAGGGAAGGCGAGGCCACGCTGGGGCAGGGCCGGCCACTGGCGCGATGGGAGCGGCGGGCGGATTAAGCGCCGTGGCGCGGACATGCGGCTAAGGCGGCGGGCAAGTGCTGCGCGACGGCTAAACGAAGAGCGAGGAGCGGGGCAAGGAAGATGCAGCTAGTGACAAGATTAGTAGCGATTAGCGAGTACGCAACAAGAATTCAGGAGCAGCATGAGCAGCGGAACACGTGACGCAGGCTCAGCCTCCGGCCATGGCGGCAATGCATTTAACACAGGATGGAGCCTAACGGAGTGGATCAAGATGGGAACGAGGGAATTGGCCAAGGAGCTCACCGCGAACTCAGAGGTGCAAAGCAAGCTCGGGAAGGCTTGGAGGCGGCAAATCGAAGCGGCGATGGCGGCGACGGAGGTAGAAGATGACTCGATCCAGGCGATGCGGACGAGGGGCTCGAGCTGGTCCTCGCAGTGACATAGACGATGAAGGGGAGCCGGGGAACAAGCTAATTTGGCGCTGGGACGACGTTGGCCACACGGACGGCAAGGCCGTGGCAACGGCTGCGCGTTCAAGGCTGCAGAAGAGGACGAAGCGAGGGAGAGGGGGGAACGGGCGAGGGTTTGTCTAGAGGCGACGGGTGCTCTTATCCATCGAGGGGTTCGTCGGATGCTTGACACGGCATCAAACATCGGCGTGGGCGGAGGCGCATCCACCACGCCATGGCCTCCCCGCCTCAGACAGAGGTTGGGGAAAAGGCCACTGTGGGCTTGGGCTGAGTGCATCATGCACTTAGGCCCAATGGCACAGTAGGTGTCTAGGCCTTTTTCTATTTGTTTGTTTGTTTGTGTTCTCTTTTTATTTATTTTATTTTCTGTTTTCTTTTAACTTCCAATCTATTTTAACTCTATTAAGATAAATAATTAGCGCCTAAATTAGTGTTGTAATTAAGCCTCTGCCATAAAAATCTTGACTTCCAAATAAAATAGTTTAGGATTTTATAAAATACAAAAGTCATTTATTTAATTATTTTAGCCACTATGTTAATTACTTTTGAGCATTAAAACATGTTTTAAAAATGTGGTTTTCTCTACCACTATTACTCATGAATTATTTGACACGTTTAGAGCATTTTAATTTAATGTTTGGGAACTTTTATTGTTATACTTAAATTCAAATTTGAATTTGAATCGGTTTTGAACTAGCGCGAGATTAACAACAGTAGACGTGGTGACGTGGCATCATTAACGTGGAATTACTGTAGCTTAATTATCCGGGCGTCACAATTCTCCTCCACTACAAGAAATCTCGTCCTGAGATTTAAGAGGGGGACTAAGGGGAAAAGGTCTTGTTTCGAAATAGCTAACGAATCTTCTCAGTCTTGGTTGCTCTTCTCGAAGAGGTCGATCCGTTACATTGGTGCCTTCAGTCCTCTGCTTCAACGCATCATGATGAAATTGTCGTCCTTTCTTCAGGATCTCCATCGTTCTTACGAAAGAATAAAGGGTGGCTATTCCGAAAGAACAGACCTCTACAATGTCGACTACCTGGTCGATAACATCGAGGAAGGTGGCGGAAGTACTCTCGAATTTAAACTTAATAAAATATCGAGAGCAAAGTAAGGAGGTACCATGAGAAGTTTCAAACGGATAGGCAAGCGTTTGATGCCTAATCAGAAGGTGAAAGGGGTTCAGAGCAACGAGAATAAGTATTGCGTCTGATACCAGAATTGATGATCTCATCGATAGGTGGCTCATGAATTTCATACGAGTCCACACGCGAGGAATAACTTTGGAAACATGAGGGTGTACAGGACAGTCAGGTTTCGATCCTGGTGGAACTGTGGGTTATGGGCCCACCATGTGGGTTAAAGGTAGGAAGGGGGATGACGTCTTGCATGATCATGTAAGCAAGGCATGTCAGAGAATAACCTGCCAGTTATGTCGGCAACATCGGTACCAAGGGCGAGGGACAAAGAGAACCATTTCCTGCTCGTTGAACGAGGCGGACCAATAGGCAAAGTTCTCGTCCATCGGTGGTTACCGGAATGTCATCAACAATAGAAACAGGGTCTTGCTGACAGACTTGTACACCGAGGTGTTTACATAAGCAGGAGAATAATACTTCTTAGATCATATAGATCTCAAGAAAGGTTAAACCAAACAACGGAAAGGAAATATGGTTATCAAATTACACAGAACAATGGCAAGGAAAATGTGTTTAAACACATATTTTAGGGTTATATCCTTCCCAAGGATAAGCAGAGCATGCTATCCATGACAGGTTAAATGCAGAAAACTCTTTAGGTAGGGGAGAGAATTTTCATGACATTACCCATACGGCGGTGTTTGGATAATTGAGCAGGAAACATTTAGCATTGGGCTTGAATGTTCTTGTTGAAAATCAAAGTACCATAGACATGGTTTGAGATAGCACTGACATGGTCTTCGAGCAAAGGTCGGACTTCGGATACACGAAGGATCCATTAGGATAAACTTATTAAACATGGCATTCAATTTCCTCATGGAAAAATGGTTAACCTTGTTAAAAAGAAAACTATAACAATAGGTCCTCAGGCCAGGAGTACTCGGCATGACACCACCTTACCGGGTCATATAACGACCAATGTTATAACTCTTGAAAATATGTTCCCACCATCATATCTGACCGAGGTTCAGATCTAATTGGTGTCATGATACCTCAGACTCAGGATGTCCGAGAAGAAAAGGTGCAACACAAGTAGACGAAATGACATTGCAAGATTCTCGGGAAATGAACTATGGGAGCGGGTTCCTGGAATAATAGTTCATCATTAAACCAAGGAGGGGATGAGAAGGTGGCTGATGGGCTCAATGACAATTCATCGAGGTTTCCAAAGGATTGATTTCCACAATTAGGTGAACAAGGAGATATCATTAGTCAGATGAAATGATATAAGGGGATATGCTCGAGTAAAACATACCCAGTTTAAGCATTGGTTGATAGGTGCATCCGAAATATGGGTTGGGTTGCACGACCAACGCCGAATGGTGATTCAATAATCAATAGTCTAAGAATGACGACCGACCATTAACTTCAAAGCAATAGGATTGCTAGAAGGGCAGAATCCAAACGGCACTGTTCACTTGTTGGTACCCGGTTGGAATCAACACGAGGACCAAGAAAGAATGGTGATGGTGAAGTATCACTTATATCAAGAATTCTCAAGAGGTGGTGAAATCCTCACAACATCCTTGACATCAAAGATGGTAATACTCCAAGGTAAAGAAGAATAATGACTGGATAGCACGGACCTCCAGGTATAACACAAAACACGAACAAGTTTGTGTTGGAGGGAAAGCAATAATGTTGTCGGTGATAACACAAATCATCGAGGGGCAAGGATGGTACTTCTCACCATGAATTCGACCGATATCTTGGAAGACCTCAAAATGTTCATGATGATCACAAGACAGTTGTCGAGAAACTCCTCGAAGATGTAATAAATCGACGATGACATCAAGCCAAATGAATGGTGAACAGAAAGGTTATTGGAACCAAGGGTACGACACAAACTCGAAATCAAGCTTTCTGTTCGAGGGGAAACGATAAGACAAGGAAGATCAACGTAAGCTTAGCTCATCGTCGAAAGTGGTGCTCCGGAAATAAGGACCAGGTAGCACAGTTAAAATCAGCACGATACTGATATAGCCGATCAGGCTAGAAACGACGTGATCGAGTACAAACTCGTAAGTAAAGAGGATTACTAATAGTTGTTTAATCACGATGCGGACTCGATTCAGTTACTGATGTCCTTGAGTGTTTAATAACTCAGGGCCCGTGAAAAATTGGAATCAGTGAGAATGTAGCACTTGATGGAGAACTCATAAGAAGTTATGCAGTTCCGTGATAACCTTGAGATACCAGGGGGTAATATTCGACGACAGATCAAGTAGAGGTTGGACTAGGTTAATGCTCTGTAGAAGACAAGTACTCTAACTTGTCCGAGAAATGGAATCAAGAAGAAAATATGGTCAGAACCACGATCGCAAAAGGCCAAGCATAGATAAGAGAAGCAGTTATAACAAGGGGATTATTATTACTACAAGAAGCTTCCATGATAAGTTCCACCTCGGGTCCATGGGCATGAACAAAAAGTTCAAGGTCGACTCCCACTTCTCCAAAGCATAACCTTACATTCACTTCTCGTTTCGATAATGGTATTAGTGTTAAAAGTTTTACCTGGTAAAATACCAGATGAGTATGACCCGTGAAATCTTTTGGGCTCACATAGATTAGGAAAAGGCATAGGTTCAACCCATCAGGCTCTCTTAGGAACATATACCACAAACTTCAATAGTAAATACCACCAGCTCGAAAGCAGAGCATGGTTGGCCAAGTGGATGATACAATTTACCAAGGGCATTATGTATCAGGTAAAGAACTCACAAGAATTTTGGTTGTGAAGGACATTGCCGGATAATAACCCGACAATGGGTATGGCGGTCCACAACGGGGCTGATGTGAGTATCGGTACTCAATCTAAGGAAGAAGGAATGCCAAGGCATCGGATTATGGAATCAACTGACTAATTCAAAGCTTAATGCTAAGAAATTTTGATTTTCAAAACAAAGGATCAGAAGCAGACACTCTGATCAAGGATGGATAAGTTGGATAGACCAGAGGCACAATTGACGACAAATAGTTTGGTCGAGAACCAGCTCATGTTCAAAAATGACGTCGATCCGTATGATGAATTCTAGGACTCGACTGATGATTGTGGACATTCACAACGTATTGAATCAATGGACTCAAAAATGATGGTGACAAAGGAAGCCAATATGATTACTATACTTATGGGATTAATCATAATGAAAGCAAACAAGAAATTCCAGAGCAATAGGTTGCTGAGGATTTTGAAAGATCGGTGGTATTTCAAGACTTGTGTGTAACACATAATCAATCGGGGATGAGCGGATACTCGATAAGTGCGAGAATTAACCGTAGGGGTATTCAGTGACAAAGAACAGCAAGGCAGTAAGCTCAAAGGATTATCGAAACAACGACGAAGTTTTTCAGGTATCTTGTAGTAACGAGACCAACTGGGGATGAATGTAAGAATAACAACTGCAAGTAGTTATCCATAAGGGTTTACGGTGGAAGGGGAATTGCAAGAGGGATGGCACAAAGTATCGAGGGAACGTCCGAGAGTATTGTCAGAATCTTCTGTTGAAGCAGTCGATCATCCGTATTAAAGGGCTCTCGGGAGGAAGTGCTAACGAGAACCTAGAGTTAGATTTTAGCAAAATCATTTAACCCGAATAGAAGAGATGTTAGAGTCCCAGAGTATAGGTCAAGGAGTAAAAGATCCTACTACCACCCGATGGCGACGTTTGCCCGTAAGACACACATCCAAGTTAGTAAAAGTTTTGCAATGCCTAGACTCGACTTCGGCCAAGGAGTTGGAAAGGGAATTCCTACAGGCAGTCGGCTCTGATACCAACTAGTGACGCCCCCGATTCAATCGTACACTAATCATACACGCACACGTGTACGATCAAGATCACGGACTCACGGGAAGATATCACAACACAACTCTAAAAATAAAATAAGTCATACAAGCATCATAATACAAGCCAGGGGCCTCGAGGGCTCGAATACAAGGGCTTGATCATAGATGAGTCAGCGGAAGCAACAAAATCTGAGTACAGACATAAGTTAAACAAGTTTGCCTGAAGAAGGCTAGCACAAATTGGGATACGGATCGAAAGAGGCGCATGCCTCCTGCCTGGGATCCTCCTAACTACTCCTGGTCGTCGTCAGCAGGCAGCACGTAGTAGTAGGCATCTCCGAGGTAGTAGTCGTCATCGGCGGTGGCGTCTGGCTCCTGGGCTCCATTGTCTGGTCGCAGCAACCGGGTAAAGAAAGGGGGAAAAAGGGGAACAAGGCAACCGTGAGTACTCATCCAAAGTACTACAAGCAAGGAGCTACACTACATATGCATGGATATATGTGTAAAGGGCCATATCAAGGACTGAATCAGAGAATGCCGTAATAAGAGGGGGATAGCTAATCCTGTCGAAGACTACGCTTCTGGCAGCCTCCGTCTTGCATCATGTAGGAGAGAGTAGACTGAAGTCCTCCAACTAGCATATCCAAGTAGCATCACATAGCATAATCCTACCCGGCGATCCCCTCCTCGTAACCCTGAGAGAGAGCGACCACCGGGTTGTATCTGGCACTTGGAAGGGTGTGTTTTATTAAGTATCCGGTTCTAGTTGTCATAAGGTCAAGGTACAACTCCAAGTCGTCTCATACCAAGATCACGGCTATTCAATAGATTAAACTTCCCTGCAGCGTGCACCACATAACCCGACACGCTTGATCCCATTTGGCCGGACACACTTTTCTGGGTCATGCCCGGCCGCGGAAGATCAACACGTCGCAGCCCCACCTAGGCTCAACAGAGAGGTCAGCACGCCGGTCTAAACCTAAGCGCCCATCGCCCTTAGCACACCTGCACGTTGCGTACGCGGCCGGAAGCAGACCTTGCCTACAGGCGTTCCAGTCCAATCCGGCGCGCGCCACTCAGTCGCTGACGTCACGAAGTGCTTCGGCTGATACCACGACGTCGGGATACCCATAACTACTCCCACGTAGATAGTTAGTGCGTATAGACCAAATGGCCAGACTCAGATCAAATACCAAGATCTCGTTAAAGCGTGTTAAGTATCCGCATGAACGTCGACCAGGGCCAGACCCACCTCTCTCCTAGGTTGTCTCAACCTGCCCTGCCGCTCCACCACAAAGTAACAGTCGGGGGCCGTCGGAAACCCAGGCCCACCTCTATCGGGATGGATCCACCTGCCCCTTCAGCCCCCATCTCCGATCAGTATCACAGGTAATGTAATAGTGTAAGGTATATAGTATATGCCCGTGATCACCTCCCGAAGTGATCACAGCCCAATAGTATAGCATGGCAGATGGACAAGAGTGTAGGGTCACTGATGGAACACTAGCATCCTATACTAAGCAGTAGGATAACAGGTAAAGGTAACAACAGTAGTAGCAAGGACAGGCTATGCGGTAGTATAGGATTAACTGAAAGCAGTAACATGCTACGCTACTCTAATGCAAGCAGTATAGAGAAGAGTAGGCGATATCTGGTGATCAAAGGGGGGGCTTGCCTGGTTGCTCTGGCAAGAAGGGGTCGTCAACACCGTAGTCGAACTGGGTAGCAGCGGCGTCGGTCTCGGTGTCTAGCGAGAGAAGAGGGGGAAGACACAATAAATATTTAAGCAAACAGATGCATAGCGATGCATGACATGACAAGTATCGGTGCTAGGGGTGCCCTAACGCGGTATGAGGTGATACCGGTGAAGGGGGGGAAGCATCCGGGAAAGTATTCCCAGTGTTTTGCGTTTTCGGACAGATGAACCGGAGGGGGAAAGTTGCGTGTTCGATATGTTAGGGAGGTGTGGCGGACGAACGGGCTGCGTATCCAGATTCGTCTCGTGCTTACGAGCAACTTTCATGTACAAAGTTTTTTCATCCGAAAGTTACGGATTATTATATATTAATTTTCAATGATTTAAACAATTTCTAGAATTTCTGGATTTATATTAATTCGAATTAAAAACATAATATACTCTTGTCACCTAGTGCTACCCTAGCATGTGAGTATGACAAGGGGCGGTCGGATCGGGTTGACCCGGTCAAAGGTTGACTGGTCAACATATGAATAGTGTTAGCGGGTCCCGCATGTCATTGATTTAGATCTTTTAATCTAATTTTAGCATATTAATCTAACAATTGGTCCCAGATGTCATTGACTAGCCTTTTAACTAATGGGTTATTTAGTGTGAGGGGCCACCTGTCACAAAACCATAGGCTATTTAATTAACATATAAAGTAGCAGCCCTAAACTAATCTAATTAGTAGTACTAACTAATCTGGATAGGCCTCATACCCAGAACACGCACGCACGCACACCACACGTAACGCACTCACACATGCGCCGCATGGCCGCTCGTCCATGGCCGGCCATGACCAACAACAGGAGCAGCCGGGCGGAAGGCGAGGCCACGCTGGGACGGGCCCGCCCGGGCGCAGTGAGCGGCGGCGACGCGGTTAGGCACCGCGGCGGAGACAAAGCGGCTAAGGCGGCAAGGCAAGTGCTGCGCGACGGCAGAAGCAGCGAAGAGCAGGAGCGGGCAGGGCAAGGAAGATGCAGCTAGCGACAAAGATTAGTAGCGATTAGCAGTAGCACGCAACAAAGAATTAGGAGCAGCATGAGCAGCGGAACACGACGCAGAAGCTCAGCCTCCGGCCATGGCGGCAATGCATTTAACACGGGACGGAGCCTAACGGAGTGGATCAAGATGGGAACGAGGGAATTGGCCAAGGAGCTCACCGCGAACTCAGAGGTGCAAAGAAAGCTCGGGATGGCTTGGAGGCGGCAAATCGAAGCAGCGATGAGCAGCGACCGGAGGTAGAAGATGACTCGATCCAGCGATGCAAAGACGAGGGGCTCAAGCTGGTCCTCGCAGTGACGAGACGATGAAGGGGGAGCCGGGGAACAAGCTAATTTGGCGCTGGGATGACGATGGCCGCTGGACGGCAAGGCCGTAGCAACGGCTGCGGCTTCAAGGCTGCAGAGAAGAGGACGAGCGAGGAGAGGGGGGGAACGGGCGAGGTTTGTCCATAGGCGCCGGGTGCTCTTATCCATCGGGGGTTCGTCGGATGCTTGACACGGCATCAAACATCGGCGTGATCAAGCGGGCGCATCCACCACGCCACGGCCTCCCTGCCTCAGACAGAGGTTGGGGAAAAGGCCACCGTGGGCTTGGGCTGAGTGCACCGCACTTAGGCCCAATGGCACAGTAGGTATCTAGGCCTTTTTCTATTTGTTTGTTTGTTTGTCTTCTCTTTTTATTTATTTTATTTTCTGTTTTCTTTTAACTTCCAATCTATTTTAACTCTATTAAGATAAATAATTAGCGCCTAAATTAGTGTTGTAATTAAGCCTCGCCATAAAAATCATGACTTCCAAATAAAATAGTTTAGGATTTTATAAAATACAAAAGTCATTTATTTAATTATTTTAGCCACTATGTTAATTACTTTTGAGCATTTAAACATGTTTTAAAAATGTGGTTTCTCTACCACTATTACTCATGAATTATTTGACACGTTTAGAGCATTTTAATTTTAATGTTTGCGAACTTTTATTGTTATACTTAAATTCAAATTTGAATTTGAATTGGTTTTGAACTAGCGCGAGATTAACAACAGTAGCCGTGGTGACGTGGCATCATTAACGTGGGGTTACCGTAGCTTAATTATCCGGGCGTCACACTGGGATCCACTGCTATACCTTCTCCTGATATAACATGCCCAAGAAATCCAACTTCCTTCAACCAAAACTCGCACTTGCTAAATTTGGCGTATAACTGGTGTTCCCTGAGTTTCTCGAGAACTAAACACAAATGCTCCTTGTGCTCCTCTTCATTCTTCAAGTATTTCATGATATCATCGATAAACACCACAACAAACTTGTCCAAATACTCCATGAACACCTTGTTCATCATTCTCATGAAATAGGCAGGGGCGTTAGTCAGTCCAAACAACATGACCGTATACTCGTATAATCCATATCGCGTGGTAAATGTTGTCTTCGGTATATCCTTCTCACGGATCTTCAACTGATGGTAGCCTGATCGTAGATCGATCTTCGAAAACACCTTAGCTCCTTGCAACTGATCAAACAGATCATTGATCATCGACAGTGGGTACTTGTTCTTAATCGTTACCTCATTCAAGGCTCGGTAATCAACAACCATCCTCAGGGATTTATCCTTCTTCTCAACCAAAAGCACTGGGGCTCCCCAAGGTGAGGAACTCCTTCGAATGTAACCTTTCTCCAATAACTCCTTGATCTGTTTCTTAATTTCCTCCAGATCATTTGCGGGCATCCGATAAGGTCTCTTGGATATTGGCCCTGTACCTGGCAATAGCTCTATCAAAAACTCGATGTCTCGATCCGGTGGCATGCCTGGTAACTCTTCTGGAAAAACATCCGAAAAATCCTTCACTACAGGCACTTCCTCCTGAACAACTCCCGTGAGGGAATTCACTTGGCTCCTCCTAGGCACATGCCTAGATACATACTTAATCCTTCTTCCCTCCGGGGTGGTGAGATAAATTGATTTGCTAGCACAGTCAATGCTTCCTCCATACTTGGACATCCAGTCCATATACCTAATATCACATCCAATCCTTGTGACTCCAAGATAATTAGGTCGGACAGAAAAACATGTGTAACAATGGTTAGGGGTATCTGGTTGCACCATCGGCTAGCCATGTACTCTGCTCCAGGAGAGCTTACTAAAAGAGGGGTCCTAAGAGTTTGGGTTCGTAATTTAAACTTATCCACAAATCCCCTTGATATGTATGAATGCGATGCACCAGTATCGAAAAGAACAAGAGCGGTAAATGACTTAACCAAAAACTTACCTATTACCGCGTCCGGCTGCTCTTCAACCTCCTCCACGTTAACATGGCTCACTTGTCCTTTATTGAATGGATTGGGCTTCTTCCCAGCACTCCCATTTCCATTTCCATTCCTTCCTTCAGGGCAATCATTGGCATAGTGACCCGTCTTTCCGCACTTAAAGCAAGTAACTTGACTTAGGTCTCTTTTGGCGGGTGTAGCTGGGTTGGAGCGGTTCTGGTTGTTATTAACTCCGTTCCCATTTCCGTTCTTGGCACCATTGTGGTTGTGCGATCCTCCTCCAAAGGTGGTTGTGACATCCATGGTTATGAACAAGTCCTCCCGAAGTTCGGGGTTAAGCGAGGCTTCACTGAGCTCCCGAAAGTTATACTTCCCTTGTCCATACTTTCTCTTGCGGCTCTCAATCTGCTGCTGCTTCCCTTCAATCATAAGGGCCTTATCTACCAACTCCTGGTAGTTGTTCAAAGTTGCCACCATCAACTCCATGCTCATCTCATCATTCAGTCCTTCCATAAACTTCTCTTGCTTCGCGGCATCTGTGGCCACATCATCAGGGGCATAGCGTGAGAACTTGCTAAACTCATCCACGTACTGAGCCACAGTACGGTTTCCATGGCGTAAGTTGCGGAACTCCCGCTTCTTCATCTGCATTGCTCCAGTTGAGACGTGGGCTGTGCGAAAAGCTTGCTGAAATTGGTCCCAAGTAACATTGGCTATAGTAAATGTAGCCGTGTAATTATCCCACCATGAGGCCGCTGGTCCATCCAATTGGTGTGCGGCAAAATGCTCCTACTCAGCATCTGTGCAACCTGCGGTGGTCAACTCCCTTCCAATACGGCGTAGCCAATCTTCAGCAACTATTGGCTCGGTGCTACTGGAAAACACCGGCGGCTGTAACCTCAAAAAATGGGCTAAGTTGTCCACTAGCGGCGGGTTATTATTGTTGTTGTTGTTGTTGTTGTTGTTGTTGTTGTTATTGTTGTTGTTGTTGTTGTTGTTGTTGTTGTTGTTGTTGTTGTTGTTGTTGTTGTTGTTGTTGTTGTTGTTGTTGCCCTGGTTCTGAACTAGCAATTGCATCAAAGCATTCTGCTGCTGGATCAACTGGGTGAGCTCCGTGGGAAAGCAAAACCGTGTCACGCCCTAGGCATCTGATGGGTTTAGATGGAAGAGATTAGAATAGAAAAAGGTCTAATGAGAAAACACTACCCATATGCACATGAGACAAACAAAATCATTTCACTCAATCAATCAAGCAAGGGCATACAAATGGTCTAGGACTATCGCATAAGTGCTCAACTACTACTAAATACATGGGGGGAATACTACTAATATATGGTGGTCATCTAGAAATTTTGATCGGTGGAAGACTCCAAGTTGTCTGCTCCAGCTTCGTCTTCGTAGTCATCATCACTAGGATCGGAATCGGTGTCGTCGATGATGATGTAGTTGTCCGGGCAAGTGGGGTCGTCGTCTTCTCCCGGTGCTGGTCCTCCCATGAATACTCCGATCTTCTTAACCAGGTCGTCGTTCTTCTCCAGTAGTGTCTTGATTTCCTCCTCATATCCATCATGTGTAAACTTGAGTTCTTCCTCTAGCTCGATGATCCTGGTCTTCACCTTCTTCAATTCCATCATGTCTGCGCACATCTGGTTCTCCCGACGTCGAATGTGCTGGTTTAACTCCAGGATGTAAGCTGCAATGGATCTATCCTTCTTGGTGCTGATTACTTTCCATTGCTCATCTCGGCACCCACATATTTGATAGATGGTGTCCTTAAGCTCCCTGTTGTAGACGTATCCAATACGTCCCATGGTAATGTGAGCTGCCATGCTCTTGCCTAGACTCCAGGTGGGTGCTTCGCAAGAAAATTCTATGGGTTTAGAAGTTGGCGAGAACATCCTTCCTAGAACTTGTACTTGAATCATCTAGCGCTCCTCTTCTGGTAAGGTGGCGTTGTACGTCCCGGTGAAGCTTGGTATTCCAATGTTCAAGTATCTAGTCACTTCCTTCAAGTGGCGCCCAAAAGGTGTGTCCTCATCCGGTTGTGCAAACTTGTTCTTCATCTCCGTGATCCTAAGGAGTGGAAAAATGGAGAGGAGTCAGAAATGAGTAGAGAAGAGTGACCTATGGTTTATCTTAGTGGTCGTGTCCAACACTCAGCATGTGCTCTCATACCATCTTGTAGCGACTCGACCTCAGATGGTCAAGTCTCTGTGCTTTAGTGTCATCCCTGGATCAAGATGTCTTGACACGCACAAGACTCGAAGGATTTATAACAGAGTAGCAATCACACACTTATTACATCGAATGTCTCAAAAGAGAACTTATTACAATAATATGGCTTAAGGACATCTAATGCGATAACAACAGAAGGCTTGGAAGATAAAGTGAGTCCATCAACTCCAACGGCATAGTTGAGCTGCACGGCAATGACCTAACGAACCTTACTCCTCGTCTGGAAAGTCTGCAACATAACACGTTGCAGCCCGAGAACGGGTCAGCACATGGAATATGCTGGCAATATAACACAGTAGAGCAAAAACAGAATTACGCTATTACTACATGCATATTTGGCTGGTGGAAAGCTCTATGGTTAAAGTTTTGCGAAAAGCCAATTTTTCCCTACTACAAAGGAATAGATTTTAATTTAACTATCATGGTGGTTGAAACATTGAGAAGGTATAACCCCAACTCAATCCCAATTAAAATAGTTAACAACCCAATAATACTAATTAAGAATGATGAGATACATGTGATAACCCAAGTACTAGATACTCAAGATTGTCCATAACCAGGGACACGACTAACCATGATTAGATTGTACACTCTGCAGAGGTTTGCGCACTTTCCCCACAAGACTCGATCGCCTCCGTTGATTTCTTGCACTGCACGGTGTTTGAGAAACGGATGACCGAGACACAGTCTTTTAGAAACTTTAACTCTCTACTCCGGGTAGACCATACCAAACCTAAAAAACCCACTACCTGCTGATCTACCTCTTCAAGAGCTTCACGTAACCTACTCAACTATGCTAGAGCCCATAATAGCTTGTGGCTGCACACGGAAGTTTCTAGCATGAATCATCTCAGTTCCCGCCTGGGTGGCGGTCCATAGGAAGATCACACGGGTACCCCGGGATTTCCAAAAAAACAGACAAAACTGGGTTCCCCAGGTGCCTCAATCCACCTTATGTTAATTTTAAGTTGCCACCTTAAGTTGAACCATTAATTAACAACTCATGGATTTCACTCAAACCCAACCACGTCTACGAGCATAGCAATATAATATGAGCAAACGTAGAAGTAACTCCCAAGGGTTTGAATATAACAGGGCAATAGGTTCTACCTCAATAACTACTTCCCATCCCACATGTTAATGACATCCTAATCATGCAATGCATAAAAACTGGGTATGAAAAGGAGTATGATCAATGTGTTACTTGTCTTGCTGACGATCCGCGAATCCTAGAGACTCGTAGTAACACGCTTCACACTCCGGGAATACTATCGCAACAAACAATAATATACATAAGCAACAAGCAAATATGCACAAGCAAAACTCAAATAAAAGAGGTTGATTGGAGAGTTCAACTTAAGAACTCCGGTTCGCAAAAAGAATCAAACCAAACGGAGCAACGAAACTCAAACGGCGAAAGAAACAAGATCCATTTACTAATCTGAACTAGGGTCAAATTTTACAGTACCAAAATCTTGTTTAGGTTGATTAGACAGAAAGAGGGTCTCGAGACTAAGATCTAGGCGCTTGAATCGCCTAATTCTGACAAACGAGTGAAATGATAAACAGAAAAATCGCGATCAGAAATCGCGATCAGAAAAATCGCAGAATAAATCCGATAAAAAGAAAACGGACGAACAGACTAACGAACGAGCGTTCGTTAGCTGTAACTAACGGGCGAAAACCGTTCGTTAAACGAACGTACGGACGAACGTCTGCTAACTAGAAGAACCGAGAAAAACCGGCGAACTGAAAAAAACGGATCTAGGTTTTCTAAAAAACCGAACAATTTAAAAAAAAAACCCGGCGGCGGATCCGGCAGATACCTCCGGCGAGGGTGTCTGGCGAGGCGGCTGCGGAGCGGGGCGGCGGCTTGTGGGGCGGCGGGGCTTGGCGGCGGCGGCGGCTAGTGGCGGCGGTGGCTAGCGCGGGCGGCGGGCGAGGCGGCGCGGGCAGCCACGGCTGGCGGCGGCGGCGGCGGTGGTTTGGGCGGCGGGTGGCGGCTTATAACGGGAGGGACTTTCTTGGAGGAGGGCAAGCGGTCAGGCGAAGTCCGGCTCGGACTCGGGTCCGAGCGGCGGGCGGCGCTACAAGGAGGCGCGCTGGTCAGGGCTGCTCGGCTGGGCCTTAGGCCCAGTCGGGCGCCGAATTTTTTTTAAAATAATTTTGCTGACAAAAATAAAATCCTCAAAAATAAAATAAAAACCTAAAAATGCGAAAACAAATTTTCACCGTCTAAATGAAATATTTAGAACAAGATGAACATTTTCTTGGCCTAAAATGCAATTTTGAAAACATGCAATTTTTCGAAAGCAAATAAAATCCAAATAAAATCAAATAAAATTGAATACATGATTTTAACATTTTCCTCCGATATTTCAATTGTTTTGGAGAAGTCATATTATCTCCTCTCATTTATTTTTATTATGAAATATTTTTCGGAGAGAAAAATAATTAAAATAAAAAATCCTCGTTTCATTATTTGATAAAAAAATCAAATAATGAAACCGGAAAATCCCCAACTCTCTCCGAGGGTCCTTGTGTTGCTTAGGATTTCGAGGATTGCGGAACGAAGATGCAGTAAAATATGATATGCATGAATGACCTATGTATAACATTCCAAATTGAAAATTTGGGATGTTACAAAGACAGTCTCCCACAAGCTTGGGGGAGGCTTCTCAAGTTACTTAATGCTTTGCCTGAGCATCCTCTTTAGAAAAATGAAATACTTGATATCTTTTATAATGGACTAACCGATGCTTCCAGAGATTACCTGGATAGTTGTGCTGGTTCTCTTTTCAGGGATAGAACAACGGATGAAGCTGAAATTCTATTGAATAATATGTTGACAAATGAAAATAATTGGGCACTTCCAGAGCCAATTACTGAGCCTATTCCTAAACCAACTCCGAAGAAGAGAGGTGTTCTATTTCTCAGTCCTGAAGGTATGCAAGAGGCAAAGAAATCTATGAAAGAAAAAGGTATTAAAGCTGCGGATGTTAAGAATTTACCTCCTATTGAAGAAATACATGGTCTTAATTTACCGCCTGTTGAAGAAACATATGATCTTGATCCATTACCTATTGAAGAACCTCCTGATCCCGATAACCCGACACATGTACTAAAGGTAAATTCTCTCTATAGATTTGATGAAGGTGATATTCCTCACTATAAGTCTGCTAGACAATGATTGGATGAGTTTGATAATTTTATTGTCAAACAAGAAAATTTCAATGCTTATTTTGGTAGACAATTAAAACAAAATACCTATATAATTAAACACTTGGTTCATTATATGGCTGATCTTAGATGTGAACTTAGACTTGTTAGCAAACATGCTTCTATAGTTACCACTCAAGTAGAACAAGTACTTAAGGCTCAAAATGATTTGCTCAATGAAATGAATAGTAAGAAAAATGATTATGCTGTTAGAGTGGATACTAGAACTGGTAGAATGACTCGGGAATCTTTGTATCCTGAAGGCCACCCTAAGAGAATTGAGCAAGATTCTCAGAGAAATAATACTGATGTGCCTAGTTCTTCTAAAAGGAAGAAAAAGAAAATTGATAGGACTTTGCAAACTTCTAGTGAACCTATTGCTGAACCATCTGAGAATCCAAATGATATCTATTTCTGATACTAAAACACAATCTGGTAATGAACATGAACCTAGTGAAAATAATAATGATGATGTTCATGATGATGCTCAACCTAGTAATGATAATGATGTAGAAGTTGAACCTGCTGTTGATCTTGATAACCCACAATCAAAGAATCAACATTATTATAAGAGAGACTTTGTTGCTAGGAAATATGGTAAAGAAAGAGAACCATGGGTTCAGAAACCCATGCCTTTTCCTCCCAAACCGTCCAAGAAAAAGGATGATGAGGATTTTGAGAGCTTTGCTGAAATGATTAGACCTATCTTTTTGCGTATGCGATTAACTGATGTGCTCAAAAAAAATCCTTATGCTAAGTATATGAAGGATATCATTACCAATAAGAGAAAGATACCAAAGAAATTATACTTTTAAGGGTGGAATACCAAAGAAACTTAGAGATCCAGGAGTATCCACTATACCATGCTCCATTAAAAGAAATTATGTCAAAACTGCTTTTTGTGATCTTGGAGCTGGTGTTAGTGTTATGCCTCTTTCTTTATATCGTAGACTTGATTTGAATAAGTTGACACCTACTGAAATATCTTTGCAAACGGCTGATAAATCAACTGCTATACATGTCGGTATTTGTGAGGATGTGCCTGTTGTGGTTGCAAACGTTACTATTTTAACGGACTTTGTTATTCTTGATATTCCGAGGACGATAGTATGTCTATTATTCTTGGAAGACCTTTTCTGAATACCGCAGGGGCTGTTATTGATTGCAACAAAGGCAATGTCACTTTTCATGTTAATGGTAATGAGCATACGGTACATTTTCCGAGGAAACAACCTCAAGTTTATAGCATCAACTCTATTGGAAAAATTCCATCGATTATATTTGGAGGTTTTGAATTTCCTTTTCCTACTGTCAAGAAGAAATATGATATTCTTATTATTGGGGATGTGCATATGCCCGTTGAGGTAACATAGTGTTATTCAAAATTTCTCTGGTTCCATGTTAATCAGAATAAGTTTGTTAACAAGACTTGATCAACCTTGTTAGTGGATTCCTTTTGATGATCATGAGATGGATGAAACTAGAAGCACAACCTTCTATACCCTCTTTATACTTTCTGTTATTTAGTTTAAATAAAGTAAAAATAGTATTTTTCTATCTGTTTCCTGATTTATCCGTGCAATATAAAAATACCCCAAAAATAAAAGTCCTCAGAATGCCATGCCAATTTAATATGATTTTTTCGGGAATATTTGAGTATTTTTGGTGCAAAATTTACATGGGGAGCTGCCACTGTCATGAGGGTGGAGGGCGTGCCTACCCCTGTATGCCCGCCTCGTGGGCCCATGGTGGCCCTCCTCCACTTATTCCTGCACCCATCCTCTTCTTCTTCCTCCCACAAACACGAATATCTGGCTCAAACACGAGTTCCAAATTTCGTTGCTGTGATTTTTGATCTCCTTGCTCAAAGCACCTCTCATAAATCTGCTTGGGGAGATTGTTCCTTGGTAAGTGACTCCTCCATTGGTCTAATTAGTTTTTGTTCTAGTGCTTTATTCATTGCAAATTTGTGTTGCATAGGTGACCACGTTCTTGAGCTTGCATGTCAATTTCAAATGGTTCCAAGTAATTCTAATGCATGATAAAGGCTCTAGGCACTTGTAGGAGTAGTTGCTATCAATTTTATTGAAGTTGGTTCACTTTTGTTTGAAGTTACTAAAAATTTCAGAAATTTTTCAGAGAAAATAATATGTTTAGGAAGATGTTCCAAGGTGGTTCTTCAAGGAAGCAAGGCCCTAGGCTTGCAATGCGTGATGCCGATGAGGAGCCCCCAAGGGACGCTCCCGTGAGGCCTTGTGAATGGCCTTTGGAAAATTTTATGGATCGAGCGGGAATCAAAGAAGAATTTAACACATATTTGCATAACGCCGATCTTGTGGACTTTGAGACAGACAAATGCCCAGAGTATCATGATCTCACTAGCTCATTTGTGAGGAGGTTTGAGTTTTCATCTTCGCGTAATTCCCCTTCTGTCATGTTTGATCTTTATGATAAATCTTACACCATGGACTTAGAGGATTTTACTTTTGCTTGCAAACTCCCACAATGGGGTAGTACTGTTGATCCCCGTAAATATGAATTTAGAGACTTTCTTGCTAGTATAACTGTGGGGGAATCTAGAGATATAACGTAAGCCACTATTGGGAGCATTCACTTTCCTGCTATACATTATTTTGCTCTCTTCATCGGTAGGTGTATAAATGCTAAGGATGAAGCATGTCACATGTGTGTCCCAGATCTCAGCATTCTCAGGAGTGCTGTGTTAGGAGACCAATCTTATCATATGGGAGCAATTGTAGGTCATAGGTTGCATCATAATAGGTATAATGGAGATTTCTTTGGAGGAATTTATGCAACCCGCTTAGCATATTTTCTTGAGGTAGACGTTCATGAGGGTGATATGGAATTACCTCCCGCATATTTAGACTTTGATTCTATGGTTTCCCACCAGTTTGTCGAGAGGACTGAATCACCTCTCCAGTATCGACTAATCTTTAACAAACGACATGTTGTTCAGACATCGCTCCTGCTCCTGCCTTCTTTGATTCTCGAGATAAAAGGAAGATATGTTATTACCAGAGAGGAGGCAGATGAGTACGAGAGGAGAGCGGAGGCGGCTCGACGCCATGCAGCTCAGACGCGATAGTCAGCCGCTGCATCACAGTACGACCCCAGCTACACCTACGGGTATCCGCCAGGCTATCCCTGGCAATGAACCAACTTAGGCCAAAAGCCTAAGCTTGGGGGAGTACGTATCTCTCACCGTCATTATATTTATGTTCACACACACTCATTGCTAGATGTCGGTGCTCATACTCTTTCACTATAATATCCATGCTAGTTTATTTCCTTTTTCCTGCTTTGTTCTTGTGTGTTTGTTAAACTTTAAGAAAAACAACAACAAAAATTAGTGTAGCTTCTAGTTAGTTTATTTTTCCTGCTGTAGAAGTAATAATTAAAAAGAAAACCCAAAAAGATTTCTTGTTCTTCTTTTGCTTGTTGGGAGCTTTCCCGTGTAAATATTTTTATTCCTTTTCTTTTCTTTGGGGGTCGATAGGAGAAGACCATGATTAAATTGTTGAAGTGGCTCTTATATGCTTTATTGTTGGTTTAACCAAGAGCCCATATTGCCTTGTCTTCTCTTGTTTATTGAATGCTCGCAGATTCCAGCTTAGATCAATGCACGTGCACTCTTATTATTATTCACATCATTCGGTCGTGCAAGTGAAAGGAAATTATGACGATAT
Organism: Aegilops bicornis; assembly: GCA_021605145.1. NCBI lineage: Eukaryota > Viridiplantae > Streptophyta > Magnoliopsida > Poales > Poaceae > Aegilops > Aegilops bicornis. Next base: position 260,820,335 of record CM038675.1, read on the forward strand.
ATGATTGACTGACTAAGATGGGAAAAGCTGCTATGAACTCGGCCTCTCTTGTTTTTGTAAATATGATGAGCTCATCGTTCTTGATTCAGCTTATTATGAATAAACATGTTTGTAATGACAATTAGAGATCATAGTTTCTTATGCCATGCTTGATTAGCTATGAGTTATAATGGTTTACCTTGCGTGCCAACATGCTATTAAAATGGTTGTGATGTGGTATGATGGGGTGGTATCCTCCTTTGAATGAATTAAGTGACTTGACTTGGCACATGTTCACACATGTAGTTGAAACAAATCAACATAGCCTTCACGATATTTATGTTCATGGTTGATTATATCCTACTCATGCTTGTATCCAATGTTTATTAATTTTAATGCATGTTCATGACTGTTGTCGCTCTCTAGTTGGTCGCTTCCCGCCTTTTGCTAGCCTTCACTTGTACTAAGCGGAATACTGCTTGTGCATCCAATCCCTTAAACCCCAAAGTTATTCCATACGAGTCCACTATACCTTCCTATATGCGGTATCTACATGCCGTTCCAAGTAAATTTGTATGTGCCAAACTCTAAACCTTCAAATAAACATTCTATTTTGTATGCTCGAATAGCTCATGTATCAACTAGGGCTGCCCTTATCTTCCATGTTATGCGGGTTATTCTCAAGAGGAGTGGACTCCGCTCCTCACTCACGAGAAAATGGCTGGTCACCGGGATGCCCAGTCCCATGCTTTATGCAAACTAAATCAAAACAATTGCAAACAAAACTCCCCCTAGGACCTGTTGATTGTTGGAGGCACTCGTTGTTTCGAGCAAGCCATGGATTGATGCTTGTTGGTGGAGGGGGAGTATAAACTTTACCTTTCTGTTTGGGAACCGCCTATAATGTGTGTAGCATGGAAGATATCGCCATCTCTTAGTTGTTATGTTGACAATGAAAGTGTACCGCTCAAAATATTATTTATCTCTATTTCGAAACCGAGCTCTGGCACCTCTACAGATCCCTGCTTCCCTCTGTGAAGGGCCTATCTATTTACTTTCATGTTGAGTCATCACCCTCTTTTTAAAAGCACTAGCTGGAGAGCGCTGCTGTCATTTGCATTCATTACTGTTAATTTATATTCGGTATGACTATGACTGGATCTCTTTTACCATGAATTGCAATGTCTAGTCAGTCCTTGATCTTTAAAGGTGCTCTGCATTTATGTTTTGCGGTCTCAGAAAGGGCTAGGGAGATACCATCTTGTTATATCATATTATGATTGTTTTGAGAAAGTGTTGTCATCCGAGATTTATTATTATGGCTCACTTGTTGATTATGCCATTGATATGAGTAATCGTGAGATCTGAGAATTATTGCAAATGTGGTTAGTTATAATCTTTGCTGAAAACTTGAATGCTGGCTTGACATATTCACAACAACTAGAGCAAACAGAGTTTGTAAAAGTTTTTCTTTTTCTCTTTCAGTTTGTCAACTGAATTGCTTGAGGACAAGCAAGGGTTTAAGATTGGGAGATTTGATACGTCTTCGTCGTATCTACTTTTCCAAACACTTTTGCCCTTGTTTTGGACTCTAACTGTATAATTTGAATGGAACTAACCCGGACTGACACTGTTTTTAGCAGAATTGCCATGGTGTTTTTTTATGTGTAGAAAACAAAAGTTCTCGGAATGACCTGAAACTCCACGGAACATCTTAGAAAAAATAATAAAAAATCCTCGCCAAAGATGAAGACTAGGGGGCCCACACCCTGTCCACGAGGGTGGGGGAACCCCCCCCCCTTCAGGGCGCACTCCCCTACCTCGTGGGCCCCCTGGAGCTCCTCCGACGCCAACTCCAACTCTATATATTCGCTTTCGGAGAGGAAAAAATCAGGGAGAAGAAATCATCGCGTTTTACTATACGGAGCCACCGCCAAGCCCTAAAACCTCTCGGGAGAGCTGATCTGGAGTCCGCTCGGGGCTCCGGAGAGGGGATTCGTCGCCGTCGTCATCCTCAACCATCCTCCATCACCAATTTCATGATGCTCACCGCCGTGCATGAGTAATTCCATCGTAGGCTTGCTGGACGGTGATGGGTTGGATGAGATCTATCATGTATGAGATCTATCATGTAATCAAGTTAGTTTTGTTAGGGTTTGATCCCTAGTATCCATTATGTTCTGAGATTGATGTTGCTATGACTTTGCTATGCTTAATGCTTGTCACTAGGGCCCGAGTGCCATGATTTCAGATCTGAACCTATTATGTTTTCATGAATATATGTGTGTTCTTGATCCTATCTTGCAAGTCTATAGTCACCTATTATGTGTTATGATCCGACAACCCCAAGTGACAATAATCGGGATACTTCTCGGTGATGACCATAGTTTGAGGAGTTCATGTATTCACTATGTGCTAATGCTTTGTTCCGGTTTTCTATTAAAAGGAGGCCTTAATATCCCTTAGTTTTCATTAGGACCCCGCTACGACGGGAGGGTAGGACAAAAGATGACATGCAAGTTCTTTTCCATAAGCACGTATGACTATATTCGGAATACATGCCTACATTACATTGATGAATTGGAGCTAGTTCTATGTCACCCTATGTTATGACTGTTACATGATGAACCACATCCGGCATAATTATCCATCACCGATCCAATGCCTACGAGCTTTCCACATACGGTTCTTCGTTTATTTACTTTCCCATTGCTACTGTTACAATCACTACAAAATACCAAAAATATTACTTTTGCTTCCATTACTTTTGTTACCATTACCACCACTATCATACTACTTTGCTACTAAATACTTTGCTGCAGATATTAAGTTATCCAGGTGTGGCTCATTTGACAACTCAGTTGCTAATACTTGAGAATATTCTTTGGCTCCCCTTGTGTCTAATCAATAAATTTGGGTTGAATACTCTACCCTCGAAAGCTGTTGCGATCCCCTACACTTGTGCGTTATCACCACTTCATTCAACAATACCGCCGAATCAAAGTATGATATGCTGGTAAGCAGTATGACTTTTATCATGTAATCGAGTTAGTTTTGTTAGGGTTTGATCCCTAGTATCCACTATGTCCTGAGATTGATGTTGCTATGACTTTGCTATGATTAATGCTTGTCACTAGGGCCCGAGTGCCATGAGTTCAGATCTGAACCTATTATGTTTTCATGAATATATGTGTGTTCTTGATCCTATCTTGCAAGTCTAGAGTCACCTACTGTGTGTTATGATTTGACAACACCGAAGTGACAATAATCAGGATACTTCTCGGTGCTGACCATAGTTTGAGGATTTCATGTATCCACTATGTGCTAATGCTTTGTTTCGGTTCTCTATTAAAAGGAGGCCTTAATATCCCTTGGTTTCCAATAGGACCCCACTGCCACGGGAGGGTAGGACAAAAGATGGCATGCAAGTTCTTTTCCATAAGCACGGATGACTATATACGGAATACATGCCTACATTACATTGATGAATTGGAGCTAGTTCTGTGTCACCCTATGTTATGACCGTTACATGACGAACTGCATCCGGCATAATTATCCATCACTAATCCGGTGCCTACGAGCTTTCCATATATTGGTTCTCGCTTATTTACTTTTCCGTTGCTACTGTTACAATCACTACAAAAATACCAAAAACATTACTTTTGTTGTCTTTACTTTTGTTACCATTACCTCCACTATCATATTACTTTGCTACTAAACACTTTGCTGCAGATACTAAGTTTCCAGGTGTGGTTGAATTGACAACTCAGCTGCTAATACTTGAGAATATTCTTTGGCTCCCCTTGTGTCGAATCAATAAATTTGGTTTGAATACTCTACCCTCGAAAATTGTTGCGATCCCCTATACTTGTGGGTTATCAAGACCTTTTCCTGGCGCCGTTGCCGGGGAGCATAGCTCTATTCTTTGAGTCACTTGGGATTTATATCTGCTGGACAATATGAAGAACTTGAAAGACGCTAAGACAACAATTTATCCCTCAACTACGAGGGGAGGTAAGGAACTGCCATCTAGCGCTGCACTTGATTCACCTTCTGTTATGAGTAAGCTAGCGACACCTAAACCTGCTTCTGCTATTCGTTCCGATATGTTGCATTTTATTGATGATGCCACTTCTGCTATGCATGATACTTATGATGAAACTACTTCTATGCTTGATACTACTGTGCCCCTTGGTGAATTTCTTGATGAACAAATTTCTAGGTCTAGAGAGAGAGAAATTATTGAAACTGATAATATTGATGAAAGTGATGATGAAGATATGCCTGCTATTCCTGAGGCTTATCTTTTTGATGTGGAATCTTATGCAGCTATTTTTTCTTGCCAGGATAGATACGAACTTAAGAGGCTGCTAATTAAATGGAGTAAAGAATCTCTTAGAGACAGAATGAAACCCGGCCCTGCTTTTGCTACTTCACCTATTTGTGTTCCCGATAAGGATTATGAATTTTCTGTTGATCCAGATATAACTAGTTTGGTTGAATCTGATCCTTTCTATGGCTATGAATCTGAAACTGTTGTGGCACATCTTACTAAGTTAAATGATATAGGTGCCTTGTTTACTAATGATGAGAGATCGCGCTACTCTTATATACTCAAAATATTTCCGTTCTCATTAAAGGGTGATGCTAAGATATGGTTTAATTCTCTTGATCCTGGTTGTGTGCATAGTCCTAAAGATATGATTTATTACTTCTCTGCTAAATATTTCCCTGCTCATAAGAAACAAGCTGCTTTGAGGGAAATATACAACTTCGTGAAAATTAAAGAAGAGAGTCTCCCACAAGCTTGGGGGAGGCTTCTCAAGTTACTTAATGCTTTGCCTGCTCATCCTCTTAAGAAACCTGGAATACTTGATATCTTTTATAATGGACTAACCGATGCTTCCAGAGATTACCTAGATAGTTGTGCTGGTTCTCTTTTCAGTGAAAGAACACCGGATGAAGCTGAAATTCTATTGAATAATATGTTGACAAATGAAAATAATTGGGCACCTCCTGAGCCAACTCCCGAGCCAGCTCCTGAGCCAACTACTGAGCCTATTCCTAAACCAACTCCGAAGAAGAGAGGTGTTCTATTTCTCAGTCCTGAAGATATGTAAGAGGCAAAGAAATCTATGAAAGAAAAGGTATTAAAGCTGAAGATGGTAAGAATTTACCTCATATTGAAGAAATACATGGTCTTAATTTACCGCCTGTTGAAGAAGTATATGATCTCAATTCTTTATTCACTGAAGAACCTCCTGATCCCGATATCCCGGCTACGTAGTAAAGGTAAATTCTCTCTATAGATATGATAAAGCTGAAGTCCCTCCTATTTAAATTTCTAGTCGGTGCTTGGATGAGTTTGATAACTTTATGTTTAAGCAAGACGACTTCAATGCTTATTTTGGTAGACAATTAAAACAAAATACCATTATGATTAAACGCTTGGGTGATTATATGGCTAATATTAGAGGTGAGCTTAAACTTGTTAGCAAACATGCTTCTATGGTTACCACTCAAGTAGAACAAGTACTTAAAGCTCAGAAAGAAGTGCTTGATGAAATGAATAGTAAGAAAAAATATTATGCTGTTAGAGTGGCTACTAGAACTGGCAGAATGACTCATGAACCTTTGTATCCTGAAGGCCAGCCACCCTAAGAGAATCGAGCAAGATTCTCAGAGAAATAATATTGATGTACATAGCTCTTCTAAAAGGAAGAAAAAGAAAAATGATACGACTTTGCAAACTTCTAGTGAACCTATTGCTGAACCACCTGAGAATCCAAATGACATCTCTATGTCTGATGCTGAAACACAATCTGGTAATGAACATGAACCTAGCGAAAATGATAATGATGATGTTCATGATGATACTCAACCTAGTAATGATAATGAGGTAGAAGTTGAACCTGCTGTTGATCTTGATTACCCACAATCAAAGAATCAACGTTACGATAAAAGAGACTTCGTTGCTAGGAAACATGGTAAAGAAAGGGAACCATGGGTTCAGAAACCCATGCCTTTTCCTCAGAAACCATCCAAGAAAAAGGATGATGAGGATTTTGAGCGCTTTGCTGAAACAATTAGACCCATCTTTTTGCATATGCGATTTACTGATATGCTCAAAATGAATCCTTATGCTAAGTGTATGAAAGATATTGTTACAAATAAAAGAAAGATACCGGAAGCTGAAATTTCCACCATGCTTGCTAAATATACTTTTAAGGGTGGAATACCAAAGAAACTTGGAGATCCAGGAGTACCTACTATACCATGCTCCATTAAAAGAAATTATGTTAAAACTACTTTATGTGATCTTGGAGCCGGTGTTAGTGTTATGCCTCTCTCTTTATATCATAGACTTGACTTGAATAAGTTGACACCTACTGAAATATCTTTGCAAATGGCTGATAAGTCAACTGCTATACCTGTCGGTATTTGTGAGGATGTGCCTATTGTGGTTGCAAACGTTACTATTTTAACAGACTTTGTTATTCTTGATATTCCCTAGGATGATAGTATAACTATTATTCTTGGAAGACCTTTCCTTAATACTGCAGGGGCTATTATTGATTGCAACAAAGGCAATGTCACTTTTCATGTTAATGGTAATGAGCACATGGTACACTTTCCGAGGAAACAACCTCAAGTTCATAGTATCAACTCTATTGGAAAAATTCCATCGATTATATTTGGAGGTTTTGAATTTCCTCTTCCTACTGTCAAGAAGAAATATGATATACTTATTATTGGGGATGTGCATATCCCCGTTGAGGTAACATAGTGTTATTCGAAATTTCTCCGGTTCCATGTTAATCGGAATGAGTTTGTTAACAAGACCTGATCAACCTTGTTAGTGGATTCTTTTTTGATGAGCATGAGATGGATGAAACTAGAAGCACAACCTTCTGTACCCTCTATATACTTTCTGTTATTTATTAGAAATAAAGTAAAATAGTATTTTTCTGTCTGTCTCCCGACCTATCCGTGCAATATAAAAATATCCCGAAAATAAAAGTGCTCCAAATGCCCTGCAAATCTAGTATGATTTTTTCGGGAATATTTGAGGATTTACTGTGCAAAAATTACCGCGGGGGGAGCTGCCACCTGGCCACGAGGGTGGAGGGCACGCCCCCCTGACTCGTGGGCCCACGGTGGCCCTCCTCCACTTATCCATGCACCCATCTTCTTCCTCTGCCTCACACAAACCCGAAAAACCAACTCAAGCTCGAGTTCCGGCCACTTCTGCTGTGATTTTCGATCTCCTTGCTCAAAGCACCTCTCGCAAAACTGCTTGGGGAGATTGTTCCTTGGTATCTGACTCCTCCATTGGTCCAATTAGTTTTTGTTCTAGTGCTTTATTCTTTGCAAATTTGTACTGCATAGATGACCATGTTCTTGAGCTTGCATGTCAAATTTATATGGAGCCAAGTAGTTCTAATGCTTGATATGGGCTCTAGGCACTTGTAGGAGTAGTTTCTATCAATTTTATTGAAGTTGGTTCACTTTTGTTTAAAGTTACTAAAAATATCAGAAATTTTTCAGAGGAAACAATATGTTTAGGAAGATGTTCCAAGGTGGTTCTTCAAGGAAGCAAGGTCCCAAGCTTGCAATGCGTGATGCTGACGAGGAACCACCAAGAGACGCTCTTGTGAGGCCCTGTGAATGGCCTTCGGAAAATTTTATGGATCAAGCGGGAATCAAAGAAGAATTCAACGCATATATACGCAATGCCGGTCTTGAGGACTTTGAAGCTGACAAATGCCCCCAGTATCATGATCTCACAAGTTCATTTGTGGGGAGGTTTGAGTTTTCATCTTCGCGTAATTCTCCATCACTCATGTTTGACCTTTATGACAAATCTTATACCATGGACTTAGAGGATTTCACTTTTGCGTGCAAACTCCATCTTGGGGAAGTGTCAGGGATCCCCCTAAATCTGAATATAGAGACTTTCTTGCTAGAATAACTGTGGGGGAATCTAGAGATATAACACAAGCCACTATAGGGAGCATTCATTTTCCTTCTATACATTATTTTGCTCTCTTCATAGGTAGATGCATAAATGCTAAGGATGAAGCATGTCACATGTGTTCCCCTGATCTCAGCATTCTCAGAAGTGCTGTGTTAGGAGACCAATCTTATCATATGGGAGCCATTGTAGCTCGTAGGTTGCATCATAATAGACATAACGGATATTTCTTTGGAGGAATTTATGCAACCCACTTAGCTAATTTTCTTGAGATAGACATTCGTGAGGGTGATATGGAGTTGCCCCCTACTTATTTAGATTTTTATTCTATGGTTTCCCACCAGTTTGTTGAGAGGACTGAACCACCTCTCCAGTATCGACTAATCTTTAACAAACGACATGTTGTCCATGTTACTCTTCCTTCTCCTGCCTTCTTTGATTCTTAGAGAAAAGGAAGATATATTATTACCAGAGAGGAGGCAGATGAGTACGAGAAGAGAGCGGAGGCGGCTCGACGCCACGCTGTAGCTCAAGAGGCGATAGCCGCTTCATCGCAGTATGACCCCAGCTACACCTACGGGTATCCGCCAGGCAATCCCTGGCAATAGACCAACTTTGGCCAAAAGCCTAAGCTTGGGGGAGTACGTATTTCTCGCCGACATTACATTTATTTCACACACACTCATTGCTAGATGTCGGTGCTCATACTCTTTCACTGTAATATACATGCTAGTTCATTTCCTTTTTCCTGCTTTCTTCTTGTGTGTTTAAATTAGTAGTAGTTTATGTTTCCTACTGTAGTAGTAATAATTAAAAAGAAAACCCAAAAATATTTCCCGTTCTTCTTTTGCTTGTTGGGAGCTTTCCTGTGTAAATAGTTTTTATTTCTTTTCTTTTCTTTGGGGGTCAGTAGGAGAAGACCATGATTAAATCGTTGTAGTGGCTCTTATATGCATCATTGTTGATTTAACCAAGAGCCCATTTTGCTTTGTATTCTCCTATTTATTGAATGCTCGCAGATTCCTGCTTAGTCCAATGCACGTGCACTCTTATTATTATTCACATCGTTCGGTCGTGCAAGTGAAAGGCAATTATGATGATATAAGATGGACTGACTGAGATGGGAAAAGCTGGTATGAACTCGACCTCTTTTGTTTTTGTAAATATGATGAGTTCATCGTTCTTGATTCAGCTTATTATGAATAAACATGTTTGTAATGACAATTAGAGATCATAGTTGCTCGTGCCATGCTTTATTAGCTATGAGTTATAATGGTTTACCTTATGTACAACATGCTATTAAAATGGTTGTGATGTGGTATGATGGGGTGGTATCCTCCTTTGAATGATTTAAGTGACTTGACTTGGCACATGTTCACGCATGTAGTTGAAACAAATCAACATAGCGTTCACTATATTTATGTTCTTGGTGGACTATATCCTACTCATGCTTGTATTCAATGTTTATTAATTTTAATGCATGTTCATGACTGTTGTCGCTCTCTAGTTGGTCGCTTCCCAGTCTTTTGCTAGCCTTCACTTGTACTAAGCGGGAATACTGCTTGTGCATCCAATCCCTTAAACCCCAAAGTTATTCCATATGAGTCTACCATACCTTCCTATATGCCGTATCTACCTGCCGTTCCAAGTAAATTTGTATGTGCCAAACTCTAATCCTTCAAATAAATGTTTCTGTTTTGCATGCTCGAATAGCTCATATATCAACTAGTGTTGCCCTTATCTTCCATGCTAGGCGGGTTATTCTCAAGAGGAGTGGACTCCGCTCCTCACTCACGAAAAAATGGCTGGTCACCGCTTTATGCAAACTAAATCAAAATAATTGCAAACAAAACTCCCCCTAGGACCCGCTGAATGTTGGAGGCACTCGTTGTTTCGAGCAAGCCATGGATTGATGCTCGTGGAGGAGGGGGAGTATAAACTTTACCATTCTGTTTGGGAACCGCCTATAATTTGTTTAGCATGGAAGATATCGTCATCTCTTAGTTGTTATGTTGACAATGAAAGTTTGCCGCTCAAAATATAATTTATCTCTATTTCAAAACCGAGCTCTGGCACCTCGACAAATCCCTGCTTCCCTAAGCGAAGGGCCTATCTATTTACTTTTATGTTGAGTCATCACCCTCTTATTAAAAGCACTAGCTGGAGAGCACATCTGTCATTTGCATTCATTACTGTTAATTTATATCGGGTATGACTATGATTGGATCTCTTTTACCATGAATTACATTGTCTAGTCAGTCCTTGATCTTTGAAGGTGCTCTTCATTTATGTTTTGCGGTCTCAGAAAGGGCTAGTGAGATACAATCTTGTTATATCATATTTTGATTGTTTTGAGAAAGTGCTGTCATCCGAGATTTATTATTATGGCTTGCTAGCTGATTATGTTATTGATATGAGTAAACATGAGACCTAGGAGTTATTGCAAATGTGGTTAGTTATGATCTTTGCTGAAAACCTGAATGCTGGCTTGACATAGTTACAACAACAAGACAAAACAGAGTTTGTAAAAGTTTTTCTTTTTCTCTTTCAGTTTGTCAACTGAATTGCTTGAGGACAAGCAAGGGTTTAAGCATGGGGGAGTTGATACGTCTCCGTCGTATCTACTTTTCCAAACACTTTTGCCCTTGTTTTGGACTCGAACTTGTATGATTTGAATCGAACTAACCCGGACTGACGCTGTTTTCAGTAGAATTGCCATGATGTTGTTTTATGTGCAGAAAACAAAAGTTCTCGGAATGACCTGAAACTCCACGGAATATCTTAGAATAATAATAAAAAATCCTCGCCAAAGATGAAGACCAGGGGGCCCACACCCTGTTCACGAGAGTGGGGGGCACGCCCCCCCCCCCCTCCTGGGCGCGCCCCCTACCTCGTGGGCCCCCTGGACACCTTCCGACGCCAACTCCAACTCTATTTATTGGCTTTCGGGGAGAAAAAATCAGGGAGAAGAAATCGTCGCGTTTTACAATACGGAGCCGCCCCAAGCCCTAATCTCTCTTGGGAGGGCTGATCTGGAGTCCGTTCGGGGCTCCGGAGAGGGGGATTCGTCTCCGTCGTCATCATCAGCCATCCTCCATCACCAATTTCATGATGCTCACCGCCGTGCGTGAGTAATTCCATCGTAGGCTTGTTGGACGGTGATGGGTTGGATGAGATTTATCATGTAATCGAGTTAGTTTTGTTAGGGTTTGATCCCTAGTATCCACTATGTTCTGAGATTGATGTTGCTATGACTTTGCTATGCTTAATGCTTGTCACTAGGGCCCGAGTGCCATGCATTCAGATCTGAACCTATTATGTTTTCATGAATATATGTGTGTTCTGGATCCTATCTTGCAAGTCTCTAGTCACCTACTATGTGTTATGATCCGACAACCCCGAAGTGACAATAATCGGGATACTTCTTGGTGAGGACCATAGTTTGAGGAGTTCATGTATTCACTATGTGCTAATGCTTTGTTCCGGTTCTCTATTAAAAGGAGGCCTTAATATCCCCTAGTTTCCAATAGGACCCTGCTGCCACGGGAGGGTAGGACAAAAGATGTCATGCAAGTTCTTTTCCATAAGCACGTATGACTATATACGGAATACATGCCTACATTACATTGATGAATTGGAGCTAGTTCTCAGGTCACCCTATGTTATGACCGTTACATGACGAACCGCATCCGCATAATTATCCATCACTAATCCGGTGCCTCTGAGCTTTCCATATACCGGTTCTCGCTTATTTACTTTTCCGTTACTCTGTTACAATCACTACAAAAATACCAAAAACATTACTTTTGCTGTCTTTACTTTTGTTACCGTTACCACCACTATCATATTACTTTGCTACTAAACACTTTGCTGCAGATACTAAGTTTCCAAGTGTGGTTGAATTGACAACTCAGCTGCTAATACTTGAGAATATTCTTTGGCTCCCCTTGTGTCGAATCAATAAATTTGGGTTGAATACTCTACCCTCGAAAACTGCTGCGATCCCCTATACTTGTGGGTTATCATACGTCTTCACGATCCGACCGATCCTAGTACCGGAAGTACGGCACATCCGTGATCTGCACATGTTCAGCTTGGTGGCGTCTCGCGAACTCTAGATCCAGCTGAGTGTCGAGGGAGAGCTTCGTCAGCACGACGGCATGTGGACGGTGATGATGAAGTTACTAGCGTAGGGCTTCGCCTAAGCACTACGATGATATGACCGATGAGTATTATGGTGAAGGGGGGCACCACACACGGCTAAGATAACTGTCAACTTGTGTGTCTTTGGGGGGCCTCCTGGCCACGTATATAAAGGAGCAAGGGGAGGGGGCCGTCGGCCTTATAGGGTGCGCCCCAAGGGGGGGATCCTACTCCTACTAGGAGTAGGTTCCCCCTTTCCTAGTCCAGCTAGGAGGGGAAGGAAAGAGGAGGATGGGAGAAGGAAAGAGGGGGCCGGCCCCCAAAGCCCTAAACCAATTCGGTTTGGGCCTAGGGGGCGCACCCCCACACTTCCTTGCTTCCCTCTCTTTCCACTAAGGCCCATGAAGGCCCATTGACCCCCCCCCCCCCCGCCCCCGGCGAATTCGTGTAACTCTCCGATACTCCGGAAAATACCTGAATCACTCGGAACCTTTCCGATGTCCGAATATAGCCTTACAATATATCGATCTTTACGTCTTGACCATTTTGAGACTCCTCGTCATGTCCGTGATCTCATCCGGGACTCTGAACAACCTTCGGTACATCAAATCACATAAACTCATAATATCGATCATCACCAAACGTTAAGCGTGCGGACCCTACGGGTTCGAGAACTACGTAGACATGACCGAGACTCATCTCCGGTCAATAAAAAATAGCGGAACCTGGATGCTCATATTGGTTCCTACATATTCTACGAAGATCTTTATTGGTCAAACTGCATAACAACATACTTTGTTCCCTTTGTCATCGGTATGTTACTTGCCCGAGATTCGATCGTCGGTATCTCAATACCTATTTCAATCTCGTTACCGGCAAGTCTCTTTACTCGTTATGTAATGCATCATCCCGCAACTAACTCATTAGTCACATTGCTTGCAAGGCTTATAGTGATGTGCATTACCAAGAGGGCCCAGAGATACCTCTCCGACAATCGGAGTGGCAAATCCTAATCTTGATCTATGCCAACTCAACAAAAACCATCGAAGACACCTATGGAGCATCTTTCTAATCACCCAGTTACGTTGTGATGTTTAATAGCACACTAAGTGTTCCTCCGGTATTCGGGAGTTGCATAGTCTCATAGTCATAGGAACATGTATAAGTCATGAAGAAAGCAATACCAATAAATTAAATGATCATAGTGCTAAGCTAACGGATGGGTCTTGTCCATCACATCATTCTCTAATGATGTGATCCCGTTCATCAAATGACAACACATGTCTATGGCTAGCAAACTTAACCATCTTTGATTAATGAGCTTTTCACACCCTAGCTAGCTCATGCATTAGAGTGTTGCATCATGTTTATTTCATTCTCGGAAACTTGAAATGGGGATGACAGAACCCCCAGCCCCCTCTGAAACCAACTAGGATTTACTAAAAATATTTTCATTGAACCTGAAATGCCCTTCTAAAATGTCCATCATTTTTGTCTTGGTACAGAACCTCTGCCAAAAGAGGTGCACAATTTTCTAGGTCATCCTAAGGTCTCTCAATTAAATCATAAATATTTGAATTTGGACATTTAAATGCTATAAAATATTTTAAATGCCCAAATAATTCTGAAAATAAGTGTGGGCTGTTGGAAATAATCTAAACAGAGCCTACGATTATTTTCAGGATTTTTAAAGATGCCTAAGTATTTTTAATAAAGCCGTACATTTACAGAAAAATAGCAAAGAGAAATAAAGAGAGGGAGAGGATCCTACCTGGCCGCAGCCCACCTGGCTGGCCCAGCACTGTGCTGGCCCATGCCAGCCAGCTGCTTCATCCTCGCCAGGCAAGCATAGAGGTGACGCTGGCGAGCGTGAGCACGCCACGGCGTCAGCTGCTTGCCGCCCACACCCCTGAGCACCTGGGCAGGCTCCACGTCGCCCCCTCGACCGCCTGGACATCTCGCACCTCCCCCTACCTCTCTCCCTCGCCTCTTCATCCCTCTCGTTCTCGCTCTCGAGCCCTGCGCCGACTGCACCGAGCTCGGCCGCATTCGCCGCCGCCACCGCACGTCGTCGTCGTGGCCACATCCACGTTGGCTCGATTCCGAGCACACCACCGCACTCACCGCACTCCCAGGAGCCCAACGCACCACTCCACGCGCCTCGTCGTGCCCCGTAGCCTCGGGTTCGACCTCGCCCGAACTCCGGCGACCACCAAGGTCATCGCCGGCGATGTTCTCGGCCACCCCGAGCTCCACCACTGCCACCAAACGACGCGACTTGCTCCCCGCGTCCTGTAGATGCCCTCCGCCGCTCTTTTGGTCGCCGGAGCACGAAAATGCACTTCCACCACCGCATCTGGCCTCGCCAGCGGCTAAACGCTGGTGGGTTTGACCCCGTTGACCCTTGACTGGGTGGGCCCAGGTTGACTCCCCCCTGAGTCTATGACAAGTGGGGCTCGCTCTGCTAATTAACTTAGATTAGCACTAACTAATTTTAGTTAGTTTAACTAACTGCTGACAGACGGGACCCACTGGTCAGTTTGACCTGGACCAGCCTAGTTGACCTGCTGACTTCACCATGACGCAGTGCTGACGCAGTAAATTATTTACTGGAATTATTTTTACATAGGAAATTCCAGAAAATACCACAAACTTCAACAAATCATAGAAATTAATCTGTAGCTCCAAATGCAAAGTGTTATATATGAAAAATGATCAGAAAAATCCAATCTATCCATCTGTACTGGTTTCATGCATGTTTAAACAAGTTAACATGCTGTTTAGTGCAGAACAAGATAAAGCACTTAAAAGGGCCACTTATGAGTTTTAAACTTGAATCTTTGGTTCAAAATGGTTCAAACCCATCTGGTCTTAGTTGCATTAGCCCAACACACTCATTTTGCCATGTCATGATCATGCATCATATTGTGCATTGCATTGATTGTGTTTCTTTCTCTGTTGCCGGTATTTGTTCCCTCTCGATAGATGTGATTCGACGATGAGTTCGATGATACCGATGAAGAAATATAGTATCTTCAGAAGTGCCAGGCAAGAAAAAACCCCTTGTTCATTCCGATACAATCCCACTCTCTCGCTCCTGCTCTCTTTTACTGCATTAGGACAACAACAATTCATCTATTACTTGCTGCGGTAGTTGAACCCCTTTATCCTCTGCATGACCTATCATTGCCAAAGTAAATAGATGAAACCCACTAGCATGAGTAGGAGTTGTTTGAGCCCTGATGTGCCTACTCATTCATGCTTGTTGTCGTGCCTGCTATTGCTTAGAGTTGTGTTAGGTCTGATTCATCGGGGATGAATTGGAGGTGTGTAAACATGTCCTACTGTGTGTGAGCTAAGTGTGTGAAAACGATTTGGTATAGGTAGCGCTGAGAGGCCATGTAGGAGTACATGGTGGGTTGTCTCATTGAAACCGTCCTCAGGAACTGAGTTCTGTGTTTGTGATCCATGACCAACTACTACCACACGTTGGGCCCTGAAATATGACCCCACTCGACTTATTAACCGCCCTGTCCTCTGTCCAAGAGTTGCAACTAGTTTCTGGTGTTTCTAGGATATGTGTTGGAGGCCGTGCGTAGCACTGACCGTAGGGGTGGGCTATGATGCGGTAGATACACCATGGCACGGTGTACCGGGCGCCTGTTTGGTGTCTCAGGAACCCTGCACACATCGTTTGGGTCTGTGAGCGAAACTCCGGCCGGATCTCCTCGCGGATGGAACCCGAATAGGCGATAAACCTGGACTAGAGACTTGTGTGGTTAGTCAGGTCGTGGTCTACACCCACGTCGGCTTTTGCTTGAAGTCTGCCGAGCACATGTCGTGTGCAGACGCTAAGTGGTGCAAACATGTGTGAAGAAGTACACCCCTGCAGGGTTATAAATGATCTATTCGAATAGCCGTGTCTGCGGTAAAGGACTTCTGGGTTGCCTATAACTGTTCATAGACAAGTGAAAGTCGATACTCTAAAATACGCAAGATTAGTGTGAGTGCTATGGATGGCGTTCTCGTAGGGAGACGGGAGCAGATCCATAGTGGTGTATTGTTTGGTGAATATGTTGACTCGTGTGCGCCACCTCAAAAGAGTTACTTGTAGTCGTAGTTTAGGATAGCCACCGAGTCAAAGCTGGCTTGCTGCAGTTAAACTCCACCACCCCCTCTGTTGATACCGATGCATATGTAATTAGTTCTGATGTAAGTCTCGCTGGGTATATTTGTACTCACGTTTGCTTAATTTATGTTTTGCGGAGATACTTCAGTATTGCTAGTAGTTCCGCATGGACTTCGACGTTTAGCTTGTTACCTCAGCTACGATCTTGTGCCCTCGGCAGGATCTGGTAGATAGTTAGGCTTAGCAGCCTTTTTCATTTGTAGATGTCTGTACTCAGACATGTTAAGCTTCCGCTTGTGCTTTGACTTGTGCTCTGAATGTTGGGTCATGAGACCCATGTTTGTAATATCTCTCTCCTCGGAGCCTAATGAATAAATACTTGAGTCGTAGAGTTATGTTGTGATGCCATGTTGTATTTACACATATCGAGCATATTGTGTGTATGATTGAAATGCTTGGTATGTGTGGGATCCGACAACCTAGTTGTTTATCCTTGGTAGCCTCTCTTATGGGGAAATGTAGTCTTGTGGTTCCATGAGCCATAGTAGTCTGCTACAGCCCGGTTCACCGGAGTCCTGCTAGCCCAAAGACTACCGCTCCTAACACTTGACTGGCCGGCATGTGTTTCACTTCGTTCTCTGTACATCCCTTGGTGAAATGTCAAGCGGTGACATCCGAGTCCTGCCTAGCTCGCTAGAGCCGGGTTCCCTGAGTCCTGTTAGCCCAGTGCTACAGCCAGATTCACACGCCGGCCGAGATGCTCGATGTTGATTCATGTATGCCTGTCCCTATAAGTTAGTGCCACTTTGGGTTCACGACTAGTCATGTCGGCCCGGGTTCTCTGTCATATGGATGCTAGCGACACTGTCATATACGTGAGCGAAAAGGCGCAAACGGTCCCGGGCCATGGTAAGGCGACACCCGTGGGAATACCGTGTGTGAGGCCGCAAAGTGATATGAGGTGTTACCGGCTGGATCGATGTGACTTGGAATCGGGGTCCTGACAGCTTTGGTATCAGAGCCTGACTGCCTGTTGGATTACCAAGCCAAACTGGTCGAAGTTGTGTCTAGAAATATTTTAGTTATGTAAGGGAATTGATTGTGGAAGGGAATGTAAGGCTCTTTTTACTCCTTATACCTCATGGCCTTCTGATCTGACTCATCCTCTTCCTTTTCTACGGGGATTAAGAACTAGGCCTTCTCATCTATCTATTAGGATCACGTGTTACTAATCCGTAGACTCATAGGACTATTGGATTTAAGCTTAATTTTAGTTCCTACTACTTCCGTATGTTAACTGTTGATCTCGAACCCTTGATATTGTGCCTCTGAGTGGGTATGCCACCATTTTTGTAGCTTGTCTCAAATCTTTTGAGCATTTACAGCCGTTATGCTGTCCGAGTCATCCCAGATTTCTAAATAGTCTGATGCATTTGCAAATCCTCCCTCCCAGTTTCCGTTGTACTTTTGGGCCAGATTAAGCTCACTAATCGGTCTATTGAGGTACTCGGTTGCCTCGACATATATGTTGGAACTATTATTATGACCATAGGTGTCTTAGAGGATCATCTAGTAATCTAGCCATGCTTTATATTCCTAGTGTGATGATTCTGGCCATTATTCTCGAAAGCATCCCGTGATGCCATTTAGTTAGTAGGCATTCTATTCCTGGGTTCTTGAACCCGAGATTCACCCTACTTACCTCCTATTGATAGTGTTTGCTAGTTCCTTTAGGATATTAGTAACTTTGCGATAGTCCTCGAGGTCCGTGGTATTTCCTTCTTCCAAATACTATGAACCGCTTATGGCGAAGTTCCTCGCTGAACCGAAGGATCACAATCGAGTACTCTTGAGGAGTTATCCATTCATAATTGTGAATCTGTCGGTTCTACCCTTTACGCATGGGTTATCCGGAAGAAATGTTGAGCTTCGCTCGACATACTAATCTATGCATCCACAACTCGTAAAAAACATATGTTCCTTTGAGTTGTCCCTCTTTAGTTGTTTTCTGACCTCCATCTATCAATTGATAATCAAGAGTATGCTTGCATCCGTTCATCGATGCCTATTATTCTTGTGGTCCATCAAGCCATTCTATTCTGGAATGACTAGGAGAAACAAACTCCAGTACCTCATCCATATCTAGGATTGGGTCAAAGCATTTGTAATCCGCAAATCAAATGCCAATCCAGCTTTTGATTCTGTTCTACCTCGGAGTATTACCCCCTTTATGTCAGGATTGTCATGAGAATTGCACAATTTCTCATGAATTCTTGACGTAGTGATACTTCTCGCTATCATTATTCATTCCTCGGTCCCGTGTTGTTGTAACCAGAATACCGACAAGTGAACTGTGATGTGTGAAATCGATACTCCTAGCAACCTTGTTGCTTGGCAGTTAATGGACAATATTCTCATTCTTAGCGTGTTGGTTATTAAATCGTCATCCTAAGATTGATCGTGCTACCTAGTCCTTATTTCTGGTGCACTCTTCGATCAATGAGTTAGGATTGTGTCAATCCCTCACTCTTTTGATCATATCATCTTGCCCTAAAAAGCAAGGTTGTTCTCGAGCTTAGTAACATACCGGTGGTTCGTGATTTTCCGAATATCTTCTCGGAAGTATTACCAGGTTGTTCCCTGACTGTTATGTTGAGCTCGTGATCAAGTTGGTTTCTTGTAAATCACACCTTCTCCAAGAATCTGTATTGGATACCCGTGAGCTAGTTGGTTAGGCTAAACAACAACTTGGAGAGTTGGAAGATGAAAGCCTGTCCGACTTAGTTCATCACTAAGGGATACCCTTGTGTGTGTGTGTGTGTGTGTGTGTGTGTGTGTTGAAGAAAGATGATATCTCCATCGATTGGTCCTCGTGATCGGTTGTTGGATCTATTGCCTTGTCAAAACTTTGACTTGAGTATGGGCTATCGTCAAGTCAAATCGTAACCAACGATGTTCGTAATGTTGTCTTACTCATGGTTGATCCCTCGAGCATACACCATTACATCTTTTGGTCTGACCAATGCTATCACCGTGTTCACATGATGGTGGAAGTCTAGTGATATGGAAATTTTGATGAATTGCTGTTGATCCCATCAGCACCATTTTGTCTCCCCCATGATTCATGTTGAACATCAAATTGAAAACTTTGTAAGCAATGTCTTTGTGTTCCGTTCATGAAGCTTATGCTTGGATGGAAGAAGTGACTTCCTCTAATTCATGTGCATTTGATGTAGGATGCCACCGTGAATTCGGGAAAGTTTGTTTTTACTTCCTCTGGAATCATCCCAAGCTAGTCATGCACGTGCGAAGTGCCCTATGGTTTGATAGGTTGGCCGCCTCCACTCCATATGTGTTCCTAGCACACCAAGCCACTGGTTGACTTGTTCAAGGAGAAGAAGTTCCTTCATAAGAGCTAATCATATGACTTATGCAAGGGCTTCGCTCTCCGCAATGATGGTTCCCAACCAGAACTCGGCAGTGTTTTGTTGTAAGACTACTATGTGGTCATGCTTGTCTGGGACAACGTGTTCACATGTTTGTAGCAGAACCAGCTCATATTTTGGAGCCTACTACCGTAGTCCATTTCCCGAGAATCTCGCAACGTCATCTCGTCGATTTGTGTTGCAAACTTCCATTTTTCTTTCTAGACTTGATGAGTCTGGAATATCCTGACACCAACCAGATCTGAATCTCAGGCAGATATGATGGTTGGAACATTCCCAACATTTGCATTTTGTTCCCAGCTTGCACTGCCATGGTGCCAATTCCCCACGGGCTGCCTTCTCAGTAGTTGCTGTCCAAGATCATCTTTAAAAGTGGACTTACCATGGGTCCCATCCATTTCCGATGATAAGAAAAATCATCCATCGCGTTGTCTTCAACAAGGTAGTCCACATCATCCATTCAAATCCGGATATGCCATTCCTTTGAACTCCGCCAAACGATCGATTGTGATTGCCTTAGGCTGGTATAAAGAGTTTCAATGATCTCTGAATCAAAAGTAATTCTTTTTGCCACTTAAGGGAATATTTCTGCGAGTCACCTTCCTTAAGATGTCCCGTTATGGAATTATGGCAATTCCTCCTCGCTATTCTGAAACCCTCGTTAAATTGTTTCTTCCGTCCCTCCTGATGCATGTTTTGCCTCTCAGCTCTAGAGATGTTTCTATGTCCCATTCCGTGAGTTGATCTTGTGACCATTAAGATGATCCTAAGTTGCTCGAACCTCAGGAAGATAGATTCTTCTAAAATTCTCCCTTTCTACTCGTTGTCATGTTGGATGTAGTTCTCAAAGCAAGAAGTCGAGATCAAGGTGATGCAATGAATCAACATCCTCGAGAAAGACATTTGGTTCGTGAAGATTGTGTTAGTCTTGTGCCCCCTTTGTCTTCCTACCTCACGTCTTGAATCTCGGGACGAGATTCTTGTTTAGTGGGGGTGAGTTGTCACACCCTAGCTAGCTCATGCATTAGAGTGTTGCATCATGTTTATTTCATTCTCAGAAACTTGAAATGGGGATGACAGAACCCCCAGCCCCCTCTGAAACCAACTAGGGTTTACTAAAAATATTTTCATTGAACCTGAAATGCCCTTCTAAAATGTCCATCATTTTTGTCTTGGTTCAGAACCTCTGCCAAAAGTGGTGCACAATTTTCTAGGTCATCCTAAGGTCTCTGAATTAAATCATAAATATTTGAATTTGGACATTTAAATGCTATAAAATATATTAAATTCCCAAATAATTCTGAAAATAAGTGTGGGCTATTGGAAATAATCTAAACAGAGCCTACGATTATTTTCAGGATTTTTAAAGATGCCTAAGTATTTTTAATAAAGTCGTACATTTACAGAAAAATAGCAAACAGAAATAAAGAGAGGGAGACGATCCTACCTGGCCGCAGCCCACCTGGCAGCCCACCTGGCTGGCCCAGCACTATGCTGGCCCATGCCAGCCAGCTGCTTCGTCCTCGCCAGGCAGGCACAGAGGTGACGCCTTGGCGGCGTGAGCTTCGCCTGGCGTCATTGCTTGCCGCCCGCGCCCCTGATCACCTGGGCAGGCTCCACGTCGCCCCCTCGACCACCTGGACTGTCACATCCCTAATCCTGGTCTGACCTATGCCAGCTTCCATGTGTGCATCATGTTTAAATTGAAATGAAATTTGAATTGAGGAATTTTCAAAGACTCAGAAAACCCCAAAAAATAACCAAGATTTAAACCTCATCAAATGAGTCCAAGAAAATGTTCCTGTTATTTTGTGAAAATATTGGCATGAGATAAAATTCAAACCAATATTTTTGGAGTCACACAAATAATTTATTTTGGGCCTTTGATTTAAATCAATAACGTATTTGGGTTGGAGTTATTTCTGCTATATAAGAAATAATGTTCAAATATTTTTGTAAATTTGCATGTGACCTTGGAATATATCTCTGAGCTCACACAAAAATTTACAGAAAGTTCTAAAATGATTTAGTTCTCAAACTAAATCAACACAAAATAACAGAAAATAAAAAAATAGGAAAAGAACAGAGGCTCACCTGACCTTACCTGGTGCCCCACCACAGCCCAGCAGAGGCCCAGCCCACAGGCCTCTACCAGTCATCACCGACCTCCCACCAGGAGGACAGCGCGCGCGTGGCCGCCGCACGCGAGCACACGCTCCGCCACCTCCTGCTTGCCGCCGACCGCCTGGAGCGTGCTGGAGACGCCACGCACCCCCAAGCCCTCTCACTCCTCTATGCGTGCTCATTCCCTCCCCTGTCCCTCTCGCGCGCACCACCCGAGCGCAGCCGCAGCCGCCGCTCGCCGTAGCCATGGCCATCGGCCACCCCACGCCTCGCCGGCGCGCCCAGAAGCTCCGTCACTTCGTCCTCCACCCCCTCGCCGAGCCATGCCCCGCCGGAAGCCCCTGAACATCCTCACCGAGCTCGTCCCCAACCTCCGGACGACGAGATCGCCTCCGCCGCCCCGACCGCTCCAGTTCTCCCCCGAGCTGGTCGTTCGCTTCAGACTCGCCGTGAGCCACCGATCCTCTTCCTCACCATTCTCGCTCTCGTGCACCGTAGCCACCGCACCTTGCTCACCCGCACCCGCCGCTTGTGCTCGCCACGGCATGATTCCGCCACGCGAACGGCTCGGCTGTCATGTCGACCTTGCTCGCCGCACCCCGTAGAGCACGTAGGTGCTAACCCCGCGCCTCCACGCTCGTTGTAGCGACGACCCCGAGCTCACTCGAGCTCCGGCAGCCACCAACGTCGTCGCCGGCGATGATTATAGCCACCTCCGGACCAACCACCACCACCAATAGAAGCGGCGCACCTCCAGCTCCCCGTAGATGGCGTCTGCCGCCCATTTGGTCGCCGGAGCGCGAATTTGCACTTCCTCCGCCGTCTGGCCTCGGGCGGCTAAACACCATGAGTTGACTGTTGATCGAAGTTGACCAGGTGGGCCAGTTTGACCCTTGGGTCTATGACAAGTGGGCCCGCCTGCTAACAAACCGTGATTAGCGCTAACTGAATTTAGTTAGTTTAACTAACTCTTGACAGACGGGACCCATCGGGTCAGCTTTGACTGGACCGACCCAGTTGACCTTGACCTCAAATTTTTACGTCATCTTGTCGACGCATGAAGTATTTTCATGAATTAAAATAAATCAGAAAAGGTTTATAAATTTCAAAAAATGCTCTAAACTTCTAAAAATCATAGAAATTAATCTGTAGCTCCAAATCAAACAAATTATATATGAAAAATTATCAAAAAATGCAACCTATCCATCTGTATCATTTTCATGCATGTTTGAGAAAGTTAACCTCACTGTTTAGGATGAAACATGATTAGGACAAATTTGATAATAGTTTTGGAGTTGGAATTTGATCTAGTTCTGAATTCCATTTCAATCAAAATGACTTTCTGTTGCATTAGCTCAAATCAGAGCATATTGCCATGACATTATCATGCATCCTATTTGTTGCATTGCATTGACTGTGTCCCTCTTTGTTTGCCGGTATTTGTCCCCTCTCGAGATCTACGCATCGACGATGAGTTCGATGACACCAATGAAGAACTATATTATCTTCGTAAGTGCCAGTGCAAGCAAAACCCCTTGTTCATTCCGATACAAACCCACTCTCTCGCCTCCTGCTTCTCTTTTATCGCATTAGGACAACATTGATTCAAGCTGTTACTTGCTGCGGTAGTTGAACCCCTTATCCTCTGCATGACCTGTCATTGCCACAAGAAATAGATGAAACCCACTAGCATGAGTAGGAGTTGTTTGAGCCCTGATGTGCCTACTCATTCATGCTTGTTTGTCGTGCCTGCTATTGCTTAGAGTTGTGTTAGGTCTGATTCATCAGGGATGAATCGTAGGTGTGTGAACATGTCCTACTGTTGAGAGCTAAGAGTGTGAACACGATTTGGTAAAGGTATCAGTGAGAGGCCATGTAGGAGTACATGGTGGGTTGTCTCATTGAAGCCATCCTCAGGAACTGAGTTCTGTGTTTGTGATCCATGAAACAGCTACTACCATGCATTGGGCCCTGAAATATGACCCCGCTCGACTTCTTAATCACCCTTGTCCTCTGTCCAGGAGTTGCAAGTAGTTTCTGGTGTTTGTAGTATGCTGCAGGCCGTGCGCAGCGCTGACCCGAGGGGTGGGCTGTGATGCGGTAGGCACATCGCACGGTGTACCGGGCACCCGTTTGGTGTCTCGGGAACCTTGCACACATCGTTCGGTGCCGTATGTGGAAACTTCGGCCGGACTCCCTGCGGATGGAACCTGAATAGGCGATAAACCTGGACTAGAGACTTGAGTGTTTAGGTAGGTCGTGGTCTACACCCATGTCGTCTTTCGCTTGAAGTCTGCCGAGCACATGTCGTGTGCAGACGCTAAGTGGTGGAAACATGTATGAAGAAGTACACCCCTGCAGGGTTAACATCATCTATTCGAATAGCCGTGTCCGCGGTAAAGGACTTCTAGGTTGCCTATAATAGTTCATAGACAAGTGAAAGTGGATACTCTAAAATGCGCAAGATAAGCGTGAGTGCTATGGATGGCGTTCTCGTGGGGAGACGGGAGCGGATCCATAGTGGTGTATTGATATGGTGAATATGTGGACTCGTGTGCGCCACCTCAAAAGAGTTATTTGCAGTTGTAGTTTAGGATAGCCACCGAGTCAAAGCTGGCTTGCTGCAGTCAAACTCCACCGCCTCCTTTGTTGATAATGATGCATATGTAGTTAGTTCTGATGTAAGTCTTGCTGAGTACATTTGTACTCACGTTTGCTTATTTTATGTTTTGCAGAGAGACGTCAGTCTCGCTATTATTTCCGCGTGGAATTCGACGTTTAGCTTGTTACCTCAGCTACGATCTTGTGCCCTCGGCAGGATCTGGTAGATAGTCAGGATTCTCAGCCTTCTTCATTTATAGTTGTCTGTACTCAGACATGTTAAGCTTCCGCATGTGTTTAACTTGTATGCTCTGAATGCTGGGTCGAGAGACCCATGTTTGTAATATCTCTCTCCTCGGAGCCTAATGAATAAATACTTTGAGTCGTAGAGCTACGTTGTGATGCCATGTTGTATTTACACATATCGAGCATATTGTGTGTATGTTTGGAATGCTTGGTATGTGTGGGATCCGACAATCTAGTTGTTTATCCATGGCAGCATCTCTTATGGGGAAATGTAGTCTAGTGCTTCCTTCAGCCATAGTAGTCCGCTACAGCCCGGTTCACCAGAGTCCTGCTAGCCCAGCAGTACTGCTCAGGACACTTGACTGGCCGGCATGTGTTTCACTTCGTTTCTGTGTCTGTCCCTTCGGGGAAATGTCACGCGGTGACATCCGGAGTCCTGCCTAGCCTGCTACAGCCCGGGTTCCCGGAGTCCTGTTAGCCCAGTGCTACAATCCGGATTCACACGCTGCTGACTGACATGCTCGATGTGATTCATGTATGCCTGTCCCCATGGGTTAGTGTCGCTTTGGGTTCACGACTAGCCATGTCGGCCCGGGTTCTCTGTCATATGGATGCTAGCGACACTATCATATACGTGAGCCAAAATGCGCAAACGGTCCCGGGCCATGGTAAGGCGACACCCGTGGGAATACCGTGTGTGAGGCCGCAAAGTGATATGAGGTGTTACCAACTAGATCGATGTGACTTGGAATCGGGGTCCTGACATGGACATCTCGCACCTCCCGCTGACTCTCTCCCTCGCCTCTCCTCACCATGGTCGCCGCCGCCGCAGCCGCACCGCCGACGTAGCCGCGCTCTCTGTCATCCCCGCGTCGCGCCACTGTGTCCAGAAGCTCCGCCGCCCTCCTCTCCTTCGAGCAAGCCGAGCCCCGAGCGCTCGCTTGCCCCGCAGCCTCCGCAACAACCTCGCCCGACTCCGCCACCGCCGGAGATCCCCTTCACCGTCGCTGCCGCACCAGCTCGTCCCCGACCTTGCCGACCGCTACGACGTAATCGACGTGAGCCCAGCTACCTCTCCATCCCTCTCGTTCTCGCTCTCGAGCACTGCACTGACTGCACCGAGCTCGGCCGGATTCGCCGCCGCCACTGCACATCGCCGCCGTGGCCACAGCCATGTTGGCTCGATTCCGAGCACACCACCGCACTCACCGCATTCCCAGGAGCCCAACGCACCACTCCACGCGCCTCGCCGTGCCCCATAGCCTCGGGTTCGACCTCGCCCGAAGACCGGCGACCGCCAAGGTCATCACCGGCGATGTTCCCGGCCACCCCGAGCTCCACCACTGCCACCAAACGACGTGGCTTGCTCCCCGCGTCCCGTAGATGCCCTCTGCTGCTCTTTTGGTCACCGGAGCACGAAAATGCACTTCCACCACTGCTGCGGCCTCGCCAAGGCTAAACGCCGGCGGGTTTGAACCCGTTGACCCTTGACTGGGTGGGCCCAGGTTGACTCGCCCCCCTGAGTCTATGACAAGTGGGGCCCACTCTGCTAATTAACTTAGATTAGCACTAACTAATTTTAGTTAGTTTAACTAACTGCTGACAGACGGGACCCACTGGTCAGTTTGACCTGGACCAGCCTAGTTGACCTGCTGACATCACCATTACGCAGTGCTGACGAAGTAAATTATTTATTGGAATTATTTTTACACAGGAAATTCCAGAAAATACCACAAACTTCAACAAACCATAGAAATTAATCTGTAGCTCCAAATGCAAAGTGTTATATATGAAAAATGATCAGAAAAATCCAATCTATCCATCTGTACTGGTTTCATGCATGTTTAAACAAGTTAAATTGATTTTTAGTGCAGAACAAGATAAAGCACTTAAAAGGGCCACTTATGAGTTTGAAACTTGAATCTTTGGTTCAAAATGGTTCAAACCCATCTGGTCTTAGTTGCATTAGCCCAACACACTCATTTTGCCATGTCATGATCATGCATCATATTGTGCATTGCATTGATTGTGTTTCTTTCTCTGTTGCCGGTATTTGTTCCCTCTCGATAGACGTGATTCGACGATGAGTTCGATGACACCGACGATGAGTTCAGTCTCGCTAGTAGTTCCGCGTGGACTTGGATGTTTAGCTTGTTACCTCAGCTACGATCTTGTGCCCTCGGCAGGATCTGGTAGAAAGTCAGGCTTAGCAGCCTTTTTCATTTGTAGATGTCTGTACTCAGACATGTAAAGCTTCCGCTTGTGCTTTGACTTGTATGCTCTGAATGTTGGGTCGTGAGACCCATGTTTGTAATATTTCACTCCTCGGAGCCTAATGAATAAATACTTGAGTCGTAGAGTTATGTTGTGATGCCATGTTGTATTTACACATATCGAGCATATTGTGTGTATGATTAAAATGCTTGGTATGTGTGGGATCCGTCAACCTAGTTGTTTATCCTTGGTAGCCTCTCTTATTGGGAAATGTCGTCTTGTGCTTCCATGAGCCATAGTAGTCCGCTACAGCCCGGTTCACCGGAGTCCTGCTAGCCCAGCACTACTGCTCCAGAACACTTGAGTGGCCGGCATGTATTTCACTTCGTTCGTGGTTCCGCCCTTCGAAATGTCACGCTGTGACATCCGAGTCCTGCCTAGCTCACATGTTCTCGGGTTCCCGGAGTCCTCATAGCCCAAAGGTTACAGCCCGGATTCACACGCTTCTGACTGACGTGCTCGATGTTGATTCATGTATGCCTGTCCCTATAAGTTAGTGCCACTATGGGTTCACGACTAGTCAAGTCGGCCCGGGTTCTCTTTTATATGGATGCTAGCGACACTGTCATATACGTGAGCCAAAAGGCACAAACGGTCACGCGCCATCGTAAGGCGACACCCGTGGGAATACCGTGCGTGAGGCCGCAAAGTGATATGAGGTGTTACCGGCTGGATAGATGTGACTTGGAATCGGGGGCCTGACAGAGCTAGTCAAGTAGAGGCATACTAGAGATACTCTGTTTGTCTATATACTCACATATGAACTAAGTTTCCGGTTAATACAATGCTAGCATGAATAATAAACATTTGTCATGATATAAGGAAATATAAATAACAACTTTATTATTGCCTCTAGGGAATATTTCCTTCACCCTGGCATTTTGTCAAACGCATTGCGTGCGTGCACTGGGCGTGGCCAGAGCGTGCGTATTACATGCGTCGGCACCGAGCTTCTGCCGCCGCTCTGCTGCCTCCCCCTCTCATCCTGATCCTCCTATGGATCAGCTCGGCCGCGTAGGACCTCGCCGACACCCTCGCTTCGCCTCTAGCGCCGGCCACCGCCATCCACGACGACCAGGACCACTGCCCGACGAGTCCCGCACGGCCACGTCTCCGTCCGGCCCCCTCTCGCTTAATTGCCAATGGCTCGAGCTCATCCGCAGCTCACCGGCCACACTAGTGACACACCGGCCTCGCCACCACCCACTCGCTCACCTTGAATGGCCGCCGCTGCGGTCAGCTCGGGCACGGCACCGCCCAGGCCACCTGAGCCAGCCAGTGCGACCCGGCGGTAAATACGGACGGCCTCCGTCCGTACTTAACCGCGCGGACACGCCTACCTCGCCACCGCCTGCGCTTTGCCATCAATGGCCGCCGCCGCCGTGTACACCCTCTGGAAAACGCGGCACCGCCTTCCCCGCCTATTTAAGCTTCCCCCGAGCCCTCTTAGTCCATCACTACCTCTCTACCTCCCTCACTGACCCACCCATAGCAGTAGAACGACCGGAGGAGGTCGTCTTCCCCAACTCCGGCAACCACGGCCGCCGCTTTTTTCTCGTTCATTCCGACGCCACTAGGACCTCGCCCTCTCCACTCTCTTCGCCACTAGCCTCCTGGAACTCCCTCTAATCCACTTCCCCTTCCAATTTGGCCTCGGAGCCGCCGGAGGGAAGAGCCTCACCCCGCCCGACGGCCGCCGTCCGCTGCGGAGCTCACCGCCGGCGACTCCGTCCACCCCAAGGACAATAGCGACCACCGGAGGGACCCCCTCGACCCCCTGAGCCTGCGGATGGCCTTGGTTTCTCGAACGATGCCGCTGGTTGTTGGCGAGCCTCACCGGAGCCCCGCCTCTGTTCTGCAGAGGAGGGAGGCGCGCGCGGCGACTGGTCAAACCTGACCAATGGGCCAGGCGGGCCCACTGTCAGTGTCCCAGCGCCGCTGACCCGCCCGTAAGTGGAGGCGAACTCCGTTGTGGCTGCCTCCGCGCAAGGAAGACGTACCCGACGAATATGCCTTCGACGTCATTAGCCTTTCCTCGCGGCCGAATGACTGGGATCGGCCCAATTGCGCCAGACGGCTAAGTCTCGCCCAGTGCGCACTTCTACCCTTCTCTTTTTCTTTTCCAGCAGATCTCAAATAGTTCAACAACTGCCATTTCATATCCAAATTCGATGATTCAAATTTCTACCTACTTCTGAATCCGTGATCCATTTAACCAAATAGAGTAAAAAAAATTCCTAAGCCTGGTGAGGGAGTCCTGGATTAGGGGGTGTCCGGATACCTGGACTATAGCCTTTGGCCGGAGTCCTGGACTATGAAGATACAAGATTGAAGACTTCGTCCCGTGTCCGGATGGGACTTTCCTTGGCATGGAAGGCAAACTTGGCGATACGGATATGTAGATCTCCTACCATTGTAACCGACTCTGTGTAACCCTAGCCCTCTCTGGTGTCTATATAAACCGGAGGGTTTTAGTCCGAAGGACGAACAACAATCATACCATAGGCTAGCTTCTAGGGTTAAGCCTCTCTGATCTCGTCATAGATCTACTCTTGTACTACCCATATCATCAATATTAATCAAGCAGGAGTAGGGTTTTACCTCCATTGAGAGGGCCCGAACCTGGGTAAAAACATCGTGTCCCTTGTCTCCTGTTACCATCTGCCTAGACGCCAGCTTCGGGACCCCTACCCGAGATCAGCCGGTTTTCACACCGACATTGGTGCTTTCATTGAGAGTTCCTCTGTGTCATCATCCTTAGGCCCGATGGCTCCTCCGATCATCAATGACGACGCTCCTGTGGTGAGACTTTTTCCCGACAGATCTTCAGATTCGGGCGGCTTTTGCACCGCAGCCAATTCGCAGCCATCTGGAGCAGATTGAAAGCTAGGCCCCTGGTCACCAGGTCAGATTTGGAAGTTTGAACTACACGACTGACGTGCGCGGAGACTTGATCTTTGATGGGTTCGAGCCACAGCCAAGCGCGCCGCACTGTCACGAGGGGCATGATCTAGCTATGCCAATTTAACAAAGGTCCTCCGGAGGCCGCACTCAAAGGTCCGTTCCAACCTTTAGCTCGGAGCCGACTACGCCGATCGAGGACGGGTGGTTGGAAACCACCTCGGGGGTTGTGATCTCTACGGCAATTGAGCCATACACCTACCCCGTCCTTTGCGAAGCTCGTGACTCCAAGGTACCGGACTCCTGTCCGGACTCCGAACCTTCCGCGCCCCCTCCAATCGAATCCGATTGGGTGCCGATCATGGAATTCACTGCCGCGGACATCTTTCAGCACTCGCCCTTTAGCGACATCCTGAACTCACTAAAGTCTCTCTCTTTATCAGGAGAGCCCTGGCCGGATTATGGTCAGGAAGGTTGGTGTCGGTGTCAAAACCGGCGGATCTCGGGTAGTGGGTCCCGAACTGTGCGTCTAGGCGGATGGTAACAGGAGACAAGGGACACGATGTTTTACCTGTGTTCGGGCCCTCTCGATGGAGGTAATACCCTACTCCCGCTTGATTAATATTGATGATATGGGTAGTACAAGAGTAGATCTACCACGAGATCAAGGAGGCTAAACCCTAGAAGCTAGCCTATGGTATGATTGTTGTTCGTCTCACGGACTAAAACCCTCTCGTTTATATAGACACCGGATAGGTTAGGGGTTACACGTAGTCGGTTACAATGGTAGGAGTTCTACATATCCGTATCGCCAAGCTTGCCTTCCATGCCAAGGAAAGTCCCATCCGGACACGGGACGAAGTCTTCAATCTTGTATCTTCATAGTCTTGGAGTCCGCCGTGATGATAGTTCGCTATCCTGACACCCCCTAGTCCAGACTCCTCAAGAGCTCCCCCGAACCAGGCTTCAATGACGACGAGTCCGGCTGCGATATTGTCTTCGGCATTGCAAGGCGGGTTCCTCCTCCGAATACTTCATAGAAGATTTTGGACACAAGGATAGTGTCCGCTCGCAAAACAAGTTCCACATACCACCGTAGAGAGAATAACTTTTGCACAGATCTGCTGACGTATTCCGCGGCGTGACATCACACCACGGCCAGGCCTTTATATGAATCTTTTTTTTACCGTTCCACCTTAGCGCGTTTAGCGAGGCGGTTTCCTTGGTACGTCTTATAAAAGCATAGATCATGCCCCCTTATTCCGGGATTCTCATCAATACGGACGTGGGTAACCCATCCGCGCCATTGATTACGGCGCTTGGGAGATAAGCGAGTTTTACAAGGCTAGTGGGGGACGCATAGCTTCGTCCGTCCATATAAGGGGATAAGGATCCACCTTTTCACCTACACCTTCTTCCTCCTTTGCTCATCCATTTCCGCGCACTCGAGCTCCAGCTCCCAAGTCCGCACATCCCACCTCAACCATCTCTAACCATGTCAGGAGCGGGAGGCAGGTGGATGGCCTCCTCCGTCACGGAGGGGCACATCACAAGACTGCGGGAGGCCGGATATTTGTCCGGTGACATCGCGCACAGGCTGCCCGACGCGGGGCAGCTCATTCCAACCCCCAGGCCCCATGAGAGGGTGGTGTTTCTCCCCCACTTCCTCCGCGGACTAGGTTTTCCACTTCACCCATTTGTCCGGGGGCTCATGTTCTACTACGGCCTGGACATACACGACCTGGCCCTGAATTTTATCCTCAACATCTCGGCGTTTATCGTCATGTGCGAGGCCTTCCTCTGCGTCCAGCCCAACTTCGGCCTATGGCTTAAGATCTTCAATGTCAGGCCGAAGGTAGTGGGCGGCCGTCAAGCGGAGTATGGAGGCGCCATGGTCGGCAAGATGGCCAAAGTCCTATGGCTCGAGGGCGCCTTTGTGGAGACAATAAAGGGGTGGCAATCGGGGTGGTTCTACATCACCGAGCCACGCGACCCCGAATGGGTGGCGACCCCAATTCAGATCCGCTTCCCCACACGGCTCTCGTCA
This sequence comes from Aegilops bicornis, assembly GCA_021605145.1. Classification (NCBI taxonomy): domain Eukaryota; kingdom Viridiplantae; phylum Streptophyta; class Magnoliopsida; order Poales; family Poaceae; genus Aegilops; species Aegilops bicornis. The sequence goes on from CM038675.1 coordinate 260,852,200, forward strand.
TGGAAAGAGACGAGTCAAGTGGGGGAATTCGGACGAGCTATCCGGACTCCAAACATGCGTCCGAAACCTGGTGAACAAGAATCTCAGGCTTGTCGACGTAATCCAGGTGATGCTCATCCGCCGGATTCTCCCATGCCAACAACGGGTCTTTAATTCGTGGAAGTTCGATCCGGCACAGCACCGAACCTTGAGCCAGCTCTTCGACACTATGTACGAAGATGCCTGGAAGGTGCTGTTCAAGGGCGCCGAAGCCCCAGCATCCGCTAACAAAGATCGCGGATACAGCTCGCGGCGTCAAGCCGGCGAGGTAAGTTATTTTACCCTTTACGGGACTCTTTTTTCATAGATTGACTCTATGTGGGATCTAAAACTCCCTAATCTTTGACAGATCGGTTGAATACGCCCAGACAGATTAACTGTCCGGCTCCTTTGCCGAAGACCCAAAGTGGACGCCCGATTAATCTGGGGCTGTTGGCTCCGGTACCCGTGTGGTGACGGAGAAGAAGGCTAAGAAGGAGGCCACGGAACTCAAAGGAGCTCCCGATGCCAGTCTTTGCCGATTCTCAAGCGTAATCTTCTCCCGAGGACGAGGAGGAGGAAAGAAGCTTCTCCCCGGGGAGGAGAGGAAAGGAAGGCCGCCCAATCGGGGAGGCTGGAGGGTCCAAGAAGGAAGAACCCTTCCTCCGGACTTCTCCACCAACGCCGACGCATTTACGACGAGGAGGATTGGCCAACAAGGGCCAAGCCCTGGCGAGATCGTTAGTGTCCGGATACCCATGGCTTTTTATCATTGCATAGTGTTCTCTAATGCCGAACAATCATGCAGCCCGCTTAAGGGCAAGTTCGGCACTTCGTCGAGCGGGTCCCTGAGTTCGTCGAAAATGGAGAGTACTTCACTTTCGGCCGCCTCCTCACCTCACGCTGCGGACGACGCTGTGGTGGGGCCCCAAGAGGGGCTTGGTCAAGAGGAGGTGGCGCAGGAGGCGCCACAAGGCAACCTCCCGGACTCCAGGCGCGTGGGGGGCAAAACCCCCACGGGCTCTAAGCCCGACCCTTGTCCGGACTCCATGCCGGAACCTTCAGCGATTCTGGAGTCCGGCAAGCGGTCCCTTCGCAAGAAGGGTAAGACGCCGGTGTCCTCCATCCAACCGGAGGCACCGGATAGCTTACTGGAGGCGCTTAACAGCGCCTCCACCGAGGAGGAGCACCGCACTGTTATGAGTGCGGTGATCCGGACAGTTCAGTCCGCCAAGAGCGGGCTGACCGAAGCCTATACCAGCGTTCTAACAGACTTTGAGGTAAGTTTGGAATATGTTAAAAAATATTACCGCATAGACAGTAGCCCCTGATGCTTAGTTCGATGTTCAGTAAGAAAAGCCGGACTAAGGATCTACAAAGATATACGCAGGAGTCTAACATAAGTATGTCAATATGGGAATGCAGGCTGCGCTGCTGACCTCTCGCCAGACCGGGACTGCGGAGGTCAATGCATTGAAGCAGAGCCTCGAGCGGTCCGAGAACGAGCTCGGCCAAGCCCAGAAGCAGCTCGAGGACAAGGAAGGTAAGTAGTACCTTATTAAACAAATACCTTATAGAAAGGTTTAGCTTGCAAACAATAATAGGAATAACATGGGTACTGCAGGGGCCACGAACGAGGTGGCGAACCTGAAGGAAGCGGTGTCCGTGGCCAAAAACAAAGCGGCTGCGGAACGCACCGAGCGAGAGAAGGGGGAGGCGCAGCTGGCCACGGTACGGTAAGAGCTCCAAGCTCTCGTGGAAAAACACGAGAGTTTGGAGCGTGACTCGAGGACTCGAGAGTCCGAGCTCACCTCGGCTCTTGAGAGTGCCAAAGCTGCTAAGGCCGAGGCCCAAAAAGCCCTCCAAGAAATTGAGTCGTTAAAGAAGATAGCGGCGGGTAAGGCATTCTTTATGCAAATTAAGCATGTGAAAGTGAATTACCTATTACTTACCCGGACTCGGAGCTCTCCAGGAGCATTCGCAGATTTGCCCCGTAGTGTGTCTGATGCTGCCGCATTCTACCGTGCCAAGGAGGGGAGCTCGACGGAAAGGTGTTCTGGTCTCGATGTCGAGGCCGGACATCCGGTGCCCCTGAGCGACCAGCTGAAACAGCTGGTCGAGCTCCACGAGGTCGTCGAACAGGCCATGAAGGGCCTTATAGCGCGGATGTGGCCATTGGAAGCCATGTCTGGGAGCTACTTCGGCTTAGTGCAGCGGCTGGTGGACGCCTGTCCACGGATTGAAGTCATCAAGCGCTCCGTCTGCATCAAGGTGTCCGTTGGCCCTTGCCCGTGCTAAAGTGCACTGGGGCAAGCTGGATGCGGAGAAGCTTGTGACGGACGGGCCACCGAAGGGCAAGGAGCATCGCACACCCGAAATGTACTATGAGGGCCTCCTGAAGGGTGCCCGCCGAATAGCGGATGAGTGCTCCAAAGATGTAATTTTTGAATAGACTCGTATTTGTTATCATGTACGCTGAAAACTTGTTCATATGCGCTAAGCAACGCTTGTTAATTTAAAATATTACCTTTTGTGCGGCCGTTTATCAAATTTCAGAGTTGGCAAGTCTTTTGTTTCAGCCCCCATGCCACGAAAAGTCTTTGGGGTGTTCGGGATAAACTTGAGCACTCTTTTTCCCATTCTTGGGTCCATCTAGGAGGCGCTCAACACAACGAACAAGGCAACCGGACTTATAATGCTTGAACACTCTCACTTAGCCATAGAATTCTATAATTTTAAATTTCGGCGAAGCCCCTAGTATTCGGAAGACCGAGTTCGGGGCGCTATCCACGCCTTGGCCGGACAATTCCGATTCCTCGCTCTAAGCAGCGTAGGTCTTTAGGGACCCGAAAAAACCTCTCGAACAGCGACCGGCTCTCGCCCTATCATGACGGTCAGTTTTAGCTTTCTCCACTGAGGTGCTCGACCCAGCTCAACTGGGGCACAATCATAGTGGTTCTCCCGGTGCTACCTTAGCCGATACAACGGAACGTAAGGTACCAAAACACGGGAGCCGGGCAAACCCAACTATTGACCCAAGACATGATTCGGAGCCGATTCATATAATGATATAAGTTCGGGGTGCCGCACTTGTGAAAGTGTTCGGACTTATCACACCATAATTTCGGGGTACTTAAGCCCCTGGTGTATTGGCCGTACCAAAGTGTACGGGTGCGTAATGTCATGAAATGAACATATATATAGATAAAGAAAAGAGTGCAATAATAGGCAAAAGCTATGTATTGTTTATATCAAAAAGGTACTGCAATGAAAGCAGAACGATACAAATAGTGCGATAAGCAAGGGATGGGACTATCTAACATGTCCCCCTCCAGGGGTAAGCTGCGGGATGGTATGTAAAACAAGTATAATGATCGTAATAGAGACCACCTGAACACTCGACGTGGCTTTATGCTTCCCTGGCTGTTGCATCGTGAGTTCGGCGATTCTAGTGCTGGACAGGACTTCTGGAAAACGGAGTCCTGAAAGTGAGAAAAGATAAAAAGAAAAAGGAAAAGAATGACACAATCAGGAGCCCCTGGTGCGGTCGAGCCGCATTCTTGGCATGCCGTGGTCGTGCCCCTCCCCATATGCCCATTGTATCTCCAGAGCATAATTATGTACGCGTAATACTAGCTTCGCAATTTCGCGAGGGCTGGCGTTGGGGCCGGATTGCTACGCGTGCTTGAATCGTGCCAGGCGGTCTTGTTGTAGGCTACTCCGGGCGCGCTTGAAAGTGTCCGGACGCTTAGTGGCCGGACTCGAGAATTGTTGTGAGAGGCTGCTTTGTACCTCCACCGCGAGGGCCACCGTGTGCTCCTCCATTCGGAGAGAGCGTTCGGTGTTTCCATTGACCGTGATTACTCCTCGAGGGCCTGGCATCTTGAGCTTGAGGTATGCGTAGTGCAGCACCACATTGAACTTTGAAAATGCGGTTCGTCCGAGCAAAGGTATGATAGCCGCCATGCGGAATGGAGTCGATGTCAAGATTAACTCTTCGCCGGAAGTTATCCGGGATCCGAAGACCACTTCGAGTGTAATCGAGCCCGCATAACCGCCACTACACCCGGTATGACGCCTTTAAAGATCGCCTTTGTAGGTTTAATCCTTGAGGGTCTATACCCATTTTTCACACTGTATCCTCGATAAAGCAGGTTCAGCTATCGCCGCCGCCCATCGTGACTCGATTAGGTGAAATCCACAATAATTGGGTCAAGAACCAATGCGGCAAAACCGCCGTGATTTAATGCTAGTGGGGTGGTCCTTCGATCGAAGGTGATCGGGAGGAAGACCATGGGTTGAACTTTGGGGCGATCGCTCCATCGCATATATCGCCCCTTTAGTGCACGCTTCGCCTCCCTTTTGGGTATGTGGGTTGCGTATATCATGTTCACCGTCCGCACTTGTGTGGGAAAACCCTTCTGCCCTCTATTGTTCGGCGGCCGGGGCTCTTCCTCGTCATCGCTATGCAGCCCCTTGTCATTGAGTCCAGCACTTAACTTGCCTTCCTGCTTGAACAACCAACAGTCCCTGTTGGTGTGATTATTGGTCTTCGGGTGCCATGTATCCGCACAGCGATCGAGTATTCGGTCCAAGTTGGACGGGCCCGGGTATTTCTTTTGAATGGCTTCTTCCGCTGACCGGTTTAGAGCCTCCAATCCGGCATTGGACGGTCAGATCTTCGTATTATCGCCGTTAATGCGGCGCTTGTTCTTGTTGCGACGCGACCTGCCATTGCTGTCCTTGGTATCCGAACTATCAGGATGCTTGGCCAAGTTGTTCCTTCGAGCTAGCCAGCTGTCCTCTCCTGCACAAAAGCGGGTCATGAGTGTTGTGAGGGCTGCCATGGATTTTGGCTTTTCCTGTCCTAGGTGCCGGGCAAGCCACTCGTCGCGGATGTTATGTTTGAAGGCTGCGAGGGCCTCTGCATCCGGATAGTCAACGATTTGATTTTTCTTTGTTAGGAACCGTGTCCAGAATTGGCTGGCCGATTCTTCTGGCTGCTGAATTATGTGGCTAAGGTCATCGGCGTCTGGTGGTCGAACATATGTGTCCTGGAAGTTATCAAGGAATGCGGCTTCCAGCTCCTCCCAACAACCAATTGATTCTGCTGCCAAGCTGTTGAGCCAATGCCGAGCTGGTCCTTTAAGCTTGAGTGGGAGGTATTTGATGGCATGTAGATCATCACCGCGGGCCATGTGGATATGGAGGAGATAGTCCTCGATCCAGACCGCAGGATCTGTGGTACCATCGTATGATTCGATGTTTACGGGTTTGAAGCCCTCGGGGATCTGATGATCCATTACTTCATCTGTGAAGCAGAGTGGGTGTGCGGCGCCTCTGTATTGGGCTATATCACGACGTAGCTCATATGAGCTTTGTCTACTGTGTTCGTCCCGGACGGGTTTGCTGTATCCGGCGCGACGGTGATCATCCTGCGTCGTTGGGCGCCCACGTGATCCGTAGATCGATCTTGTATGTTTTGCGTTATCCTCCAATATATCTCGCAAGTCCGGCGCATTTTCCCGTGCCTTGGTACTTTTTGAGCGGCGTCGGGGTGTGGCTTGAGCGGAGGGCCGAGAGGCTTCTCTGTCATGGCCACGGCGTGGCCGGTCTGCCATGTCGTGCGCTGGTGACTTGGGTGCTTCCTCCTCTGATCGAGGCAACGACCTGCGTTCGGGGTAGCTTTTGGAGGGGCGTTCGAGTTCATACTCTTCGGCTGCAAGGTCTTCACCCATCCGCTGCCTAGCAGTGTCTTGGTCAGCTCTAAGCTGTTGCTGCTTTTTCTTGAGGCTGCTTGCCGTGGCTATAAGCCCGCGTTTGAAACGCCTCCTGTTCGCCGGGATCCTCGTGCATGACAAATTGCCGTTGTCGAGGCTTGCCTCATCTTCGAGGGAGGCGCATAATTATCGCCCTCGACCTCATTTTTCGCAGACCGCCGTGCGGACTTGCTTCTCCCTCCTCCCGCGCCGAGTCCCGCCGAGGGGGTTGTCTTCGTACTGTCCGGTGTTATTATCTCCCGTGCCGGAATCACCGTTTCATGTGGCGGATTTAGAGCGACGCCACGACGCCGGGCGCCGGTTGCTTTTGGAGGGTCATCCTCCGTTGTTCCATCGCCATTCCCATCTTTTGGGATATCCACCATGTATATGTCGTATGACGAGGTGGCCTTCCGGTGCCACCGTAGTCACTGGGTCTTGGTCGCCTCTCGCCGCCGTCCATACCGTCGATGTCTTCGGAGTCGAAGTCGAGCATGTCGGTTAAATCATCGACAGTGGCTACAAAGTGGGTGGTGGGGGGCGTTGAATTTCTTTGTCGTCCGTGTCCCAACCTTCCTGTCTGTAGTCCGGGCAGGGCTCTCCGGATAAAGAGAGAGACTTTAGTGAATTCAGGATGTCGCCAAAGGGCGAGTGCTAAAAGATGTCCGCGGAAGTGAACTCCATGACCGGCGCCCAATCGGATTCGATTGGCAGGGGCACGGAGGGTTTGGAGTCCGGGGAGGAGTTCGGCACCCTGGAGTCGAGGTCTTCGCAAAGGACAGGGATGGAGTTCGGCTCAATCGCCGTAGAGATTGTAGCCCCCGAGGCGGTGTCGAACCACTCGTCCTCGATCGGGGAATCCGGCTCCGGATTAAGGGTCGGAGCGGATGTCAGGTGCGGCCTCCGTGGCAATCGCTGCTCGGCCGCAGAGCTAGATCATGCCCTCGAGACAGGCGGCACGCTTGGTCCGCGGCTCGAATCCGTCGAAGATCAAGTCTCCGCGAATATCGGCCGTATAGTTCAAACTTTCAAATCTGACCTGATGGCGGGCGAAGCTTTCGATCTGCTCCGGATGGCTGTTTAATTGGCCCAGAAGGCAAAGCCGCCGAATACGAAGATCTGTTCGGGGAGAAAAGTCTCACCCTGGATCGCGTTGTTGTTGATGATCGAAGGAGCCATTGGGCCTATCGATGACGACACAAAGGAACTCTCAATGAAAGCACCAATGTCGGTGTCAAAACCGGCGGATCTCGGGTAGGGGGTCCTGAACTGTGCGTCTAGGCGGATGGTAACAGGAGACAAGGGACACGATGTTTTTACCCAGGTTCGGGCCCTCTCGATGGAGGTAATACCCTACTCCTGCTTGATTAATATTGATGATATGGGTAGTACAAGAGTAGATCTCCCACGAGATCAAGGAGGCTAAACCCTAGAAGCTAGCCTATGGTATGATTGTTGTTCGTCCTACGGACTAAAACCCTCCGGTTTATATAGACACCGGATAGGTTAGGGTTACATGTAGTCGGTTACAATGGTAGGAGATCTACATATCCGTATCGCCAAGCTTGCCTTCCATGCCAAGGAAAGTCCCATCCGGACACGGGACGAAGTCTTCAATCTTGTATCTTCATAGTCTTGGAGTCTGGTCGTGATGATAGTTCAGCTATCCGGACACCCCCTAGTCCAGGACTCCCTCAGTTGGGATGTGGACGACGAAGAAATTCAAAGCCCACCCACCACCCACTTCATAGCCACTATCGATGATTTAACTGACATGCTCGATTTCGACTCCGAAGACAATCAATTACCAGCACCCACAGGGCACTGGAAGGCCACCTCATCATACGACATATACATGGTGGACTTCCCAAAAGATGGGAATGGCGATGGAACAGCGGAGGATGACCCCTCCAAGAAACAGCCTAAGCGCCAAGGCCAAGAAGCCAAGGCTAAATCCCGCCACAGCAAAAACGATGATTCCGACGCGGGAGACAATAACACCCCGGACAGTAGCGAAGACAACCCCCTCCAGCAGGATCAACGCAGGAGGATGGAGAAGCCAGCCCTCACGAGAGAGCGGCGGAAAGAGAGGTAGAGGACGATAATTACACGCCTCCCTCCGAAGATGAGGCAAGCATCGACGACGACGAATTCGTCGTGCCCGAAGATCCTGTCGAACAAGAGCGTTTCAAACGCCGGCTCATGGCCACGGCAAGCAGCCTCAAGAAAAAGCAGCAACAGCTTAGAGCTGACCAAGACTTGCTAGATGACAGATGGACTGAAGTCCTTGCGGCCGAAGAGTATGAACCCTCCAAGAGCTACCCAAAACGCAGGCTGCTACCCCGATTAGAGGAGGATGCACCGAAACCTACATCACCAGCGCATGACACGGCTGACCGACCACCTCGTGGCCGTGACAGAGAGGCCTCTCGGCCCTCAACTCAAGCCACAACCCGGCGCCGCTCAAAAAATACCAAGGCGCGGGGAAATGCGCCAGACCTGCAAGACATATTGGAGGACAAGGGAAGGCAAACAAGATCGATCTACGGATCTCGTGGGTGCCCCACGACACGTGACGATAACCGTCACGCCGGATATGGCAACTCTGGCCAGGCCGAACACAGTAGACAAAGCTCATTTGAGCTGCATCGTGATATAACCCAATACAGAGGCGCCGCACACCCATTATGCTTCATAGATGAAGTGATGGATCATCAAATCCCTGAGGGTTTCAAACCCGTAAACATTGAATCATATGATGGCACAACAGATCCTGCGGTTTGGATCGAGAACTATCTCCTTCACATCCACATGGCCCGTGGTGATGATCTAAACGCCATCAAATACATCCCACTCAAGCTTAAAGGACCAGCCCGACATTGGCTTAAAAGCTTGCCAGCAGAGTCAATTGGTTGTTGGGAAGACCTGGAAGCCGCATTCCTCGACAATTTCCAGGGCACATATGTGCGACCACCAGACGCCGATGACCTAAGCCACATAATTCAGCAGCCATGGGAATCGGCCAGACAATTCTGGACACGGTTCCTTACCAAGAAAAATCAAATCGTCGATTGTCCGGATGCAGAGGCCCTTGCAGCCTTCAAACACAACATCCGGGACGAGTGGCTTGCCCGGCACCTAGGACAGGAAAAGCCAAAATCCATGGCAGCCCTCACAATACTCATGACCCGCTTTTATGCTGAGAGGACAGCTGGCTAGCTCGTAGTAACAACATGACCAAGAGCCCTGGTAATTCGAATACCAAGGAAAACAATGGCAGGTCGCGTCGCAACAAGCACAAGCGCCGCATTAACGACGATAATACTGAGGATACGACAGTCAATGCCGGATTCAGAGGCTCTAAACCCAGTCAGCAGAAAAAGCCATTTAAAAGAAATACTCCGGGCCCGTCCAATTTGGACCGAATACTCGATCGCTCGTGCCAGATACACGGCACCGCCGAAAAATCAGCCAATCACACCAACAGGGATTGTTGGGTGTTCAAGCAGGTAGGCAAGTTAAATGCCGAAAACAATGACAAGCCCCGGCCGCCGAACAATAGAGGACAGAAGGGCTTCCCCCCGCAAGTGCGGACGGTGAACATGATATACGCAACCCACATACCCAAAAGGGAGCGGAAGCGTGCACTAAGGGACGTATATGCGATGGAGCCAGTGGCCCCAAAGTTCAACCCGTGGTCTTCCTGCCCGATCACTTTTGATCGAAGGGACCACCCCACTAGCATCCACCATGGCAGATTCGCCGCATTGGTTCTAGACCCAATCATTGACGGATTTCATGTCACTAGAGTCCTAATGGACGCGGCAGCAGCGTGAACCTGCTTTATCAGGACATAGTGCGCAAAATGGGCATAGACCCATCAAAGATTAAACCCACAAAGATGACCTTTAAAGGCGTCATACCAGGTGTAGAGGCCAACTGTACAGGCTCAGTTACACTTGAAGTGGTCTTCGGATCCCCGGATAACTTCCAGAGCGAGGAGTTAATCTTCGACATAGTCCCGCCCGCAGCGGCTATCACGATCGCTTCTGGACGAACCGCATATGCAAAGTTCAATGCGGTGCCGCACTACGCAAATCTCAAGCTCAAGATGCCAGTCCGCGAGGAGTCATTACGGTCAATGGAACACCGAACGCCTCTCTCCGGACGGAGGAGCATACGGGCCCTCGCGGCGGAAGTGCAAAGCAGCCTCTTAAGGCAATTATCGAGTCCGGCTATTAAACGTCCGGACACCGCTGCAAGCGCCTCGGAGAAACCTACAACAAGACCGCCTCGCACGCTCCGGAAAGCATGCATAGCAATGCGCCCAAAGCCCTAGCCTCGCGAAATTGCGAAACCAAGATTACGCTGTACATAATTACGCTCTGGAAATACCACAGGCATAGGGAAGGGCACGACCACGGCATGGCTGTAATGCGGCTCAACCGCACTGTGGGCCCTGATTGTGTCATTCTTTTCTTTTCTTCTTATTTTTTACCTTCAGGACTCCGTTCTCACGAAGCCCCTGCCCGCGTGAGAATCGCCGAACACATGATGCAACAGCCAGGGAAGCAGAAAGCTACGTCGAGTGTCCAGGTGGTCTCTATTACGAGCAGTATACATGTTTTACACACCATCCCGTGGCTTACCCCTGGAGGGGGACATGTTAAATAGTCCCATCCCTTGCTTATCGCACTATTTGTATCGTTCTGCTCTTACTACAGCCCTTTTGAATGAACAATACATAGCTTCTGCCTATTATTGAATTCCCTTTTTTCTATATATATATATATATATATATATATATATATATATGTTCATTTATGACATTGTGCAACCGTACACTTTGGTACGGGCAATACAACAGGGGTTTAAGTACCCCACAATATGATGTGATAAGTTTGAACACTTTCACAAGTGCGGCACCCCGAACTTATAGCATTATATGCATCGGCTCCGAATCATGTCTTGGGTCAATAGTTGGGTTTGCCCGGCTCCCATGTTTTGGTACCTTATGTTCCGTTATATCGGCTAAGGTAGCGTTGGGAGAACCATTGCGATTGTGCCCCGGTTGAGCTGGGTTAAGCACCTCAGTGGAGAAAGCTAAAACTAACCGACATGATAGGGCGAGAGCCGGTCGCTGTTCGAGAGGTTTTCGAGTCCCTAAAGGCTTATGCCGCTTAGAGCGAGGAGTCGGCATTGTCCGGCCTAGGCATGGATAGCGCCCCGAACTCGGTCTTCCGAATACCAGGGACTTCGCCGAAATTTAAAATTATAGAATTATATTGCTAAGTGAGAGTGCTCAAGCATTATAGTCCGGTTGCCTTGTTCGTTGCGTTGAGCGCCTCCCTCAAAGGACCCAATAATGGGAACAAAAGCGCTCAAGTTTATCCCGAACACCCCAGCACTCGTGGCATGGGGGCTGAAGCCGACGACTCGTCATCTCTCAAATTTAATACACGGCCGCACAGAAGGTAATATTTTAAATTCAAAAGTGTTCCTTAGCGCATATGAACAAGTTTTCAACGTACAGGATAACAAATGTGAGTCTACTCAAAAATTACATCTTTGGAGCATTCATCCGCTATAAGGCGGCACTACTAGGGAAAACGCTATACACAGAGGTATAGCAGTAGCGTTCGTCAAAACTCGGCGCTAGCACTACTTAGTAGTAGCGCTTGTTGCAAAACCACGCTACAATCATTATTTTAGCAGTAGCGCGTCTTCACAGAAAAGCGCTACTACTAAAATTCTCTCATTAGTGCTGGTAGGCTATGAATAGTAGCAGCGCTTCTCCCAGAAGCACGCTACATCTAAAAACATTGTAGCAGCGCGTTTCTTCTTTACAGCGCTACTTCTATGTAAAAGAAAATAAATAGAAAAATAAATAGAAAAGTAAATGAAAATGAAAGAAATAGAAAAAGGAGAAATGAAAAAAAGAAAATGTAAAGAAAACAAAAGAAAAGAAAAGAAAAACAGAAAGGGTTAGCTGCAGCGTTTCTGCGGAACACGCTATAGCTATCTTAGCTATAGCTGCGTTTCAAAGAAACACGATGCCGCTTAGTTTGACTCAAATCCCGTGCCCCTGGCTCAAAATTTACTAAGTCCTTCCCCGCCTCTCTCTACTCCCCTGTCCCCAACTGCTCCATCGCTGTTGCCACGCATGCCGACCACACCGCCGCCCGCCACGCCCGAGGCAGCCGACCACACCGCCGCCCTGCCGCCTTCGACCACACCGCCGCCGCCGAAAGGCCACCTCGACCTCACAGCCGCCCGAGGCCGTCGTCGACCTCATTGTCGCCTCCCTCGAGCTCGCCGCCGCGCCTCGACCTCACCACTGCTCGAGCCAGAGCCCGCCTCGCCACGCCGACCGTAACGCTATGCCTCTCCTGTCCCTACCCTCCTATTTCTCTCTGCTAGGGCAATTATATATATATGTGTTGATATTGTGTTGATGTTCATATGAACCCTAGGTGTTCAAATGAACCCTAGATTTTTTTTAGGGCAGTAGGCATTTTATAGCATTTGGGAAAAATGATTTGCAATTTTTTTAGGAAATTAGCTAGCGCAATTTTTATGAAAATTTCTAAACAGCAATTCCATTTAGCTTTAAACTAATAGAGGGTATATAAATAATAGTAGCATTTAGATTTAAATTAACAGAGGGTATAAACAAAAAACACTTAGCTATAAAAAAATATTTTGACTACGGACTTGAATTTGTTCCAAATTTCATTCAAATGAAATTTGAATTATTTGGACTATGGACCTGAATATTTTTGAAGAAATTGGGTGTAGGTACTAAGGTCTTGCTGTGGAAATTCTGGTGAGGTCAAAAGGGTTAGAGAAATTGTAGTTCCTAGACTTTTAGCTTTAGACAAAAAACAAAAGTATTTAGTTATAAATCAAAAAAGTAGCTATGGCATTTAGCTATAAACAAAAAACAGAATTGTTTTTCTTTTCAAAAACTTGGTCAAACAGAACATTAGCTATAAATACTTTTAGCTTTAGACAAAAAACAAAAGTATTTAGCTATAAATAAAAACAGTAGCTATGGCATTTAGCTATAAACAAAAAATGTAATTGTTTTTCTTTTCAAAAACTTGGTCAAACAGAACAGTAGCTATATGTCATTGATGTTCATTTGCATATTCCATTATTGTTGATTATATCTTTTCATTGAAGTGGCCATGTTATATGCAAATTCCTCAATAGTGTTTGCTCATGTTATATCTTTTCATTGAAGTTGTTCGATCGTGCCCAAGTGGCTTTGTTGCTTCCAGGGAATGATTTCGAGTGGCCTATGTTTTGCCGGAATGTTGATTCATTTCTGTTCCGGCAAATTTCAGGTTATCGATTTGTCCACTTTTTAGCAAAGGTCATGCCGAAATTTTCCGTGAATTTTGGCATGACTTATGCTACAAACTAGGACATATCGAGTGCCCGGGATTTGCCGCACCAGGAAGGAGTCAACATTCCTGCAAAACAATAGTCCTTTTTTATGTCATTATTCATTTTATTAGGTCTAGAATTAATTGACTAGATTTAATCATAGGAAACATGGCTAGCAATGATGAAGGACAAGGTTCTGGTGATTGCGACGACGTCTACCTGGCGGCAGACGAATATTTTAGCCTTACCGACGATCAACCGATGTTGTTGCTGGGCCCACCGGTGGCATCGGGGACTGAGACCGACACGCAGACCGGTGCTGAGACTGAGACCGGCGCTGAGATGGATGACGATGCGAGAGAGGGATACAAACTCATGTACTCAAAGTGATAGCTCTTCTCGCGTATACCATTGTTTAGATGGATGACGATGTATTTGCAAGTAATCAAGGACTTGTATCGCTATTTTCGAGATGATGACGAGAGACCACTTTGTGTTGGATGATGATTATGATTAGACTATTTGTATGTATATGCTATGATTATATTCGTGGTCTCGCAGGCATTTGTATGTGTATCACGATGACATTTCTATGTGCTAAAGATTCTTCTATAAAGCCTGTTCAAATACAAAACAACTATGCCCAAAAAAACAAAAAACCTGTTAAATTAGCAGTAGCAAGTGTATAGAAGTTAGCAGCAGCGCCGCTATAGCAAAGGCGTTGTTGCAAAGGGCGCTTAGAGCTACTAGCGATGGCGTGCTCCCAGAACCGCTGGCTGCTACACTTGTGTAGCAAGAGCGCCGGTGACCACGCTGCCATCGCTATATGTTAGCTGTAGCGCCTTATTAGTAGCGCCCCACCCCGCGCTACTGATACACCTAAAACCCGCGCTGCTGCTAGCCTTTTCCCTAGTAGTGCGGGCACCCTTCAGGACGCCCTCATAATACATTTCAGGCTTGCGATGCTCCTTGCGTGGTGGTGGTCCGTCCGTCACAAGCTTCTCAGCGTCCATCTTGCCCCAGTGCACCTTAACACGGGCAAGGGCCCTACGGGCACCATCGATGCAGACGGAGCGCTTGACGACTTCAACCCATGGACATGCGTCCACTAGCCGCCTCACCAGCCCAAACTATGAGGCCTTTCATGGCCTGTTTGGCCAGCTTATGGAGCTCAACCAACTGCTTCAACTGGTCGCTTAAGGGCACCGGGTGTCCGACCTCAGCATACTGAGACCAGAACACCTTCTCCGTGGAGCTTCCCTCCTCAGCTCGGTAGAATGTGTCAGCATCAGACACACTGTGGGGCAGATTATGCGAATGCTCCTGGAGAGCTCCGGATTCGGGTAAGTAACAGATAATTCACTTTCACATGCTTGCTTTGCATATAGAATGCCTTACCGCCGCTATCTTCTTCATCGCCTCAATTTCCTGGAGGGCTTATTGGGCTTCGGCCTTAGCGGCTTTGGCGCTCTCAAGGGCCGAGGCGAGCTCGGACTCTCGAGTCTTTGAGTCACGCTCCAAACTCTTGTGTTTTTCCACGAGAGCCTGGAGCTCTTGCCGCACCTCCGCCACCCGCGCCTCCTGCTTCTCTCGCTCGGTGCGCTCCGCGGCCGCATTGCTTTCGGCCTTGGACACAGCTTCCTTCAGGGTCGCCACCTCGTTCGTGGCCCCTGCAGTATTCACGTTATTCCTGTCATCTTTTGCAACCACATCTTTTAAATACTCCCATAAGGTATTACTTACCTTCCTTGTCCTTGAGCTGCTTTTTGACAAGGTCGAGCTCGTTCTCGGACCGCTCGAGGCTCTGCTTCAATGCATCAACCTCCGCAGTCAGTGCGGCAGAGGTCAGCAGCGCAGCCTGCATTCCCATATTGACATACTTATGTTAGACTCCTATGTATATCTTTTAGATCCTCATCCGGCTTTTTCTTTCCGAACACCGCATCGAGCATCAGGAGCTACTGTCTATGCAGTAATATTTTTACATATCTTAAATACATACCTCAAAGCCTGTTAGAAGGCTGGCACAGGCCTCAGTCAGCCCGCTCTTGGCGGACTGAACTTTCTGGATCACCACACTCATAACAGTGTCGTGCTCCTCGTTGATGGAAGCGCCGTTAAGCGCCTCCATCAAATCATCCGGTGCCTCCGGTTGGACGGAGATCACCGGCGTCGCAGTCTTGCCCTTCTTACGAAGGGGTCGCCTGCCGGACTACGGAACCACGGAAGGTTCCGGTACGGAGTCCGGCGCAGGGCCGGACTTGAAGCCCTTCGGGATTTTATCCCCTTTGCGCCCGGAGTCCGGGAGGTCGCCTTGCGGCGCCTCCAGGGCCACCTCCTCCTGGCTGGGCCCCTTTTGGGACTCCACCCCGGTGTCATCCGCGGCGGGAGGAGACGAGGCGGTCGGAAGTGAGGTGCTATTCACATCCGACGAATCCAGGGAGCCGCTCGACGAAGCGTCGAGCCCGTCTTTGGGCGGGCTGCATGGTTATACTCGGCGTTAGAAGATGTTGTGCGACAAATGGAACGCAATGAGTTATTCTGGTGTCCGGACACTTACGATTTCGCCCAGGGGCTTGGTCCTTGGTGTCCGGACACTTACGATTTCGCCCAGGGGCTTGGTCCTTGGTGTCCACTCCTCTCCGCCATCCTCGGCGTGGGTGGTGTAGTCCGTAGGGAGGGTCCTTCCCTTCTTGGACCCTCCGGCCTCCCCAGTTGGGGCGGCCTTCCTTTTCTTCTCTCCCCCCGCTGGGGGAGAGGCCTCTTTTTCCTCCTCCTCGTCTTCGCGGGAGGAGTCCGCCTCGGAGTCATCGGACGATGAGTCCGACAACACCTAGCGCCGGGAACACCTTCAGGTCCCCGTGGCCTTCTTCTTTGCCTTCTTCTCCGGCACCACGTAAGCTGCCGGAACTAGCAGCCCCGTCAATCGGGCGTCCACTGGGTCTTCTGGCAAGGGAGCCGGATAGTCAACCTGTCCGGACGTCTTCTGCCAGTCCTGTCAAAGGTGAGGGAGTTTTAGATCCCGCATAGAGTCAAACTATGAAAAAGAGTCCCGTAAAGGGTAAAATAGCTTACCTCGTTGGCTTGATGCCACGAGCTGAATCCGCGATCTTCGGTAGCGGATGCGGGAGCCTCGGCGCCCTTGAACAGCACCTTCCAGGCATCTTCGTACGTAGTGTCGAAGAGCCGGCTCAAGGTTCAGTGCTGTGCCGGATCAAACTCCCACAAGTTGAAGGCCCGTTGCTGGCATGGGAGGATCCGACCGATGAGCATAACCTGGACTACGTTGACAAGCTTGAGCTTCTTGTCCACCAAGTTTCGGACGCACATTTGGAGTCCAGTCAGCTCTTCTGAATTACCCCACGTCAGGCCCGTCTCTTTCCATGAGGTGAGCCGTGTAGGGAAGCCAGATCGGAATTCGGGGGCCGCCGCCCATTTAGAGTCGCGTGGCTCGGTGATGTAGAACCACCCCGATTGCCACCCCTTTATGGTCTCCACGAAGGAGCACTCGAGCCATAGGAAGGTGGCCATCTTGCCCACCATGGCACCTCCAAGACTCTTGGCGGCCGCCCACTACCTTCGGCTTGACATTGAAGGTCTTTAGCCATAAGGCGAAGTGGGGCTGGATGTAGAGGAAGGCCTCGCACACGACGATGAACGGCGAGATGTTGAGGATGAAATTCGGGGCCAGATCATGGAAATCTAGGCCGTAGTAGAACATGAGCCCTCGGACAAATCGGTGAAGTGGAAACCCTAGTCCGCGGTAGAAGTGGGGGAGGAACACCACCCACTCATGGGGCCTGGGGGTGGGGATGAGCTGCTCCTTGTCGGGGAGCCGATGCGCGATGTCGTCAGACAAGTATCCGGCCTTCCGCAGCTTTTTGATGTGCCCCTCCGTGATGGAGGAGGCCATCCACTTGCCTCCTGCTCCGAACATAGTTGGAGAAGGTTGAGGTGGGATGTGCGGACTTGGGCGCTGGAGCTCGAGATCACGGAAATGGATAAGCAAAGGAGGAAGAAGGCGCGTGTGAAAAAGTGGATCCTTATCCCCTTATATGGACGGACAAAGCTATGCGTCCCCACCGGCCTGATAAAACTCGCTTATCTCCCAAGCGCCATAATCAATGGCGGGGTTGGGTTACCCACGCCCGTATTGATGAGAATCCCGGAATAAGGGGACACGATCTTTGCTTGGATAAGAGGTGCCAAGGAAACCGTCTCGCTAAACGCGCTCAGGTGGGACAGTAAAAACGATTCGAATAAAGGCTTGGCCGTGGTGTGATGTCACGCTGCGGAACACGTCAGCAGCTTGAACTTGTGTAAATATTATTCTCTCTACGGTGGTGTGTGTAACTTATTTTGCAGAGCCGGACACTATCCTTGTGTTCAAAATCTTCTATGAAGTATTCGGAGGAGGAACCCGCCTTGCAATGCCGAAGACAATATGAGCGCCGGACTCGTTGCCGGTGTTCTAGAGTAGGGTTACCCTAGTATCCCGAACTTGTGCACGGGCAGTTGCAGCCCTCCACGGCAAGGCTTACCGGGTGACCGCCAAGGTCCTCCGTGGTTCCTTTGGAGCCATTCAAGAACAAAGTATTCAAGCCAAGGAGATAAGGCCCCGACAAGAGGAGCTTGCCGGGAAGGCCACCCAAGGCACCTAGGAGACAAGGCCCGGCAAGAAGAGGAGCTTGCCGAAGGCCACCGAAGGCACCTAGGAGACAAGGCCCCGGCAAGAGGAGCTTGCCGAAGGCCACCCAAGGCACCTAGGAAACAAGGCCCCGCAAGAGGAGCTTGCCGGAAGGCCCGTGAGCGACAAGCTTCCGGACGCGACAAGACAACAACCGCGGCAAGGCGCTTGCGCGCAGACCACCACTCAGACCAAGGCCCAAAGACATCCACTAACGTGTCGCCCTGGGACCTTTCCAGGCGCGCGTGGCAAGAGGCCGTGCGGCCAGCGGAGCGCGGTGGCAAGCGGCGCTGACAAGATTGCCATCTGGCAAGCGGTGGCGCCCCTGACGGTCCCTTTCTGCACTGTTAGGGCGACGTAGACGGGCATTTAATGCCTTTGTCCCCTGCCGTCAGGGTTAGGTATGATACACTGTACAAGTAGCTGTACCAACCACTCCTTTTCCATTTTTACCCTTGTCTACGTTGCCACCTGTCGGAGACCCCTTTAGCGTATAAAAGGAGGCCCATGCGCAACGTAGGGGAGGAGGGAACACTCACGCTCAGTCTCGTTAGCAGCTTGTGTGTATCAGAGCACTCAGCGCTCTGAGCAAGAACTCAATACACTCAGACATGCAGCAGTAGGAGTGTTATCTCTCCGGAGAGCTCCGAAGCTGGGTAAACCGCTCGTGTGCTTCGCCTCAATTTGCTCTTCGTGCGACCTCCGCCCCCCGCCGAAACGAAAGGGGCTCGGTCCGCCGGTCCCATAGGTGTTCGTGGGCCAGATCAGCCATCCCCGACATCTTTGGCGCGCCAGGTAGGGGTGTTATCTCTCCGGAGAGCTCCGAAGCTGGGTAAACCGCTCGTGTGCTTCGCCTCGATCTGCTCTTCGTGCGACCTCCGCCCCCCACCGAACCGAAAGGGGCTCGGTCCGCCGGTCCCATAGGTGTTCGTGGGCCAGATCAGCCATCCCCGACACTCGTCATCATTGAAGCCTAGTTCAGGGGCTACTGAGGGAGTCCTGGATTAGGGGGTGTCCGGATAGCCGGACTATAGCCTTTGGCCGGACTCCTGGACTATGAAGACACAAGATTGAAGACTTCGTCCCATGTCCGGATGGGACTTTCCTTGGCGTGGAAGGCAAGCTTGGCGATATGGATATGTAGATCTCCTACCATTGTACCTGACTCTGTGTAACCCTAGCCCTCTCCGATGTCTATATAAACTGGAGGGTTTTAGTCCGTAGGACGAACAACAATCATACCATAGGCTAGCTTCTAGGGTTTAGCCTCTCTGATCTCGTGGTAGATCTACTCTTGTTCTACCCATATCATCAATATTAATCCAGCAGGAGTAGGGTTTTACCTCCATCGAGAGGGCCCGAACCTGGGTAAAAACATCGTGTCCCTTGTCTCCTGTTACCATCCGCCTAGAGGCACAGTTCGGGAACCCCTACCCGAGATCCGCCGGTTTGACACCGACACCTGGTTTTTGCTGGATCTAGTAAATAGTCCATTTCCTTGATTATTCTAGCTTAGTAAATCCATAGTAAAATCATATAAACTCCGAATGACCTGATTATTTATCTGTTATTTCTCAAATTTCCTCTAGTTTATTTTAGTATTTATTTCAAAATTTTCCAACCAACTTTTATGTACTGCTTTGGAATTATGTGGTAATTGAAATATTTTGAAAATAGGAAATGGAGGGGAGATATATTTCTCAAAGTTTTGGAGTGCACCCGATCTTTCTGCATGCTCAAGGAAAGGATCTTGAACACATGATATGGTGAATGCATAGTTGTCTGCTTGCGTGTAGAATTGAATTATGACTATGTTAAATTCATATAAAATTTTCATGGTACTAGTCATACATGCATGATCCCCCTTGGTGGTATTTTATTTTCACTTAAACATGAAGTATAAGTGAGTACGGTTGTTTTCATGTGCCATATGTGCGTGGGTTGGTCCGGGCTAATTTGGAGGAAGAATCAGTCACGAGAAAAGTGACCGTGAGACTGAAATCTCGTGGTGACGAGAATGATCAGTGAGGGTATGTTCGGACATACCAGGTGGTGACCCTATTGGGTACTGCCAAGGAATTATGTTGTGCTAACCACTGCATGAAAACTTAAACCTCCTGAGTTGACCATAGATCGAGTCTTGTTCTGGTAACCCTCATACTGGTTCGTGCTACCACTTGTCCCCACCATAGGGAGGGTACGGTTCAGTAAGTTGTTAATTGTGATGCCCCCGGTTCAATCGTACACTAATCATACACGCAAATGTGTACAATCAAGATCATGGACTCATGGGAAGATATCACAACACAACTCTAGACACAAATTAAAATAATAAAAGCCTTATATTACAAGCCAGGGGCCTCGAGGGCTCGAATACATCAGCTCAAAAACACAAGAGTCAGCGGAAGCAACAATATTTGTGTACATACATAAGTTAGACAAGTTTGCCTTAAGAAGGCTAGCACAAAAGCAACATCGATTGAAAAGGCAAGGCCTCATGCCTGGGAGCCTCCTAACTACTCCTGGTCGTCGGCGGCCTCCACGTAGCAATAGGCACCCTCAGTGTAGTAGCAGTCGTCATCGAAGGTGGCGTCTGGATCCTGGGCTCCACCATCTGGTTGCGATGTACAAGAAGAATGGAAAAGGGGGAAAAGGGGGGAGCAAAGCAACCGTGAGTACTCATCCAAAGTACTCACAAGTAAGGAACTACACTACATATGCATCGGGGTCAATGAAATGGGTATTACATGTGGACTGGACTGCAGAATGCCAGAAGAGAAGGGGAAAACCTAGCCTATCAAAGACTAGCATCTTCAAGCAGCTCCAAGCATCTTGTTGCATCAGAAGAGATAAAAGTAGCATAAAGTAAAGTAGTAGTAGTGTTATCAACCTCGGCCAGAGATCCTTTCTCGACTCCCTGTGAGTAACCAATCCCAGAGCCATACTATCCTGTTATCACCTCAAGTGTCAGGTTCTAGTTGTATCAATCGGGATACAACTCCAAGTGTCCGTTACCGTAGGACAAGCCATCGATAGATGTTTTCTTCCCTGCAGGGGTGCACCAACTTACCCAGCACGCTCACTTAACTCCGGCAGGACACACTGGGTCATGCCCGGCCTCAGCCAAACAATACGCCGCAACCCGACCTAGGCTTAACAGAGAGGTCAAGCACGCCGGACTAAACCTATGCCCCCAGGGGTCTTGGGACATCGCCCCAAGAACTCCTACATGTTGCGAACGCGGCCGGTGAGTAGACCTAGCTACCTCCTTAAAAATGCAGGAGCTTACCAGTCCAACCCGGTTCGCGCCGCTCAGTCACTGACGTCTATTAAGCTTCGGCTGATGTATACGATGCAGAACGCCCATACTATGCCCACGTGATGGTTAGTTGTATCAGGCAAGAGGCCCCTCGGATCAAATACCCAAATCATAGTGGATTAGGAGCACGCGGTAACGAGCAGTGACTCGCGATCGATGTGACCCCGTCGCCCCGTCTCGAGGACTTGCGACAAGGGCTAAGAATGCCCGGCCACGCCTCGTAAGTATCTCGCGGGCACCTTCCAGGTCAATCCGACTCCACATCACTCGCAATTAAGCTCGTGCAGGTACCCCTCAGGGCCGACCCATGTTTTGTAACATGGCTCCGTGTAAAGCCATAGTAACCATAGTAACTGTGTGTCTAACACCAAGGGGAACCCTGAGGAACCACCCACGACGGATTCCACTCGATGTAATCATCAAGGTGAACGTAAGAGGAACCACCATCGAGGCTCACACTTGAGGGGTTGCACAACAGAGTCATATCGGAAGTGGTTAAGTCGGAATCACCCTTGATGACCACGACCGAATAGCTACACTACAGGGTTAACATCAGAAGTGCTGATGAGATCTCACCCTCGGCACTAGATAGTAACCTACTACTGTCGAGCCACTAAGGGGAAAGTGATGTGCGGTGCCAGGGCCTGGTCTTCGATCCCATTGATCGGGTCTTCAATGATGAACCAGGGGCAACAAGGACAAGGTGGGGGTCACTGATGGATCACTAACCAACCTATACTAACCAGTTTAGGATAAGCATGTAGGTAACAATAAGCAGGTTACAAAAGAAGGCTATGCATAAGAATAGGAGCAACCAACTAAAGTAGCAAAATCTAATGCAAGCATGAGAGAATGGAATGGGCGATATCAAGATGATCAAAGGGGGGCTTGCCTCGAAGCTCCGCTGAAAGGGAAGAAGGGTCGTCATCGACATAGTCGATCACAGGGGCATCAACAACGGTCTCGAGATCTATCAGAGAAGAAGAGAGGGAAGAAACAGTAAATACAAGGCACATGTACAGTTTCATGACATGACAATAAGCGGTGCTAGGGGTGTTCTAACACAGAGCTACACGATACCGGCGAAGGGGGAAAACATCCGGGAATGTTTTCCCGATGTTAGGCATATTCGGATAGACGCACCGGAGGGGGAAAGTTGCAGGTTCGCTATGCTAGGGACACGTGAGAGATGAACTGAGAGCGTATTAGGATTCCTCTCGTTGTTCTGAGGAACTTTCATGTACAAAGTATTTTCATCCGAGCTACGAATTAATTTATATGATTTTTCAAAGTTTTTAGCAATTTTCTAGAATATCATTATGTTGAAAAATAAATGAATAAATTGCTACGGGTACACTGAAGTGTACCTAGCTATTTGCATCAGGTGCTGACAGGTGGGGTCCTGTTGGCTGCCCAGTCAGCAGTCAATTGAGACTGTTTGACTAGTCAAAGGGACCAGGGGACCCACATGTCATTGAATGGGTTATAATAGTCAGCAGTTTGACTGGTCAATGGGGCCAGTGGGACCGACGTGTCATAGGTACACGTTTTAACTAGGTTTTATTACTTTAGTTAACTAGATGGGGTCCACCAGTCAGTGTCTAACAATTAAAATATCTAGGTAATTATATTAATACACCTACCAAATTAACAGGGGGGTTAGGGGGGACCAACTAAAATGCTAGTGGTCGGGCCCCAGCGGCAGAGGCACCAGCCAGCAACGGCTGGGCTCACGCGCACCGTCGCTTCATAGGAGCACCGACGACGGCCAGGCCGTAGCCCGCCTGGGGGGAGCAGGGCGCGGCCCTGGTTGTGGCTGCACTGGCGGCACGACGCGGAGATAGGGCGGCAGCACGGCGCGTCCGTAGCAGCAGCATCTCGGCAGCGGGAGGGTTGTGCGGGCGGCAAGCGGTCTGGGAGGCAGCGGGCGAGCTGGGCGCTGGTGGCTGGCTGCGGGCGGCGCACAGAGAGAGGTAGAGTCGGGGCGATGCGAGAGTGGGTCACGCGCAGGGCGTGGGGACAGGGGCTATAGCGAGCGGAGGCGAGGCGGCCGGCAGTGGGATGCGGCAGCAGTAGAGCAACGCAGGCGGCGCGAGGAAAAGCAGGAGGAGGCGCGGGCACAAGCGAGGGAAGGGGAGCGCGGGTCAGGTTCAGCGTGCGCGTGCGCAGCCCCGAGCAGCAGAAACTGTAGGCCGAGCAGTGGCAGGTACGCAGGGCACGACTGGCGTTTAGACGTACGCATGCGCTGACGACGAGCTTCAGGAGCGGCGGTGATGCACGGGAAGGTTTCTACGGGGTCCAGTTCGAGCAACGGCTCAAACCATTCAAACAAGGGCACCGCCCCACGTTCGTAGGTGGCACGGGCGCAAGCCAGAACGGCGGGAAGTGACCGGGACGACGACGTTCGACGGTGGTGGTGGCTGAACCGTGACGGAAATGAGCCAACGAGGCACGAGGAGGAATGAGAGGGGGTCGAGGAGGACCGTGAGCTGCCTAGGGGGCGCATGGGGTCCCGTTGGCAGCTTAGTAGCAGCAGACGTAAGTGGATGTAGCGACCAGACCCGAATGGATCTAGTGCTCTGTGCTCAGTGTCATCCCTGGATCGATGTCGACACCACACAAGATTTGAAGGATTTAGAGCAGAGTAGCAATCACACACTTATTACATCGTTGTCCACAAGGGAACTTAATACAATAATATGGCTTAAGGCCATCTAATACTAACAGCGGAAGGCTTGGAAGACAAGTGAGTCCATCAACTCCATCGGTATCACTAAGTATAGAACCACGACCTAACACCTTACTGCCGTAAATGCGAAAAGTCTGCATAGCGTGAAAAGTTGCAGCCCCGAAAACGGGTCAAGACATGGAATATGCCGCAATGTAACACATAGAGGACCATGAAGGAATAAGCCTATACTACATGCATATATGGCTGGTGTTAATGCTCTACGGTTACATTTTTGCATAAAGATGGTTTTTCCCTACATCTAAGGAATAATTTTATTTAACTATCATGGTGGTTGTTAAACATTGAGAATGGTTGACAGATCCTCAATCCCAATTAAAAAGTACTCATTAAAACCCAATAACTTTATTATTAGAAGTAACATGTTGAGATTCACATGATATTCAAGTACTAGATACTCAAGATGTCCATAACCGGGGACACGGCTAATCATGATTAGTTTATACACTCTGCAGAGGTTTGCGCACTTTTCCCCACAAGACTCGATCGCCTCCGCTTGGTTCTCGCACTACATGGTGTTTGAGAAGCGGATGACCGAGACATAGTCTTTCGTAAGCGCTAGCACCTTACATGTGGGTAGACCGTACCAACCTAAATCCCCTACATCAGCTAGCCTACCCGTAAGAGTTCGCACAACTTAGTCAACTACGCCAGAGCCCATAATTGGCTTGTGGCTGCACACGGAAGTTTCCAGTTTGAATAATCTTATGATCCCTTAGAGCAAGGGTGGCGGTCCGAAGAAATACAGGCAAGTCCTGATAGAAACCAGGTGCCTCAATCCACCTAGATGTGTGTTTAGGTTGCCACCTTAGATAAACCTTAATTAACAATCTGACATCTGTCATGGATATTCACTCACCCAATCCACGTCTACTAGCATAGCATGGCATAATTAAGCAAACGTAGAAGTAACTCCCAAGGTTTCATAAGTAAAACAGGTAATAGGTACTACCTCAATCTACTTCCCATCCCACAATTTAATTAGATCCTAAACATGCAAGTGTTTGAGGGTTTGATCTAATGCAATAAAACTGGGTATGAGAAGAGTATGATCAAAGTGTTACTTGCCTTGTCGATGATCCATGAAA
This sequence comes from Aegilops bicornis, assembly GCA_021605145.1. Classification (NCBI taxonomy): domain Eukaryota; kingdom Viridiplantae; phylum Streptophyta; class Magnoliopsida; order Poales; family Poaceae; genus Aegilops; species Aegilops bicornis. The sequence goes on from CM038675.1 coordinate 260,877,212, forward strand.
CCTAGAGATTCAAGTAACAAGCGGCGCACCGGTGATCTAACGCAGACAAACAACAAGCATACAATAAGTACTCATCTAATGCACGGGGAAATCTCGAATAAAATATCTAACCAGAGAGTTCAACTTAAGAACCCTGGTTGCAAAAGAATCGAATCAAATAAAACATCAAAAGTCGGAACTCGAGGGAGAACGACTCGGTTTAGCAAATCTGAAACTAAGTCAAAATTTTACAGTAGCAAAACTCTGTGTAAGTAGGTTAGTCGAACGGCGGTTTCAGAATCTAAACTACAGCGCTTGAATCACCCGATTCCGATAAACGAAAGCAAGAAATAAAACAGATTTGAAAATCGGATCAGAAATCGAATCTGAAAAATAACGGATTAAATCCGATTAAAAGAAAACGACGAACGGATTAAATAACGGACGTTCGTTAACAGAACTAATCCAACGAACACATTCATTGAAACGAACGGGTCGGTGAACGTTCGTTAATTAAGAAAACCGAAAAACCATCTAGGGTTTTTAAAAAAAACCGAACATATCTAAAAATCGGACCGGTTTTCTAGGGAAACCGGATCAAGCGGGCGGCTAGGGGCTACCTCCAGCTGCTCGCCGGGCGGGTTCGCGGGCTCCGGGGTCCCGGGGTCGGGAGGGCGGCGAGGGCGACGAGGGGCTCCGGCGTCGGCGAGGGGCGGCGGCTCAAGTGGCGGCGGCGGCTCGGGTGGAGGGCGGGCGGCAAGGGATGAGAGAGAGGGGGGGCGGTATAAATAGGTTAGCGGGGGTTCGGGCTTGGGGAAGAGGCGATGGGGGCCGGGTGAGGCGGACTCGGGCGGCAGGGCGGGCGTGGCTGGAGACAGCTGGGAGGAGAGAGGAGGTGGGCGGGCGGCTGGGCCGGGCGCGGCCGGCTTGGTCGGCCGGGCCTTGGCCTAGGCGCGATGTTTTTTTTTTAAAACAAAACAAAACGGATTAAAAAAATACCAAACGAACTCCGATTTTAATAAAAATAATTTTCCCCGACTCCTAAAATGAGTCGAACAAAATGAATTTTAAAAACGGCAAACATGCATAAATTTTTAAAATGCTCATTTTTGCCTAAGCAAAATAAATCTTCCAAATCCAAATTTGATTTATTTATAATATCTTCATTTTTCCTAAATATTGGGAAAGTCATATTATTCCCTCTCTTAAGTTTTTATAGGAAAAACTTTACGAAGATAATTAAATAAATCCAATGATCCTATTTTCAAAATTTGAGAAATCCCAAATATGAAAATAATGAAACTTCCAACTCTCTCCGAGGGTCCTTGAGTTGCGTGAAATTTTCTAGGATCGGAAAAATGCGAGAAAATATGATATGCATGATGACCTAATGTATAACATACCAAATTGAAAATTTGGGATGTTATAAACCTACCCCCTTAAGATGAATCTCGCCCTCGAGATTCGGGTTAACTAGAAAATAGGTGAGGGTGGTCCTTGAGCAAAACTTCCTCTCTTTCCTGTGTGGCTTCATCCTCAGTGTGGTGGCTCCACTGAACTTTGCAAAACTTGATAACCTTGCTGCGGGTAACTCTGCTGGCATAATCGAGAATCTTAACCGGTTTTTCCTCATATGTCAAGTCATCCTTCAACGGAATTGCTTCCAGTGGCACTGTGTCTCTTAACGGTACCTCTGCTATCTCGGGTGACATTTCTTCAATCGAGAAACATGGAATACATCATGAACTCGACAGTCCTTCCGCAATTCCAACTTATACGCACTTCTCCCATGCGTTGCAAAATCTTATATGGTCCAACGAAGCGTGGTGCTAACTTTCCTTTAACTCCAAAACGCTTAACTCCTCGAAGTGGGGATACTCGAGATATACTGTCTCCAACTTCATACTCAATCGCTTTCGCTTTGAATCGGCATAGCTCTTTTGTCCAGGACTGGGCTACCTTGAGCCATCTCGAATCAACTTAACTTTCTGTTCAGACTCCTTAATCAAATCTGGTCCAAACAACTGATGATCTCCAGTTTCGTCCCATAACAACGGTGTCCTGCACCTTCTTCCATACAGAGCCTCGAAAGGTGCCATCTTCAAGCTGGTTTGGTAACTGTTGTTGTAGGAAAATTCTGCATACGTCAAATTATCATGCCAGCTAGATCCATAATCTAGTGCACAAGCTCTCAAAGATGTCCTCCAAAATCTGATTGACTCTCTCGGTCCATCCATCGGTCTGTGGGTGGAAAGCTATACTTTGAATTCCAATCGGGTTCCCAATGTTTCGTTAACCGGTTCCAAAATTTCGAGGTAAACTGGGTTCCTCTATCTGATACGATGCTCCTCGGAACTCCGTGTAAGCACACAATTCTGGTCATGTATATCTTTGCCAACTTAGCACTGCTATAGGTGGTCTTGACTGGAATAAAATGGGCTACCTTTGTTAAACGGATGACTATAACCCAAATCGAGTCATATCCTGAACGAGTCTTTGGCAATCCTGTGATAAAATCCATGCCTAGTTTATCCCACTTCCATTCGGGTATCGGCAATGGTTGTAACAATCCTGCTGGCTTCTGATGCTCTGCCTTTACTTTCTGACATACATCACAAACTGCTACATACTCCGCAATATCCTTCTTCATTCCGGTCCACCAGAAAGTATTCTTCAAATCCAAATACATCTTGGTATTTCCTGGGTGAATCGAATAGGGTGAATCATGAGCTTCTTGTAAAATCAACTTCCTGATCTCTGGGTCATTGGGCACATAAACACGGTCTTCAAACCATAGGGTATCGTGCTCATCCTCACGAAACCCTTTAGCTTTTCCTTTGCTCATTTTCTCCTTTATAGAGGCAACTTCCTTATCTGCCTTTTGGGCTTCTCTGATTTTCTCCATTAGTGTTGACTGAATCTCCAATGCTGCGACATAGCCTCTCGGAACTATTTCCAAACATAGCTCTCGAAGGTCCTCGGCTAACTCATTGGGTATTCCTCCCATCATTAGAGTATTGACGTGGCTCTTACGGCTCAATGCGTCTGCTACGACATTAGCCTTTCCAGGTGATAATGCAATCTCATGTCATAATCCTTGATAAGCTCTAACCATCTCCTTTGTCTCGAGATTCAATTCCTTCCGTGTGAAAATGTACTTCAAACTCTTGTGATCCGTATATACTTCACAATGATTTCCAATGAGAAAATGTCTCCACGTCTTCAAGGCATGCACAACGGTTGCTAACTCCAAATCATGAGTGGCATAATTCAACTCATGGGGCTTAAGTTGTCGTGAAGCATACGAAACAACTCTTCCTTCCTGCATAAGCACTGCTCCAAGTCCTCGACGTGAAGCGTCGCAATACACCCTCATAATCCTTAGTCTGATCTGGCAATATCAAGACTGGTGAGGTGACCAATCTTTTCTTCAACTCCTGAAAACTTGCCTCACAGTCCTCAGTCCATATAAATTTGTTTTCCTTTTTCAACAATTCTGTCATAGGCTTAGCAATCCTTGAGAAATTCTCAATGAATCTTCGGTAGTATCCTGCGAGTCCAAGGAAACTCCGAATCTCTCCAACTGTCGTTGGTGCTTCCCATTTTGTTCACGGTCTCAACTTTTACGGGGTCAATCGCTATTCCTTCTTCGGATATAACATGTCCGAGAAATCCAACTTCCTTTAGCCAAAACTCACATTTGCCGAACTTGGCATACAACCGGTGTTCCCTCGGTTTCTCCAAAACCAATCGCAAATGTTCCTTGTGTTCCTCTTCATTCTTCGAGAAAATCAAAATATCATCAATGAACACCACGAACTTATCCAAAAACTCCATAAACACTTTGTTCATCAGGTTCATGAAATAGGCTGGTGCGTTAGTCATCCAAATGACATAACGGTATACTCGTATAGTCCATATCTCGTGGTAAATGTTGTCTTGGGTATGTCCTGCTCCCAAATCTTCAATCGATGGTACCACGATCGCAAGTCGATCTTGGAAAACACCTTGGCTCCTTGCAAGCGATCAAACAGATCATTTATCACAGGTAGTGGGTACTTGTTCTTGATTGTTACTTCATTCAATCCACGATAATCAACAACCATTCTTAACGATCCATCCTTCTTCTCCACTACCAAAACGGGTGATCCCCAAGGTGAAGAACTTGGGCGTATAAAACCTTTATCCAAAAGCTCCTTAATCTGCTTCTTGATTTCCGCCAAATCCTGTGCTGGCATCCTGTACGGTCGCTTCGATATCGGGCCTGTTCCTGGCAAAAGTTCTATCAAAAACTCAATGTCTCTATCTGGTGGCATTCCTGGCAACTCTTCCGAAAATACATCAGGATAATCCTTCACCACTGGTACTTCTTCCTGCACCACTCCTGATAGGCAATTAACTTGCGCTCTTCTCGGCTCGTGCCGTGATACATACTTAATCCTTCTTCCTTCTGGTGTGGTGAGCAAAATTGACTTTGTGGTGCAATCTATGTTTCCTCCATACCTTGATAACCAATCCATACCTAATATCACATCCAATCCTTGGGATTCCATAACTATTAGGTCCGAGGGGAAAACATAGTGTCCAATCCTTAATGGCAGTCGATCACACCATTTACTAGCCATGTACTCTGCTCCGGGTGAGGTTACTAGCATGGGTGACCTAAGGGCTTGGGTTGGTAACTTGTACTTATCCACAAATCCCCTTGATATGTATGAATGCGATGCACCAAAGTCGAAAAGAACTAGTGCATAAATGACTTAACCAAAACTTACCGATTCTTGCATCGGGCTGATCTTCAACCTCCTCCACTTCAATGTGGTTCACCCGTCCCCTATTGAAAGGGTTGGGCTTCTTTCCAGAGCTTCCATTGCCATTTCCATTCGCCTTCGGGCGATCATTGGCATAATGCCCATCTTGCGGCACTTAAAGCAAGTAATATGACTCAGGTCTACTTTGGATGGTGTTGACGGGTTGGTGCGATTACATCCGTTGCTTCCTCCATTCCCGTTCCCATTCTTGGTGCTATTATGGTTATGCGAATTACCTCCTCCATGGGTATGCTGAAACTGAATTCATGATTTAGGGGTATAACGAGGTTTCTGCTGAGCTCGAGTTATACTTCCCTTGCCCATACTTCCGCTTGCAGTTCTCAATTCTTCTTTGCTTTCCTTCAATCATGAGGGCTCGGTCTACTAACTCCTGGTAGTTATTGAAACTGGCTACCATCAACGACATGCTGAACTCATCATTCAGTCCTTCTAGGAACTTCTCCTGTTTAGCTGCATCGGTAGCAACGTCATCTGGGGCATAACGTGCTAATTTACTAAAGTCATCCACGTACTGGCCAACAGTCCTTCCTCCTTGGCGTAAGTTGCGAAACTCACGCTTCTTCATGGCCATAGCTCCTCTTTGAAACATGGGCAAGGCGGAAAGCTTGCTGAAATTGATCCCATGTGACAGTGTCTCAGTGGTAAGTGGCTGTGAAATTCTCCCACCATGCTCTGCGGGTCCTTCAAGCTGATGTGCTGCAAACTTCACTCTTTCTCCATCTCATGCATCCTGCAGTGGTCACTCCTTCCTATCTTGTGGAGCCAGTCATCTGCTACAATTGGCTCAGTGCTACTGGAATACACCGGCGGGTTCAGTCTAAGGAAACGAGTCAGATGATCCGCAGGTGGTGGTGGCGGTGGGTTGTTGTTGTTGTTGCCCTGGTTCTACACCAATGTTTGAATCAGGTATTCTCGCTGCTGGATCAGTTGGGTGATCTCTGGCGGAAAAGCGAATCCGGGGTTGCGTCTCGGAGGCATCTGATGGATTTAGAAAAGATGAGAATTTAGAATAGAATGAGGTCTAAGGGGAATCACTACCCAAATGCACATGAGCAAATACACACAAAATCACTTCATTCAATCAAACAAGGCCTTACAACGATCTAACTATCGCAAAAGTGCATGTACTATAATGTTTACATGGGGGGGGATACTACTAATATGTGGGGGACTTCTACTAATTTGAACCGGTGGAAGACTCCATAATGTCTGCTCCAGCTTCGTCTTCAAAGTCGGGTTCACTTGGATCCGAATCGGTGTCGTCGATGTTGATGTAGTCTCTTGGGCAATCAACATACTGGTCTTCATTCCTGAGCGCCAACTTCTTCTTGAGTTCTTCAATCTCGTACTTAAGATCGTTATTGTGTCTTGCTAGAGCTACGATCTCGTCCATATAGTCCTTGCGAGTTGTCTTTAGTTCTTCTTCAAGTTCGATGATCCTTCCCTTTGCATTCTGCAATTCCAACATATCATTGCACATCTGATTCTCCTGGCGTCGAATGTGCTGGTTTAACTCCTGGATGAACGCTGCAATGGATCTATCCTTCTTGGTGCTGACGACGTCCCATTTGTCATCTCGGCGTCCGCAAATCTGGTAGATAGTGTCCTTGAGGTCTTCTTGATAAACTTCTCCAATGCGTCCCATGGTGATGTGAGCTGCCATGCTCTTTCCTGCACTCCAAGTTGGTGCAATCAAAACACTATCTATAGGTTTGGTGATTGGGGTGAATGTCCTTCACGAACGTGAGCTTGAATCTTCCAGCGCTCCTCTTCAGCAGAGTGGCGTTGAAAGTCCAGTGAAGCTTGGTAGTCCAATGTTCGTGTACTTGGTAACTTCCTTCAAGTGAAATCCAAAGGTGTGCCTTCATCCGGTTGGGTGTACTTGATCTTGGCGTCCTTCATCCTAAAGAGAGTAGAAAAGACGAGGAGTTAGAAAATGGGAAGAGAGTAGTGATCTATGGCTTTATCTTAGTGGTCGTGTCTCTCTACGGCGTGTGCTCGACGATACCATTCTCTCAGAGCGACCGGACCGAATGGATCTAGTGCTCGTGCTCGATGTCATCCCTGGATCGATGTCTGACACCACACAAGATTCAAGGATTTATAGCAGAGTAGCAATCACACACTTATTACATCGTTGTCCACAAGGGAACTTAATACAATAATATGGCTTAAGGCCATCTAATACTAACAGCGAAAGGCTTGGAACACAAGTGAGTCCATCAACTCCATCGGCATCATCGAGTATAGAACCAATGCACCTAACACCTTACTCGTCGTGCGAAAAGTCTCATAGCGTGAAAGTTGCAGCCCGAAAACGGGTCAGCACATGGAATATGCTGGCAATGTAACACATAGAGAGCAATGAAGGAATAAGCCTATACTACATGCATATATGGCTGGTGGTAAGGCTCTACGGTTACATTTTGCATAAAGCTGGTTTTTCCCTACATCAAAGGAATAATTTTATTTAACTATCATGGTGGTTGTTAAACATTGAGAATGGTTGACATCCTCAATCCCAATTAAAAAGTACTCATTAAAACCCAATAACTTTATTATTAGAAGTAACATGTTGAGATTCACATGATATTCAAGTACTAGATACTCAAGATGTCCATAACCGGGGACACGGCTAATCATGATTAGTTTATACACTCTGCAGAGGTTTAGACTTTTCCCCACAAGACTCGATCGCCTCAATTTGGTTCTCGCACTACATGGTGTTTGAGAAACGGATGACCGAGACATAGTCTTTCAGAAGCGCTAGCACCTTACATGTGGGTAGACCGTACCAACCTAAATCCCCTACATCAGCTAGCCTACCCGTAAGAGTTCGCACAACTTAGTCAACTACGCCAGAGCCCATAATTGGCTTGTGGCTGCACACGGAAGTTTCCAGCTTGAATAATCTTATGATCCCTTAGAGGCTGGGTGGCGGTCCAAGAAATACAGGCAAGTCCTGATAGAAACCAGGTGCCTCAATCCACCCGGATGTGTGTTTAGGTTGCCACCTTAGATAAACCTTAATTAACAATCTCACATCTGTCATGGATATTCACTCACCCAATCCACGTCTACTAGCATAGCATGGCATAATTAAGCAAACGTAGAAGTAACTCCCAAGGTTTCATAAGTAAAACAGGTAATAGGTACTACCTCAATCTACTTCCCATCCCACAATTTAATTAGATCCTAAACATGCAAGTGTTTGAGGGTTTGATCTAATGCAATAAAACTGGGTATGAGAAGAGTATGATCAAAGTGTTACTTGCCTTGTCGATGATCCATGAAACCTAGAGATTCAAGTAACAAGCGGCGCACTCCGGGTGATCTAACGCAGACAAACAACAAGCATACAATAAGTACTCATCTAATGCACGGGGAAATCTCGAATAAAAGATCTAACCAGAGAGTTCAACTTAAGAACCCTGGTTGCAAAAGAATCGAATAAAATAAAACATCGAAAGTCGGAACTCGAGGGAGAACGACTCGGTTTAGCAAATCTAAAACTAAGTCAAAATTTTACAGTAGCTAAACTCTGTGTAAGTAGGTTAGTCGGAACGGCGGTTTCAGAATCTAAACTCCAGCGCTTGAATCACCCGATTCCGATAAACGAGCAAGAAATAAAACAGATTTGAAAATCGGATCGTAAATCGAATCGAAAAATAACGGATTAAATCCGATTAAAAGAAAACGACGAACGGATTAAATAACGGACGTTAGATTAACAGAACTAATCCAACGAACACATTCATTGAAACGAACGGGTCGGTGAACGTTCGTTAATTAAGAAAACCGAAAAAAAACCATCTAGGGTTTTTAAAAAAAAAACCGAACATATCTAAAAAACCGGACCGGGTTTTCTAGGGAAAACCGGATCGGGCGGGGCGGCTAGGGGCTACCTCCAGCGGCTCGCCGGCTGAGGCTCCGGCTCGGGGGTCCGGCGAAGTCGGGAGGCGGCGAGGCGGCGAAGGGCTCCGGCGTCGGCGAGGCGGCGGTGGCTCGGGCGATGGAGGCGGCCAAGGGCGGGCGGCTCGGGTGGAGGGCGGCGGCGGCGGGATGAGAGAGAGGCGGCGTATAAATAGATTGGGGGGTTCACGGCTTGGGAAGGGGGCAGCGGGCCGGGTCGAGGCGGACTCCCGGGCGGCGGCGTCTTGTGTGGCGGCGGAGATCGCCATGAGGAGGGAGAGGGAGGTGGGCAGCGCGATCAGGCGGGGCAGCTGGGCCTTGGCCCAGTGCGATGTTTTTTTATTTATTTAAAACAAAACAAAACGGATTAAAAAATACCAAACGAACTCCGATTTTAATAAAATAATTTCCCCGACTCCTAAAAATGAGTCGAACAAAATGAATTTTAAAAACGGCAAACATGCATAAATTTTTAAAATGCACATTTTTGCCTAAGCAAAATAAATCTTCCAAATCCAAATCCAAATATTGGGAAAGTCATATTATTCCCTCTCTTAAGTTTTTATAGGAAAAACTTTATGAAGATAATTAAATAAATCCAATGATCCTATTTTCAAAATTTGAGAAATCCCAAATATGAAAATAATGAAACTTCCAACTCTCTCCGAGGGTCCTTGAGTTGCGTGAAATTTTCTAGGATCGGAAAAATGCGAGAAAATATGATATGCATGATGACCTAATGTATAACATACCAAATTGAAAATTTGGGATGTTACAGTGGATTTGGCTCGGAACTCCAACGACGAAGCGGGAAGAAGCGGTCGATCCCGGCGCTGTGGCGATCTCCTGCTCGAGCTACTCCTCGAAGTCAATGAAGACGAAGCAGACGCAGCTCTAGGCAAGGGCCTGAACCGACGAGGTGGACGATGGCCACACGGACGGAGGAGACCATGGCAACGATGACATGGGTGGGTGCGGGAGAGAGCGAAGCGGCGCGAGGGGAGGGGAAGTGGGGAGGCGCTAGGGTTTGCAGGGGGTCTGGCTAGGCCTTATCTGGTAGGGGAGCCGTGGGATGGCCGGCACGCGTCCATCCGCGGCCATGGCGGCCAGATGTGCGCCACGGCCTCCTGTGAACAGGAAGGAAGGAGAAGGCACGGCTGTGCTGGGTCGATTGTGCACTATGCACATAGAGCGCAATCCAATAGGTAAGTTTTTCCATTTTCATTTCTCTTTTTTTAATCATTGTGTCTCAGTTTTCTATTTAGTTCACATAGCAAATGAATTTTGCTTGGACTCAAAATTTGCAAATAATTACCATGCAATATTCTGGAGTGTCCCACAAAGTTTGGGTACATTTGGAATTGTATATGTATTTGTTTATTTTGAAAAGGTTATTTTCATTTACTGCTTGACCACCTTATAATTTCCTAGGGGTTAATTGGTGAGCCAAATGATGTTGATTTCAACATGAGAAATGATCAGGAGACTTTTTAGAATACTGCAAACATTTTTGTTTTACTGCTCGAAGAAATAATTTATTCAACTTATTTTAAATTTGAAAAAGGATTTGATTTTTTGGACAAGTGGCAAGCTGCATAGTAATCACGATGACATGGCCACCATAAGGGGGAGATTACTGTAGCATGTTCCTCGGGGTGTTACAAATCTCCTCCACTACAAGAAATCTCGTCCCGAGATTTAAGAGGTGGAGTAAGGGGGTAGAATTGGTTATGAAATCTAACGAGTCTTCCCAGTCTTGGTTGCTCTTCTCGAAGAAAAATTGATCCATTACGTTGATGTGTTCATTTCTTTGCTCCCGGTCATCATGATGAAGTCGTCATCCTTTCTTCGGGAATTCCATCGTACTTACGAATAGGAAAGGGGCAGCTTGACAATGATAGGATTCTATAAGGGGTAATCATCTGGGGTTATCCCATGAATGAACACATGAGTAACTCTCGAGTGGAACAAATGATACACATCGAGAGCAAAGTAAGAAGGTACCATAAGAAGTTCCGAACGGGTAGGCAAGCGTTCGATGCATAATCATAAGGTCAAAGGGGTTCAAGGAAAATGACGAATAATGTTTCATCTGATACCAGAATGAAACCTGGTAAGGGAATTGGCTCGTGAATGACATAGAAGCCAAGTACAAAGGATACTCCGAAATCAATGTTGTACAGGCGACTCAGGTCCCGATCCTGTGGAACTGTGGGTTCTGGGCCCACCATGTGGGTTAAAAGTAGGGAAGGATGCTGACATCTTGCACGGTCATGATGGCACAGTAGGTCAGAGGATAGACTGTCAATTATGTTGGCAACACAAAGGATCCATCTGGAATTTTTAGAACATCTTATGCAATTTTATCAGGGAAAAGATGAGGAGGTGGTCGATGGGTTCAGCAGCAATCCATCAACATGTCACAAAGGATGTATTTCCAAAATTATATGAACAACTTTGTGTTGCGGCGAAGGCATAAATGTTTTCGATGATAACACAAATCATCGAGGGGCAAGGATTGTATTTCTCATCATCAATTTAATTAATATCCTGGAAGAGCTCAGAATGTTGATGACGGTCACGACACATTTTTCGAGAACTTTCATGAAGATGTAATCGATCGGCGATGACATCAAGTCAAAGGAATGATGAAGCAAAAGGTTATTGGAACCACTGGTACGACACAAACTCGAAATCAAGCTTGTTGTTCAAGGCAAAACAATATGACGAGGAAGATCGGCATAGGTTTAGCTCATCGTCGAAAATTGTGCTCCGAGAAGAAGGACCCGGTAGCACACTTAAAACTTAGCACGATAATGATATAGCCGATCAGGCTAGGAATGACTTGGAGGACTGTTAAACTCAAAAGCACAAAAATTACCTAGAGTTATTGAATCGCGGTATGGAATCGAATCACTTATCGGTGTTCTCGAGTGACTAATAACTCAGAACCTGGGGGAAATCTGAAGTCGGTGAGAAGCAATACTAGATGAGTACTCATAGGAAGCAACACAGTTATTTGATAATCTCGAGATACCGGAGGGTAATACTCAAAGGAAGATCAAAATAGAGGTTGCGGAGGTGTATTGATCTGCAGAAGGCAACTACTTTAACTTTTCCGGGAAACGGGATCAAAGAGGAACAATATGGTTGGAACCACGACTGCAAATGACCAAATCCCAGATATAAGATGAACTTATACCAAGGGGGCAATTAGTTTTAGGAGAAGCTTCCATGATAAGATCTACATAGTTTCCACGTGCATGAACATAAAGTTCAAGGTCGAGCCCCACTTCTCCAATGCACAACTTTCATTCACTTCTCGCTTTCTAAGAAGTTGTAGCGTTGAAATTATATCTGGTAAAACACCAGAAGAGTAAGACTCATTAAAACTCTCAGGTTCAAACGGATTAGGGAAGGCATAGGTTCAACCCATAGGGCATCTTAGGAACCTATTCCACAAACTTGAAGAGTAAATAACATCAGCTCGGAAGGTAGAGCATGGTTGACAAAAGCAGAGGATACACTTTTCAAAGACAGTATGTATCATGGAAGTAAATCATAAGAACTTTGAATTTGAAGGATACTATCGGATAATAACCCAGCAATGGGCCTGGCGGTCCACAATGGAGCTGATGTAAGTAATGGTACTCAATCAGAGGAAGAAAGAATGCAAAGGCATCGGATTATAGAACATCTGAATAATTTGATGCTTAGATAACAAAGGAATTATGATTTCCAAAACAAAGGATCAGAAGCAGACGCTCCGAACAAGGATGGACAAGTAGAATAGACCATGGTTACAATCAACGGTAAATAGATTGGTCGAGAACCACCTCATGTCCAAATGACCTCTGAGCCGAAAAGATAATTTAGAAGGATCAACTGATGTTTGTGTGCATTCGCACACATGTTGAATCAATAGGATCAAATTGACAGTGTCAAAGGATATTAATGAATATTGCTAGACAAATGGGAAGCATCCATAATGCAAGCAGACAAGTATTTGCAGAGCAATAGTTTGAAGAGGATTCTCGGAAGATCAAATAGTATTTCAGAGTATCTTATGAAGCATACCAACAAGTGGGGATGAACAGATACTCGATAAGTGCGAGGAATTATCCATAGGGGTATTAATGTGGTGAAGAACTGCAAGGCAGTAAGCTCAATGGATTCTCGGGACAACGGTAAGTATTTCAGGGCATCTTGTAATAACAACAGCAACTGGAAATGAAGGTATCAAGTGTACGTAGTTAACCTTAGGGATTTATCGGCGGTAGGGAATTGCAAAGGCGGTGGGCACTAAGTCTCGAGAGAACATCATAGAGTATCTTCGGAATCTTCGGGTGCAGCAGGCGATCATCTGGACTAAGGGGCTCTCGGGAGAAAGTATTTACAAAAACCTAGAGTCAGAGTTGGTAAAATCATTTAACCCGAATAGGAGAGAGATCAGAGTCCCAGAGTATAGGTCGAGGAATAAAAGATCCTAATACCACCCAATGGCAACATGGGCCCGTAAGACGCACAGCCATGTTAGTAAAAGTTTTTTAGTGACTAGACTCCACTCCGGTAAAGGAGTTGGAAAGGGGGCTACCTACAGGCAGTTGGCTCCGATACCAACTTGTGACGCCCCCGATTCAATCGTACACTAATCATACACGCAAATGAGTACGATCAAGATCAGGGACTCACGGGAAGATATCACAACACAACTCTAGTCACCTATTAAAATAATACAAGCCTTATATTACAAGCCAGGGGCCTCGAGGGCTCGAATACATCAGCTCGAAAACACAAGAGTCAGCGGAAGCAACAATATCTGAGTACAGACATGATACGTCTCCAATGTATCTATTATTTTTGATTGTTCCATGCTATTATATTATCTGTTTTGGATGTTTAATGGGCTTTGTTATGCACTTTTATATTATTTTTGGGACTAACCTACTAACCGGAGGCCCAGTGCAAATTGCTGTTTTTTTTGGCCTATTTCAGTGTTTCGTAGAAAAGGAATATCAAACGGAATCCAAACGGAATGAAACCTGCGGGAGAGTTATTTTTGGAACAAACGCAATCCAGCAGACTTGGAGTGGACGTCAAGCAAGCAACGAGGCGGCCATGAGGCAGGGAGGAGCGCGCAGGGGGTAGGCGTGCCCCCACCCTCATGGGCCTCTCGTGGCTCCCCTGACCGACTTCTTTCGCCTATATATACTCATATACCCTCAAAACATCCGAGAGCACCACGAAACCCTATTTCCACTGCCGCAACCTTCTGTACCCGTGAGATCCCATCTTGGGGCCTTTCCGGTGCTCCGCCGGAGGGGGAATCGATCACGGAGGTCTTCTGCATCAACACCATAGCCTCTCCGATGATGTGTGAGTAGTTTACCACAAACCTTCCGGTCCATAGTTATTAGCTAGATGGTTTCTTCTCTCTCTTTGGATCTCAACACAAAGTTCTCCTCGATCTTCTTGGAGATCTATTCGATGTAATTCTTTTTGCGGTGTGTTTGTCGAGATCCGATGAATTGTCGGTCTATGATTAAAATTATCTATGAATAATATTTAATTCTTCTCTGAATTCTTATATGTATGATTTGTTATCTTTGCAAGTCTCTTCAAATTATCAGTTTGGTTTGGCAAACTAGATTGATCTTTCTTGCAATGGGAGAAGTGCTTAGCTTTGGGTTCAATCTTGCGGTGTCCTTTCCCTATGAGAGTAGGGTCAGCAAGGCATGTATTGTATTGTTGCCATCGATGATAAAAAGATGGGGTTTATATCATATTGCTTGAGTTTATCCCTCTACATCATGTCATCTTGCCTAATGTGTTACTCTGTTCTTATGAACTTAATACTCTAGATCCATGCTGGATAGAGGTCGATGTGTGGAGTAATAGTAGTAGATGCAGAATCGTTTCGGTCTACTTGTCGCAGACGTGATGCCTATATACATGATCATGCATAGATATTCTCATAACTATGTGCTTTTCTCTCAATTGCTCGACAGTAATTCGTTCACCCACCGTAAATTATGCTATCTTGAGAGAAGCCACTAGTGAAACCTATGGCCCCCGGGTCTATCTTCCATCATATTGCTTTACTATCAATTTACTGTTTTCTCTATCTTTTATTTTGCAATCTTTACTTTCCAATCTATATCATAAAAATAGCAAAAATAATTATCTTATTATTTCTATCAGATCTCACTTTTGCAAGTGGCTGTGAAGGGATTGACAACCCCTGTATCGTGTTGGTTGCAAGGTTCTTATTTGTTTGTGTAGGTACGAGGTGATTTTCATGTAACCTCCTACTGGATTGATACCTTGGTTCTCAAAAACTGAGGGAAATACATACGCTACTTTGCTGCATCACCCTTTCCTCTTCAAGGGAAAACCAACGCATGCTCAAGAGGTAGCCAGAAGGATTTCTGGCGCCGTTGCCGGGGAGGCTTACGCCAAGTCAAGACATACCAAGTACCCACACAAACTCTTATCCCTCGCATTACATTATTTGCCATTTGCCTCTCGTTTTCCTTTCCCGCACTTCACCCTTGCCATTTTATTCGCCTTCTTTTTCATTTGCCTTTTTCTCGTCAGATCTATTGTTTGCTTGTGTTACCATGTGATTTCTATTTGCTTGTGTCTTTGCTTGCTAAAAATATATTGATATGGATCCACTTAAAGTGTTCTACTTGGATCATCTTCGATCCTTATGCGCTCGTGCTGAAACCCCAACTAACCTAGTTGATGGGAAATCTTTAGATGAGAAGGCTCATTTTGTGCGTCACCGTTTGTCTGAAAAAGGGAGACTCTTATGGGATCAAATAAATAGATTGATGTGTTATGTTTGGAATCTTTGTGATATTTATGATTTTACTTGTTGCTCTAAGAACCCTAAAAAGCACCTTCCCTACCTATGTGAGTTTAATGATAATGAAATCTTATCTTATTATGCAAAGGGTGTTTATAGTTACTACGATATCGAAAAAATTGAAGAATTTGTTGCTTTTAAGGATGCTTATGAAGTCGCTTCTTTGATTGAAAAATATGATATTACTCTCTACGAATCTGAAAATTTTGACATACTTAAATATTGCTATGAAAACTATGCTCATAATGTCTATGTCAAAGAATTTATTGAAAGAATGACCGTTGCTTTAGAAGAAAATAATGATATGCATGAATCTATAGATAATTATGATTCCGATGATTTGATTTAAATATCCCTTGATGAACATGATGCTTGATATTCTTGTGGCCATGATGCCAATATTTATGAAGATGAATTTCCTATAGTTCCTTATGCTAAACATGAGATTCTTGCTGTTGCACCCATACTTGATAGTTCCTTTGATGAAAAGCATGATTGCAATGATGTTATTATAAATTATCTTAATGTCAATTGTGTTAATGATATGCAAAACCCTAAGCTTGGGGATGCTAGTTTTGTTATGACTACTATTTGTTGCAATGATCATGATTGGGGTGATTATTCTTTTGATCTTGAAAATCTATTTAAGCCCCATGATGAATATGAGATTGATAATAGTGTTTGCAATAATATTGAAAGTGGGTTAGGAAGAGTGTCAACTTTAGATCCCACATATTTGGAGAATGTTCAATTTTATGGTATTTTTGATAAAAGTGGGTTTGGAGAGGTCATGACTTTAGTTAATGTTAATCCCACTATTTTGGAAGAGTGTCAACTTTGCATACATGTGGGTCGTGTTAAGAATATGTTCTGTGATACCTATATTGTTGAATTTTGTTATGATCCTACATGTAATTATTATGCGAGAGGAAAATATGGTTGTAGAAATTTTCATGTTACTAAATTACCTCTCGTTATGTTGAGATTGCTATTGTTTCTATCCGCTTCCTTGCATATGCTAGTTTTTGCTTGCCTTGATAATTTGTTGTCCTATAAGATGCGGTATGCATAGGAAGTATGTTAGACTTAGATGTGTTTGTCACGTATTTTATGATGCTCTCTTTGTGCTTCAATTCTTGTCTTTCAGGTGAGCATCATTGAAATCTCTATGCCTAGCTAGGGGCGTTAAACGATAGCGCTTGTTGGGAGGCAACCCAATTTTATTTTTGTTTCTTGCTTTTTGGTTCTGCTTAGTATTAAATAATTCATCTAGCCTCTGGTTAGATATGGTTTTATGTTTTAATTAGTGTTTGTGCCAAGTAAAACCTATAGGATCTTCGTGGGTGATAATTATTTGATCTTGCTGAAAAAAGACAGAAACTTTCTGCTCACGAAAATAATTGTTAAAAATAAACAGAACGTGATAAAATACTGATTCCAATTGCAGTAGATCAATAATCAAATTATCGTCCTATTTTGGTAGAATGTTTGAGTTATAGGAAGTTTGCATTTGATACAGATTACTACAGACTGTTCTGTTTTTGACAGATTCTGTTTTTCGTGTATTGTTTGCTTATTTTGATGATTCTATGGCTACTATCGGGGGGTATGAACCATAGAGAAGTTGGAATACATTAGGTTTAACACCAATATAAATAAAGAATGAGTTCATTACAGTACCTTAAAGTGGTGGTTTGTTTTACTTCGCTAACGGAGCTCATGAGATTTTCTGTTGAGTTTTATGTTGTGAAGTTTTCAAGTTTTGGGTAAAGATTTGATGGATTATGGAATGAGGAGTGGAAAGAGCCTAAGCTTGGGTATGCCCAAGGCACAAGGAAAAATTCAAGGACAACCAAAAGCCTAAGGTTGGGGATGCCCCGGAAGGCATCCCCTCTTTCTTCTTCGTCTATCGGTAACTTTACTTGAGGCTATATTTTTATTCACCACAATATATGTGTTTTGCTTGGAGCGTCTTGTATTGTTTGAGCCTTTGCTTTTTAGTTTACCACAATCATACTTGCTGTACACAAATTTTGGAGAGACACACATGAATCGGAATTTATTAGAATACTCTATGTGCTTCACTTATATCTTTTGAGCTAGATAAATTTGCTCTAGTGCTTCACTTATATCTTTTAGAGCACGGTGGTCGTTTTATTTTATAGAAATAATTGATATCTCATGCTTCACTTATATTATTTTGAGAGTCTTTTAGAACAGCATGGTAGTTTGCTTTGGCTATAAAATTAGTCCTAATATGATGAACATCCAAGATAGGTATAACAAAAACTATCATATAAAGTGCATCGAATACTATGAGAAGTTTGATACTTGATAATTGTTTTGAGATATGAAGATGGTGATATTAGAGTCATGCTAGTTGAGTAGTTGTGAATTTGAGAAATACTTGTTCTAAAGTTTGAGATTCCCGTAGCATGCACGTATGGTGAACCGTTATGTGATGAAGTCGGAGCATGATTTATTTATTGATTGTCTTCCTTATGAGTGGCGGTCGGGGACGAGCGATGGTCTTTTCCTACCAATTTATCCCCCTAGGAGAATGCGCGTAGTACTTCATTTCAATAACTAATAAATTTTTTCAATAAGTATGTGAGTTCTTTATGACTAATGTTGAGTCCATGGTTTATACGCACTCTCGCCCTTCCACCATCGCTATCCTCTCTAATATCGCGCACCTTTTGCCGGTATCAAACACCCACCTTATACCTTCCTCAAAACAGCCACCATACATACCTATTATGGCATTTCCATAGCCATTCCGAGCTATATTGCTATAGCCATTCCATTTATTATGACACGCTCCATCATTGTCATATTGCTTTGCATTATCATGTAGTTGACATCGTATTTGTGGCAAAGCCACCTTTATAATTCTTTCATACATGTCACTCTTGATTCATTGCATATCCCGGTACACCGCCGGAGGCATTCACATAGAGTCATATTTTGTTCTAGTATTGAGTTGTAATTTTTGAGTTGTAAGTAAATAAAAGTGTGATGATCATCATTATTAGAGCATTGTCCCAAGTGAGGAAAGGATGATGGAGACTATGATTCCCCCACAAGTCGGGATGAGACTCCGGACGAACAATAAAAAAGAAAAAAAGGCCATAAAAAATAAGAAAAAAGGCCCAAATTAAAAAAATGAGAGAAAAAGAGAGAAGGGACAATGTTACTATCCTTTTACCACACTTGTGCTTCAAAATAGCACCATGATCTTCATGATAGAGAATCTCCTATGTTGTCACTTTGTCGGTGTACTAGAGTAGGGGTACCCTAGTATCCCGAACTTGTGCACGGGCAGTTGCAGCCCTCCGCGGCAGGGCTAACCGGGTGACCGCCAAGATCTTCCATGGTTCCTTTGGAGCCATTCAAGAACAAAGTATTTAAGACAAGGAGACAAGGCCCCGGCAAGAGGAGCTTGCCGGGAAGGCCACCCAATGCACATACAAGACAAGGCCCCGGCAAGAGGAGCTTGCCGGAAGGCCCGCGGCGACAAGCTTCGGGCGCGACAAGACAACAACCGCTGAAGGCGCTTGCATGCGCATCACCTCTCTGTACCCTTACGCTCCAAAGACATCCACTAACGTGTCGCCTCGGGACCTTTCCAGCGCTGCGTGGCGAGAGGTCAGGCAGCCAGCGGTGCGAGGTGGCAAGCGGCACTGGCAAGTTTGCCATCGTGGCGAACGGTGGCGCCCCTGACGGTCCTTGTTTGCACTGTTAGGGCGACTAGACGGGCATTTAATGCCTTTGTCCCCTGCCGTCAGGGTTAGGTATGCTACACTGTACCTTTGTACAAGTAGGTGTACCAACCACTATTTTTCCATTTGTACCCCCGTCTACGTTGCCACCTGTCGGAGCCCCTTGAGCATATAAAAGGAGGCCCATGCGCAACGTAGAAAGGGGTTGGTCGATCAGTTCCCTCCACGCTCAGTCTCGTTAGCAGCTCGTGTGTACTGTAGCACTCAGCGCTCCTGAGCAAGAACGCAATACACCTAGACATGCAGCAGTAGGAGTATTATCTCTCCGGAGAGCTCCGAAGCTGGGTAAACCTCTCGCGTGCTTCGCCTCGATCTGCTCTTCGCGCGACCTCCGCTCCCCGCCGAACCAAAAGGGGCTCGGTCCGCCGGTCCCATAGGTGTTCGTGGGCCAGATCAGCCAGCCCCGACACACTTTCATATACTAGTGGGAATTTTACATTATAGAACTTGGCTTGTATATTCCAATGATGGGCTTCCTCAAAATGCCCTAGGTCTTCGTGAGCAAGCGAGTTGGATGCACACCCACTTAGTTTTTTGTTGAGCTTTCATATACTTATACCTCTAGTGCATCCGTTGCATGGCAATCCCTACTCACTCACATTTATATCTAATGATGGGCATCTCCATATCCCGTTGATACGCCTACTTGATGTGAGACTATCTTCTCCTTTTTGTCTTCTCCACAACCACCATTCTATTCCACATATAATGCTATGTCCATGGCTCACGCTCACATATTGTGTGACGATTGAAAAAGTTTGAGAACGTCAAAAGTATGAAACAATTGCTTGGCTTGCCATCGGGGTTGTGCATGATTAAATACTTTGTGTGAAGAAGATAGAGCATAGCCAGACTATATGATTTTGTAGGGATAACTTTCTTTGGCCATGTTATTTTGAGAAGACATGATTGCTTTGCTAGTATGCTTGAAGTATTATTATTTTTATGTCAATATTAAAATTTTGTCTTGAATCTTTCTGATCTGAACACTCATGCCTAATAAAGAAAATTACATTGAGAATTATGCTAGGTAGCATTCCAAATCAAAAAAATTGTTTTTATCATTTACCTACTCGAGGACGAGCAGGAAATAAGCTTGGGGATGCTTGATACGTCTCCAACGTATGTATAATTTTTTATTGTTCCATGCTAGTATATTATCTGTTTTGGATGTTTAATGGGCTTTATTATGCCATTTTATATTATTTTTGGGACTAACCTACTAACCGGAGGCCCAGTGCAAATTGCTGTTTTTTTTGCCTATTTCAGTGTTTCGCAGAAAAGGAATATCAAACGGAATCCAAACGGAATGAAACCTTCTGGAGAGTTATTTTTGGAACAAACGCAATCCAGGAGACTTGGAGTGGATGTCAAGCAAGCAACGAGGCGGCCACGAGGCAGGGAGGCTCGCCCAGGGTGTAGGCGCGCCCACCACCCTCGTGGGCCCCTCGTGGTTCCCCTGACCAACTTCTTCCGCCTATATATACTCATATACCCCGTAAACATCCAAGAGCACCACTAAACCCTATTTCCACCGCCGCAACCTTCTATACCCGTGAGCTCCCATCTTGGGGCCTTTTCTGGCACTCCGCCGGAGGGGGAATCGAACACGGAGGGCTTCTACATCAACACCATAGCCTCTCCGATGATGTGTGAGTAGTTTACCACAGACCTTCGGGTCCATAGTAAATAGCTAGATGGTTTCTTCTCTCTCTTTGGATCGCAATACAAAGTTCTCCTCGATCTTCTTGGAGATCTATTCGATGTAATTCTTTTTGCGGTGTGTTTGTCGAGATCCGACGAATTGTGGGTTTATGATCAAGATAATGAACAATATTTGATTCTTCTCTAAATTCTTATATGTATGATATGTTAACATCTTTCCAAGTCTCTTCGAATTATCAGTTTGGTTTGGCCTACTAGATTGATCTTTCTTGCAATGGGAGAAGTGCTTAGCTTTGGGTTCAATCTTGCGGTGTCCTTTCCCAGTGATAGCAGGGGCAGCAAGGCACGTATTGTATTGTTGCCATCGAGGATAAAAAGATGGGGTGTATATCATACTTTGTTCTTATGAACTTAATACTCTAGATGCATGCTGGATAGCGGTTGATGTGTGGAGTAATAGTAGTAGATGCAGAATCATTTCGGTCTACTTGTCGCGGACGTGATGCCTATATACATGATCATGCCTAGATATTCTCTGAACTATGCGCTTTTCTATCAATTGCTCGACAGTAATTCGTTCACCCACCGTAAATTATGCTATCTTGGAGTAGCCACTGGTGAAACCTATGGCCCCCGGGTCTATCTTCCATCATATTGCTTTACTATCAATTTACTATTTCCGCTATCTTTTATTTTGCAATCTTTACTTTCCAATCTATATCATAAAAATACCAAAAGTATTTATCTTATTATTTCTATCAGATCTCACTTTTGCAAGTGGATGTGACGGGATTGACAACCCCTTTATCGTGTTGGTTGCAAGGTTCTTATTTGTTTGTGTAGGTACGAGGCGATTTGCGTGTAACGTCCTACTGGATTGATACCTTGGTTCTCAAAAACTGAGGGAAATTCTTACGCTACTTTGCTGCGTCACCCTTTCCTCTTCAAGGGAAAACCAACGCATGCTCAAGAGGTAGCAAGACATAAGTTAGACAAGTTTGCCTTAAGAAGGCTAGCACAAAAGCAACATCGATCGAAAAGGCAAGGCCTCCTGCTTGGGAGCCTCCTAACTACTCCTGGTCGTCGGCGGCCTCCATGTAGTAGTAGGCACCCTCAGTGTAGTAGCAGTTGTCGTTGAAGGTGGCTCCACCATCTTGTTGCGACGTCCGAGAAGAATGGAAAAGGGGGAGCAAAGCAACTATGAGTACTCATCCAAAGTACTCGCAAGCAAGGATCTACACTACGTATGCATCGGTGTCAATGAAATGGGTATTATATGTGGACTGAAATGCAGAATGCCAGAAGAGAAGGGGAAAGCCTATCCTATCGAAGACTAGCATCTTCCAGCAACTCCAAGCATCTTGCAGCATCAGAAGAGATAAAAGTAGCATAAAGTAAAGTAGTAGTAGTGTTATCAACCTCGGCCAGAGATCCTTTCTCGACTCCCTGCGAGAAAGCAATCCCAGAGCCATACTATCCAGTTATCACCTCAAGTGTCAGGTTCTAGTTGTGTCGATCGGGATACAACTCCAAGTGTCCATTACCATAGGACGGGCTATTGATAGATGTTTTCTTCCCTGCAGGGGTGCACCAACTTACCCACCATGCTCTCTTAACTCCGGTCGGACACACTTTACTGGGTCATGCCCGGCCTCGACCAAACAATACGCCACAACCTAACCTAGGATTAATAGAGAGGTCAAGCACGCGAGACTAAACCTATGCCCCCATGGGGTCTTAGGCCATCGCCCCGGGAACTACTGCACGTTGCGAACGCGGCCGGTGAGCAGAGACCTAGCTACCTCCTTAAAAAAGGCAGGAGCTTACCAGTCCAACCCGGCGCGCGCCGCTCAGTCGCTGACGTCTATTAAGCTTCGGCTGATGTATACGATGTAGAACACCCATACTATGCCCACGTGATGGTTAGTGCTATCAGGCCAGAGGCCCCTCGGATCAAATATCCAAATCGTAGTGGATTAGGAGCACGCGGTGACGAGCAGAGACTCACGATCGATGTGACCCCGTCGCCCCGTCTCGAGGACTTGTGACAAGGGCTAAGAATGCCCGACCATGCCTCATAAGTATCTCGCGGGCACCTTCCAGGTCAACCCGACTCCACATCACTCGCAATTAAGCTCGCGCGGGTACCCCTCAGGGCCGACCCGTCTTTAGTAACATGGCTCAATGTAAAGTCATAGTAACCATAGTAACTGTGTGTCTAACACCAAGGGGAACCCTGAGGAACCACCCTCGACAGATTCCACTCGATGTAATCATCAAGGTGAACGTAAGAGGAACCACCCTCGAGGCTCACACTTCAGGGGTTGCACGATAGAGTCATATCGGAAGTGGTTAAGGCAGAATCACCCTCGATGACCATGACCGAATAGCTACACTACAGGGTTAACATCAGAAGTGCTGATGAGGTCTCACCCTCGGCACTCGATAGTAACCCAGTAGTGTCGAGCAACTAAGGGGAAAGTGATGTGCGGTGCCGGGGCCTGGTCTTCGATCCCGTTGATCGGGTATTCAATGATGAAGCAGGGGCAACAAGGACAAGGTGGGGGTCACTAATGGATCACTAACCAATCTATACTGAGCAGTTTAGGATAAGCCGGTGGGTAACAATAAGCAGGTTACAAAAGCAGGCTATGCATCAGAATAGGAGCAATCAATTACAGTAGAAAAATCTAATGCAAGCATGAGAGAATTGAATGGGCGATATCGGGATCATCAAAGGGGGGGGGGCTTGCCTGGAAGCTCCGCTGAAAGGGAAGAAGGGTCGTCGTCGACGTAGTCGATCACAGGGGCATCAACAGCGGTCTCGGGGTCTATCAAAGATAAAGAGGGGGAAGAAATCATAAATACAAGGCACACAGTTGCATGACATGACAATAAGCGGTGCTAGGGGTGTTCTAACGCAGGGCTACACGATACCGGCGAAGGGGAAAACCATCCGGGAATGTTTTCCCGATGTTAGGCATTTTTGGACAAACGCACCGGAGGGGGAAAGTTGCAGGTTCGCTATGCTAGGGACGCGTGACAGATGAACTGAGAGTGTATTTGGATTCGTCTCGTCGTTCTGGGCAACTTTCATGTACAAAGTATTTTCATCCGAGCTACGGATTAATTTATATGATTTTTCAAAGTTATTAGCAATTTTTTAGAATACCATTATTTCGGAAATAAATGAATAAATTGCTACGGGTACACTAAAGTGTACCCAGCTGTTTGCATTAGGGGCTGACAGGTGGGGTCCTGTTGATTGCCCAGTCAGCTGTCAACTGAGACTGTTTGACTAGTCAAAGGGACCAGGGGACCCGCATGTCATTGACTGGGATATCCCATTCCGCAGTTTGTTTGGTCAATGGGGCCAGTGGGACCCATCTGTCATAGGTACACATTCAACAGGGTTTTATTACTTTAGTTACCTAGATGGGGTCCACCAGTTAGTGTCTAAGAGTTAAAATATCTAGGTAATTATATTAATAGACCTATCAAATTAACAGGGGGGTTAGGGGGACTAACTAAAATGCTAGTGGCCGGGCCCCAGCGGCAGAGGCACCAGCCAGCCACGGCTGGGCTCATGCGCACCGTCGCTTCAGAGGAGCGCCGGCGACGGCCAGGCCGTAGCCCGCCTAGGGGGGAGCAGGGCGCGACCCTGGTTGCACCGGCCCTGGCGGCGTGACGCGGCGAGAGGGCGGCAGCATGGCGCGGCCGTAGCAGCAGCAGCTCGGCAGCGGGAGGGTTGTGCGGGCGGCGAGCGGTCTGGGAGGCAGTAGGCGAGCTAGGCGCTGGGGATGGGCAGCGCGCAGAGAGAGGCAGAGGCGGGGCGATGCAGGAGTGGGTCACGCGCTGGGCATGGGGGCAGGGGCTGCAGCGAGCGGAGAGGAGGCGGCCGGCAGTGGGACGCGGCAGCAGTAGAGCAACACAGGCGCCGCGAGGAACAGCAGGAGTAGGCGCAGGCACAAGCGAGGGAAGGGGAGCGCGGGTCTTCAGCGTCGCTGCGCGCAGCCCCAGCAGCGTAAATCAGAGGCCGAAAGCAAGGCAGGTACGCAGGGCACGACTGGCGTTTAGACGTACTCATGCACCGACGAGGAGCTTCAGGAGCAGCGGCGACGCACAGGAAGGTATCTATGGGGTCCAGTTCGAGCAACGGCTTGAACCATTCGAACGAGGGCACCGCACCGCATTCGTAGGTGGCACGGGCGCAAGCTAGAATGGCGGGAAGTGACCGGGACGACGACGTCCGACGGCGGTGGCGGCTCAACCACGACGGAAACGAGCCAACAAGGCACGAGGAGGAATGAGAGGGGGTCGAGGAGGACCGTGAGCTCACCTAGGGGGCGCATGGGGTCCCGTTGGCAGCTTACTAGCAGCAGACGTAAGTGCATTTGGCGGGGAACTCCGACGACCGAAGCGGGAAGAAGCGGTCGATTCCGGCGCTGTGGCGATCTCCTGCTCGAGCTACTCCTCGGAGTCGATGAATACGAAGCAGACGTAGCTCCAGGCAAGTGCCCGAACCGACGAGGTGGACGATGGCTACACGGACGGAGGACGCCATGGCAACGATGACATGGGTGGGTGCGGGTGATACGTCTCCAACGTATCTACAATTTTGATTGTTCCATGCTATTATATTATCTATTTGGGATGTTCAATGGGCTTTATTATACACTTTTATATTATTTTTGGGACTAACCTATTAACCGGAGGCCCAACCCAAATTGCTGTTTTTGCCTATTTCAGTGTTTCGAAGGAAAGGAATATCAAACGGATTCCAAACGGATTGAAACCTTCAGGAACGTGATTTTCGAAACAAACGTGATCCAGAGGACTTGGAGTGGACGTCAAGCAATCAACAAGGAGGCCACGTGGCAGGGAGGCGCGCCTGCCCCCTGGGCGTGCCCCCACCCTCGTGGGCCCCTCGTAGCTCTCCTGGCCGACCTCTTTCGCCTATATATACTCATATACCCTGAAAACATCATAACAGGAGCCGCACCCTATTTCCACCGCCGCAATTCTCTGTACCGCGAGATCCCATCTTGGGGCCTTTTCCGGTGCTCCGTCGGAGGGGGCATTGATCATGGAGCGCTTCTACATCAACACCATAGCCTCTCCGATGACGTGTGAGTAGTTTACCTCAGACCTTCGGGTCCATAGTTATTAGCTAGATGGCTTCTTCTCTCTCTTTGGATCTCAATAAAAAGTTCCCCTCGATTCTCTTGGAGATCTATTCTATGTAATCTTCTTTTCTGGTGTGTTTGTCGAGATCCGATGAATTTTTGGTTTATGATCAAGATTATCTATGAACAATATTTGAATCTCCTCTGAATTCTTTTATGTATGATTTTTTATCTTTGCAAGTCTCTTTGAATTATCATTTTGGTTTGGCCTACTAGATTGATCTTTCTTGCAATGGGAGAAGTGCTTAGCTTTGGGTTCAATCTTGCGGTGCTCAATCCCAGTGACAGAAGGGGAAACGACACATATTGTTTTGTTGCCATCGAGGATAAAAAGATGGGGTTTATATCATATTGCTTGAGTTTACACCTCTACATCATGTCATCTTGCTTAAAGCATTACTCTGTTCTTATGAACTTAATACTCTAGATGCATGCTGGATAGCTGTCGATGTGTGGAGTAATAGTAGTAGATGCAGGCAGGAGTCGGTCTACTTGTCACGAACGTGATGCCTATATACATGAACATACCTAGATATTCTCATAACTATGCTCAATTCTATCAATTGCTCTACAGTAATTTGTTCACCCACCGTAATACTTATGCTCTTGAGAGAAGCCACTAGTGAAACCTATGGCCCCCAGGTCTATTCTCTATCATATTAATCTACCGTTATTTCTATTACCGTTTATTTTGCTTTCTTTACTTTTAGTCTTATCATAAAAATACCAAAAATATTATCTTATCATCTCTATCAGATCTCACTTTTGCAAGTGGTCGTGAAGGGATTGATAACCCCTTTATCGTGTTGGTTGCAAGGTTCTTATTTGTTTGTGTAGGTACGTGGGACTTGAGCGTGGTCTCCTACTGGATTGATAGCTTGGTTCTCAAAGACTGAGGGAAATACTTACGCTACTTTACTACATCACCCTTTCCTCTTCAAGGGAAAACAAACGTAGTGCTCAAGAGGTAGTAGCGGAGAGAGCGAAGCGGCGCGAGGGGAGGGGAAGTGGGGAGGTGCTAGGGTTTGCAGGGGGTCTGGCTAGGCCTTATCCAGTAGGGGAGCCATGGGATGGCCAGCACGTCTCCATCCACGGTCATGGCGGCCGGATGCATGCCATGGCCTCCTGTGAACAGGAAGGAAGGAGAAGGCACGACTAGGCTAGGCCGATTGTGCACTGTGCACATAGAGCCCAGTCCAACAGGTAAGTTTGTTCATTTTCATTTCTCTTTTTTTAATCATTTTGTCTCAGTTTTCTATTTAGTTCACATAGCAAATGAATTTTGCTTGGACTCAAAATTTGCAAATAATTACCATGCAATATTCTAGAGCGTCCCACAAAGTTTGGGAACATTTGGAATTGTATAAGTATTTGTTAATTTTGAAAAGGCTATTTTCATTTACTGCTGGATCACCTTATAATTTCCTAGGGATTAATTGGTGAGTCAAATGATGTTGATTTCAACATGAGAAATGATCAGGATACTTTTTAGAATAATACAAGCATTTTTGTTTTACTGCTCGAAGAAATAATTTATTCAACTTATTTTAAATTTGAAAAAGGATTTGATTTTTTGGACAAGTGGCAATCTGCATAGTAATCACGATGACATGGCCACCATTACGGGGAGATTACTGTAGCATGATCCTCGGGGTGTTACATTAACCCCTTTCCCTGCACACACCGTACAGAGAGGCCATGATGAGGGTTTCCAGGTACCGGCTGCAATGCCAGTCATCCGGCCCGGGGGCATGGGTGTACGGCTGGGCCGAGAGGGGGCACCCCTTGTAATCCGCGCGTGTTAATAGTGATCCCATGCTACTCGAGACGATGGTCTCCCCGCCTTAGGGTTTCTCTTGAACGATGGTTTGGGTGATTCCTGGCATCCGGAAAGGTAATCTTGTGTGTGCTGGTCAGGTGTGTTTTCAATCCAAATGCCATAACGGGAATTAGTCAGCGTCTCGGTGCTAGCTAAAGAAATCCTTTACTTGTGGGTAAAGAGTACACCCTCTGGAGAGTTATATCTATTCGAATAGCCGTGTCCATGGTTAAAGACTACAGTCTGGGTTGGTCAAGTGTCGGTCTTAGTGTCAGTCTCCGGAGGAAATAACTAAATTGATCATGGATAGTTCTGCGGGGTAATTATTGTCACTACTGGTGCCATTTTGAATATTATTGCTGATATGAATATTGTTGTGGACTAACCTTTTCCTCTTATGTTTAACCTTGAGTATCTCTTGGGATGGCTAGACTACCCCGTATACTCAAGTTTATTTTTATTTCTGAGTATCACATGGGATGGCTAGTCCACCTGAATACTCATGTTATTTTCTTATAAGCCCTTTATGAGGCGTCGCTCAGACACCCGACTGTGGCATTCATTTTCAAGACCTTACGAGGCGTCTCTTTTAGACACCCGGTTGGCATTTATTTTCAAGACCTCTCGTGGCGTCGCTTGAGTTCTCGGGCGGTCATGTCTCGCCCGATTCTCTTTTAGACACTCGTTTGGCATTTCTCTTGGAATTCTTCGGGCGGTCCAACGCCCGACGTTCCGTTTCATTCCTTCGATTTACTAATCACATGATTTATTTTCTGTATGAATATTTGTCATGCCATGCCTTAAAACTCAGTCAGCACATGCATGTAATTTAATTCATCATGAGCATATGCATCTGGTATATCTTTCGTTCTTGATGTTTGCGAGTACATTCAAACGTACTCACTGGCTTGTCCCTGGCTATTGTCTTGGCCAGATCATGACTCCGAGACGAGCACTACGAAGACACCTTGTGACCTAGGATTCGGAGATAGCAGCCACACGAGATAGGAATTATCCAGGTCAGCTGTTCCGGTGGGAATGGAGTCCCATCAACATTGGAGATCCACGAGACACTTTCGTCATCCACCAATAGAGATCCTTGTTATATTCATTGGACCTTTGTGGTCTTGTATCCAATCTCTTGTAATTGCCTGGAATTCTATATCAAGGAAATGTCCACCAGCAACAGTAATCCTGGGGCTGGTGATGACACAAGGGTCGTTTACTGGGATTTATGTCCCGGGAATCCGGCCCCTACACACGCCATTCATCCATTTGCTCGGCTGCTGTCGGGAACCTTAGTAGCAGCTGGGCCCGCGCCATAGCCTACGTGGTTGTGGTTGGCATGGCAGTTGATGACCTCGACCGCACCGTCGCCTGGCTCCAAACGGTGCCCGCAGCGGCGGTGGCGGCGGTGGCGCATCCGCGCTGCGGTGGGGTGGCCACCTGGGTAGCGGGGTCGTGCGGCGATGGCGCTCGAGGGTCCGCGACTTCGTCGGGTGCAGTGGTTGGGTCGGCTCGCACGGGAGGAGACACGTGTGCCGTGAACACCCCCGTAGCAGGGATGGCCGAAGGATGATGGCTCATCCCGGACCGAGCGCCGTTGCTGTGGTTGCGCCCGCCGGTGGGAGGAGGGGATGTAAGCAGAGTCACCCTCTGATACGTCTCCAACGTATCTATAATTTATGAAGTATTCATGCTATTATATTATCCATCTTGGATGTTTAATGGGCTTTACTATGCAGTTTTATATTATTTTTGGGACTAACTTATTAAACCACAGCCTAGTGCCAGTTTCTATTTTTCCCTTGTTTCAGTGTTTCGCCGAGAAGGAATATCAAATGGAGTCCAAACGGAATGAAACCTTCGGGAGAGTTATTTTTGGAACAGTAGCAATCCAGGGGACTTGGAGTGCACGTAAGGGAAGCAACGAGGAAGGCACGAGGCAGGGGGGCGCACCCACCCCCCTGGGCGTGCCCTCCACCCTCATGGGCCCCTCGTGGCTCCCCTGACCGAATTCTTTTGCCTATATATATCAATATACCCTAAAACCATCGGGGAACAGAATAGATCGGGAGTTCCGCTGCTGCAAGCCTCAGTAGCCACCAAAAGCCAATCGGGACCCTGTTCCGGCACCCTGCCGGAGGGGGGATCTGTCACCGGTGGCCATCTTCATCATCCTGGTGCTCTCCATGATGAGGAGGGAGTAGTTCACCCTCGGGGCTGAGGGTATGTACCAGTAGCTATGTGTTTGATCTCTCTCTCTCGTGTTCTTGAGGTGGTACGATCTTGATGTATCGCGAGCTTTGCTATTATAGTTGGATCTTATGACATTTCTCCCCCTCTACTCTCTTGTAATGGATTGAGTTTTCCCTTTGAATTTATCTTATTGGATTGAGTATTTAAGGATTTGAGAACACTTTATGTATGTCTTGCATGGGATACCCGTGGTGACAATGGGGTATTCTATTGATCCACTTGATGTATGTTTTGGCGATCAACTTGTGGGTTCCGCCCATGAACCTATGCATAGTGGTTAGCACACGTTTTCGTCTTGACTCTCCGGTAGAAACTTTGGGGCACTCTTTGAAGTTCTTTGTGTTGGTTGAACAGATGAATCTGAGATTGTGTGATGCATATCGTATAATCATACCCACAGATACTTGAGGTGACATTGGAGTATCTAGGTGACACAAGGGTTTTGGTTGATTTGTGTCTTAAGGTGTTATTCTAGTACGAACTCTATGATAGATTGAACGGAAAGAATAGCTTCGTGTTATTTTACTACACACTCTTCAATAGATTGATCAGAAAGGATAACTTTGAGGTGGTTTCATACCCTACCATAATCTCTTCGTTTTTTCTCCGCTATTAGTGACTTTGGAGTGACTCTTTGTTGCATGTTGAGGGATAGTTATATGATCCAATTATGTTATT
This sequence comes from Aegilops bicornis, assembly GCA_021605145.1. Taxonomy (NCBI): domain Eukaryota; kingdom Viridiplantae; phylum Streptophyta; class Magnoliopsida; order Poales; family Poaceae; genus Aegilops; species Aegilops bicornis. The sequence goes on from CM038675.1 coordinate 260,908,195, forward strand.
ATTGTTGAGAGAACTTGCACTAGTGAAAGTATGAACCCTAGGCCTTGTTTCGTAGCATTGCAATACCATTTACGCTCACTTTTACCACTTGTTAGCTTGCTGTTTTTATATTTTCAGATTACAAAAACCTATATCTACCATCCATATTGCACTTGTATCACCATCTCTTCGCCGAACTAGTGCACCTATACAATTTACCATTGTATTGGGTGTGTTGGGGACACAAGAGACTCTTTGTTATTCGGTTGCGGGGTTGTTTGAGAGAGACCATCTTCATCCCTCGCCTCCCACGGATTGATAAACCTTATGTCATCCACTTGAGGAAAATTTGCTACTGTCCTACAAACCTCTGCACTTGGAGGCCCAACAACGTCTACAAGAAGAAGGTTGTGTAGTAGACATCAAGCTCTTTTATGGCGCCGTTGCCGGGGAGATGAGGGCTTGAAGGTATATCTTTAGATCTTGCAATCGAATCTTTTAGTTTCTTGTTTTATCACTAGTTTAGTCTATAAAAGAAAACTACAAAAAATGGAACTAAGGTTGCCTCATATGCTTCATCTTTTTAATGTCTTTCGTGAAAATGATGGGAAGGAAAATTATGCTCAAGTACTAGAAGAAGAATTACATAGAATGCTTGGCATAAAATATGTGAATTATGAGCAAGATTGAAATGTTGTTAGTATGAATTCTATTAATATCCATGATGCTTATGATATACAAAGCCACAAGCTTGGGGATGCTATGTTTGACGAAGATGATATGTTTAGTCCCCCATGTTTTGATGAGCAAATTTATTATGATGAAAGCATGCGTCCTATTTATGACGATTATTGTGATGACACATATGCTATAAAGAATAAATATAACCATGAAACTTGTCATCATGATTTGAATTTTCAATTGGATTATGCTTTACATGATAGTTATTTTGTTGAGTTTGCTCCCACTAGTATTGATGAGAAGAAATTTGCTTATGTAGAGAGTAGCAAATTTTATATGCTTGTAGATCATGAAAATAATGCTTTAGGTGCTGGTTATATTGTTGAATTCATTCATGATGCTACTGAAAAATTATTATTAGAGAGGATCATATGCTTCTACATATTGCAATAATATCAAGTTTCCTCTCTATGTGTTGAAAATTTTGAAGTTATGCTTGTTTTACCTTCCTATGCAAGTTGATTCTTGTTCCCATAAGTTGTTTGCTCACAAAATCCCTATGCATAGGAAGTGGGTTAGACTTAAATGTGCTATTCATATTCTTCATTATGCTCTCTTTATGTTTCAATTCTTATCTTTTATGTGAGCATCATTGAAATCATCATGCTTAGCTAGGGGCATTACACGTTAGCGCTTGTTGGGAGGCAACCCAATTTTATTTTAGTTTGTTGCTTTTTGGTTCTGTTTAGGAATAAATAATCCATCTAGCTTATGTTTAGATGTGGTTTTGTGTTTTAATTAGTGTTTGTGCCAAGTAGAACCTTTGGGATGACTTGGGTGAAGTCTTTATGATCATGCTGTAAAAAAACAGAAACTTTAGCGCTCACGAGATTAGCTAAAACTTTTTACTGGGGAGTGCTATTTAGTTGATTCTTTTTGAAGATGATTACTAGACAAATTCCTCAGGACCACCAATTTAATTTAGAATTTTTGGTCTTCCAGAAGTATACGTTTGATACAGATTACTACAGACTGTTCTGTTTTTGACCGATTCTGTTTTTCGTGTGTTGTTTGCTTATTTTGATGAATCTATGGCTAGTAAAATAGTTTATAAACCATAAAGAAGTTGGAATACAGTAGAATTGACACCAATAAAAATAAAGAATGAGTTCATTAAAGTACCGTGAAGTCGTAATTTGTTTTCTTTCGCTAACGGACCTTACGAGTTTTCTGTTGAGTTTTGTATTGTTAAGTTTTCAAGTTTGGGGTAAAGATTCGATGGACTATGGAATAAGAAGTGGCAAGATCCTAAGCTTGGGGATGCCCAAGGCACCCCAAGGTAATATTCAAGGACAACCAAGAGCCTAAGCTTGGTGATGCCCCGGAAGGCATCCCCTCTTTCGTATTCGTTCATTGGTAACTTTACTTGGAGCTATATTTTTATTCACCACATGATATGTGTTTTGCTTGGAGCGTCATTTTATTTTCTTTAGCTTTGCTTGATGTTTGAATAAAATACCAAGATCTGAAATTCTTAAATGAGAGAGAGTCTTCACATAGCTACATAATTATTTAACTACTCATTAATCTTCACTTATATCTTTTTGGAGTAGTTTGTCATTTACTCGTGTGCTTAACTTATATCCTATGAGTAAATGGTTGAATGAATTGAATATCATAAATCTGAAATTATATATGTTTCATATGCTTATCCCATGGGGAGTAATTACTTTACATATAAGAAGTAGAGGTGGTAAATTCATTGAAGGTTAGCAAACATTGTATTGGTCACTTGAACAATTCATGAAATAATATTGAAGGAAGAGAGATTTCACATATAAATATACTATCTTGGACATCTTTTGCAATTGTGAGCACTCATTAAAATATGACATGATAAAAGGTTGATGTTGGACAAGGAAGACAACGTAATGGGTTACATTTTCTTATATCCGAAATAAAGTATATTGTCATGGATCGCGCAACACGTTGAGCTTGCCTTTCCCCCTCATGCTAGCTGAATTCCCTGCACCAAGTAGAGATACTACTTGTGCTTCCAAACATCCCTTAAACCAGTATTGCCATGAGAGTCCACCATACCTACCTATGGATTGAGTAAGATCCTTCAAGTAAGTTGTCATCGGTGCATGCATTAAAAATTTCTCTCTAAATATGTATGATCTTTTAGTGTGGAGAAAATAAGCTTTATACGATATTGTGATATGGAAGAAATAAAAGCGACGGACTGCATAATAAAGGTCCCTATCACAAGTGGCAATATAAAGTGACGTTCCCTCGCATTAAGATTTTGTGCATCCAACTATAAAAGTGCATGGCAACCTCTGCTTCCCTCTGCGAAGGGCCTATCTTTTACTTTTATGCAAGAGTCATGGTGATCTTCACCTTTCCTTTTTTTTTCATTTTATCCTTTGGCAAGCACCTTGTGTTGGAAAGATTATGATATATATATACAATTGGATGTAAGGCATCATGAACTATTATTGTTGACATTACCCTTGAGGTAAAAGGTTGGGAGGCGAATCTATAAGCCCCTATCTTTCTCTGTGTTTGATTAAAATTTTGAACCCATAAATATCGCGTGAGTGTTAGCAATTGTGAAAGACTAAATGATAGTTGAGTATGTGGAGTTTGCTAAATCAAAGCTCTAACATAGGCTCTTCCTGAAAATAAGATGAATTTTAATTGTTTGATGACTAATAACACGGTTTATTAGTTTTCAAGAAAGTTTATGATCTATACTTTAACATGTGAATAGTTTGTTACTTGATCATGCAAAGTTCTATGAGTTGAGCTACTGTTATGACATATAATGATGCGAGAAAAGGTGATTGAAATTATCATTGATCAAACTTATGCACCTGCTAGCATTCACACTTCATAAATTCTTTCTTTTATCATTTACCTACTTGAGGACGAGCAGGAATTAAGCTTGGGGATGCTGATACGTCTCCAACGTATCTATAATTTATGAAGTATTCATGATATTATATTATCCATCTTGGATGTTTAATGGGCTTTACTATGCACTTTTATATTATTTTTGGGACTAACTTATTAACCCAGAGCCTAGTGCCAGTTTCTGTTTTTCCCTTGTTTCAATGTTTCATAGAAAATGAATATCAAACGGAGTCCAAACGGAATGAAACCTTCAGGAGAGTTATTTTTCGAACGGAAGCAATCCAGGGGACTTGGAGTGCACGTAAGGGAAGCAACGAGGAAGGCACGAGGCTGGGGGCGTGCCCTCCACCCTCATGGGCCCCTCGTGGCTCCCCTGACCGACTTCTTTCGCCTATATATATCAATATACCCTAAAACCATTAGGGAACAGAATAGATCAGGAGTTCCGCCGCTGCAAGCCTCTGTAGCCACCAAAAGACAATCGGGACCATGTTCCAGCACCTTGCCGGAGGGGGGATCCCTCACCGGTCGCCATCTTCATCATCCCGGCGCTATCCATGACAAGGAGGGAGTAGTTCACCCTCGGGGCTGAGGGTACGTACCAGTAGATATGTGTTTGATCTCTCTCTCTCTCTCGTGTTCTTGAGGTGGTACGATCTTGATATATCGTGAGCTTTGCTATTATAGTTGGATCTTATGATGTTTCTCCCCCTCTACTCTCTTGTAATGGATTGAGTTTTCCCTTTGAAGTTATCTTAACGGATTGAGTTTTTAAGGATTTGAGAACACTTGATGTATGTCTTGCATGGGATACCCGTGGTGACAATGGGGTATTCTATTGATCCACTTGATGTATGTTTTGGCGATCAACTTGCGGGTTCCGCCCATGAACCTATGCATAGGGGTTGGCACACGTTTTCGTCTTGACTCTCCGGTAGAAACTTTGGGGCACTCTTTGAAGTTCTTTGTGTTGGTTGAATAGATGAATCTGAGATTGTGTGATGCATATCATATAATCATACCCACGGATACTTGAGGTGACATTGGAGTGTCTAGGTGAGGTTAGGGTTTTGGTTGATTTGTGTCTTAAGGTGTTATTCTAGTACAAACTCTATGATAGATGGAACGGAAAGAATAGCTTCGTGTTATTTCACTACTGACTCTTGAATATATCGATCAGAAAGGATAACTTTGAGGTGGTTTCGTACCCTACCATAATCTCTTCGTTTTTTCTCCGCTATTAGTGACTTTGGAGTGACTCTTTGTTGCATGTTGAGGGATAGTTATATGATCCAATTATGTTATTATTGTTGAGATAACTTGCACTAGTGAAAGTATGAACCCTAGGCCTTGTTTCGTAGCATTGCAATACCGTTTACACTCACTTTTACCACTTGTTAGCATGCTGTTTTTGTATTTTCAGATTACAAAAACCTATATCTACCAGCCATATTGCACTTGTATCACCATCTCTTCGCCAAACAAGAGCACCTATACAATTTACCATTGTATTGGGTGTGTTGGGGACACAAGAGACTCTTTGTTATTCGGTTGCAGGGTTGTTTGAGAGAGACCATCTTCATCCTACGCCTCCCACGGATTGATAAACCTTAGGTCATCCACTTGAGGGAAATTTGCTACTGTCCTACAAACCTCTGCACTTGGAGGCCCAACAACGTCCACAAGAAGAAGGTTGTGCAGTAGACATCATCCTCCCGTCCGCACCTTGCAGAGCTTGATCGTCGAGATGCTGCTGAAGCTGTTATCATCTGATGCCTTCAGCCCCCGTGTCGGCCGCAGGGGAAGTGGCGATGGTGCCACCTGCTCCTGCCGCACCCCCAGCAGCGCTCACGTCCTCGCTTGTCCCCGCATCCCCCGCGGTGTTTGAGGCCGCGGGCGGCAGAGCCTTCGAGGTAGATGGCCGGGCCGAAGGGCCGGACTTCTTCTTCTTGGGCGCCATGGTCGATGGCGTCTTCGAAGACGAAGATGGCGATGAATATGACGCGCTGCGCACGCTTTCAGGTTCGCACAAGCGAGCCCCCTACCTGGCGCGCCAAAGATGTCGCAGGATATCCGCGGCCACCTATGGGATCGGGCGGCCCCTTACTGGTTCGACGGGGGACGTCGCGTTGCACAAAGAGCAGACCAGCACGCGGCAGCATGACAGAGAGCACACAAGCAATTTACCCAGGTTTGTGCCACCACGAGGCGTAAGACCCTACTCCTACTTTTGTGGATTGATGGGGGAAATGAACATGGTGGTGCGTGGTATACTCGCCCTGCAAGGCCTGCCTCAGGGCTACGGTGACCACAAGCGTATGGTGGCTTGGGTTTGTCCAGTTTCCAACCCTCTAACCCGCTCCTATGAATGCCATGGGCCTCCTTTTATAGATTAAGGGGTCACCACAATAGCAAAACAGTCATTACCCAATGATATGATAGCAAACAGTGCTATCATACCTAACTCTGCAGGCTGGCAAGGTGCATTAAATGCACTGCTCAGTGTCACATCACTAGCTGTCCGACAAGGCCTACAGGGCTTATCTTTCCAGATCCGCATCTGTTCTCTTGACACGTTGCTGGACGGGTGTCACTTGTGGGTTTCTTCTGTAGGAGTTGGCTGCCATGTGGCAAATGCTACCACTTAATCATCCTGCGGTTTGACACCGCACTGATTGACAACGTGGGTGTACTTGCGCAGTTGGCGGGGTGGTTCAGGCCCCGCAAGCCCTGGTAGGCGCTGCCGGGGAGTCTTGGTTGCTTGCTTTTGGTGGTGGCCTGGCCCCTTGCCGGGCTCGCCTGCCCGGCAAGGGAGGTCCTTTCTCTTGCCGTTATCCTGCTCCTTCGGCTTGATCTCGATCTCTCCGAGCTGTATGTTGGTTCTTCAAGTCCCTTGGTCCTTCAATCCATATCTTGAGATGTTGCTTCGATCTTGATCTTGTGCCTGTGCACAGTTGGGCAACATACTCGGGGTCTGTTGCACCGACACCGAGATCCGATGAATTATGGATCTATGATCAGCTTATCTATGAATCTTATTTGAATCTTCTCTGAATTCTTAAATGCATGATTTGATATCTTTGTAATTCTCTATGAACTATCGATTTGGTTTGGCCAACTAGATTGGTTTTTTCTTGCAATGGGAGAAGTGCTTAGCTTTGGGTTCAATCTTGAAGTGTCCTTTCCTAGTGATAGCAGGGGCAACAAGGCATGTAATGTATTGTTGCCATCGAGGATAAAAAGATGGGGTTATCATCATATTGCTTGAGTTTATTCCTCTACATCATGTCATCTTGCTTAATGCTTACTCTGTTCTTTATGAACTTAATACTCTAGATGCATGCTGGATAGCGGTCGATGTCTGGAGTAATAGTAGTAGATGCAGAATCGTTTCAGTCTACTTGACATGGACGTGATGCCTATATTCATGATCATTGCCTTAGATATCATCATAACGTTGCGCTTTTCTATCAATTGATCGGCAGTAATTTGTTCACCCACCGTAATATTTTCTATCTTGACAGAAGCCTCTAGTGAGAACTATGGCCCCCGGGTCTATTTTCCATCATATAAATTTCCGATCTACTATTTTGTAATATTTTAGTTTCCATTATATAAACCAAAAATATTTACTTTATCGTTTATCTATCTCTATTGGATCTCACCTTTGCAAGTAACCGTGAAGGGATTGACAACCCTTTTATCACGTTGGGTGCAAGTTGTTGATTGTTTGTGCAGGTATTCGGTGACTTGTCCGTTGTCTCCTGCTTGATTAATACCTTGGTTCTCAAACTGAGGGAAATACTTACTCTACTTTGCTGCATCACCCTTTCCTCTTCAAGGGAAAAACTAACGCAAGCTTAAGAAGTAGCAGCGCCCCTCTGCCGGCTCCGCCGAGATCCAGTTCCGCGAGATGCGCCTCTGCCTCGGCACTTTCGACACCGCCCATGAGGCCACCCACGCCACTACAAAAAAAAGACACATCTATGACATTTTGGGCCGAACGAATTTTTTTTTTGTCATGCTTATGACACTTCTATGGTAATAATTGTGAAAAAACCCGGCATCATCATAGATGTGATGGGATCCTACTTCTATGACAAAAATCATGACAGAAAATAGCTTTTCGTCCTGGGCGGCCTGGGGATGCAGCTGGATGACATACTTTGGGCCGTCCCTGACGGAAAAAACCATGGTAGAAGCGAGGGCAAGGAAAATTTCGGGGAGTTCCCGGTAACGGTGGGTGGTCGGTGTCGGTGTCAAAACTGGCGGATCTCGGGTAGGGGGTCCCGATCTGTGCGTCAAGGCTGATGGTAACAGGAAGCAAGGGACACAGATGTTTACCAAGGTTCGGGCCCTCTCGATGGAGGTAAAACTCTACTTCCTGCTTGATTAATATTGATGATATGGGTAGTACAGGAGTAGATCTACCACAAGATTGTAGAGGCTAAACCCTAAGAGCTAGCTTATGATGTATGATTGTGATTGTGATCGGCCTTCTAAGGACCAACCTCTCCGGTTTATATAGACACCAGAGAGGGCTAGGGTTTACATGGAGTTGGTTACAAGGAAGGAAATATAATATCCGGATTGCCAAGCTTGCCTTCCACGCCAAGGAAAGTCCCTTCCGGACACGGGCCGAAGTCTTGAGTATTATATCTTCACGCTTCAATAGTCTGGACGATGTACACAGTCCGGCTGTCCGGATACCCCCTAATCCAGGACTCCCTCTGTAGCCCCTGAACCAAGCTTCAATGACGATGAGTCCGGCGCGCAGTCTTGTCTTCGGCATTGCAGGGCGGGTTCCTCCTCCGAATACTCCAAGGTAATTATCGAACACTTAAACCATGTCTGGATCCACAAGACGATCTTCGCATGCCGCCGTAGAGAGAATGATGTTTCACAAATGCAATCTGCTGACAACTTTTTAAGCAACGCGACGTGTCATTATGGTCGGGTCATTATTCGAACCGTCTTTCGACAACCAGCCACAGCGCATATTGCGAGGCGGTTTCCTTGACACGTCTTGTAAAAGCAGAGATCGTGCCCCCTTATCACGGGATTCTCATCAATACGGGTATGGGTAATCCCACCACATCATCAATCGTGGCGCTTGGGAAACAAGCGATTCCCAATGATCAAGTGGGGAGGCGCACCGCTTTCGTCGCCTCTATAAAGGGATAAGATTTCCTCATTTTTACCCACACCTTCTTCCTTCTTTGCCCATTCTTGCACCTTTGAGCTCCAGCGCTCAAGCCCAAGTCTTCTCCGCACAGCTAGACATGTCCGGAGTAGGAGGCAAGTGGGTGGCTTCCACCGTCAAGGAGAAGCACATCACAAATCTTGGTGGCTGAGATACTTGGCAGACATAGCGCACCGGCTACCGGATGCTGGGCAGGTCATTCCGACCATGGGACCCCACGAGAGAGTCGTGTTCGTCGCCCACTTCGTCCGTGGACTGGGGTTTCCAGTTCACCCCTTCATCCGCGGGCTCATGTTCTACTACGGGCTAGATTTCCATGATCTAGCCCCGAATTTCATCCTCAACATCTCGGCGTTCATCATCGTATGCGATGCTTTCCTCCGCATCCGGCCTCATTTCGGCCTATGGCTGCAAACCTTCTGCGTGAAGCCTAAGGTTGTAAGCGGCCAGCAAGCGGAGTGCGTAGGAGCCATGGTGGGCAAGATGCCTAACGTCACCTGGCTGGACGGTTCCTTAGCGAAAACCGTAAAAGGATGGCAATCGGGGTGGTTCTACATCACCGAGCCGCGCGGCGCCAGCTGGGCAGCGGCCCCCGAGTTCCAATCCGGAACCCCCATGCGGCTCACCTCCTGGGAAAAGAAGGGCCTGTCCTGGGGCGATTCGACGGAGCTGGCCGGACTCCAGACATGCATCAAAAGCATGAATGACAAGAACATCAAGCTTGTCACCGTGATCCAGGTCATGCTCGTTCGCCGGATCCTGCCCTGCCAAAGGCGGGCAGTTAATCTGTGGGAGTTCGTCCCGGCCGAACACCAGACGCTCCGGAAGCTCTACTACATGACGCACCAAGGCGCATGGAAAGTGTTGTTCAAGGCCTACGTAGTACCTCATCCCACATCCGAGGACCGCGGGCTTCGCGCCGCGCGGGCTCCTAGTCAGGTGAGTTCTCAGACTACCACCGGACCCAGTTTTTCCCAATATATTCATGGGAGTCCCTTAAGTAATCATGCATATTTGCTTCAGGACTATGTAGAGACAGCGGATCAGCTCTACTGTCCGGCTCCGCTGCCAGAAGGCCCAGCGGATGCTCTCTTGACGGAGATGCTGGTCCTGGCACCGTACAAGGTGCTGGAGAAGAAGGCCGAAAAGAAAGCCCCGGGGATCAGGAAGGGTCTCTGGCGTAAGGTTGTGCCAGAAGCCTCGTCCGAAGTCGACGAGGCGCACTCCTCCCCCGAAGAGGAGGAAGAAGAAGAAGAAGCCGCCCCATCTGGAAAGGATGAGAGGCCTGAGGGGACGGGCCGTGGGGCCGGGAGAGGCCCTCGACGCAAGGCCGTCATACCCACGTCGTCTGATGACGACGAAACAGATTCTTCCCGCGGAGGCGGGGGGAAGCAAGATGAAACTCTACCTCCCCATACTGGGGAGGAGAAAAAGAGGAAAGCCGCCCCAGAGGGGGAGGCTGGGACGCCCAAAAAGGGAAAGACGTCCCTTCCAGACTATTCCACCACGGCCGCTCATAGCGAGGAAGGGTGGCTGCCCAGAGGGAAGCCCCTGGCGCGATCGTAAATGTCCGCACTCTACCGTGATTTTCACTTCGTAATTGTTTAATAATGCCGAACATTGATGCAGTCCGGCCCGGGCTCATACGGAGGTGTCGTCTTCGGATGGGTCTCTGAGCTCTTCAGAGATGAACTCGCTCCCAACCGCCACCACTCCTCAGCCTGCGGATGACACAGAGGTGTTATCCCGGAGGTTCCCCGAGCAGGGGGAGGTGACCCTGGAGACGCCCCAAGGCGGTCTTCCAAATGCCGGACATGCGGGGTTCAAGATCCCCGCGGATCGCGTCGATGAGAGCCGCAACAAGGCGGACTCTCGACCGAACACTGCTCCGGAACCTCTGACGGTTCCGGACTTAGGCTGGCAGCCCCTCGTTAGGGAGGGCGAGCCGCCCGTGCTGAGGACTTCCGTCGCATCAACGGCGCCGGATAGTCTGGTGGAAGCGCTTCGAGGCGCTTCCATGGAAGAAGAGCACCGTACTCTTATGAGTGCGGTGATTCAAAAGGTTCTGTCCGCCAAAAATGGACTAACCGAAGCCTGCACAAGCCTCCTGACGGGCTTTGAGGTAAGTAATAAAAATGTATGAAATTATCACCCGATAGGTAGTAACCCCGGATACTCTGGTTGGTGTTCGGATAGAAAAGCCAAACGGAGGGTCAATCACAATCCGCAGGAGTCTAAAAAGCTTTTATGTGAGTAAGCAGGTCATGCTGCTTGCAGCTGCTGCCCGTACTGCCGAAGTTGCTGAACTGAAGCGGGATCTGGAGCAAGCGTAGGGTGAGCTCGGCCTCACGAAGAGGCAGCTCGAGGAGAATAAAGGTAAGTGATTCCCCGTTCGTATGTGTTTAAAGATAAGCAAAATTTGTCAGTCTAACACCAAAGCGTCGTGACTGTGTAACAGGGGCCACCGCCGAAGTGGCGTCCCTGAAGAAAGCGTTGTCCGAGGACGAAGACAAAGCGGCCTTGGAATGCAAGGAGCGCGAAAAGCAAAGTGCTAGAGTGGGCGAGGTACAGCAAGAGCTCCAGGACCTCGGTAAGAAGTGTGAGTCCGTGGAGCATAATCTGAAGACGAAGGAGGCCGAGCTTGTGAAGGCCCTTGTAAGTTTGAAAGATGCCAAGGCCGAAGCCGAGAAAGCACAACAGGGGATCAAGGAGGCCAAAAAGATAGCAGCGGATAAGAAATTCTTTATGCAAAGCAAACATGTGGAGGAGGCGTTTCTTTTACTTACTCGAATACGGAGCTCTCTAGGGGCATTTGCAGATCTGCCACGTAGTGTCTCAGACGCTACGGAGTTCTACCGTGCCCAAGAGGGGAGCTCAACGGAGAAGCTATTCTGGTCCCAGTATGCTGGTGCCGATCATCCGATGCCTCTGAGCGACCAACTGAAGCAGTTGATCGAACTCCACAGGGCGGCCGAACTGGCTATGAAGGACTTCATAGTCAGGATGTGGCCTGGTGAGCTTCTGCCCAGTAGCTACTTTGGCCTGATCAGGCGGATGGTGGATGCCTGCCCGCGGCTTGAAGTGATCAAGCGATCCGTTTGCATCGAAGGTGGCCGCCGAGCCTTTGCCCGCGTCAAGGTGCATTGGGGCAAGCTGGATGCGGAGAAGCTGGTCAAGGACGGGCCGCTGGAGGGCAAGGCGCATCCCCATCCCGAGATGTACTACGGTGGCGTGATGAAGGGTGCTCGTCTCATCGCTGCTGAGTGTACCAAGGACGCAATTTTTGAATGAGTTCACTTCTGTCATGTTCGTAATTTAAAGACAAAGTTACTTGCACTATGTAGCGCTTTTGTTATTTAAAATATTACCTTATGTGCGGCTGTTTATAAAATTATGAAAGTAGGCCAGTCGTCGGCTTCCTCCCCCATGTAACTAGTACTGGGGTGTTCGTGGAAAACCCGGACACTCTTTATCCAAATGTTTGGTCCCTTAAGGAGGTGTCCGGCGCAGTGAACAAGGCAATCGGACTATGAGGCTTTATAACTTTCACCTAGCCATAGAAGTCTACAATTTTAAATTTCGACGAAGCCCCTAGAATTTGGAAGGCCGAATCGGGGCGCTATACACGCCTAGATCGGACAAAGCCGATTTATCGCCTAAAGCGGAAAATCTTTAAGGATTTTAAGACCTCTCGAACAGCGACCAGCTCTCGCCACATCATGCCAGTCAGTTTTCGGCTTTATCTACTAAGGTGCTCGTCCCGAAGAACCGGGACACAATCGCAGTAGTTCTCCCTGCGCTACCTTAGCCGATATAACAGAACGTAAGGCACCAAAACAAGGGAGTCGGGCTATCCCAACTGTAGACCCAAGACATGATTCAGAGCTGATGCATATAGTGCTATAAGTTCGGGGTGCCGCACTGTTGAAAGTGTTCGGACTTTATTTGCCATATTACAGGGCGCCATGAGAAGCCCCTGGGAAACCGGCCGCACCAATGTGTACGGATGCAATATCAAGTAAAAATTTATAAGAGAAAAAATGCTCAAATAAGAATAATAAGCTGACGCTATATATAATCTCCCTTTGATGAAAAATACGTTTAAGCGTACGTTTACAATGGATGCGTTAAGCAGAGATAAAATATGACTATTTGACATGTCCTATCCAGGGGCAGGCTGTGTTAAGATAGATAAAGCAGGTATAATGATCGTAAATAGATTCCACCTGGGTATTTTATTCTGTGCACAACGTCTGTTGCCTCCTTGGATGTCTCTCCCCTATAAGTCCGGCCATTCGGCTCTTTTGAGGATGCTGCGCCAACGTGGTGTCCTGAAAGGTAAGAGTGAAAGAGTATGAAAGTATTTGGCGGTTACACGCACTATTGACTGAGTCGTTGATGCGCCTCTGCCTATGCCCATGGTATTTTAAGTGCGTAATTGCGTGCGCGTGGCACGAATGTTGCTTTGATGGGGCTTAAGCGGAGGCGGGACTGCTAGTCGCGCTCTTTGCGTGCCTGATGATCCTGTTGCGGGGTGCTCCGGACTCGCTTGACTGTGCTCGAAGTTGTTGTCCCTGGATTGGTTTCTCAGAGAAGGCCGCATTGTACTTCCGCCGCAAGGGCTATGGTATGTTCTTCTGTTCGTATAGTTTGTCCATATTTCCGTTCACCGTTATGACCTCGCGTGGTCCTGGCATCTTGAGCTTGAGATATGCGTAGTGTGGTACCGCATTGAATCTAGCGAATGCGGTTCGTCCGAGCAGTGCATGGTAACCACTGGGGAAAGGGACGATATCAAAGATTAACTCTTCGCTTCAGAAGTTATCCGGAGATCCGAAGACCACTTCCGATGTTATAGAGCCCGTACAGCGGGCCTCTACTCCAGGAATTACGCCTTTGAAGGTGGTTTTAGCGGGCTTGATCCTTGAGGGGTCAATGCCCATTTTGCGCACTGTGTCCTGGTAAAGCAGGTTCAGGCTGTTGCCGCCGTCCATAAGGACGCGCGTGACGTGGAATCCATCAATGATTGGGTCTAGGACCAATGCGGCTGAGCCGCCGTGACGGATGCTAGTAGGGTGATCCCTACGATCAAAGGTGATCGGACAAGCTGACCATGGGTTAAATTTGGGGTCGACTGGCTCCATCGCATAGACGTCCTGCAGTGCCCGCTTCCGTTCCCACTTGGGGATGTGCGTGGCGTAGATCATGTTGACCGTTTTCACCTGGGGGGGGGGGAATTTCTTCTGTCCCCCCGTGTTCGGACGTCTGGGCTCCTCGTCATCATCGTTGTGGAGCCCCTTGTCCTTCTCTTCAGCGTTTATCTTGCCGACCTGTTTGAATACCCAACAATCTCTATTGGTGTGGTTGGCTGGCTTGTCTGGGTGCCATGAATTTGGCACGAGCGCTCCAGTATGCGGTCCAGACTGGACGGTCCCTGATTATTTCTTTTGAATGGCTTCTTCCGCAGACCGGGCTTGGATCCGCTGAATCCTGCGTTGACTGCCGTGTCTTCAGTGATGTTGCCGTTGTTCCATCCCTTATGTCTGTTATGCCATGGCTTGCCATTATTGTCACGGCCATCCGAATTGCCAGAATGTGGCGTAGTGCTGCTGCGAGCCAACCAACTTTCCTCGCTCGCGCAATAGCGGGTCATTAGTGTTGTGAGAGCTGCCATGGACTTGGGTTTTTCCTAGCCGAGGTGTCGAGCGAGCCACTCGTCGCGGATATTATGCTTAAAAGCCGCCAGGGCTTCGGCGTCCAGATAGTCGACTATTTGGTTCTTTTTAGTTAGGAACCGAGTCTAGAATTTCCTGGCTGACACTCCGGGCTGTTGAGTAATGTGGCTCAAGTCATCGGCGTCAGCTGGTCGCACATATGTGCCCTGGAAGTTGTCGAGGAATGCGTCTTCCAGGTTTTCCAAGCTGCCAATGGAATTTGCTGGCAGGCTATTTAGCCAGTGCCAGGCTGGTCCTTTAAGCTTAAGGGGAAGATACTTGATGGCGTGCAGATCATCTCCATGGGCCATGTGAATGTGGAGAAGAAAATCTTCGATCCATACTGCGGGGTCTGTTGTGCCGACGTATGATTCGATGTTTACGGGTTTGAACCCTTCTGGGAATTCATGATCCATTACTTCGTCAGTGAAGCAGAGGGGGTGCGCGCGCCTCTGTGCCGGCTATGTGGCTACGCAGGTCGAATTGCTCTGGGTGGCTATATTCGCCCGGCGGACTTCTTGAAGGTGTGTCCGCGCGACCGTCCTCGTCACAGCATCGAGGCGCCCCACGATCCGTAGATCGATTTTGGCTGTCCTGATTTGTTGCCCGGGCCGTAGTATGTTGGCTTGGGGTGTTGGCTGGTATGCGGACTGGTATGCCGTTTATCCCGCCACGAGGTGGCGATCAGCCGTATGGTGCTCGAGTCCGTATTCCTCGGCTGCCAGGACTTCAGTCCATCTGTCTGTGAGCAGGTCTTGATCAGCTGGAGTTGTTGCTGCTTCTTTTTCAGGCTCCTCGTAGTGGCTATAAGCCGATGCTTGAAGCGCTCCTGCTCTACGGGATCCTTAGGCACGCCGAACTCGTCGTCGCTGAGGCTAATCTCGTCTTCGGAGGGGGGCATGTAGTTGTCCTCCTCCGGGTATTCGTGTGTCGCCTGTTCTTCTGGGCTGACCTGCTCATCCTCCTGTTCGGCCTGCTCGAAGGCGGGCTGATCAGGGTTGTATTCTTCTTCGGCACCATTCGGATTGTTTTCGTCTCCTGGGCCGGTATTGCTGTGGCGGGGCTTGGAGTGGCGCCGACGACGCCCATTCTTTGCTTTTTTCCTAAGGTTTTATCCTCCGTTGCCTCATCGCCATTTGTTTCCTTCGGAGTGTCCACCATATATATATCATAAGAAGAGGTGACTGTCCATCGCCTAGTGAGCGGTGGTTCATGTTCTTCTCCTGCATCCTCGTCCATACCGTCGATGTCTTTGGAGTCGAAGTTCAGTACCTCGGTTAAATCATCGACCGTGGCAATGAAGTGGGTGGTGGGTGGGCAATGAATTCCTTCGTCGCCTGCCTCCCACTCGAGCCGGACATAGTTCGGCGAAGAGCCTCCTGACAAAGAGTGAGACTTTAATGAGTCCAACATGTCGCCAAAGGGCGAGTGCTGGAAGATATCCGCAGCAGTGAACTCCATTACCGGAGCCCATCCTGGCCCGACGGGCTTGGGAGTGTGGGGACCGGAACCAACGACCGGATATGAATCCGGGGGTTCGGAGTCACAGGCCACCGCAGAGGTAAGACCCGTGTTCGGCTCCACCACCGATGAGTGTGTGACCTGTGGGGCGGGGTCCATCCCTCCGTCCTTAGGTAGCGCAGCCTGCTCCGGATCTAGGTCCGGGGATACTATGGGGGTGATACCCCGAGCTTCGTCCGACGGCAGGTCTAAGTCGTGCTCGACGTGACTGTCCGGTGCTCCTGGCATAGGCCCAAATACATCGAGGATCAAGTCTCCACGGATGTCCGCCGTGTAGTTCAGGTTTCCGAATCTGACCTGGTGGACAGGGGCGTAGTTGTCGATCTGCTCCAGATGGCCAAGCGAGTTGGCCCGCAGTGCGAAGCCGCCAAACACGAAGATCTGTCCGGGGAGGAAAGTCTCGCCCTGGACAGCATCGTTGATGATGATTGAAGGAGCCATCGAGCCTGACGGCGACGACGGAAGGAACTCTCAATGAAAGCACCAATGTCGGTGTCAAAACCGCGGATCTCGGGTAGGGGGTCCCGATGCATGCGTCAAGGCTGATGGTAACAGGAAGCAAGGGACGCAGATGTTTACCTGTGTTCGGGCCCTCTCGATGGAGGTAAAACCCTACTTCCTGCTTGATTAATATTGATGATATGGGTAGTACAAGAGTAGATCTACCATGAGGTCGTAGAGGCTAAACCCTAAGAGCTAGCCTATGATGGTATGATTGTGATTGTGATCGGCCTTCTAAGGACCAACCTCTCCGGTTTATATAGACACCGGAGAGGGCTAGGGTTTACATGGAGTCTGTTACAAGGAAGGAAATATAATATCCGGATCGCCAAGCTTGCCTTCCACGCCAAGAAAAGTCCCTTCCGGACACATGCCGAAGTCGTGTGTCTTGTATCTTCACGCTTCAATAGTCCGGACGATGTACACAGTCCGGCTGTCCGGTTTGCGCGTTTCTCTCGTATACGTACGAGCATGTGTGCGAGGCGTTGGACTCTAACTGAACCCAGGTGAGGCGTTCGCTTACTAAACCCGAGCGATCGTACTACTAGGAAAAGGGCTACTAATTGCGCACCAGTTTTGCCTACTAATGGCGCATCACTGGTGCGCCATTAGTATCACGCCACTAGAATTTTTTTCTAATGGCGCACCACTGGTGCGCCATTAGTATCTGATATACAAATGGCGCACTGTGCAGTGCGCCATTAGTTTTGCCCAGTGCGCCACTAGTGTCTTTTATACTAATGGCGCACCACAATCGTAATGCGCCATTAGTAACAATTTTTTAATTTTTTTCTTAATCTCAGGTCACTATTTCACCTATGAGATATCCAACACATATATATACAACAAGCATCCATATAACAATCATAGCCAACACACAAGTTCCATCATATATACATACATAGCCAACACACAAGTTCCATCATATATACATACATAGCCAACACACAAGTTCCATCGTTACATATTACAAAAGTTTCACATTGTTCATCCAACACCGTTATCCATCAATTCACAAAAGTTTCACATTGATACAAAATAAAACACAAATGGAAAAGAAGCACTCCATCCATGCAAGCTTCCGTGAATTAAATCAAATCTGCAAAATGATAAACAAGAAGTTAGAAGAAGAAAAAGAAGAAGACTAGAAGAATACTAGAAGAAGAAGAACACTAGAAGAAGAATAAGAAGAATTTTGGAAAAGAAATAAGAAGAAGACTATAAGCTTATTATGTAAACTTGATCATTTTGTGCTAACATAAGTTATTTTGGAGCTAACCTATAGGAAACTAAGCATATAAGCTCTAAGTTAGTATATTAGAGCCAACTTAGGTAAAATGAAGCTAACCTATGTCATTTTGGAAAAGAAGAAGAATAAGAAAAAGACTATAAGCTTATTATGTAAACTTGATCATTTTGTGCTAACATAAGTTAGTTTGGAGCTAACCTATAGGAAACTAAGCATATAAGCTCTAAGTTAGCATATTAGAGCCAACTTAGGTAAAATGAAGCTAACCTATAGGAAACTAAGCATATTAGAGATAACATAGGTGACTAAGTATATATATATATATCATTTTGGAGATCTGACATACCTGACAAAGTTCAGTTCTCATGCATTGTTCTTCTCCTTCTCCTTCCTCGATCGATGCGCCAAGAGCGGCGAGGCGGTGGAGCCGGTGGAGGCGGTGGGATGTAGTCTTCTACCTCAATTGGCGTGGTCATGTCGCCCGGTGTGGGATCGCCCGGCGCCACCACCGGTGCGTGGTCATTGTCGTGCACCACCACCATCGCGAGGCCACCTTCAGCACGACAATCGCTAGGTCATCCTCAGCCGCCTCCATCTCTTGCCCATGGTCAGCCACCACCATCTCTTGCCCATGGTCAGCCACCACCATCTCTTGCCCTTGGTCAGCCACCACAAGGTGCTAGGTCATCCTCAGCCTGATGCCCATCGTCATCCTGCAGCTCCTCATCCCCACTCTGCTCCTCTTCTCCGGCACTCTAGTCCGGATCATCCTTCTTGTTGTCTATGCTGCTGCCAGAATCGTTGTTGCTTTCGCTATAGCCAGAATCGCTGCTGCTTTCGCTACAGCCATGGTCGCTGCTGCTTTGGTTGTAGCCATTGTCGCTGCTGCTGCTCCCATTACCTGTCCAAATGCAACAATGACCGTTAACAATCGATGTGAGACAAAGCCAAATGTAGAGGAATAGGAAGAGGCAGAACATACCGGCATCATAATCTTCAGCGTAGCGCATGCGACACATAGTCGCATTGAACACCTTCACGATGAGCATGGTGGTGTCGTCGTCGTACGTGAAGAGAAGGAAGTACCCCAGCCATGGTCGTGAGGCACGGTAGAACTTCTCCCACCCACGAGACAAGTACATGTGGCCCTCCTTGATCACCAACTCCACATCCCACAGCCTGCAAAACCCGCTGCCGGCCTGTCGCACCTTCACATTATTTGGCGGATCTTCACCCATCAGCATGTTCTTAAAACTGTCAGGCAGCCTC
Source organism: Aegilops bicornis (assembly GCA_021605145.1). Taxonomy (NCBI): domain Eukaryota; kingdom Viridiplantae; phylum Streptophyta; class Magnoliopsida; order Poales; family Poaceae; genus Aegilops; species Aegilops bicornis. Next base: position 260,927,231 of record CM038675.1, read on the forward strand.
TGCAGTTTGGGACAATGAGTGATGTAGGAAAACAATAGATATCATAATGATATGGGTGAAGCTAGGGGAGATCTCTCATTTTATATACCTGCGTCATGGATGATACTGAAGTCCCAAGTATGATAGTGAAGAACTCGGAAGCATCCAACTTCAGATCAAGGATTAGCCATAAGCGGCGGTGGCTGCTTCCGCCATCTCGATAATTAAGCAGCGAAGAGACCAATTAGTACCCTTACAACAGGTCATAAAACATGCATGATAACAGGCATTAGTCGCAGTACCCCATATGTCCTATTTTTAGCAAAGTAATGCTAAAATTCACGGAAAATTTCAGCATTACCTTTGCTGAAAATAGGACATATGGAGTACCAATTTGCCGGAACGGAAGTTAATCGACACTCCGGCAAACTCAATTGCCTCTCGGGGTACCTACAAAATCATAACAAGTACAGCAGCAGCAGCAGTGAATACAGGCATAATAGCAGCAAAACTATATATTTTTATGCAGTAAACAAACGAACACTAAGAGTAGAATGTTCTTGCAACAAACATTATTGTGTGACATCGAAAGACATCACTCTTCTTAAAGGGAAGGATGACTTAAGTGGCAGATGTATATGATTGCACCACTTGACCTGCACTTCTCTATATTATATGATGTACTGAAGAACTTGAGCAAAAAAAGATAAATAGGAACATATTTCTCACCTTGGAGGTGTTCTTTGCTGCTGCCGTCGAACTTCACTTCCTTTACCTCCTCGGAAACCTGAAATATGCAGATGTTAGAAAGGTTAATGAACCAACAGATGCCCTAATGTAAGTAATAACAACATGACAGCAAACAACCAACAAACATGATGGGCTTAAGATTAATGAACCAACATCGAAAAAAAGGTAGGCCAAATATTCATGTCACTTCCATTAGGGCATCATCTTCCTACAACTACTCATCTTCAGCAGACATGATACTACTACTCTATCTAATACAACAACATGACACTTGTTATCAGATCTAATGTTCCTACAACTACAACTACTACAACAAATAAAACTACTATGCATCATCTTCCTACTATAATTGCTACTCATCTTTAGAACCAAACACCAGCAAAAACAGAACCAAACTACTATAATTTCTACTTAATTTCACTATAATTTATAGTTCCCAAGCTATGCATGCAAATCAAAATACTAACATATCCAAACCTGATGAGCATCTAATAATGCTTATCTTAGTAATCGCAGTACCGGTGAGCGATGCAAAAGCTTGTATGATCCCACGGGCAATACACGATTGAGCGGACTACATAAACTAGAAGGAAGCACAGTTGGAGACCGAAAGTCAGATTGTGTCCTCTAATTAACAACCCATTAACTTTCTAGAGACGCACATTGGTCATTGCTGGCCTTTGGTGGCCCATTGACATGATTCACAACAAATATGAGGGAAATATATCGTATGTATATGTATATCAATCTATCTAGTGCATGGATGCATGATCGATCCATTGACGTGATTCACAACAAATCTGACCATTGGTGGCCCATTGACATGATTCACAACAAATACGTTGGGCCTCCAAGTGACTTTGGCTCAAATAAATACGTTTGAAAAATAGAAGAGAAACACTGTTGGCCTACTACTTGTCCTTGCAATTATGTTCTCCTACAATGTCTTGGAGGGCGTTGCACACCAGAGGCAAGTTCTATTCTCTCGCAAAGTGATTCATGTAGAGCAGAAGGCATCCTTTAGTGGGATGAGTTCATCCCTTGGCGGGCATGTTTCTGGTGCGACCAATGCAGGATGTGTGAGAAATAGTGCTGAAATAGCAAATGTTGAAACTACCACTACCATAGAGTCCCACTATGATGTCTCCGTGGGAGATTTTCGTGGTATTAATCACAAACCACCAACTTATAATAGGCCATAATGATGAAACTCAGACAAAAGGACCATGGGCACCAACTCGATATCCGTGGATGAACTAATTATCAAGTTGGCGATTTCTGAATTAAAGATGTAGTTCTTCATTATATGCGTGTGTAGTGTAATCGCATGTAAGACCTGGATGGTGTCTTTGGAGTGTTATGCTATTTCTTGATGTACTACTATTAATATTGTACAAGGTAGTATTATACAACACTGCAGAATAAAATGCCTGTGGTCCATGGTATTTACATGTTCCATGCTATTCTTTGTTGTTCTACAAATAGACAAACTTAGACTATAAAGAGGTAGCAAGGAAAATGATTTTAGCCCACCTCTGATGCAAACAATACTAAAACAGAAAAGTTTTACACAGGTACAGTTGTGCTAAATATGGCGTCTTTATACCATGACATAGTTTTACACAGTATATCTTCACCCTATAAGAAAATAGCATCATCATCTTAGCTTCACAACACAGTTTTACTGGCTGTTTCTGCTGCTGTTGCTGCGGCGGAGGAAGGCGCCACCGGTGGAGAGGGCGAGGCCGAGGACGGCGTGGGGCTTGAGGGGCTCTTGGCCCCGGTGAGGCCGACGAGGTGGTCGCCCCGACACCTGCGGAGGTAGGGTTTGGGAGACGGGCGGTCTTGAGGGGACGGGCGGTGGAGAGGGGGTAGGGGAGGTCGCGGGAGAAGAGAGGAGGCGGCGGACGGGGGCACAGCTTTGGGGCTGGAGGGGCCTGTACCGGAGGCGGGGCAGCGGAGGGTTCGGCCGGTTGGGCACGCCCAGCATGGCCAACAAGCGGCGGCAGGGGCGTGGGGGCTCGAGGCGGGGGCGGCGCGCTGGGGACGGAGGGGGCGTGGGGGCGCGTGGCGTGCAGTTGGGGCGGAAGCGTGGGGGCGACGTGTCTGAGTTGGAGTGGGGAGGAAGGGAGGGAGGAATAAGTTTTTTGCCAAAAGTAAAAAAAACAAATTCTTGGCGCACTCTGTCTCCAAGGCGCCATTAGTAGTTCTAACTACTAATGGCGACTTTGCCCGGATGCGCCATTAGAATGTTTGAAAAAATGAAAAAAAAAATTGTTTTACTAGTGGCGCAGCTTCCGCCTAGTGCGCCATTAGTGTATTCCATACTAATGGCGTATCTCCACCAGGTGCGCCATTAGTATATAGTAGTGGCGCACCACTTCTCTGGTGCGCCATTAGTGTCAATCCTATCTTTAGCCCTTTTCCTAGTAGTGGATAAAGCAGGTATAATGATCGTAAATAGATTCCACCTGGGAATTTTATTCTGTGCACAACGTCTGTTGCCTCCTTGGATGTCTCTCCCCTATAAGTCCGGCAATTCAGCTCTTTTGAGGATGCTGCGCCAACGCAGTGTCCTGAAAGGTAAGAGGGAAAGAGTATGAAAGTATTTGGCGGTTACCCGCACTATTGACTGAGTCGTTGATGCGCCTCTGCTTATGCCCATGGTATTTTAAGTTCGTAATTGTGTGTGCATAGCACGAATGCTGCTTTGATGGGGCTTAAGCGAAGGCGGGACTGCTAGTCGCGCTCTTTGCGTGCCTGATGATCCTGTTGCGGGGTGCTCCAGACTCGCTTGACTGTGCTCGAAGTTGTTGTACCCGGATTGGTTTGTCGGAGAAGGCCGCATTGTACTTCCGCCGCAAGGGCTGCGGTATGTTCTTCTGTTCGTATAGTTTGTCCATATTTCCGTTCACCGTTATGACCCCGCGTGGTCCTGGCATCTTGAGCTTGAGATATGCGTAGTGTGGTACCGCATTGAATCTAGCGAATGCGGTTCGTCCGAGCAGTGCATGGTAACCACTGCGGAAAGGGACGATATCAAAGATTAACTCTTCGCTTCGGAAGTTATCCGGAGATCCGAAGACCACTTCCAATGTTATAGAGCCCGTGCAACGGGCCTCTACTCGAAATTACGCCTTTGAAGGTGGTTTTAGTGGGCTTGATCCTTGAGGGTCAATGCCCATTTTATGCGACTATGTCCCTGGTAAAGCAGGTTCAGTTGCTGCCACCGTCCATAAGGACGCAGCGTGAGGTGGAATCCGTCAATGATTGGGTCTAGGACCAATGCGGTTGAGCCGCCGTGGACGGATGCTAGTAGGGTGATCCCTACGATCAAAGGTGATCGGACAAGCTGACCATGGGTTGAATTTGGGGCATCGCTCCATCGCATAGACGTCCCTTAGTGCCCGCTTCCGTTCCCACTTGGGGATGTGCGTGGCGTAGATCATGTTGACCGTTTTCACCTAGGGGGGGGGGGGAATTTCTTCTGTCCCCCCGTGTTCGGACGTCGGGGCTCCTCGTCATCGTCGTTGTGGAGCCCCTTGTCCTTCTCTTCGGCGTTTATCTTGCCGACCTGTTTGAATACCCTGCAATCTCTATTGGTGTGGTTGGGTGGCTTGTCTGGGGTGCCATGAATTTGTACGAAGCGCCCAAAGATGTCACGGTCCAGATCGGGCGATCCCCTGATTATTTCTTTTGAATGGCTTCTTCCGCAGACCGGGCTTGGATCCGCTGAATCCTGCGTTGACTACCGTGTCCTCAGTGTTGTTGCCGTTGTTCCGTCTCTTATGTCTGTTATGCCATGGCTTGCCATTATTTTCGCGGCCATCCGAATTGCTAGAATGTGGCGTAGTGCTGCTGCGAGCCAACCAACTGTCCTCGCCCGTGCAATAGCGGGTCATTAGTGTTGTGAGAGCTGCCATGGACTTGGGTTTTTCCTGGCCGAGGTGTCGAGCGAGCCACTCGTCACGGATATTATGCTTAAAAGCCGCCAGGGCTTCGGCGTCCGGATAGTCGACTATTTGGTTCTTTTTAGTTAGGAACCGAGTCTAGAATTTCCTGGCTGACACTCCGGGCTGTTGAGTAATGTGGCTCAAGTCATCGGCGTCAGGTGGTCGCACATATGTGCCCTGGAAGTTGTCGAGGAATGCGTCTTCCGTGTTTTCCCAGCTGCCAATGCAATTTCTTTGGCAGGCTATTTAGCCGATGCAGAGCTGGTCCTTTGAGCTTAAGGGAAGATACTTGATGGCGTGCAGATTGTCTCCGCGGGCCATGTGAATGTGGAGAAGAAAATCTTCGATCCATACTGCGGGATCTGTTGTGCCATCGTATGATTCGATGTTTACGGGTTTGAACCCTTACGGGAATTCATGATCCATTACTTCGTCAGTGAAGCAGAGGGGGTGCGCGGCGTCTCTTTGCCGGGCTATGTGGCTACGCAGGTCGAATTGCTCTGGGTGGCTATATTCGGCCCGGCCGGACTTGTTGAAGGTGTGTCCGGCGTGATGGTCCTCGTCGCGTACCGAGGCGTGCCCCCGCGATCCGTAGATCAATCTTGGCTGTCCTGATTTGTTGCCCCGGGCCGTAGTATGTTGGCGTGGGGGTGTTGGCTGGTATGCGGACTAGTATGCCGTTTTATCCCGGCCACGAGGTGGCCGGTCAGCCGTATGGTGCTCGAGTCCATATTCCTCGGTTGCCAGGACTTCAGTCCATCTGTCTGTGAACAGGTCTTGATCAGCTGGAGTTGTTGCTGCTTCTTTTTCAGGCTCCTCGCAGTGGCTATAAGCCGATGCTTGAAGCGCTCCTGCTCTACGGGATCCTCAGGCACGCCGAACTCGTCGTCGCCGAGGCTAATCTCGTCTTCGGAGGGGGGCATGTAGTTGTCCTCCTCCGGGTATTCGTCTGTCGCCTGTTCTTCTGGGCTGACCTCCACATCCTCCTGTTCGGCCTGCTCGAAGGCGGGCTGATCAGGATTGTATTCTTCTTCGGCACCATTCAGATTGTTTTCGTCTCCTGGGCCGGTATTGCTGTGGCGGGGCTTGGAGTGGCGCCGACGACACCCATTCTTTGCTTTTTTTCCTAAGGTTTTATCCTCGGTTGCCTCATCGCCATTTGTTTCATTCGGAGTGTCCACCATATATATATATCATAAGAAGAGGTGGCTGTCCATCGCCTAGTGAGCGGTGGTTCATGTTCTTCTCCTGCATCCTCGTCCATACTGTCGATGTCTTCGGAGTCGAAGTTCAGTACCTCGGTTAAATCATCGACCGTGGCAATGAAGTGGGTGGTGGGTGGGCAATGAATTCCTTCGTCGCCTGCCTCCCACTCGAGCCGGACATAGTTCGGCGAAGAGCCTCCTGACAAAGACAGAGACTTTAATGAGTCCAACATGTCGCCAAAGGGCGAGTGCTGGAAGATATCTGCAGCAGTGAACTCCATTACCGGAGCCCATCCTGGCCCGACGGACTTGGGAGTGCGCGGACCGGAACCAACGACTGGATATGAATCCGGGGGTTCGGAGTCACAGGCCACCGCAGAGGTAAGACCCGTGTTCGGCTCCACCGCCGATGAGTGTGTGACCTGTGGGGCGGGGTCCATCCCTCCGTCCTTAGGTAGCACAGCCTGCTCCAGATCTAGGTCCAGGGATACTATGGGGGTGATACCCCAAGCTTCGTCCGACGGCAGGTCTAAGCCGTGCTCCTCGTGACTGTCCGGTGCTTCTGGCATAGGCCCAAATCCATCAAGGATCAAGTCTTCGCGGATGTCCGCCGTGTAGTTCAGGTTTCCGAACCTGACCTGGTGGCCAGGGGCGTAGCTGTCGATCTGCTCCAGATGGCCAGCCGAAGGTTGGCCGCGGTCTGAAACCGCCGAACACGAAGATCTGTCCGGCGAGGAAAGTCTCGCCCTGGACAGCATCGTTGATGATGATTGAAGGAGCCATCGAACCTGACAGCGACGACACACAATAACTCTCAATGAAAGAACCAATGTCGGTGTCCAAACCGGCGGTTCTCGGGTAGGGGGTCCCGATCTGTGCGTCAAGGCTGATGGTAACAGGAAGCAAGGGACACAGATGTTTACCCAGGTTCGGGCCCTCTCGATGGAGGTAAAACCCTACTTCCTGCTTGATTAATATTGATGATATGGGTAGTACAAGAGTAGATCTACCACGAGATCGTAGAGGCTAAACCCTAAGAGCTAGCCTATGATGGTATGATTGTGATTGTGATCGGCCTTCTAAGGACCAACCTCTCCGGTTTATATAGACACCGGAGAGGGCTAGGGTTTACGTGGAGTCTGTTACAAGGTAGGAAACATAATATCCGGATCGCCAAGCCTGCCTTCCACGCCAAAGAAAGTCCCTTCCGGACACAGGCCGAAGTCGTGTGTCTTGTATCTTCACGCTTCAATAGTCCGGACGATGTACACAGTCCGGCTGTCCGGATACCCCCTAATCCAGGACTCCCTCAGTCGGGGTCAACCGATGCACGGAGGTTTGCGCGTTTCTCTCGTATACGTACGAGCATGTGTGTGAGGCGTTGGACTCTAACTGAACCCAGGTGAGGCGTTCGCTTACTGAACCCGAGTGATTGCACTAGCTACGTTACTGAACCCGAGCGATCGATCCCTTGGCTGTTAACTGAACCCGACCGATTCCTTCGCTACTGCTACTAACTGAAGCCGATCTAACCTGCTGCCTCTTGATGAACAGTGAGGGAGTCCGGATAGCCGAACTATCACCGTTGGCCAGACTCCTGGACAATGAAGATACAAGATTGTAGACTTCGTCCCGTGTCCGGATGGGACTTTCCTTGGCGTGGAAGGCAAGCTTGGCGATACGGATATGTAGATCTCCTACCATTGTAACCGACTCTGTGTAATCCTAACCTATCCGGTGTCTATATAAACCGGAGGGTTTTAGTCCGTAGGGGAGAACAACAATCATACCATAGGCTAGCTTCTAGGGTTTAGCCTCCTAGATCTCGTGGTAGATCTACTCTTGTACTACCCATATCATCAATATTAATCAAGTAGGAGTAGGGTATTACCTCCATCGAGAGGGCCCGAACCTGGGTAAAAACATCGTGTCCCTTGCCTCCTGTTACCATCCGCTTAGACGCACAGTTCGGGACCCCCTACCCGAGATCCGCCGGTTTTGACACCGACATTGGTGCTTTCATTGAGAGTTCCTCTGTGCCGTCGCCGTCAGGAAGGATGCCTCGTCCCGTCTTTAAAGGCGGTACTATCGCCAAAGGAGCCTTGGCCGCTGGTCAGACTCTTCGGCTAGGTGGTTTTCTTATGATCGCCGGTTAAATACGCGCCGACGATGACTTCTCGAGTCATCGAAACCAATCTTCACGTTAATTCGGAACTTGCTGAACAGTTAGATCCGATCGAGCTCTCCTCCGTAAACGAGCTCTTGGATCGCATCGCCGCCCTGGGAGTCGCCACAGACTACGACCGGATTGGGCCTAAAACCGATCTGAGAGAGATCAACTCTCCCCAGGCTACCCATCATGTTGCTGCGATAGAGGAGCAATGCGACGATTCTTCTTCTATCTTAAGGACTAGCTACGTCCGGATTCCCGATCCCTCCATGCCGGATTCCCGTAGAGGGAGGATGTCAATCAAGCCCTGAACTTAAAGTCGGGCGGCGGGTTGGATTCATTGGAAAGCATTCAAAAATCCAAACTTCCGAGTTCGGAAACTTCCCGGCCCCTGAGTCTTAAATTGGACGGGGTTCCGGATCCAGTTCCACCCGCCCACCCAAACATTAGCGATCTATCCCAAATTCGGCAAGAGCCCGCTGAAACAGTACACCATTAATACGCCAGATTCCTCCTGGTTATGGACAGGATAAAAGGACTACCGAGAGGAGGACGGAATCCCACTTTTCTGCAATAATTGCACGGACAAGGGAATCCTAAACGCCATAAGTCGTCGCGAAATTACACGCTTTGCTGACTTGGTGACCATAGTACAAAAGAAATCTTGTACGATGGAGAGTGCACTGGAAAACCAAGTAAATTTTGGGATAATCCGGCCCGAATACATCCCTAGTCCGAATTAAAAGGGTGCATCATTACCAAGCACACTGGGTTAAACACCAAAAACCAAAACCCCTAAAAGTGCGGAACCGTACTAGAGGGTTGGCTAAGCGGACCTGCAAAATTCATAGCATGTAGGGCGCCACTCCAACTCATAGCCTTCGAGCATCTTGGATACTACGACAGGTGGCCAAAAGTGGCGAAGAGCTTCTAGCTTCAGAATCCCAGCCCAGCAACACCAGTATGGTGTTAATAGTCTTCGAGACTTTCGCATCAAATAACATCCGAAAACGAACACTCCGCAACCTTGCCGAAGTCTACAAAGTAGCAACAATAAATCCATGGAGTGACACGGCTATTACCTTTAATGCCAGTGACGAACCTAAATTCCGAACAGCCCGAGCACCAGCCGCATTGGTCCTCAGTCCGATAGTGTACGGCTTTCGCCTTACTAAGGTACTCATGGATGGCGGTAGCGGACTAAACCTCATCTATGAGGAAACCCTACAAAAAATGGAAATACACTGGAACTGCATTGAGCGAAGCAGCACAACCTTTAGAGGAATAATCCCTAGCCGGGAAGCATGCTGCAGGGAAAAATCCTGCTTGGATGTAGTGTTATTTCGCCACGGACAATTACAGGTCCGAGGAGGTCACATTTCAAGTGGCCCCGTTCAGCAGCCGGATATCATGCTTTATTAGGGTGAGAGGCATTCACAATTTTTCAAGCTATACCCCATTATTGGGTACATGAAGCTTAAAATTCCGGACCTAACGGAATCATCACTCTACTTGATGATCCGAACATAGCACTCAGCGCCGAAAACAAAACAGCCGCACTAGCCCTCGAGGCACTATCCAAAGCCCTAGCGGCCGAGGAACTCACTGTGATGCGCTCCACGGTGAACATGGACGATGTGATACTTGATAAAAGATCCAAGTCCACCTCTTTTAAACCAGCGGATGAAATAGTCAAATTCCAAGTCCACCCAACAGACCCTGCAAAGACGGCCTCCATTGGGGCACAATTAAACCCTGATGTAGACGCCGCACTACGAGAATTTCTACGAGAAAACTTGGACATCTTTGCCTGGCACCCTTCAGACATGCCTGGAATCCCACGTCGGCTGGCCGAACACAACCTAAATATCCTAAAAGGATTCAAACTAGTCAAACAGGCTCTTCGGCGCTTTTCCGAACCCAAGAGATAGGCCATGGGAGAGGAGCTAGCCAAACTTTTGGAAGCCGGATTCATCAGAGATATAAAACATCCGGACTGGCTAGCAAACCTGGTGATGGTACCAAAGAAGGATAAATCCTGGCGCCTATGTGTTGATTTTAAAGACCTTAATAAGGCTTGCCCAAAGGATCCCTTCCCCCTCCCTCGCATTGATCAAATTATCGACGCTACAGGAGGACACGACTCATTGTGCTTCCTCGACGCGTACTCCGGCTACCACAAATCAAGATGGCGGAGCCAGACCAAGCTGCAACAGCATTCATCACTCCGATACGGCCCATTCTGCTTTAACACAATGCCCTTTGGGCTCAAAAACACCGGCGCAACATATCAGCGCATGATTCAGACATGTCTGGCAAACCAGATCGGCAAAACAGTGGAAGCATATGTAGATGACGTGGTTGTCAAAACAAAGCATGTCGAAACTCTAGTAGACGACTTGAGGCTCACATTCGACAATCTTCGAAAATATGACATCAAGCTCAATCCGGAAAAATGCGTCTTCGGCGTTCCAGCCGGAAAGCTCACAGGCTTCATTGTGTCCGGTAGAGGAATTGAAGCAAACCCAGCCAAGATCCGAGCTCTCTGTCACAATTGGATATTCCAAAAGACCTCAAACAAATACAAAAATTGGCCGGGATACGTGGCGGCTCTAAGCCGGTTTATTTCCGTTTGGGAGAAAAAGCGTTACCCCTTTACCGCCTCCTCCGCCGCACGAACACTTCGAGTGGGCGGATGCCGCCACGACGGACTCGAAGAGATAAAAGCCATATTGGCAACAAATCCGGTCCTGGCGCGCCTAGCGTAGGCGAACCAATGCTATTATATATCGCCGCAACACATCAAGTTGTCGGTAGCGGTGCTTTGCGTCGTCGAACGAGAAACGGACGGACACCGGTTCCCTCTTCAAAAAACGGTTTATTATGTGTCCACTGTCCTCACTGCATGCAAGTCCCGGTACCCACATTATCAAAAGATAGCATACACGGTGTTCATGGCATCCCAGAAGCTGCGACACTACTTTCAGGAGTGTTCGATAACGGTAGCCTCCGAAGTACCTCTTAATGACATTATAAACAACCGCGATGCGACGGGCCAGATTGCTAAATGGGCCATAGAGCTCCTTCCATTCGACATAACCTACAAGCCACGACGAGCTATCAAGTCGCAGGTTTTGGCTGACTTCGTGGCCGAATGGACCGAAGCGAACTCCCTAGAGAGTACGGCGCATACTCCAATTGGATCATGCACTTTGACGGCTCCAAAATGTTGCCCGGCCTGGGGGCTGGCGTTGTCTTAACGTCCCCATCCGGGGACACAGTCCAATACGTCCTTCAGATAATGTATACGGACTCCAACAACGCAGCCGAATACGAGGCCCTTCTGCACGGCCTCCGGATGGCAGTCTCCATGGGCATTAAACGCCTAGAGGTGCACGGGGATCCAAACCTCGGGATATCTCAAATAAACAGGGACTTTGATGCCAAAGATCCAAAAATGGCAGCATACCGCAATGCGGTCCTAAAAATGTCAGCACGGTTCGAAGGGCTCGAGTTTCATCATATAGCCCGGGATAACAACCAGGCGGCGGACATATTGGCACGCATCGGTGCAAAACGCGATGACGTCCGCCCAACATCTTTACGGAACGGCTGTTCAAGCCATCCGTACTATGGGAAGGAGTCCGCAATAACAATCCGGACCCAACCGCACCACTAACGCCGAACACTCTGACACAATCGGAGGCTCTGCCACCGAGATAACACCCTCCGCCCACGAAATAATGGCGGTTATCGCCCCGGGGACGGAACCAATCCTAGCCTACCTAACTAGGCAGGAACTCCCCGAAGACCAAAAATGAGGCTACGCTGCATAGTACGGCGATCTAAAGCCTATAAAGTCCATGAGGGAGAGCTTTATAAGAAAAGCACTACCGAGTCCTTCAAAGGTGTATCTCCGAAGAGGAAGGCGAAACCTCCTGGCTGAAATTCATGCGGACTGGGTGGGCACCACGCCGCAGCCCGGCCCTTGTAGGCAAGGCCTTCCAGTCAGGATTTTATTGGCCGACGGCCGAGCGGAATCTGCAGGACTTAGTCCAACGATGCGTCGGTTGCCATCTTTTTGCTAACCAAAGTCACATGCCACCCACCGCCCTCAAAACTATATGCATCACCTGGCCGTTCGTGGTCTGGGGGCTTGACATGGTTGGACCCCTTAAGGGAGGAACCCACAAGCAAAAATACCTATTGGTCATGGTGGATAAATTCACCAAATGGATAGAGGCCAAGCTTTGTTAAAGCGGCGAATCCGGACCGGTGATAGACTTCATATCGTGGGTAGTGCACCGTTACGGTGTCCCCACAGTATCATCACCGATAGCGGCACCAACTTCACGGCCGATGAGGTCAAATTATGGTGCAAAACATGGGCATCAAGCTCGATTACGCCTCGATCTATCACCCTCAAACCAACGGTCAAGTCGAGCGAGCAAACGGTCTAATCATGAGCGGCATTAAAACCAGACTAGTGCGGTCCCTCAAGGAATCTAACACGCACTGGGTTGAGGAGCTCGACTCCGTACTCTAGGGGCTGCGGACCATGCCAAATCGTACTACCGGATTCACACCATTTTTTATGGTGTCTGGCCTTGAGGCAGTCTTGCCTCACGACATAATACATGACTCACCTCGGCGTGCGCATGTATGAAGAAAGAAGCCGAGCTCGATCGGCGGGAAAGTTTGGACACATTGGAGGAGGAGCGCGGCGTGGCAAAAGCTTCGTTCCGCATTCTATTAACAGCAGGCTCGAAGATATCAAAGCGAGGAAATGCGGGCCAAAGCTTATAACGTTGGCGAACTAGTTCTCGCTGCCGGACAAGAAAAAGGACAAACTCAAGCCCAAATGGGAAGGTCCCTTCATCATCGACCAGGTCCTGAGCGGCGGAGCATACCGTCTGCGAAGCGCATCGGATAACCAACTCGAGCCGAACCCATGGAACGCAGCCCGTCTACGAAGATTCTACGCCTAAGCCCCGGACTCCAAGTTCATCTCTTCCTCCGTCCACATTTTTTATTTTTGTTGTCTTTTATTTCTCTCCTTCCTCCTCCTTCTTCTTGAAGCCTTTAGAGGCTCGTTTGCGCTTTATTCGCACATACTTGATGTGCTGTACGCGCTCACTATACCTGGGGGCTTCTTTACCAGAAGCTTATTTATACGGTCTTCATGCCCAACACATGCGTCAAACTTCCGCATGTACCTTTTATTCACCATTATATGCATCGATATGACTTAAGTTTTGGCCAAGCTGGGTTGCCTGGCTCCTGTGCTTACCCCTACGTTCCCGTTTGTTCGACTAGGTGGTAAAGGGAGCACCTCTGCGATTGTTACTGCCGGGTCAGCCGGATGTGTACCTCGGGGCCCGGGTGAAGCCGAAAGCTAGCGTTCTTAAGGGAATATTCGGTCGGTGAACTGAAAGATGATTTTTAACTATTTACCCATCTGCCCCTAGATGATTTTCTGCTTTCCTAGCAGTTTCGACATGCACTTTAGGGCATGCATCCCAGCGAAAGGAACCCTTAACGGAAATATTCTCCCTGGAAGATGTTTCTTACTATCCATGTAATATAACATAACTAGTTGGGCACTTGTATGATACAGCAATAATGACCCCTACGCCTTGTCTCCATGCATACCCCGGTTCTTATATAACCACGAAGGTATTCGGACACACTCCGGACTATTGGGTCACGAGGTCGGCGAAAAAGGTCATGATGACAAGCGATCTACAATCCGGCTAGAAGACATTTTTCATGTCATATTTTTACATAGTCAACTCAACTCATTGTATTCCTCCTCAATGCCATCTAACAGGCTATCTAATTTACAATCTTGCTGGGAATACTTGGCGGCCAATTCTACTTGGCTGTACACTAAGCTTACAGGGATCTCCTTCTCATCAGGCCCCACAGGTCCGACCTCGGCCATGTGGTTTGGGTCAACAACCGTGTACCGCGTCTTTACCATGGCCCGAGCCTCCTGGCGCCTTGACGGCATGCGAAGTCTTCCATAGTCGGAGCGCCGCCGTGCTCCTTGAAGCCGCTCCGCCCAGCCCCAATGCCTTGAGGCGGGGAGATAGATAGCCACAAGGCTGACCGACGCCTTTCATCACCTGCCGAACTTCGTTCATGCAGGTAGCCGATTCGGGAAGAAGATCACCCGAAGAACTGTGCATCTCCTCCTCGGGGCGACACAGTGAGCAAACCTACATACATGTTTATGTTAGTCGCCTTCCTCGCCGAACTCTTTCAAAGTTCGCTCAAGCACTTACTGAAAATGTCGCGACGAAGCCATCGATTCTCCTTTACGGAGTCAGATAACTAGGCACAAACATCTTTTAGTTCCTCAGCCAGTTTGGTGTTGGCATCTTGGAGGTTATTTTTCTCCTGCCGCACCCTCGTAAGCACGCTCTCGCCGGCCTTTAGCTGGCGCAAGAGTTGTTGCCTGTCCGGATCTAGTCCGGCGCCATCTGCAATATTTTTGTCAGATTTACACACCCGCCGCACTTCATAAACTATTTATCTTTTGAAGCATATATTACCAGAGGGGGTCTCTGTGGCTCCCCCTGTAGCGGCTAGTGCAGCCTCAAGTTGGGCCTTGCATTCTTCAAGCTCCTGGGACAGTCGGGTACTCTTTTTTGTAAGATCCTGCATAACAAATGATCCTTAAATCAGTTATTCTAACTATATTAAGTCCCGGGGGCTACTGGCATATATAACAGCCTAATTTTCTCACCCATATGTCCTTTACATACTGCTCCGTGGCTCTGTCTAGACCATCTTGAGCGGCACGGAGGTGCGCATCTCCCGAATTGAAGGCATTCAAGGCCTCTTGGAGAAACATGTGTCATGAAGAACTGTCCGGCGGCGCCTGTGATTCATGGCGCTCTCCACCTCGGAGTTGGTGGCGGACAATCTGTCGGCATCCTCTGTCGGAGGAGCATCCGACGAATGCCTCGTCTTTCGCCTCCGCTTCTGGACCCGGCTTTGGAGCCTGGCTGGCGGAGGTTCGATTAGCAACCTCTCTGGACTCGATCCGTGGCGCTCTTTTTCCTGAAAAGAGCATCAGCGTTAGTACGCCTTCCCGGAATAAATCCTAGGAACATGGTGACGCGCCATACCGTTGCGGCGGAGTTTCGATCCGGACCGCACTTCTTTTCAGCCTGCGGGGCCATACTGCCCCTTGTTGGCTAGTCGCCGCAAGCTCGGCTTCCTGCCTCGAAGGCACCCCCTGCGAAACACCATTGGTATACGGTGATCAAGAAATTAGCACGGATGGGTCATTATCAGAGTATTGGGACCTCGGTCTCGCCATTACTGCGAGGTGGAAGTATTCCGGTAATCGGCCGTAATGGCAACCAAAGCATTGTCGATGCTAAGTTGGTGGAATACCCCATCGATCAACTCCACCTTTATATCCGGATCCTCTTCGGAGGCGGATCAAGGACCGTTCGGATCCCGGGTTGTGGGGGCGGGCTGTGTATCTTCTCCATAGTCCGGCGCAGTTCTGTGAGAAACCATGAAATGAGATATTTAACCACGGGAACATGGATCGGTCAGGCCACAAAGATGTTTGCTTACCCAGCTTCGAGGATTATTCGAAGAAAACTCCTTCAGTGGATTGACGCGGAGGAAATCCTCCTCCTCCCCTTTATACATGGTAGACAAGGTCTTTACCATTTCGGTGACCGATCCCGGCCCTTTGCGGCCATGGCGGGTGGCATCGTCCTCCCCGTTGAAGTCCCACATGGGGTGGCCCCTATATTGGAGCGGCTGCACTCCCCTCATAATGCAGATTGCCATGACTCCAATCATGGTCAATCCAGCATGAGCCATAATCTTATTCGGCTCATCAAGTAGAGGACATCCGGTCATTTTCCCTCCGAGGGTTACGAGGCGCCCGGCTTAAGCGCTTCTTGAGGAGGAGCATTGCTAAACTCCGGAAGGCCGATCCGAACAGGATCCGGCAGCGGGACGTCCTCCATGTAAAACCATTCCGATGGCCAGTCTTCGGATGCCTTCTTCGGGGTTCCGGATAGATATCCGGTCCCGGCGATTCGCCATAGTTCGGCTCCGCCCACTTGGTATATTGACCCCTCATGAGAACGGGGTACTAGGCAGAATAATCTCTTCCACAACACGAAATGAGCCTCGACGCCCAAGAATAGCTCACAAAGGGCCACGAAGCCCGCGATGTGCAGAATGGAGGCAGGCGTAAAGTGGTGCAACTGGAGGCCGTAGAACTCCAAGAGCCCCCGGAGAAACGGATGGATTGGAAATCCGAGTCCTCTTCCTAGATAAGAGATGAAGCATACCCGCTCTCCTTTAGACGGATCGGGGACACTCTCCGCTTGCTTTCCGCCCTTGTAGGTGGCGAGTCCGGCTCGAACTGGAACCATGAAGGCCGGGGGAAGAAATCCCTTGGTTTGGAGTATAACTAGCTCGCTATGCGGGGTGAGCATCTCTCCCAATTTCCGGGCTGAGGGCTGGGAGCGCCTTGAAGGAGGAGCCACGTCGACCGTCCATGATGGAATGGGCTTTGGTCGAGGCGCTCCGATGAAAGCTTCATGAGGAGGGATGGTGTGACTCAGATCTAGATCCTCGCCCCTTTTATAGGCAGCTCATTTGCGCAGCTAGGGGGGTAAGTGTAAAAATACCCTGGCTTTTCGCATTCGATCAAACACCTGGAAGGTGGCCATTATTGGGCGTAGAAGCCAAGGAGCGCGGCATTTATCAGAAGCCGGACACTATTCGACAAGTATATGGAATTTGGAGAAGAACCCGCCTTGCAATGCCAAAGACAATCAACGTGCCGGACTCATCGTCATTGAAGCCTGGTTCGGGGGCTACTGAGTGAGTCCCGGATTAGGGGGTGTCCGGATAGCCGAACTATCACCATTGGCCGGACTCCTGGACTATGAAGATACAAGATTGAAGACTTCGTCCCGTGTCCGGATGGGACTTTCCTTGGCGTGGAAGGAAAGCTTGGCGATACGGATATGTAGATCTCCTACCATTGTAACCGACTACAGTGTAACCCTAACCTATCCGGTGTCTATATAAATCGGAGGGTTTTAGTCCGTAGGACGAACAACAATCATACCATAGGCTAGCTTCTAGGGTTTAGCCTCCTTGATCTCGTAGTAGATCTACTCTTGTACTACCCATATCATCAACATTAATCAAGCAGGATTAGGGTACTACCTCCATCGAGAGGGCCCGAACCTGGGTAAAAACATCGTGTCCCTTGCCTCCTGTTACCATCCGCCTAGACGCATAGTTCGGGACCCCCTACCCGAGATCCGCCGGTTTTGACACCGACAAACAGTGAACGTTGTTGGGGGTTGGATGAACAGTTCCCTGTGGGGTTGGATGAATAGGACCCCGTGATAGTAGAGGCCGTTGCCGCTGGATGAAGAGGACCCCGATCGAGCCGGTTGGGGGTGGATGAACAGGACCCCGTGGATTGTTGGTTGAACAGTAGCCGGTGGAGGCTAGATGAACAGGACCCTGTGGAGGGCTGGTTGAACAGTAGCTGGTGGAGGCTGGTGATGTCTACTATGCAACTTTATTCTTGTAGACTCGTGTTGGGCCTCCAAGCGTAGAGTTCCGTAGGATAGTAGCAATTTTCCGTCAAGTGGACGACCTAAAGTTTATCAATCGTGGGAGGTGTAGGATGAAGATGGTCACTCTCGAACAACCCTGCAACCAAATACAAGAAATCTCTTGTGTCCCCAACACACCCAATACAATGGAAAACTATATAGGTGCACTAGTTCGGCGAAGAGATGGTGATAAAAGTGTAATATTGATGGTAGAAATATATTTTTATAATCTTAATAAATAAAAACAGCAAGGTAGAAAATAGTAAACAGGCACTGTCAGAGTAAATGACCACGGGTAGCCCAGCCGGCTCCCCCTGGGACTTCTGAAAAAATTACAAGCCAATCAAGCCATCCAACATGCAAGACGCTGGGCCGCCTTCCCCCGGCCGGCTGTCACTCAGGCCGGCTGTCAGGAGGCGGCCCGGCCACAAGACCTACAGGCAGAATGCCGCAAGAGGGCCGGCTTCCACGTAGCCAGCCACGAAAAGGCCGACTCCAAGAAGCCGGCCACCCCACAGGCGGCCAAGGCCGCACCCTCAGAATCTGCACCCACATAACGGTGATGAGACGGGGTGTGGCTACAGTGAAGCCTGCCACCCCCGCATCCCGGGCGCCGCGTGGCTACTGATCGCCCGTCTGGGCAGCCATCACCCATCTGGCGCGGCACTGTTGCCATGTTGACCATGACATCACCAACGACAGCCTGTCAGTACGACCCGCAGGCGGCGGGTCCCTCTGGTCAGAGAGATGCCCGAAGGCGGCTTGGCCTCCCCTAGTCGGCCTGAAACATGGCGGCCTCCCACGGCCGGCTTGTTCCCTCCCTCGAAGGAAGCGCCTCATTAAGGAGACAAGACAAGGTGAGGCTACAGTGATCGCCGCCAAGGCGGCGGCACTGTAGCCATGCTTACCTTGACAAAGCCCTCGTCATCAAGATTGAGGCAATAGTAACCAGCCCCCGACAAGGCCCTCAACGGTGGGGCCAGCCTGTCGACCAAGAAGCCGGCAGCCGACGGGACCCACTAGTCGGCGGGCCCCAGCGGCCGGCGGAGAAGCCGGCGAGCACAGACACAGACGGCTAAGGCGCACGCCCAGCCGGATTACCATTGTACCCCTGGGGGGTAGGCCTATATAAACCCCCCAGGGCACCCATGCAAAGGATTGATCTCTTAGAGTTTAGAACACCACATAGAGAGAGGAGGAGAGCTAGCCGTGCCTTTCTTCTTCCTTTCACCGAACAGCTCAACTAGCCTCTTGTAGCCACTTGTTCATCTAGTGATCATGCGGAGACCCCTTGAGCAGCGATGGGGTGTTATCTCCACGGAGAGCCCCGAAGCTGGGTAAGATTCGCCGGCGTGCATGTCTTTGCCTCATCCCGTTTCCAGGCACCGGCGGCGTCTTATTGGCTCCCACGATGATAAGCCACCCATTGGCATATGTCGCACCTACCACCCGACATTTGGCGCCCACCATGGGGCCAGGTGCACCGTCGTCCGGAGACCTGTTCTGGAACCCTCTTCCTCCCCTGCGGGCGTAGCCAGCCCGGCAAGCCCGATGGCGCTTGCCCGGCCGCTGCAAGGCGTCGGCTGACGCTTCTTGGCGGCGAGCTGCCTCGCCGACCTTCTTGGCGAAGCTCGCATCTCCAGCGAGCCCGAATCCGACGCGGGCACAGGCTGCCTCGAGAGCCACCTCACCAGCCTCCTCGACCAACTCCACGTCTCCAGCGAGCCGGCTGTGGATTTGGAGTCGGTTGGCTCCACCGACCCGATCCTTGTCCACTCCGACACAGCATCGCTCGACGCTTTCCCCACCAACGTCGTGGTCTTCAACGACCCGCTCCCCCAAGCCGACAACTGCGGCAGCGCCATCATCGAGGTGCTGGTCATTAGTCACGACGGCCCCTCTGGCGAGAACGCCCACGACGCCCTGCAAGCGGCGCTGCACGACCTGTCCGCCCCTCTCCCGGCTGACACCGACGCCGAGGAGCTGGAGGCGCACCGCCTCGCCCTCCACGTGGAGGGCCGGAGGATAGCCTCCATGAGACGCCTCACCGAGGCCCACCAGCGCGAAGTCGACCGCGCCGCCTTCGGCACGCCGCCTCCAGAAGGGCCGAGCCGAATCGGCTTTGTCAAGAAACGCGGCGCGGCCATCGCCGACAGGCTGGGAGTGGACCGCCCCGTCTACGCCACGCCCCTCGAGAACCTGCGGGCCGCCCAGGCGGCCGTAGAAGAGCTGAACGGGCTAGGGCCCGACGAGCTCCCCTATATGGCTAGGCGCATCCAGCAGCTGATTGGCGCGGTCGTAGAGCGGCAAGAAGTCAGCGCCCGCGCCGAAAGCCCTCCCCCGTGCCGAGAGCACGGCGCAACGTCACGCACGTCGACTGTGGGAAACGCCCGCGCACGGCGAGAAAAGGAGCCGCCTGCTAGCCGCAACCGAACCCGGATCTCCATCGAGCACGACGCAGAAGGACATCCTCGAGCCGTGGAGCGGCGAGGCAACCCGCCCCCTCCTTCATCTCGCGGGGAAAGATATCCCATCCCGCCGCCTGTGACACATCCGACTCTCAGCGGCCGACTAGGCCACCGCGAAGGAGTCGGCGAAAACGACGCCCGGCACCGGATCGACTGCCTGGCGCGATCCCTGGCGTTGGAAGAAGAAGGCGATGTCTGGCCGCCTTGCTTTGGCCCCCGCATCCGCGACAAGTCCTTCCCAAAAGGGTTCTCGCTCCCAAGAGACATGCCCAAGTACAACGGCTCCGTGAAGCCGGAGGATTGGCTGATCGACTACTCTACCGCCGTCAGCATAGCGAACGGCAACAGGCGCGTTGCCGTGAAATATGTGCCCCTCATGCTTCAGGGCACGGCGCGAACCTGGCTCAACAGCCTCAAGCCGTACAACATCAACAGCTGGCTAGACTTCACCGAAGCCTTCATCCGCAACTTCACCAGCACCTACAAGCGGGCTCCCAAGCCCAGGCAGCTCTCCTTGTGCGTACAAGGACCCACTGAGTCGACTCGCGACTACCTCACGCGCTGGGCCGAGCTCTGCAACTCCTCCGAGGGGGTGCACGAGGTTCAAGCCATAGAGTACTTCACTGCCGGGTGCCGAGAAGGCACCCTCCTTGCTACAAGCTTCTCTGCGGCGAGCCGACTACCCTTGACGAGCTACTAGTCATAGCCGACAGTGCATACCGCCGACTCCTCGATGAAGACTGAGCTCCGGGTAGGCGCGCCTTGGAAGGTACTCAACCCGGCTCCCAAAGCGTCGGTTGGCGACTCTGGCCGGCGTCCGTGCAAACGACAACAAGCGCAAAGGCCCAATGCCGCTTCCGGCCGGTCGGCGGTGGCCACCGTCGAAGACGAGCAACCCGAGCGGCCAGCGCCCAAGAAGCGAAGAAGCGGCAGGCGGCTTGGCGGCGGCTTTCTCCTACGAGCAAGCCCTCGACGCCCCATGCAAGTTCCACAGCGGCACGAAGCCATCCAACCATACAACCCGGAAATGCCACTCGCTCACCCGGATCACCAAAGGCCAAGGGCTGGTGCCGCCTCCGCCAACTGGACAACCGCCGCCGGCTCCCCAACAGCCGGCCGCTCGACCAGCTGTCGGGACCGTCCAAGACGAGTTCCCCAACGAGCATGCCGCCTACGTCGTCTTCACCAGCCAGCCCGAAGACCGGCGCAGCCGGCGCCGACAGCACCAAGAAGTCAACGCGGTCGCCTCCAACAACCCCGAGTACATGCACTGGTCAGAGAAGCCTATCAGCTGGAGCCGGGCCGACCACCCAGTGGTGATGCCGTAGCAACCCTAGCAACGGACAGGCTTGCTGCCTGATTCTCCCACGTACTGATAGACGGCGGGAGCAGCATCAACATCCTGTACCGAGACACCATGGAGAAGCTGAACATCAAGGCCAAGCACCTCACGCCAAGCCGGACCGTGTTCCATGGCATCGTGCAGCCCTGTCCTGTTCACCAATCGGCAAGATCAAGTTAGATGTTCTCTTCGGAGACAAGGATCACTTCCGCCGAGAAGCAATCTGGTTTGAAGTGGTGGACCTTGAGAGCCCCTACCATGCACTGCTTGGCCGGCCTGCTCTGGCCAAGTTCATGGTTGTACCCCACTACGCCTACCTCAAGATGAAGATGCCGAGTACCAAGGGCATCCTCACCATAGCCGGCGACTACAAGAAATCCTCCGAGTGCTTGCAATAGCGGTCGGCTGGCCAGAATCCCTCGTAATTGGCCGAAGAGAAGAAGATCTGCTGGACGAGTCGTGGCCATGGCGACAAGCAGCCAATACATCCCGACCCCAAGGAATGTGACGCTCAAGGTTCCTTCCAGCCGACCAAGGAAACAAAGAAGATACCTCTGGACCCAGAGCACCCGGAAAGGTTTGCCGTCATTGGGCCAAACCTGGACAGTAAATAGGAAGGCGAGCTCGTCGATTTCCTCCGTGAGAATCGGGACATTTTCGCATGGTCCCCCAAGGACATGCCGGGTGTTCCGAAGGAATTCGCCGAGCACAAGCTACACGTCCGAGCAGACGCAAAACCAGTCAAGCAGCCCCTCCGCCGGCTGTCGGAGGAGAAAAGAAGAATTGTAGGAGAAGAGATAGCCCGGCTCCTGGCGGCCGGCTTCATAATGGAGGTGTTCTTTCCGTAGTGGCTTGCCAACCCGGTGCTCGTTCTGAAGAAGAATAACAAGTGGCGCATGTGTATAGACTACACCAGCCTCAACAAAGCCTGCCCCAAAGATCCCTTCGCCCTGCCAAGGATTGATCAAGTGATAGACTCCACAGCCGGATGCGAGCTGCTGAGTTTCTTGGATGCTTACTCAGGCTACCACCAGATAAATTTGGACCCAGCTGACCGTGAAGACCGCCTTCATCACGCCATTGAGCTTTACATTGCGACTATGACATTCGACGAGAAATGCTGGTGCCACTTTTCAGCGTTGCATGCAGAAATGCCTCCTCAAGCAACTCGGCAGAAATGCCCACGTCTATGTAGACGATATCGTGGTGAAGACGGAGAAGTGCAGCACTTTGTTAGAAGACCTCAAGGAAACATTTGAGAACCTGCGCCGGTTTCAGATCAAGCTCAACCCCGAGAAATGCGTGTTCGGAGTGCCAGCCGGCCAGCTCCTAGGCTTCCTGGTCTCTGAACGAGGCATTGAATGCAACCAAGTGAAGATCAAAGCCATTGAGAGAATGGAGATCCCCACCAAGCTGTGAGACGTCCAGAAGTTTACTGGGTGCCTGGCCTCCCTGAACCGCCTCATCAGCCGGCTTGGAGAAAAGGCTCTCCCACTCTACCGACTCATGAAGAAAACCTCTCACTTCGAGTGGAACGACCAAGCTGACCAAGCTTTTCACGAGCTGAAGAAGATGCTTGCCACGCCGCCTGTCTTGGCGGTGCCGACTAAGAAAGAGCCCATGCTCCTTTATATTGCCGCCACCAGCCGGGTGGTCAGCGCCATCATCGTGGTCCAGCGCCCAGAAGAAGGCCGAGCTCAGCCAGTCCAGAGGCCAGTCTACTACTTAAGCGAAGTACTGTCCACCTCGAAAAAGAACTACCCGCATGACCAGAAGATGTGCTATGGCGTGTACTTCGCTGCCAAGAAGCTGAAGCCCTACTTTCAATAGCAATCCATCACGGTCGTATGCACCGCCCCGCTCGCCGAGATCATAGGCAGCCGGGACGCATCCGGTCGGGTGGCAAAATGGGCCATTGAGCAGGCCCCATACACGATCTTCTACCAGCCTCGCACCGCCATCAAGTCCCAAGCATTGGCCGACTTCCTCGTCGACTGGGCCGAGACCCGATTACTGCCGCCGCTCCGAGTCCACTCATTGGCGGATGCACTTCGACGGGTCCAAGATGCGCACCGGCTTGGGAGCCGGCATCGTCCTCACCTCTCTCAAAGGCGACAAACTCAGATACACGTTGCAAATCCACTTTGCCGCCTCCAACAATGTGGCCGAGTACGAGGCGCTCATACACGGACTCCGGCTAGCCAAAGAGCTCGGCATCCGCCGGATCCTGTGCTATGGCGACTCGGATTTGGTGGTCCAACAGTCATCTGGCGACTGGGACACCAAGGACGCAAACATGGCAAGCTACCGCTTCCTCGTTCAGCAAATCAGCGGCTACTTCAAAGGATGCGAGTTCCTCCACGTGCCACGGGCCGACAACGAGCAAGCGGATGCCCTGGCACGAATAGGCTCAACCCGACAAGCTATACCAACCGGCGTCTCTCTCCAACGCCTCCTCAAGCCATCTATCAAGCCGTCTCCAGAATCCGACTCCATCTTCGTGCCGCCTAACCCCGACGCAACCGGATCCGGCTTGGGGAGCCAAGCAGGCGGCCCGTGGACTTCGATAGGCGGCTCGGGGACTGCCATAGTCGCACCCGGCCCGGGGACTTCAGAACCCGGCCCGGGGATTACGGTAGTCGGCCCGGGGACTGCATCAACACCACAAGCGCTGGCCAATTCCAGCTCATCACCACCCAGCCCACCCGCCCTGGTTGCAGTAGCCGTGTTGGCTATAGAAGAAGTCACAGCTCCATCATGGGCTCAGCCCATCCTCCACTTCCTGGTAAACAGAGAACTGCCGGTGACGAGATCGCGGCAAGACAAGTCCAACGCCGGCCGGAGCATATACAATTGCTAACGAAGAGCTCGTCGACGCAGTGTCACTTTGGAGTCTTCCAACTGCGTCGAGCCGGAGAAGGGCATAGCAATCCTCAAGGACATTCACCAAAGGCGAATCACGCGCCACCACGCAGCCTCAAGATCCCTCGTTGCAAAAGCTTTCCGCCATGGATTCTTTTGGCCGACTGCCTTGGACGACGCCAAGGAGTTGGTCAAACATTGCAAAGCCTGCCAAGTCTTCAGCTCCAAGCAACACCTGCCAGCTTCAGCACTCAAGACCATTCCCCTCACCTGGCCTTTTGTCGTCTGGGGACTGGACATGGTGGGCCCATTCAAGACGGCGCGTGGCGGCATGACACACTTGCTTGTCGGTGTGGATAAATTTACCAAGTGGATCGAAGCAAAGCCGATTAAGAAGCTGAACGGGCCGACTGCCGTGACATTCATCGCAGACATTACATCTCGGTACGGCGTGCCACACAGCATCATCACCGATAACGGCACGAATTTTGCTAAGGGAGCTTTGGCACGTTTCTGCGTGACGCAGGTCATCCGACTGGACCTAGCGTGCGTTGCCCACCGCAGTCAAACAGCCAAGTTGAGCGAGCCAATGGCCTCATCCTTTCCGGCATCAAGCCCCGACTGGTCGTGCCGCTGGAGCGTTCGGCCGCCTGTTGGCTCGACGAACTGCCGGCCGTCCTCTGGAGTCTGCGCACTACCCCAAACAAGTCAACCGGCTTCACTCCTTTATTCCTTGTATATGGTGCCGAGGCTGTCATCCCAAACGAGATCGAGTTAGACTCGCCTCGGGTGACCATGTACACGGAAGTAGAGGCCAAAGAAGCACGAGAACACGGCGTCGACCTGCTGGAAGAAAGTCGGCTGTTAGTCCTCAGCCGGTCCGCCATCTACTATAGCCGAAAGGTCAAGCCAAGATCCTTTCAAGAGGGCGACCTTGTGCTCCGGCTGATCCAGCGAACCGCCAGCCAGCACAAGCTCTCGGCCCCTTGGGAAGGCCCCTTCGTCATCAGCAGAGCATTGGGAAACGACTCCTACTACCTAATCAACGCACGCGAAGCGAAGGCGCGAAGAAGAGAAGATTCTGGCAAGGAGTCGGAACGACCATGGAACGCCAACCTCCTCCGAAGATTTTACAGTTAAATGAAGTATGTATCACGCTACCTTTTGTACTAAGTATGAGACAACGGGCCCCCCGAGGAACACTCGGGGACTGCCACCTTTTATCTATGAATGACGAGTATCATGCTTATGATTTTGTCATTACACTTTTTCTCCTCGTCTGGCACCGGGTTCGACTAGTCGGCCCAGGGACTGGCCGCCATGAGTTATATTCAAAGTTCCACCTGCAGTCAGACAAGTAGTGTGCCGGCACCCAAGCCCTCTCTTGTCAAAAGCCGCAGCTCGAAGAACCGACTGTCCGGCTGGCAAGAGTCAAAGGCAGGAAAGGATGCCCACACGAAAAACGGCTAAGGACTAACGAACTTATATAACAAAAGCCGGCTTCCTCACATTGCCGACCGGCTACCGAGTAAGCCGGCCGGACTTCATTCCACCTGCCACAATCCAAGAAAGCTCAAGTACTTGCCTTCCCACAAATAGCCAAGTTCCTCCCCAGCCACAGGCAGAGCATTTGTTAATTTGGGAAAAGGCTAATCAAGGGAACGCGGCAAAGGAAACATCCTAAGGATAAAAAGCACATTCAAATGGAAGCCAAACACATGCATAATTATATTTACACAAAAGCCTTCGAAAGGCCAGCATTCAACATAGTTTGAATACACCCCCAGTGGGTGGAACTGCGCAAATTTAATAAAAGATGTTCAAGGAGCAACAGCAGGAAAGAAAGAGCGGCAGATCGGGCCAAGGGAGCAACAGGCGAGTCGGGCAGGTCAGCGGAGGCGGCAGTGCCGGCTGGAGGAGTGGCCGGCTGGCGAGTCTCGGCCTGATCATCACCCCTGGCAGGCGGCGCGCTCGCGCATGCCTCGTTGCTGGAAGCACGATCAGGCTGAAGCTGGCTGGTCGCTTCGCCGTCGGGCACGACGTCTTCGCCGCCCTCCTCTTCTTCGTCTTCATTTCGTTGCTGGAAGCGATCTCCTCCGCCGAGTCCTCGCCTTCCGCCGGGTTCAGCCCGAACCATTCCTCCGACTGGGCGACACTGTTGTCATTCACTTCAGGAGCAAAAATGCTGGTGTCGGTGTACTCGGCGATAGCCGAGGCGCGCTGGATGATAGCCGGCCGCACCGCCACCAGCTCCTCGTCAACCTCCTGCCTCCAAGTGCTCAGCTGGCGCAAGCTCAGCCTAGGATACCAGGCCCGGACGAACTCCAACACCCGCCCGGCACCGGACCGAGCAGCGGAAGCCTTCCAGGCCCTGAAGCGGCCAACCGCAACCTCCAGCCGGTCAGCGATCCGACCGGGGTACGAGGATCACCTCGCCGGGCCAGAGAGCGGCTAGCACTTGCGCCCCGGCACGCTGAAGCCGGCGGAGCATGCGGTGAGCCGGCTGCAGCTGGGCCTGGATCGCCAAAAGTTGCTCCTTAAGCGTTTGGCTGGCGTCTGGCGCGATCTCAACCCCCGCTTGCCGGCGTGTCTCGCGGTGGGCCTTGATGGCTTGGCTGGCGGCGACAGAGTAACCAGGGAAGTAATCTGCGTGAAGAACAAAGAAACATCACAAAAATCAGAAGATGAACAAGAGGGCAAGGAGCAAGCAAAGAGGTGAAAAGGAAGGCGTCTTACCATCGATCAGATCCTCAACCCGTCGATAGCCCTCGCTCAGCGCTTGCCTCGCTTCAGCCCAGCCTGCCGCCTCGGTCTCGAACTCGGCCTTAAGGGCGGCCTCGCTGTCCTGCGCCTTCTTCAGGGCCGCCTTATGGTTCTCCTCCTGGTCGGCCAGTCTCTTGGCCAGCGGTCGCATTCACAGGCCAAGGCGCCACTCGGCCTCCTTGGCGCGAAGAGGCGATGCAGGTCCCACCGAGCTACTCCCTCAAGTCAGCATTAGTCTCTGCAAGCATGGAGAAAAAGGAAAAAAGCGATAAGGAAGAAGTCGTCAGGGAAGATCCGACCCGGCTGCTCAGCAGTCGGCCCGAATCTCGGGGACTACACCCAGTGGTCTTGTTGTGGCCGCCCCACATGAGACAAAAGAAACAAAGTACTCACTCCGGCTGTTCGTCAGGTCGGCAGCCTTTTGGCTCTGCTCCTGGGCCTGGGAGTTGAAGGCAGCCACGCGGAGATTGTGATACTCCTGGAAATCAGACGAAGTGCAAATAAGAACGAGATTGCCGCCAAAGCCTGCTAAGAAGTTCCAAGCCGCCTGCTCAGCAGCCGACTCGAAACTCGGGGACTACACCCAGTGGGTGTGCTGACGCGCCCCCACGGAAGAAATCAAAAAAGAAATCGACCAAGGCCAGAAGACTCGCCCGGATGACCGTGCGCGTAGCGAGGAACTCCTAGGTGTACCGTTGCAGCGAGGCGGCTTGGGTCTGAAGCCGGCGTCAGACCTCCTGCGCCGCCACATTCACCTCGGTCGTCCCGCCGCTGGGCGTCCACTCGGACGTGCTAGCGCTGGCCGCCTCCAGGTCCTGAGCCGTCGAGCTGGCGCTTGCAGCTCTCTGCGGCTCCGGCGCCGAGGACGCCTCTCCCGTGCGCCGAGGACGCCTCTCCCGTGCGCCCGCAATGCGGCGAATGCACCACAATATCCGCCCCCGCCGCCGATTCGCCACCGGGCCGGCTGCTCAGGCGTCGCAGCAGGTCGGCCGCCTTGGCCTGCTCGGTCGGCGCCCGGTATCGTGGCGCCTCCCGAGATAAATCACGTTGTCCTCCCTCCTCTCCATCACCGGCTGGTCGCGGTCGGCTTCCTCCGATGGAGGCACGGGGATATCAGGAGCCACGGCGCGAAGAGGAATGACGACCTGTGGAGGTTGATTGCGTAGAGCCTCCGCCTCCCTCTCCGTGGCCGCGGCTTCCGCCTGGGCCTTGGCCGTCGCGTCGGCTTGCGCCTCGGCCGACTTCTCTGCCGCCTCCTGGACGGCCCTCCGCTCCGCCGCTTCCCGCTCCTCCCGCACCTCCTGCGCATTCCGCTCCATTGCCTCCATGAGGTCGGCGCGGGGATCCATGCGGCGGGAATTCAAAGACCCTCCCGTCGGTCCGACTATGGAGGCGGCGTCAACCCGTTCAAGGGAAAGCGGCGCCCTGTTCAGCAAATCAAGAAGATGGCTTAGATGAGCACCAACCAAAGAAGACAACAGAAGTACAAGACACCTAATACGTACGCCGAGACCGCTTGTGGCTGCTTCACCACCTTGAGGAAGCGGGCCGCTTTCACGGACGCCTCGTCCCGCTTGGTCGCCGCCGCGGAGCTCTTGGGTTTTTTCGGCCGGCTGCCAAAGAGACCCGGCCCGGCCCGATGCTTTTGCGCGCCACCCCGAGCAGCTGGCGCGTCAGAAGGTCCCGCGCCTTGGTGATCGGCCGCCGGCGGGCGGCGTGGGATGGCCTCGGCTTCGTCATCATCCGGCCAGTCCCCGAAGCCGGCCGTGAGCTCGGGGCCTTTGCCTCTCGCCGGCTCCGACCACCACGGCGTCGTCCATGGCGGCCGCCCCAGATCCGGGTCGTCCGGGGTAAATCCATGGTGCGGTCGGCCATAAACTGGCGCTCCGGCCCTGCGGCCCCGGGCGCCGGTCGAAGAAGGGGGCTCTGCTCAAAGACAAAGCCGACTAGTCAAGAGTCGGCCATCGGAAGCCCGGCAGCAAAAGAAGAAGAAAGTAAGGAAAACTCACCACAGGCGGGGGATCAGCCCGAGAATATGGCGCCTTGCCATACTGCCACTCCTCAGCGAGTTTGCAGTTGGAGATGTAATTCACCATATAAGATACCTCGTCACGAGGCATCTCTCTGGTGCTTTCGGTAAGCGGCCGTCGAAGCGGCCGCTCATCTGGCAGATCATGTGCGGCCGGCTTTGAAGCGGGAGCACCCGGCGCTCCACGAAGGCGGCCACCAGGTCGGCCCCCACCAAGCCCTTCGATTGGACCATCACTCGGAGCCGGGTGACGGCGGCGTTCCCGGCCAAGGAGAGCGACTCGGCTCAGAAGGACCAAGACGGCTGCCTCCCAGGCGGCGGGCCGGCTGCGTCAGCCGGCAGATTCAAGTAGTCGCCTTGCGAGGCAACATTCTTCACGTAGAAGTACGATTGCTGCCAGAGCTTCACCGACTGGATCAGCGGGATAGGCGGAAAGGGGTTGTTGTCGGTCGTCCTCCGCTTGGCGATGAAGGCGCCACAGGGGGCGGGCACACCCGCGGAAATGGTGCAGAGCTTGCACTGGAAGAACTCCCCGAAGAGCTCAAGGGTGGGGAGCAACCTTAGAAAACCCTCGCACAGGGTGACGAAGGACGGCAGCAGCATCACCATGTTGGGCGTGAGGTGATGCGGCTGGAGATTGTAGAACTCGAGGAAGGAGCGGAAGAACCCGCTTGCCGGCAGGCCGAGGCCACGCAGGCAGTGCAAGCAGAAGATGACCCGCTCACCCCCCTCTGGCGCCGGCGAAATCTCCGCCTCCGGCGCGAGGCGGGTCTTCACGAGGTCCTCGCCCGGCAGCCACCGCGTCTTGCGAAGCCAATTGATGTGGTCTTCATGGACGTTGGAGCCATCCCACTTGCTAGACAGCGCCATGGGAGCAAGAGGAAGGAGAGAGGCGCGGCGGCGGAGAGCACTGCCACGCAGCGGAGGAACCGTGGCGAGCCAAGATAGTTCGTGGTGGAACGACGCGGTGGTGAGTGCGCTGCGGCAGCGTAAGAGCGAAGAAGGAAGTAGAGGAAAGAGAGGAGCAAGGGCGAGCGTGCAAGCCTCTGCCGCTCCCCCTCCTCCACCTACTTATAGGCTCGGGCGGCGGAGCCAAGGAGGCGAGGCGTGGGGGAACGTGGGATTAACTGCACCCACTCCCCCCATGTCCCGCGATTATTACGCCCTAAAGGCGTCTTTGAAACCGCCCTTGAGGAAGCGGCGGTCCGTTGAACGCATGAGAGGATCCGCCCGTGGGCGAGGCGTGGTTTGGTGGGCCCGGCCTGCAGCAGCGATCCCGTCGGCGTGGGCTGGCGAGCCTTCACAGCCACGTGGCCTTGCAGGGGTGGCGCGTGGTCAGCAGCATGAATCGGCTCGCGTTCTCTCCTTCTAGCTGCAAAGCTTCTCGAAGACGGCGCACCCATTCAAGACCGGCTCCTAGCTGCCGGCTCCTCAGGATAGGAAGCTGATCGAGCTTCTCGTCCTCCTTTCGACCTCGAAGCCCAATCAGCTTCGGAGACTACTGTCGGAGTAAATGACCACGGGTAGCCCAGCTGGCTCCCCCTGGGACTTCTGAAAAAGTTACAAGCCAACCAAGCCATCCAACATCCAAGACCTTTGGGCGCCTTACCGCCGGCGGTATCACTCAGCTGGCTGTCGAGGCTGACCCGGCCCCCAAGACCTCTGAGGCGAAGAAGGCGCCAAGAGGCGGCTTCCATGTAGCCGGCCCGAAAAAGGCCGACTCAAGAAGCCGGCACCCTTGAGCGCCAAGGCCGCACCCTCAGAATGTGCACCCGCATAACGGTGATGAGGCCAGGCGTGGCTACAGTGAAGCCTGCCACCCTGCATCCGGGCGTGAGCGCGTGGCTACGATCGCCGTCACGGGCAGCCATCACCCGTCCGGCGTAGCACTGTTGCCATGTTGACCATGACATCACCCACGACAGGCTGTCAGTACGAATCACAGGCGTCAGGCCCCTCCGGTCAGAGAGATGCCCGAAGGCGGCTCGGCCTCCCCTAGTCGGCCTGAAACATGGCCGGCCTCCCACAGCCGGCTTGTTCCCTCCCTCGAAGGAAGCGCCTCATTAAGGAGACAAGACAAGGTGAGGCTACAGTGATCGCCGCCAAGGCGGCGGCACTGTAGCCATGCTTATCTTGACAAAGCCCTCGTCATCAAGATTGAGGCAACAGTAACCAGCCCCCGACAAGGCCCTCAACGGTGGGGCCAGCCTGTCGACCAAGAAGCCGGCAGCCAGCGGCACCCACTAGTCGGCGGGCCCCAGCGGCCGACGGAGAAGCCGGCGAGCGCAGACACTGACGGCTAGGGACCGCGCCCACCCGGATTACCATTGTACCCCTGGGGGGTAGGCCTATATAAACCCCCAGGGCACCCATGCAAAGGGCTCATCTCTTAGAGTTTAGAACACCACATAGAGAGAGGAGGAGAGCTAGACGTGCCTTTCTTCTTCCTTTCACCGAACAGCTCAAGGAGCCTCTTGTAGCCACTTGTTCATCTAGTGATCATGTGGAGACCCAGCAGAGCAGCAGTAGGGGTGTTATCTCCACGGAGAGCCCCGAAGCTGGGTAAGATTCGCCGGCGTGCATGTCTTCCCCTCATCCCGTTTCCAGGCACCGGCGACATCTTATTGGCTCCCACAATGATAAGCCACCCGTTGGCATATGTCGCACCTACCACTCGACAGGCACAAAAACGATATTACAATGCTTGAAAATGAGGCCTAGGGTCCGTAATTTCACTAGTGCAATCTCCCAACAATGCTAATATAATTGGATCATATAACCATCCCTCAAAGTGCGATGAAGAATCACTCCAAAGTTCCTATCTAGCGGAGAACATAAGACGGAATTGTTTGTAGGATATGAAACCACCTCAATGCTATTCTTTCCGATCAATCTATCCTAGAGTTCATACTAAAGTAACACCAAGCTATTCTTGAATTTTTTTCAAAACTGTGATATATTTTATAGCATTTTCGGAAACTATATGATGTAATGAAAAAAAACCAAAACTAGTAGCCCGTCGGCCATCTTTAGGCCGAAGTAGGGCTTTTACCAAAGCTAGGCAGTAAGGGCTTTCGGCCAAAGCTAGGCGAAGTAGGAGTTTTCGGCCATCATTAGGCGAAGTAGAGCTTCGGCCAAAGCTAGGCGAAATAGACTTTGGTCAACTCTGGGCGAAAAGTACTACTTGATCTCATGTAGGCGAAGTTGCATATTTCGTGCTGAAATGTTTCCGCCACCCCTTCCGCCACCCGTTTCCGCCAACCCCTTCCCGCCATATGTTCCCGCCACCCGTTTCCGCCAACCCCTTCCGCCATATGTTCCCGCCACCCGTTTCCGCCAACTCTTTCCGCCTTATTTTCTCCTCTGTATCTATAAAACCCCTTGATGAAGGTGGATAAGCATTCGGTGTAGTGTAGTCGAGATGTCCCATTATCCATTCGATCGTAGTTTTCACCCTGGGATGAGCAGCACTCTTCCGAAGTCTAGTTACCGATTTCGGGATGGACAATAGGATAGTTCCATGGGACGAACTCACGGTAGTGACACCATAATGAATGAGTTGGCTCACCAATTACGTGAAGTGCGGGTGGCACAGAAAGGACCTATGAGGAGGTACGTCAAGAACTTCTTAGGTTGCATGAAAGGTGGAAGAAGGTAGTGGAGCGAAGAGTGAAACTTTCGGAAGGACTGCAGCAAAGAATACATTTTATGGACTGAGGAGAGGCGAGGACGGCGAAGATATCTTCATGCCGCCGCTTCCGGGTTCTGCATGATCGAAGGGCAAGAGTTACGCATCGTCCAAAGGCAAGACTTACGCATCCTCGAAGGGCAAGAGTTCTGCATCCAGCAAGGGCAAGAGTTCTGCATCGACGGAGGGCAAGAGGACCGCGCATCGTCGAAGGGCAAGAGGGCTGCATCAACGGAGGATGACGATGATGACTTCATGTAGTATGTAAGATGTATTCCAGTTTGTATTGTATTATTGTAGGGCATTATGTTCTATCTGAATTTCATTTTGTAGTATGTAAGATGTATTGCACAAGTTCAGCCGCACCGTTTAATTCAGATGTACTTGTATCTTAATTATTGGTTGTAATCTATTTGGAAATGTAACTGGAATAAGAATGCGAATTAATATTAATATGTCTCTCGCATACATAAAACAATATATGTCTCCTGTTCAGATAGAAGGAAGTGCGATAGTAACATAGATAATGAGTCATACATAGATAATAAGCATATGCGAATAGTCCGAAACTAACATAGATAATGAGTCATACATAGATAATAAGCATATCACTGCGGGGACGGCGACGAGTCTGGGTCTTCCTCGGCGAGGACGGAAGGCGATAAGCGCTGAGGCGTTGGACGAGGCTCGCGATAACCACGACCATAGTTAACCTCGTCTGTCACGGTCTGTGTCTCCTGCGTCGGTGGTGGTGGTGGAGTGTGTAACACTATCTGCGAGAAGCCATAAATGTTTGTAGCATGGTCATCATCCTCGCGGTCGCCCTCAAAGTAATCAGCACCACCACTAAGGATGGGTGACTGCTCTGAATGCATGAACGGTTGCGACAGGTTGCCGCTGCGGTAAAGTAAAAACTTGTAAAATTGATACAAATGCATGAGCGATTACTACTCTGTTCAAAAGAATGTAGTGAGTAGGGTTACCTAGTTCCATCTGCCGATGCCGTAAGAGCTCCACGGCTCAAGGAGGTGGCTCATGCCGATGGAGCTCCCTGGCTGTAAAGGAGGTGGCTCATTCCGAGAAGAGCTCCACAGGCTGTGAAGGAGGTGGCTCATGCCGGGAAGAGCTCCCTGCTGTGAAGGATGAGGTTCTGCACGGTGCATGTAAGGTCGTGGTTGTGAGCGTTGCACGTAGGGTCGTGGTTACGAATCTTTGTCTGAGAGGGGCGTGGCGGACGATGTCTTTGGAGGAGGAAGTGCAACATCCGAAGACCGTCTACACGTAACAGCAGCGTAAATCCCGCGTAGCTTGTCATCAAGACGCCTCAACCATGAGACGCCCTCTCGCGGTGGGATAGTTTCTCCCCTCTGAAAGCGCCGCATTAAAGCGGAAACCTCCTCTCGCTCCTGTACTGTCAAGTCACCCTATAGATGAAGAGTTAACCAATTATATCCTCGTTGTATGATAGACACCACGAATAGACACCCAAGCGAATATGTCCAGATTAACAAAAGACTCAACATATAAGAACGAAGGCATTTACCGCGTGGTGTCTGGTTCCCTAACAGAGGCTTGGGTACATATCGCTGGTGAGAGGGCTTCGATCTGATCGAGGAGCAGGTGATGGAACCAAGTAGATCCTTGTTGTATGCCGTAACGCTGCAGATACAACCCGAACATTTCCAGATTAAAGGCCGACCCTCACCCGGTGTATTTGTCGCATGCGGTAGTCCATTCGTGAACGTAAGGGGTAATGCTCTTAAGCCAAGAATCCATGGACTTGTTTCCTCCTAGGCGACTTTCCCTGATATTGACATCGCGATACATAATTAGGTATATTATGAATGCATAGTGACAACTAAAATAGTATTAGTACTTACTTGTGCACGTGCTCTGGCAACTGTGGAATTTTTGGAATCTCAGGCTCTTGATATAGACCGAACTGTCTCATTACTCTATGAAGAGACATCTCCTCAACCGTCACATCGAACACCAACTTGGCCTTGGTCATCCAAAAATGCCGATCTCTAGTGCACAATCCGAAATACCAACCGAGTACCTCGATGATATAGCCTCGGCCCGAGTATGGCTCCCAGATAACTTGATCCTCGTGCAAACTATCAAACTGCGCCATGAAGGACGGGTAGCATCCCCTAACCTCGACTATCGCAAACTGTCTCGTGCATGACAACAAATAAGCATTAGTAATACTAATGAATGGCAAAAATAATTGAATTAATTGTTACTTAATATGAAAGTACCTCTCATTTGTGCCCAAACAGAACCCATAGTAGGTAAATCGCCGATAGCGAGCACATAAGCCCAGCTAAGTCCTCCA
Source organism: Aegilops bicornis (assembly GCA_021605145.1). Lineage (NCBI taxonomy): Eukaryota > Viridiplantae > Streptophyta > Magnoliopsida > Poales > Poaceae > Aegilops > Aegilops bicornis. Next base: position 260,962,398 of record CM038675.1, read on the forward strand.
AACCAAAAGGTTTATCAATGTAGACATAGGGTCGTCCAATAGGGAATCTCTCGTATGACCAGAGCTGCAACAATAATGGACATCCAACAACACCAGATTTTCTAGACTTCAACAAGCAAGCTTTGCACAGGCCTCAGACGTAGCCGCTAACACAGCAGTAACCAAAACTCCTCTCAGAGAATATCTGCGGGCAACGTCGTCGGCTATCTCTCGTGCAATACCTATGAGTCGTGCATCGACGGTGGTCACGTGGTTCTCCGTAAACATCGTCTTGCCGAACAGCCAAAGAATATATGCCTCTAGGGACCGGTCAATCTGTGCCTCCGAGCAACTCAACATCGGGATGTCCCTAACGAGACAATCTACATAAAAAGCGTAATAATTGTATGAAAATCGGGCAACTAAAAACAACATTTGTTTAAGTGGCCGTGATGGTTACCTGAAACTGGCTCAACCATCTAAAAATAGGTCCATGAGGATCGTTGTCTATGGCCCTAGCGATCGGGACCGCAGCCAAAAACGGGTCTGCATCGTTGTTTGCCACCCCGATTCTGCCTCTAAGGGACCTATGGCAGCACCGGCGGAGGTAATCCCAACAAGTACGACACATCCTGTAAAGTAGGCGCCATCTCTCCCCATGGAAAGTGAAACGTATGTGTCTCTGGCCTCCATCTATCTACTAAGCGGTAAGGAGTGACTTGTCGTAAGAGAAACGTTTCACTTGCCTCTTGTGTAATCAACTGCCGGGTTCACCTGCCTCATCTAAGTCCCACCATCAATCCACTCATCCAATGTACCATGAACCAGCCGTGCAAGGGTAGAAGTCCAGCCCAACTTAACCTACAGAATAAAAAAAAGACTGTTAGCGGCTATGAAAAGTATGTAAAACATAGTAAGTCATTATATGGACTCCATTATATGCACACATACCTATCAACCCATGAATCATGTATCAGCCCGATTTAGTCTTTGGGGTACGAGTGACCAACGCGTCTAAGTTGTTGCCCGCTTCCAATAGGGCGCCCCGGTGCTTTCTATCGATGTTGCCATTAAGCAACGGATACAAAGACATATCTGCAATTCAAACAACAAATCTCAGGTGCAAATAAAAACATAAATCTGACATATTACAAATTAAAACATAGTCCATGAGGATTTACATATTAAAACATAGTCACGACATATTACAAATTAAAACATAGTCACGACATATTACAAATTAAAACATAGTCCTGACATATTACAAATTAAAACATAGTCTGACATATTACAAATTAAAACATAGTCACGACATATTACAAATTAAAACATAGTCACGACATATTACAAATTAAAACATAGTCACGACATATTACAAATTAAAACATAGTCACGACATATTACAAATTAAAACATAGTCCCGACATATTACAAATTAAAACATAGTCCCGACATATTACAAATTAAAACATAGTCCTCGACATATTAAAACCCACTACGACACATTATATAGCTTGTGAGTTATTTCTTCCTCGTCCGCCCCTTCGCCTCGATCGCCACGACCACGTCCGCCTCTTCCTCTTGTTGTCGCAGCGTCGATGTGGCAACTAAATCGTCGATGCGGAAGCACCATCTTTGTTCAGGTCGGGACAATATTTCATCCTATGCCCATAAGCCGCGCATAACAAACATTGCCTGGTTGCTCCACCAGCTTCAGACCGGTCCATATCGTTCGGATGCGACGGGCCTTCCGTCGCCCCTACTTGTTCGCCAAGGTCTGGATGCGGGATATATACTCTCTCACCGTCGTTTACCTTGTTGAAATTGCCGACGACTCTAAACCCTGTTATCTCGCTTGTCCAGGTGTTGAGCACTGCCTCTTTTAAATAGTATGGGGACACGAAGGAGATAGCATCCAACTCAATCTGGCCACAGGTAGCCAACACATTAGAGCAAGGTAGGTGCAACAACTTCGGTTTGTTGCATGTACACTCACACGTTGGATAAAATTCCGTTCCAATTTTTACCTCGTGTGTCTTCACCTAATTTCGTAACCAAAACCATCGGTAGGAAGCTGAACCTCATACCTCCTTTCTTGATTCCCTATGAGTCCGACAAAGTGTGCTTCTTTGCTTTCTCTATCTTCTTTGCCATGTATTCCATGACACGGCTACAATAAGGTGTGTTACGATTATCTTCAATATGTACATGCTAACTCGTGCCTTTCTCAAATATCTCAAAGTGCCATGGAATACAGCCTCCACAATAGCTGTGAGTGGCAATGCTCTGTTCCCTCTCAAAGACAAAGTTATACACCTCTGCAAGATTGGTTGTCATGTGGCCATACCTAGCTCCATGTGTGTCATGCAGCAAAGACCAATTCACCTGGAGGCTCTTTCTCTATCCACTCGGAAAAATTCTTTATTGCCCTTCCCTTCTTTCTCGTAGTATTAGGAGGGTCAATTCTGGCATGTCACAAAGACCTACTGGCTCCTCTAGCTCCATGATGAGTGCTGCTAATTTAACTTGATCTTCTTCCATTTTCTTCCTCGCACGGACCTGCTTCTTAGTAAACTCATCTAGTTTTGACCAAATAAATTCGTATTTGCGCTGCTGGCTCTGCTTGCATAATTTTTGAACAAGTTCATCAACCGCTTGTTTTTGAACTGTGAGAAAAAATTAGCCCCAAGATGGCGCATGCACCACCGGCTCTGCAAGTCCCTCCAAGGTGTTCGTTCGTCATCTGTTGGATTACGAAAGTGTCTTGACGGCCTTCAATATACCGGCATGTCTATCATGAATGACACACACGTTTGGTCGGTCCTTCCACGATGGCAATTTTCACTTGGCGGAAGAACCATACCCACCTGAGAAAGTTCTCACCTCCACAAATGCCATGGCAAGTGGGATGATTTGATTGTTCCCGTCCACACCAATAGCGTCGGGATTTGCCCTCTATATCGACCGGTCAGAATGTACCATCCACAAATGTAACAGGAGGACAATGCCGGAAAGCTTCGATGCACATACCAAACGAGAAGAACACTCGTTTCAACACCTTGAAATCTGGTATACTCAGCAACCTCATGTGTTGTACGTTCACATAAGTGCGAGATTCCTCTCCTTCAAGATGCCCAGGAGACGGACAACATTATCATATGAGTCGAAGAACGCCCCAAACCTTTCCTCCATAGCCTTCGCTTAGCCCTCCAAGCCTTCCCATAAGGAATGACATACTTCCATCCGACCTTCACCGCTGTCTGGATGTGTTTTGCTTCCATATCTTTCTTCTCTACTATCTCGGTATACATGAGTTGTAATGAGACTTGAAGTCAGGTTCGGATGCTTCACCAGCAGGTTCTTCCTCACACAATTATGTGGGATGACAATGGTCACAACCAGTGGATGTCAGTATTGACGCGTTGCACCTTCCCTGGACAACCTTTTTTCAACGCATTTCACGGTATAGTTTGTTGGACTTGATATGTGTGTCTTGAAAACCCTCTGCATAGACATAGCCCACTTTATCACCGCATACTTCAATTTTTTCTTTGTATCAAACATAGCCCCTATTTGTACTTGGTTCAGATTATCGCCATGGAGTCTCATGGCCATCGTTCACCGTAAGGCCGGTGGATATGTCCTGATCCCCGTGCGAAGGAATCGGTACCTCAACTTCATCCTCGAATTTTCAGAATCCAGTTCCTCCACCAATCCATCCTCGTCCTCTTCCTCCATCACCCTCGCATTTCATCCCTTCCTCATCCCCATCAAGAAAACCTGAACCAGCTAATATTATCGACCGCTACTCGCCCAAAGATCGGGACCACAAACATTGTGTGGCACGTGAGTCCGACTCTTTCTCGGGTTGGCTAGCATCCACATCTTGTGGCTGTGACCCGGATAAAACAATCTCGTTAGCCACTTCACTGCCTTGGCCGGGTTCATACCCCCGTGGAGTTCTACGGTATTCTCCTCCTTGACAAAGTTGCACAAGTGCATATGGGTGGATTCTTCGGTCTCGACAGCGTCTTAATAGGGACAACCAATGCTGGCTCCTATCTACCGGCATCAACTCCCACTTGACATTTTACAGGATTTGGTCCACAATGCATGAATCTTGTGTAACATACTTCAGGATCCGCATCAAACTAGTTGTCAACCAGTACTTCAACCGCCTAATGTCCGGTCTGTCCGGGTCATTTAGTGTCATGACGCCATTTTTAAACTTCGCTAAGATCAACCCCCAACTCATTATATCGAACATTACCAAGACCGTAGTAAACAGTCAGATTTCTTGATTCGAGACATTTTCACCGTCGACATTGTCATCCTCTCATTAATCACAACAAAGACTAATATTACCCGTCGGACATTTTCACCCGTTACACTAACTATGCACTAAAATGCCTCCACAAATATATTAACACTGCACTTCACAATATGACTTATCTAAACTAATTAAAATATACAATTCAGAGAAAATTTGTGATGGCATGGTTATACCTTCGAAGCGTGTGTCCCTAGCTTCTTGCTCCTCTCTTTCACTCAACGGCACCGGCCACCTCGCGGAGTACTTGCACCACAGACAACGGCAGCGCCTTCTCGACGACGGAGGCTCAGCTCCGGTCACCCCTGCCGCACCTCCTCGTCCACAGCAGCTGCTCCTCCGCCCCACCCCCTCCTGCCCAACCACACCATCGCCACCCCACCCCCACTCCTCCCTCCAAACGCAGAAAAAACCATCCCATACCCAAAAAAACACCGTAGGGCTGTTGGAGAATGGTATGATCTATCTATTCTGTGTCTTGGATGTGAAAATGGGTGCAAAATGGTGGAGATCGGTAGCGCAGGCTTGTGAGGTTACAGAGAAGAGCGAGAGAGAGGAGGAAATAGAGTGCTTGGCGAGAGGAAGGAGACGGCTGGCGAGCCTTATCCCGACTCTTCGGTCAACTCCTGGCCGAAGAGCTCTTCGGCCGCCCGCTGGCCGAAAAGAGCCCACTTCGGCCTCGCGTGGGCCGAAGCTACGATTTTCGGCCGGCCCGCAACCAACACCACCTCTTCGGCCCAGCCGAGCTCTACTTCGGTCAAAGCCTGGACGAAAAGTCCTTTTCGGCCAAACCTGGGCCGAAAACAACCTCTTCGGCCACCGCCAGGCCGATGGGGCCATAGTTTTGCTTTTTTCGCATTTCGTGCTATAGTTTCCGAATTTGCTGCACAATAAGTTATAGTTTTGAAAAAAATTCGCTATTCTTTGCGATCGATCTAACCAAGAGTTCGTACTAAAATAGCACCAAAGAAAATTCAGATTCATAATATTCAATCCAACACAAAGAACTTCGAAGAGTGCCCCAAGATTTCTACCGGAGAAACAAAGACAAGAACGTGCATCAACCCCTATGCATAGATTACCCCAATGTCACCTCGGGAATCCGCAAGTTGAATGCCAAAACATATATCAAGTGAATCAATATGATACCCCATTGTCACCACGAGTATTCATATGCAAGACATATATCAAGTGGTCTCAAATCCATAAAAGTATTCTATCTGATAACAACGAAATCTCAAAGGGAAAAACTCAATTCATCACAACAAGATAGAGAGGGGGAAACACCATATGATCCGATTATATTAACAAAGCCCGCGATACATCAAGATCATGACATCTCAAGAACACGAGACAGAGAGAGAGAGAGAGGAGAGAGAGATTAAACACATAGCTACTGGTACAAACCCTCAGCCCCGAGGGTGGACTACTCCCTCCTCATCGTGGTGGCTGCCGGGATGATGAAGATGGCCACCGGTGATGATCCCCCCCTCTGGCAGGTTACCGAAACAGGGTCTAGATTGGTTTTCGGTGGCTATAGAGGCCTGCGGTGGCAGAACTTCTGATCTAGGTTAACCCCCAAGGGTTTTCGGAATATTTGAGAATTTATAGGGTAAAGAGGGGGTGCGGGAGGCCACCGAGGTGGGCACAACCCACCTGGGCGCGCCTGGGCCCCCAGGCGCGCCCTGGTGGGTTGTGCCCCCTCGGGGCACCCCCAGGTGCTGCTCTGGCCCATTGGTGGTCTTCTGGTCCATAAAAAATCCACAAAAAGTTTCACGGTGTTTGGACTCCGTTTGATATTGATTTCCTGCGATGTAAAAAACATGCAAAAAACAGCAACTGACACTTGGCACTATGTCAATAGGTTAGTCCCAAAAAATGATATAAAATGACTATAAAATGATTATAAAACTTCCAAGAATGATAATATAACAACATGGAACAATCAAAAATTATAGATACGTTGGATACGTATCAGCATCCCCAAGCTTAATTTCTGCTCGTCCTCGAGTAGGTAAATGATAAAAACGGATTTTTTATGTGGAATGCTGCCTAACATGTCATCTCATATTATTTTCTTTATAGCATGGACTTTTGGATTTTTATATGATTCAAAACAATAGTCTAGTTTTGAAATGAGGACTTAAATACTCAACCATACCAACAAGCTACAATGTCTTTCAAAATATCAATGCTAAAATAAGTTTTATCCCTAGCCCATCATGCTCAGTCATTGATCCATTCATGTAACACACTCGCATATTAGCTACACCCAATGCTTAAATACGATTATAGTGCACCCTAGTTGGTGCTTTATAAGAGAAGATGGAGACTCAAATTAAAAATAAAAATTGCATAAAGTAAAAGAAAGGCCCTTGGCAGAGGAAAGTATGGATTTGTAGAGGTGCCAGAGCTCAAAGAGAAAATTGAGAGATAAAAACATTTGAGAGGCATACTTTTCCCACCAACGAAAACGACTTAGAGCTCCCAACACTTTCCATGCTAGATATATCATAGGTGGTTCCTAAACAGAAAATAAAGTTTATTCCTTTTTCCACCATACTTTCACTTTCCATGGCTAACCGTATCCACGGGTGCCCACTATACCAACACTTTCCAAGGAATTTATTATTTGACAACATCAAGTAAATTCATTTTTCATTTTCGGGACTGGGCATCCCTAATACCTTTTGTCGGCGTTCTGGGAACGGGGGTCCCCAGACTTGCCTGCCTGCGGCCTGCGCCGTGGTTCAAAGCAGGCCCAGGACAACCCATCTTCATCAACGCAAGCTCAAGACCCTCGCGAGGAGCCAAGCCTCGCGGGGCGGACTACAAGGAGCTTCCTCAGGCACGGCCTCGTCAGGCTGGCTCATGAGGAGGCGGAGAGTTCAAGGCAGGGCACCTCGCGAGGTGCTCATGACACAAGCCATGACGACCAAGGGAAGCCAGTCGGGCGCCAGCCCACGCGGTGTCCTCCTTTCCTCTTTGGTGCAAAGGGAGCAAGCGCAGGCAAGAGCATCAAGCAAAGGCGTCTATTTCGGTGCAACAAGACCAAGACCAGCCCCAACGGCTGGAAGGGAGTCATCGTGGAGCCCAAGTAGGCGTCATCACCAGAGCCTTTGGCAGGCGAGGACCAACTTTAGTCAGGATAAGTGTACCCGCTGTTCCCCTTCAAAATGGTCGATTGTTGGCGCCCTTCCCGCTCAATTTTTGGGAAGAGGCCCAGGGCCTTCGCCTATAAATAGGAATAGCCACCCCCAGGGTAAAGGGGATCGGCCCCCCGGTATGAGATCGGAATCCTCACAAAGGAACCAGTAGCTAGAGCAACTGAACACCACCTCGCAGTTCATCGCACCCGCCAAGAACAGACCCTCGCGAGGTTGTTCTCCCTTGTACTGTTCTTCATCAGCCCAAGAGGAAATCCACCACACCACAAACTAGAGTAGGGTATTACACCACAACGGTGGCCCGAACTAGTATAAATCTCGTGTCTCTTGCGTTGTTCCGTTAGTACTTTAGGTCCCTGCGATTCGGCGAGGTACGAGACGGTGGAGGGTCGGATCTCCGCGCGCACCCAAGTGTTCGAACCTCAAGGGTCTGCCGGAACCCGAAAGCCGACATTTGCCACGCCAGGTAGGGGTGCGCCGGAATCTGCCTTTCGTCGCCTCGTTCTTCCCCGACCACCGCAACCATGTCTGACGCCCGTTGGGCCCGCGCCGAGCGCTGAGGCGCCCTCGCCTCCCATATCGCCCAGACAGCTCCCGTCGGCGGGCGCCCTCGTTGTTCCCCATCACCTGCCGTCCACGCCGCCACCGTCCCGGCGGGGAACGAACAGCAAGCATCGTCCCAGCACCCGTCCATGAGGCGGGACGGCCGCACTGCCACGCCTTCGCTCACCCCCGCTGGTTCTTCGTCACGCGCGCCCCGCGCGGCCATGAAGGCCCTAGCTGCACTCATTGCGGCTAACGAGCTCCTGCGCTACCGCTCCGTCGACAACGTCTACGAAGAATGGCTCGACCGAGTCGCCGAGCTTCGTCACGCTGCAGGCGCGCCCCGCCCGTCCGTCTCGCTGCACCGCACCCGCCCAGCGAAGCGATGAGGCTCCGGGCGCCTCGGCCGCCTCCTCCTCAAGAAGGCGCCCTGGCCCCAAAGCGCCTGCCCTGGCGGAACCCGTTCCGCCAGCGCCGCGCGGCAAGAGCAGAGCTGTCAAGAAGTTCCTCGCCCACAAGATGCTGTCCAGCGCTCCCGCTCCAAAGATGTCAGACCCTACGCTGCCCCCAGCCTTGGCGCAGGAGGCCCACAAGACCAAGCTCTCTGCCGCCGAGGCCCCCGCGACCACGGCGGGCTGCCGCGCTTTCACCTCCGGAAGGCTGCCGTCGCGTGCCCGCCAAGTTCAAGCCAGACCTGCCTCCTCGCTTCTGACGGCACGGCTGACCCTCGGAGTTCCTCTAGCTCTGAGCTGGGCATCGAGGCTGCCAACGGGATGAAAAGGTCATGGCGAACTGGTTTCCCATGGCGCTCAAGGACGGGGCCCTTTTGGCTCCTGAATCGGCCCCGAGCACGATCTCTTCCTGGGCGAGATGCGTACCGCTTCATCGCCAACTTCCGAGTACTCCGACCGGCCACCGCCGTGGCGACATGCGCCGAATCAAGCGAAGCTGGGAAACCCTGCAAAAAGTACATCCAGGCTTCAAAACGCGCCTCAAGATCCCCTCGGTAACGGAGGAGGCCATCATCTCTGCCTTCTCCGACGGGCGCGGCGCGACGTCAAGATGAAGGAGGAGCTGGCGATGCATGAAGATCTGTGCACCTCCTGGAGTTGTTCAACTTGGCGACCAAGTGCGCCAAAGGCTGAGGAGGCACCTCTCCTCCTCGAGCTGCCCGCCGGATCCTGAAGAGAAGAAGTCCAAGGCCAAGGGCGTGAAGCGCAAAGGGGCTGCCGTGCCCGGCCGAACCAGACACCAAGCGAGGCGTAGATCAGCCCGAATCCTCCAAGGGCAGCCAAGATCTGCGTGTACCACGACCTCCACACCCACAACACCAATGAATGCCAAGAGCTCCGGGCCGTCTTGTGGCGGGATCGTGACGCCCAGCGCAGCGACCGGGCTATGGCCGAGGAGGAGGAAGGAATGCAGGACGCTGGGAAGACCGCGGCCCGCGCCAAGGGTGGCGCGACCAACCTCGCGAGGACCGTTGGCAAGACCCACCTCGCGAGGGAGGCTGGAGGGATCAGCCTCATGAGGATCGCCCGCAGGGGAACGCATGCCTCCCTCTGCTGCCGCCGCCGCCAAGGAGAAACGAACACCGTCATCATGACAAGGGGGCTGGGGGCTTCCAGGAAGCGCGTGCGATCGCCTGCATCCTGGGCGGAGCTCAAGCCCCAGCCTCTCAGCGCATCTTCAAGCAGTTCGCCCGTGAAGTGAATGCAGTCCTCCCCAAGCTCGAGTCCACGCGCCCTCTCAGGTCGTCGGCATGCGCCATCATGTTCAGCTCAGCAGACCAGCTCAAGTGCGCAGCCACAGCCGGAGTTCTCCCGATGCTTTCTTCCCCAATCATCAGCAATGTGCTAGTCACCAAGACCCTCATCGATGGCGGAGCAGGGCTCAACGTCCTGTCCGTGGAAACATTCAACAATCTTCAAGTGCCTTACAGTCAGCTTCAGCCAACCAAGCCCTTCTCCGGAGTCATTGACAGCTCCACGGTCCCGATCGGGCAGGTCCGCCTTCCTGTCACCTTCGGGGCTCGCAACAACTACCACACCGAGCTCATCGACTTTGACGTCGCCCACATTCGCCTGCCGTACAACGCCATCCTCGGGTACTCGGCGCTGGCCAAATTCATGGTCATAACCCACCACGGCTACAACGTCCTCAAGATGCCAGGAAGCAGCGGGGTCATCACGGTGCCCTGTGAAGAGAGAGACGCAGTGTGCTCCCTGGAGCGAGCCTTTCAGGCCGCATCGCTAGAAGACCTGCACCACAGCAGCAGGAGGCCTCCCGAGGCCGCACCCAAGAAGAAGAAGACATGGACCGGCTCGGCTCCTCAAGAGGCAGGCCCCTCAGGGCCCGCACCAGGCCAGGGGGAGCCTCCTTCCATCGCATAGGAAAGCGCGCCCGGCGCCTTCCTCAGGTCGGGCTCGGGGGCTCTACCCTAGAGGGCAGCCGACCTCGCCAAGGTCATGAGGGAGGCGATTAGGCACCACGTGGAGGCGTGCTTCGAAGCACGTTTCCCGCAAGCAGGAGCAAGGCAAGGAGGGCCGAACCCTCAGGAGTTCGTCAGCAAGGCCATTCAGGAGCTACAGGAGTCAAGGGTCATGAGGGTGGCCGCCGCCACTACTGTGGCCCCCATCCAGCGAGGATGGTGGGCTGCGCGTCTGCATCGACATACCAGGGCTCAACCGAGCCGCGTCTCAAGAGCGCCTCTGGCCCTCGCGAGTGGGACGTTGCGAAGGTCCGCCCCACAGCTACGTTTGCATGCCTTACGGCCTGCCGAACGCAGCCGCCAAGTACCAGCGCCTCATGAGGGACATCCAGGAGGCTCAAGAGGTCAGGCACGCCACAGCCATAGCGGAGATGGAGATGGCCCGCGAGGAGCCGCCAGCGCCTCCGGAGCCTCCCGAGGCCCCTGGGCCTGGGGGCTCATGAGGATCGGCTCCTGCAGCTCACCGAGTCTGCTACACCAACACCCCCTCGTCCCCAACATCACCAGGTGACATCTTTAAGTTTCGTTTCAGGCTGGGAGCGCCTTGAGGCGCATTATTCCCAGGCCGCGTGGGTCCGTCCCTGCGGCATGTATCCCTTTTTATTTCATGTCATTAGCTTATCCTATTGGGGGCGCCCCTCGGGCTGCATCATCCCCAAGCCGCTCGGGCCAGTCCCAGCGGCATGTATACTTCCTACTTTCTCCTTAGGATTATGCTCTCGCTCCACCATGCTTCTTATTTGGTGCCTCTTCCTGGGTGACGGAATCTTGCGCGTTAAAGGGGGGGTGCCTGAGCATCGCGACTCAGGGCTCCTACCGGCTCTCCGGCCCTCACCCTCTGGTCTTGTCCATGGCATCGCGACCTGGCTTGCCCGGACGGCTGAGACCAGCCCGAGCCGAACCCGAGGGCGTGAGTTGCTGCATCGACCCGGCTTGCAGCGTTAAAGGGGGTGCACGAGCATCGCGACTCGAGGCTCCCCGCTCTCCGGGCCTCACCCTCTGGTCTTGTCCATGGCATCGCGACCTGGCTTGCCAGCGACGGCTGAGACCAGCCCGAGAGCCAGGACCCGAAGACATAGAGCACCGGCATCTGGCCAAATTTGCAGGAACACACTCGAAGATAACGCCCAGAGCCAGGCGGAACCCGCCTTGAGGTAGTGCCCCGTGAGCCCCGCGCTGGCTCACGGGTGCCCCAACACACCTCGCGAGGCCTCTCGCGCCTCTCCAAAGAAACTAACGGCAGAACTAACGATCCCCACGGCGAGCTCTTGTTCCTTTTGTGGTGAACCTGCAGGGTCCCTCCAAGGAGCACGAAATGACCTCGCCACGCAATCTCTCGCCGGCCAAGGCACGGACCTAGCGCCGCACCAGGAAGCATTGTCCTGATCCTCGAGATAAGGCACCCTCCGGACACACTAGTTGTTGCAACACCATCCCCACACTCAATGCAACCCCGTGTTAGCAACGTCGCCCTCCTGTCTCACCGAATGATGGCTGCTTGAGCGCCAAGGGGGGCCCCCTGAGCATCGCGACTCAGAGGCTCTTATCGGACCTCGGGCCGCTCACCTCCTGGCCTTAACCACGGCATCGCGACCTGGTATACCAGCGACGGCTAAAGCCGCCTTGGGACTGGGACCTGTCGGCGCAGAGCATCAAGCCCTCATGAGGACTGAAAGGAGGAAGCTGAGCTATAACGGAATGAGCATCTCGCACTGCCTCATAAAAAGGATTATATTGACAAACGAAGCTACAAACATCTTACAAGCCCCCGCGGGGTACATTCTTGGCTCCTCGCAGGAACAAAAGACGCGAATCCTAGGGAGTCCTACCTACAGGGACCACCGCGGCAGACGCCATCATCAACAGTGGGCCACCCAGCCCGGAGCCAACCCCATCCAGATCAGGGGCGGCGACGGCCTGACGAGCTCGCCCTGCTCCGGGAGCGGCGCAGGCTCGGGGGCTCGTAGCTGTCGTCGCTCATCTCCGGCGTCGCGAAGAGCTCGGCGGAGTCGCTGGATCCTCCGGCGCCTTCGTCGCCTGAGGAGATGCCAAGGGAGTGGTCGCTCGGCCTCTGTCTCACCACAGCAGGACCTCGACCACCTCTCCCGGGGCAGCACTCCAGCCGACGACCCTCCTCGTCGAAGACCTTGGAGGACACCACCGAAGCACCATCGTACTCCAGGTGGATCGTGAGGGAGCCCCTTGCCCTGCAGACCCGGGCGACCTCGCCTCAGCCTCGTGTCATGAAGACCTCGCCCGGGGCAACTACCGCGACCTCTGCCCTGGTCGCGAGGGTGCCGCAGCTGGCGTGGTGCAGCCAGAGTCACAGGGGCTCCCCCTGCCGGATGACGGAGGCTAAGAAAGAAGGAAGACGAATCCAAGACTTGGGAGGCGCGGCGACGCCAAGCACGAACTCCCGACAGGAGCCCTCGGTGTGGACTCCAGGGGGGAAGACGCACACCTTCGTGACCCGCCGGCGTCGGCGGCGGCGCCGCTCGTGGCGCCCGGCGTCTCCTCCTTCAGGGCCACCTATTTTCGCGTACAAGGGAAGAGGAAACCCTGGTGGCGGCCGCACGCACCAGGGAATGGGCGCCTCCTGGCGAGCGCTCCTGCCCTGACACCAGAGAGCAAGCCGTTTCTTTGGGGGGAGCAGGTCAGGATCCTCTTGAGGAGCCTTTCCCTTCTCTTCCTTGGAGAACCGACGGATCGGAGCCATGGCAACCAGACGAGACGAGGAAGAGGAGAAGCAGAAGGATAGACTGGAAGGGCGCGCGCCGTTCCGTACTTATTGCCGGCGAAGGCCAACCGTCGGCCTCCACGATCACCGGTAATCATGACCAACTCTGCATGCAGGGACTTGTCGAATCCGGGTGGTTACCGAGGCATCGTGGGGAAGCAGTGCGCACGCGTCCAATCTACCGACACGCGTGGCCCAAAGGTCGAGGCTGTTAGGGCCCATGACGCTTCAGACTTGCCCTTTCGCCTCTGCTCAGCCAAGTTCGGCGCGCCGTGGGCCGAAGGCTACTGTCGGTGTTCAGGAACAGGGGTCCCCAGACTTGCACACTGCGGCCTGCGGTGTGGCTCAAAGGAGGCCCAGGACAGCCCATCTTCATCAACGCAAGCTCAAGACCCTCGCGAGGGGCCAAGCCTCGCGGGGCGGACTACAAGGAGGTTCCTCAGGCACGGCCTCGTCAGGCTGGCTCATGAGGAGGCAAAGAGTTCAAGGCAGGGCACCTCGCGAGGTGCTCATGACGCAAGCCATGACGACCAAGGGCGCCAGTCGGGCGCCAGCCCGCGCGGTGTCCTCCTTTCCTCTTTGGTGAAAAGGGAGCAAGCGTAGGCAAGAGCATCAAGCAAAGGCGTCCATTTTGGTGCAACAAGACCAAGACCAGCCCCAACGGCTGGAAGGGAGTCATCGTGGAGCCCAAGCAGGCATCATCACCAGAGCCTTTGGCAGGCGAGGACCAACTTTAGTCAGGATAAGTGTACCCGCTGTTCCCCTTCAAAATGGCCGATTGTTGGCGCCCTTCCCGCTCAATTTTTGGGAAGAGGCCCAGGGCCTTCGCCTATAAATAGGAATAGCCACCCCAGGGTAAAGGGGATCGGCCCCCCGGTATGAGATCGGAATCCTCACCAAGGAACCAGTAGCTAGAGCAACTGAACACCACCTAGCAGTTCATCGCACCCGCCAAGAACAGACCCTCGCGAGGCTGGTCTCCCTTGTACTGTCCTTCATCAGCCCAAGAGGCAATCCACCACACCACAAACTAGAGTAGAGTATTACACCACAACGGTGGCCCGAACTAGTATAAATCTCGTGTCTCTTGCGTTGTTCCGTTAGTAGTTTAGGTCCCTGCGATTCGGCGAGGTACGAGACGGTGGAGGGTCGGATCTCTGCGCGCACCCCAGCGTTCGAACCTCAAGGGTCTGCCGGAACCCGAAATCCGACACCTTGGCCTTACTCTCGTGCAATGACAAGTGGATAAACACTCATCGTGAGAATAACACATCTAGCATGGAAAATATTGGCCACCCCTCACCGCCTTGCGAGCGGTACGATCACACAAAAGAGAAATTTATTTTGAAAATTAGAAATGGCACATACGAATTTTCTTAGAACGGCAAAATAATACCGCATATAGTTAGGTATAGTGGACTCATGTGGCAAAACTTGTTTAAAGGATTTTGGATGCACAAGTAGTGATCATACTTAGTGCAAAATGAAGGCTAACAAAAGATTGAGAAGCGACCAACCAAGAAATGAATAATCTCATAAGCGATCATTGAGCATAATTAACACCAAATAATACACTAAAAGTAGTATGTAATTTCATTGCAGAACTATTGACTTTCGTGCTTGCATAGGGATACACAAACCTTAACACCAATATTCTTACTAAAGCATAATTACTCATCAACATGACTCACATATCACATCATCATATCTCAAAACTATTACAACGAATCAAGTTTATTTTGTCCAATGATCTTCATGAAAGTTTTTATTATATCCTTCTTGGATATCTACCACTTTGGAACTAAATTTCATATGTTGCTTTTGATAAGCTCAAACAAATATAAGTGAAGATCATGAGCGTAATATTTCTTTCTCTCAATGTAATTTAAGTGAAGCAACAGAGAATTTCTTCAAAATACTAAATCAAACCGTGCTCAAAAAGATATAAGTGAAACACTAGAGCAATTCCATAGAAAATAGCTTCGTTGACGGGATGTGCGTGCCGCTTACCTACCCTCCCTGGCAACTATTTGAGGACTCTATTTTATTTAAAAACTTTTAGATCTAAGTATTTTATTAAAACAACAAGAAAAACAAATAAAATGACATTACAAGGATAGCACACATCATGTGAACAAGCAAAAACTTAGGATCAACCGATACTAACCGATAATTGTTGATGGAGAAAGGTGGGATGCCTACCTGGGCATCCCCAAGCTTAGATGCTTGAGACTTCTTGAAAATATTTTCTTGGGATGCCTTGGGAATCCCTAAGCTTGAGCTTTTGTGTCTCCTTAATTCCTTTTCCTTTTATATCACGGTTTCCCTAAATCTTGAAAACTTCATCCACACAAAACTCAACAAGAACTCGTGAGATAAGTTAGTATAAACCAATGCAAAAACCTTATCATTCTCTACTGTAGCAAATCACAAAAATTATTATTCAGCATTGCATACTAAATGCCTCTGCATATTTAATACTCATATCCTCAAATAGAATCATTAAACAAGCAAACATGTGTAAACACTGCAAACATAACAGCAGTCTGCCAAAACAGTACAGTCTGTAAAGAATGCAATATTCATCATACTTCCCTAACTCCAAAAATTCTAAAAAAATTACCACACTGTAGAAAGTTTACCATATCATATTGTGTAAAAATTTCAAGATTTATCACGTTCTGACTTTCCATAAGAATTCAGACAATGACAGAAAACTTTCTGTTTTTAAACAGCAACATGTAGACTTGAAAAATAAGCATGGTAAAGGCTATCCTTGACATTTTTATTGAAATAAAAGATGCAAAACACTATTATAGATAGCAACAAGAAAATAAAAATAAAATAAAATGACGCTCCAAGCAAAACTCATATCATGTGACGAATAAAAATATAGCTCCAAGTGAGGTTACTGATAATGTTGGAAACGAAAGAGGGGATGCCTTCCGGGGCATCCCCAAGCTTAGTTGCTTGGATCTTCCTTGAATATGACCTTCGAGTGCCTTAGGCATCCCCAAGCTTAGGGTCTTGTCACTCCTTATTCTCCTCATATCGATATCTCACCCAAAACATGAAATCTTCAATCACACAAAACTTAATGGAACTTTGTGAGATGGGTTAGTATGATAAAGAGCAAACCATTTCACTTTGGTACTGTCAAATACAAGATTCATAATTGTTTCCACACAATTCCTACTGTAGCATATCATTTCCACAATTTATATTGAGCAATATAAGCCGTAGAAACTAGAAAACAAGCAAACTATGCATTGAAAACAAAATCTGTCAAAAACAGAACAGTGTGTAAAGATCTGAATATTAATATTACTTCTGCAACTCCAAAAATTCTGAAAAATTAGGAACACATAGACAATTTGTATATAAATCGTCTATAAAAAATTCATAAGTTTTAGACGCTCCAGTGAATTTAAACAATTATGTTTTTGGAAGCAAAAGTTTCTGTTTTTTTGCTCAGATTCAAGTCAACTATCATCCACACTATCCCAAAGGCTTTACTTCGCCCTTTATTGAAACAAAATCAATAAGACATGATTACTACAGTAGAATAATCATGTGAACAAACAAAAACAGTAGGTAAAAGTGGTGGGTTGTCTCCCAACAAGCGCTTTTCTTTAATGCCTTTTTAGCTAGGCATGATGATTTCAATGATGCTCACATGAAACATAAGAATTGTAACACAAAGAGAGCACCATGAAGCTTATGACTAGCACATTTAAGTCTAACCCACTTCCTATGCATAGGGATTTTGTGATCAAACAACTTATGGGAACAAGAATCAATTAGTATAGGAAGGCTAAATAAGCACAACTTCAAGATTTTCAACACATAGGGAGGAAACTTGATATTATTACAATTCCTACAAGCATAAGTTCCTCCCTCATAATAATTTTCAGTAGCATCATGAAGGAATTCAACAATATAACCATCACATAAAGCATTCTTTTCATGAAACGAAAGCGTAGAAAACTTATTACTCTCCACATAAGCAAATTTCTTCTCATCAATAGTAGTGGGAGCAAACTCAACAAAATAACTATCATGAGAGTGAAAATTAAAATCACGATGACAAGTTTCATGGTTATCATTATTCTTTATAGAATACATGTCATCACCATAATCATCATAGATAGCAACTTTATTATCATAGTCAATTGAAGCCTCATCCAAAGTGGTGGATTCATCACTAAATAAAGTCATGACCTCTCCAAATCCACTTTCATCATTATAATCATCATAAATAGGAGGTATGCAATCAAATTTGCACATCAAATCTTGGGGGACTAAAAATATCATTGTCATCAAACATAGCATCCCCAAGCTTATGGCTTTGCATAACATTAGCATCATGGATATTCAAAGAATTCATACTAACAACATTGCAATCATGCTCATAATTCATATCAAACACTCTATTGAATTCTTCTTCTATCAATTGAGCACAATTCTCCTTTCCATCATTTTCACGAAAGACATTATAAAGATGATCAATAATATGATTCAACCTCAATTCCATTTTTATGTAGTTTTCTTCTATAAACCAAACTAGTGATAAAACAAGAAACAAAAAGATTCAATTGCAAAATCTAAAGATATACCTTCAAGCACTCACCTCCCCGGCAATGGCGCCACAAAAGAGCTTGATGTCTACTACACAAGTTTATTATTGTAGACTCGAGTTGGACCTCCAAGCGCAGAGTTTTGTAGGACAGTAGCAATTTTCCCTCAAGTGCATGACCTAAGGTTTATCAATCCGTGGGAGGTGTAGGATGAATATGGTCTCTCTCGAACAACCCTGCAACCAAATACAAGAAATCTCTTGTGTCCCCAACACACCCAATACAATGGAAAACTGTATAGGTGCACTAGTTTGGCGAAGAGATGGTGATAAAAGTGTAATATTGATGGTAGAAATATAATATTATAATTTGAATAAATAAAAACAGCAAGGTAGAAAATAGTAAGCGGGCACAAAAATGGTATTGCAATGCTTGAAAACGAGGCCTAGGGTTCGTAATTTCACTAGTGCAATATCCCAACAATGCTAATGTAATTGGATCATATAACCATCCCTCAAAGTGCGATGAAGAATCACTCCAAAGTTCCTACCTAGCGGAGAACATAAGACGGAATTGTTTGTAGGGTACAAAACCACCTCAAAGCTATTCTTTCTGATCAATCTATCCTAGAGTTCGTACTAAAATAACACCAAGCTATTCTTTCCGATCGATCTAACAAAGAGTTCATACTAAAATAACACCAAAGCAAATTCAGATTCATAATATTCAATCCAACACAAAGAACTTCAAAGAGTGCCCCCAGATTTCTACCGTAGAAACAAAGACAAGAACGTGCATCAACCCCTATGCATAGATTACCCCAATGTCACCTCGGGAATCCGCAAGTTGAATGCCAAAACATATATCAAGTGAATCAATATGATACCCCATTGTCACCACGAATATTCATATGCAAGACATATATCAAGTGCTCTCAAATCCATAAAGTATTCAATCCGATAACAACGAAATATCAAAGGGAAAAACTCAACTCATCACAACAAGATAGAGAGGGGGAACACCATATGATCCGACTATATTAACAAAGCCTGCGATACATCAAGATCGTGACATCTCAAGAACACAAGAGAGAGAGAGAGAGAGATTAAACACATAGCTCCTGGTACAAACCCTCAGCCCCGAGGGTGGACTTCTCCCTCCTCATCGTAGTGGCCGCTGGGATGATGACGATGGCCACCGGTGATGATTCCCCCCTCTGGCAGGGTGCCGGAACGGGGTCTAGATTGGTTTTTGGTGGCTATAGAGGCATGTGGCGGTGGAACT
The DNA here is from genome assembly GCA_021605145.1 of Aegilops bicornis. NCBI lineage: Eukaryota > Viridiplantae > Streptophyta > Magnoliopsida > Poales > Poaceae > Aegilops > Aegilops bicornis. The sequence continues at coordinate 260,981,506 of CM038675.1, forward strand.
CCTGATCTAGGTTAACCCCCAAGGGTTTTTGGAATGTTTGGGAATTTATAGGGTAAAGAGGGCGTGCGGGAGGCCATCGAGGTGGGAACAACCCACCAGGGAGCGCCTGGGCGCGCTGGTGGGTCGTGCCCCCCTCGGGCCACTCCCAGGTGCTGCCCTGGCCCATTGGTGGTCTTCTGGTCCCTAAAAAATCAACAAAAAGTTTCGTGGTATTTGGACTCCGTTTGATATTGATTTCCTGCGATGTAAAAAACATGCAAAAACAACAACTGGAACTTGGCACTATGTCAATAGGTTAGGCCCAAAAAAATGATATAAGATGACAATAAAATGATTAAAACATCCAAGAATGATAATATAACAGCATGGAACAATCAAAAATTATAGATATGTTGGAGACATATCAGCTGGATGAACAGGAGCCCGTGGATGAATAATAGCTGGTGGAGGCAGGAGGGAGACGCCATGGATGAACAGTCGCAGGTGGAGGCTGGAGGAGGTCGACGGTGGATGAACAGTAGCCCGTGGAGGCTGGAGCGAGGCAGTAGACGGTGGATGAACAGTAGCCCATGGAGTCTCGTTTTGCGGTACGCCAGACCCCTCCCGATGAACAGGACCCCGTTTCGACCGTAGGAGGTCGTAGAGAAGTTTGTTTCCTTTGTTTTGCGGTATGCCACACCCCTCTCGATCAACGGGACCCCGTTTCGACCGTAGGAGGTCGAAGAGAAGTCCGTTTCCTCTATTTTGTGGGACACCAGACCCCTCCCGGTGAACAGGATCCCGTTTCGACCGTAGGCGGTCGAACAGAAGGCCGGTTCCTCAGTTCTGCGGTATGCCATGCCTCATTTCGGCTGTTTCGTCCAAGCCGGTTGGATCCCGATGAACAAGACGCATTCTGTTGCCTCCAGATGAACACGGCGCAGTTTCTCCATTCCGACCCAGCCGGTTGGCTGCCGATGAAAAGGACGTCGTCGCTGCTCTCCACTGCCTCTCCATGTACACAAGCCCTGGCCGTACGTATGCGCGAGTAGGCATTTGAGACCCCTCCTGTATGTATGTACATGGCCGTATTTACTTTCTTGCACCCTGGCTATATGTTCGTGTACACGATATAGACGGGACTGCATGACATGCTACGTCTGGGCCTCTACTACGACACGTGCCCTTCCTTACTCGGCCATGGTTCATCGCTGCAGCCTGCAAACAGACTGATCGACTAGTATGTACGTACATGTTCGCGACCAGATAGACAACCCTATGTACAGTTCGACCGGGTGGGTCCCAGCTGTAAGGGAGGTAAGGAGGCACTTACTTGCGTGCGAAGATATAGCTGGTGGGTCCCAGCTATCAAGGGGAGAATCATAGTTTTTGCCCGTAATATGGACGCACTTCCTTGCGTGCGAACATGTAGCTGGTGGGTCCTAGCAGTCAGGGGGTAACGTTTTTTCGCGAAATATGGTGGCCTGTCTGGTGGGCCCCTGCTGTCAAGTGGAGGAATCATTATTTTGCTGGTAATAAGGAGGCACTTCCTTGCTGTGGCCATGGACCCAGCTGTCAGCCTCTCTACTTACAATACTCTTCTGATGGAAGTCGTTCCTTGACCACATTGACCATGCCGCACCGAGAGCACCAAGGCGCTGGAAGGCGAGGAGGCCTAGAAAGGGGACGACACGGAGCCGGGGAAGACGCGGCAGTGGATGTCCACACGGAGAGGAGTACGAGGGTTGACTTGTTCGGCTATGGTGTGAGGCTGTTGTCGCCGCAGAATAACAGGGGTGGTGGGTGAGTAGAGCGATGGCCTAGCCAAAGGTTGGAGTAGGGTGGGGCGGTGAGGCCTGCGCGGCAGCAGAGCCGGGCACGGGAGGCAGGAGCAGGCGGCACGACAGGCGCTGGTTTGGGCAGCTGGAGCAAGAAGACCAGACGTTAAAGAAGCACTAAGGTCGTTGGATGGACATTGTAGGGTAACTGGAGCTAGAATCGTTCATATTGACTAAGTTGACAAAGCCCTCTGTCCACATCAACTTAGTAGGCCCACAAGTTAGCCTCCCACTATGGTGGGTCCCAGCTAGCAGGGGGAGTATTCATTTTTTGTGTAATAAGGAGGCACTTCCTTGCGTGCGAAGATATAGCTGGTGGGTCTGAGCTGTCAGTGGGGGGAACATTTTTTCGCGAAATATAGAGGCCCTTCTGATGGGTCCCAGCTGTCAGGTGGAGGAATCATTATTTTGCGCGTAATAAGGAGGCGTTTCCTTGCGTGCGGCCGTGGACCCAGCTATCAGCCTCTCCACATACATTCCACTTCTGATGGATATCGTTCGTTGACCATGTTGAACACACCGCGCCGAGAGCACCAGGGCGGTGGACAATGGCGAGGCCTAGGAAGGTAACGACGCGGCGCCAGGGAAGACTCGGCAGTTGTTTCCCACATGGAGGGGAGTATGAGGGTTTACTAGTTCGTCTGCCATTGCCAGAGAATAACAACAGGTGTGGGTGAGTAGAGGGATGTCCAGGCCAGCGATGTAAGTAGGTTGGAGTGGTGAGGCATGCGTGGCAGCACAACCGGCCACGGGAGGAGGGAGTAAGCAGTCCCGTTGGTGCTTGTTTGAGCGGCTAGAGCAGGAAGAGCAGAGATTGAAGAAGCACAACGGCCGTTGGATGGACATCCAACAGAAACTGCTCTCGTGTGCGTCAACCTTTTTTTAGGAAAGCATACGCGTCAACCTATAGTAGGCGCACAACTTAGCCTCAAATCTGTGGAAAAAAGCATACAGCCCATCTGCCATTATTTCTAATAATTTACAGCCCATTTGCTAATTCTTAAGGTTTTTTTGGAGCCCATATTCTTTTTTTAGCATTACAGCCCATATTGAGGCTACGGTTAAAAAATTATATGAATTTTTGCATATTTCGGTGTGGTCCGAACTGTTTTTAATCCTGAAATTTCGAGTCACATTCAAACTAATTTTAAAAATAAATTTATATCAATATAAAATCCAAATGATTGTCCACGCATAAAAATCAATTGAATTTAACATCTCGAAATGAAAAAAAAAGAAATTTGAAACTAATTGCCGGTTTGATGCGTTTTAAAAATGTACAACCCATTTCTCATTACTGATAGCCCATTTTCTGGGCAAGCCGAATGAAGCTCTCCTCGTCTTGAAAGATTTATAGCCCAGCGGGGCTGACAAAGCAAGTAGGCCTCGGTTGGGTATTCTGCAAAAGAACAAAAAAATTGGGCTAGCCATTTTCAAAAAAAACTACTGGGCTGGTCTTCTGGTAAACATAAAAGAAAAGGCTGGCTAGACAGGCCAGAGTGCCCCGCAAAGCCCAATTCACACCCTGCTTCCGTCTCAAAAAGAAAAATAATTGGGCAAGCTGTTGGGTCCCTGGTGTCAGCCGCTCGTTGTGCAATTCTCTCGTTTATTGACTACATTGACAATGGCATGGGACCCAGATGTCAGAAATCCATTAGGAGGAACCATTTTTTGGCTTGAAATAAGGAGGCATTTTCTTGCGTACTGCCATGACCCTGGTGGGTCCCTGCTGTCATCCTCTCCACGTACAATCATCTCATGATTGTGTACGCGTCAACCTAGTAGGCCCACAAGTCAGCCTCTAAACCCATGGCGGAAAAATGCAGCCCATTTAAAAAATAATAGCCCATTCCATACGTTCAAATGGGAAGTTCAACATTCAAAGCAAAGTAATAGGTATGATCTTGATATAGAGTACTGAACTTCCACGTTGATAACCATCAAAGCCAAGTTAACTATCTACTCCCACTAATACTATAGTAGTGTACAAGTACTAACTTACTCTTAGCTAACTAGACGATGCCTGCCGCCATCTGCGGTACACGCTAAACGCCGGCACCGACGTCCTCTTCCTTGCCTAGGACTTGCTAGAGGTTCGATAGGGCGTGTTGCTCGCGCCCGTTGGCCCTTTCCATGCCGGCGTGGTCCACCGACGCTTCGTCTTCTAAGTGGGAAACCCACTTAACAAGCTGGTAGTAAAATTTGGCGTCGCGAACGCGTGCGTGCCCGACAGCCTCCAGGGCTATTTGCCAGGCGCCGACCTCCCTGTAGTCGGCCCAGTTGCGGTGCGCTGTTGCTCCATGTCCCGCTGGTGGTCTAAATCGGCGATATGCTGCTCCTCCGCTAGGCGGTCGCGCTCCAACAAGTCCTCATACTCTGCATTGCCATCTAAAGACCGATAGAATGCCTCCTTCGTCGGTCTGTTTTCAGGTGAAAAACCGAACACTAGTTCCAGCGGTGACCACCTCCGGCGTCGCCTATTGCGGATGGGCGGGGGCATGACGGATGTGGTGATAGCGAGGACAAGTGGCGAGCGGCACTGGGCCGGTGGGGGCTTATGAGGATAGGGCGAGTTGGGTGATGGTGCCACCGGAGAACGTCGGGAACCAGTAATTATAGGTGGAAGGTAGGTGAACCAGCATGCCGCGGGAAACACGACGGTCATCGCGGTCATCGAAATTCAATAGATAAACATGCATGGCTTAGCACGCCAACTTGCCATGGAAAACTAGAAAAACTTAAATTATGATTGTGTCGTCCCGTCCTGTCCCGTCCGTGCTGGGTCGCACGTCGGCATGACGGTCAAACGAGTATGCTCGATTCATCTAGATAAGGTATATGCGTGATCCGCTGGTTATTCGCGTAGGATCGATTCGGTCGGATAGTGTATGTGTAGGATTGCAATAGCGGATGGACATTTGCTGGGAGATAAGGCATTTGTGAACGTTTTTGCTGGCAGTTTCTTTAGATTCGCATGGCTTTTTCTTCAGAACAGCATGTCAGTTTCTTCAGAGGTAGGCATTTTTATTCAAAAAACTGCCACTTCGGATCTTGCGTCGCAATTAAAACTCCCAAGAGTGTATTAGTAGTCTAGCTAGTGATCGATCAGTAACTTGTAAACACTGAGCGAACAGAAATAAGGAACTGCTAGTAACTTGTAAACACTGAGAACACGGAAGTAAGGATCAAGCTGTGCACAGTAGTAAGAGCCAATCCGTTCGAAATGTTCACACGAGACTCACAGGCCTAGCATTGTAGTATGTTCACATTAGTAGCCCAAATTCACAACCAACTAGTACGATTCCCATACATAAGATCAACATGTTAATGCATCTCAATGATTCACAGATCATATACAAATATGTAGCTCCGAAAGCAAAGATCTAGAAAAGACATATGTTCTTCCTACTAACATGGATGCTTCTCTGGGCTAACATTCAATAGAGAGTGAAAGACAAATTTGTTTTTGAAGTCTACAATTCCTCTTGCAAACGTAAGTGGTTTCAACAATAGCTGGAACCATGAGAATGAACCACACATGATGGAGGAACATCCACTGCAATATGATTTGGTCTTCTCTCGATCACACGGTGACACTATTTTTGGAATACAAACTTTAACTTAGGCAAAACGATGCCCATTGTATAATCATACCAAAGCAATGAAACACCTAGTGTTGGCCAATGAATAGTACAATACTACTTTTGTGCAGTTCATGAAGTGACTATCCAATCTTTCTGTGTCTATTTTCAAATGGCACTGCATGCAGTGACTATACTATTCTCTTGTGCAGTTTCACCAAAATTGCGGTCACTTTGTTTGTTTGCCAAATAGCAACGGGCAGACATCTATCTGCACAAATATCAAGCAGCTAGTAAACATATACCCCACCTTGTATTTTCGGTTTAAACACGTCTCTTCCGCTTAGCATTTGTCATGTTTTGCACTGGACAATTTGATGCTGTCATGTTTTGCCCTGGACAATTTCGTACTGAATTGATTTGCTGGTATAGAGAAGAAATATAGCGCCTATTCTTCATCAGACCAAGGATATCCATGTTCGCAGTGATGGAAGAGGTGAAATCGATACAAACAAAATTGAGCATCCAATCATTGGATCATGTCCTGCACCTCCAATGTAGGTCCACCCTGCCAATAAATTCACATGCAAACCACTAATATTACTATCTAATGACAGTACAAAAAGAGCAGCGAGATAGTAGCAAACCATGTACCTTCATGATGAACAACTCATAGTACCACCAATTGGATATAACAGTTTGGAAGAAAACATGATCCTAATGTTGAACCATTTGGACTTTCTGTGCAGTTCCACAAAAATCGAGCATCCATGTTTGCATAGATATTGAAAGTGTGATTACTATAAAAGTGGCACTAGTTGAAGGATAGACTAACAAATATAAGCATTCCAATTTCTTAATGGGAAAAGGTAGCAAGACTGTTTCTAACCACCTGTTTGAAGGAATAAATAAGGCAACAATGACTGGTGTCAAGAAGGCATACATAGTATTTTCTTAAAAACTGAACCATTCCTGACCTTTCCTCTTCTTTTAAGCATATTTTGTGCAGTTCAACTAAAATAAAATCACTGCCTTGGAAATTCAGTGACATTGTACAAAAAGAAATGACTTAACATTACATCATGATGTCAGGTATGTAATCGACAGGCATTAGAGACAAACATACAGATCCTCATAGAAAATTATTGGCTCTAGAGATATGGTAATATGGAGAAGACAAAATTGTTTGAAGCACGCACAGAACCGGAAGCGCCCCTTGTTTCAAAGAGAGGATGACGAGTTATTCACATTTAATTTGATGGTTATTAAATAGCACAGTAGTATGATAGTTTTGATAGTAGAAATAGCGATAGTAACAGCAACAATAACAGTTTTGTGTTGATTGTAACAGAAGCAGCAACAGTAGTAACTTAGCAAAGACAATATGAGAAAAGCGTAGGCATTGGATCAGTGATGGATATTTGTATGGATGACATTCATCATATAACAGTCACAACCTAGAGTGATACACAATAGCTCAGATTCATCAATTCAATGTAGGCATGTATTCCATATGTAGTCATACGTGCTTATAATAAGCATTTGTATGATGTCTTTTGTCCTGCCCCCTCGTGGCAGCCGAGTCCATAAGGAAATCTAACGGTAATTAAGGTCTCCTTTTAATATAGAACCGGATCCAAGCATTATCACATGGTGAATACATGAACTCCTCGAATTACAGTCGTCCACGGAGAGTATCCCAATTATTGTCACCTTAGGGTCTACGATTCAGAACAATAACAAGTGCATATAACCAACCTATAGGATCAAGAACTCACATATATTCATGAAAACATAATAGGTTCAGATCTGAAATCATGGCACTCGAGCCTTAGTGACAAGCATTAAGCATAACAAAGTCATAGCAACATATATCTCAGTACATAGTGGATACTAGGGATCAAGCCCAAACAAATTGACTCGATTACATGACAAATCTCATCCATCTCCATCACCGTCCAGCAAGTCTATGAAGGAATTACTCACTCCCGGTGGTGAGCATCATGGAATTATTGATGGAAAGGGATTGTTGATGAAGACGACGACGTATCCCCCTCTCCGGAGCCCCGAACGGACTCCACACCAGCCTTCCCAATGAAGAATAGGAGGTGGCACGGACTCCGTATCATGAAACATGATGATTCTTTCTCTCTCTCTCTCTGATTTTTTTCTCCATGATACGAAACTTATAGGACCGGAGGTAGGGAAATGGAGGCTTGAGGGGCCCACAAGCCTGGGTGGTGCGCCCTAGGGGGGTGTGAAAGTGCAACTAATCCCCGGGTGGTTTTGATAATTCATAACAACATATAGCCCATTAAACTAATATCCATTCAAGTTTTATATTTTAGAGATTTCAATGAATGGCATGGCGTGGACTAGAGATGTGGACCCCTCAAAATGCTAGGGACACATATTGGCAAAAGCTCAAGACTCTTCATTTCTTTAGTGATCCAAGATCACATCGAGTCCATAGGAAAGCCAATACTATGAAAAGGGGATGAGGTGTTGCTTAATGGCTTGCTTTCTCAAATGCTTAGTGATATTACTCCACATCCCTCAACCACTTTCTCATTCCAAATATGTCAAAACCCTAAACTCTAACTCGGCCTCACCGATTCTTTCTACCTGGAGCCACCGAGTTCATATGACATAGCCACTGCCAGAAACCCTAAATAGTTCAATCACACCGATACGGATCTCGGTCTCACCGAGATAGCCTTGCCAATGCTCTGTGACTTGTTGCATTTATTTCGGTCTCACTGAGTTATGCAATCGGTCTCACTGAGTTGTCTTGACATTTTCTCTGTTGCCTTATTGCTTCACGTCGGTCTCACCTAGTTGATATTTTCTCTAAGCACTAGCACATTGGACCCACCGAGTTGTTCCAGTCTGTCCCACCGAGATTCCTATTGTTCACATTTTGAATTAAATCAGTCTCACTGAGTTCTTCTATTCGGTCTGACCGAGTTAGGTCAAATGTGTGTAACAATTGAATTTTGTGTGGAGGCTATATATACCCCTCCACCCCCTTCTCCATATGTGAGAGAGCCATCAAAACGTGCCTACACTTCCATCATACATTTTTTGTGAGAGAACCACCTACTCATGTGTTGAGATCAAGATATACCAATCCTACCACAACAATCTTGATTTCTAGCCTTCCCCAAGTTGCTTTCCACTCAAATCATCTTTCCACCATATCCAAATATGTGAGAGAGAGTTGAGTGTTGGGGAGACTATCATTTGAAGCACAAGAGCAAGGAGTTCATCATCAACACACCACCTATTACCTTTTGGAGAGTGTTGTCTCCTAGATTGGTTAGGTGTCGCTTGGGAGCCTCCGTTAAGATTGTGGAGTTGAACCAAGAAGTTTGTAAGGGCAAGGAGATCTCCTACTTCATGAAGATCTACCCGAGTGAGGCAAGTCGTTCGTGGGTGATGGCCATGGTGGGATAGACAAGGTTGCTTATTCATGGACCCTTTGTGTGTGGAGCCCTCCGTGGACTCGTGTAACCGTTACCCTTCGTGGGTTGAAGTCTCCATCAACGTGGACGTACGGTAGCACCACCTATCAGAACCACACCAAAAATCTCGTGTCTCCGTTGAGTTTGCACTCTCCAAACCCTTCCCTTGACCTTCATATGCAATGTTTTACTTTCCACTGCTACACTCTTAGAATTGGACGTGTAAGTTGATTGCTTGACTTGTGCTAGTTGCCAAAATCTGCCCACAAGTATGATTAGGAAAAGGTTAGATTTTTATTTGGTCAAGTAGTCTAATCACTCCCCCCCCCCCTCCTCTAGACCTACTTTCAATCCTATAGGGCAACACCTAAGCTTGTGGCCCAGTGGTGGCCCCTCTCCGGCAGATCTTTTCACCAGTATTTTTTATTAATTCTAAAATAATTCTCTATCAATTTTCAAGCAATTCCAATAACTTTTTATTTGTGCACAAAAACAACACCAAGGTAGTTCTGCTGAAAACAACGTCAGTCCAGGTTAGTTTCATTCAAATCATGCAAATTAGAGTCCAAAACAACGAGCAAAAGTGTTTGGAAAAGTCGATACGTTGAAGACGTATCAATCTTCATCAACCTTGCTGCCTCCATGACCATGTGTGAGTAGTTTCTTTAAGACCTATAGGGCCATACTAATAGCTAGATGGCTCTCTCTCTCTCTCTCTCTCTCTCTCTCTCTCTCTCGGATCTTCAATACCATGTTCTCGTTCCTGACCGAGATCAATTTGATGTAATTGGTGGCATGTTTGTTGGGACATGATGAATTGTCACTTATGATTAGATTGTCCATTGAATTTTATTGAATCTATTTGGTTTTTCTTGCTACATAATTAAATAGCTTTAAATCGCTCTCCGATCTATCTATATTCTTTCACCAAGTTCGATTGATTTATCTCCAGTGGGAGTGGTGCTTTGTAGTGGTTAAATCTTGTGGTGCTGTACCTAGTGACAATAAGGGCCAATACACATGTTGTATGGTTGCCACTAAGGGTAAAACGACGGGGTTTTGTCATATTGATTGACTTCTGCCTGTCTACATTAGGTCATCTTTGTTATTGTGATACTCTGTTTCTTGCAAACTTAATACCTTGAGATACATGCTAGATAACGTTTGGGGTGGAGTATTAGTAGTAGATGTTGTTGGATTAACGGTGTACTTATCATGGTTGTAGCCTATATGAGATTATGCCATGAATGATCATAGTCATAAATGTTGTAAGCTTTTCAATTGCCCCCCACTATAATTTTTTTACCATGCCATTCGCCTATTTGAGAGAGAGATGCCACTAGTGAACCTATGGATCTAGGGTCCATTTTCCATTAATATATTCATCTATAAAAATTGCTCTTTTTATTTGTCGTTTCACTTTACCACTATCTATCTATTATTTGCTTTTCACCTTGTAATTGGCAAGACAAGGGCCTTGATAACCCTCTTACCGCAATGCGTGCAAGTATTTTATTTTGTTTGTGTGCAGATACCGCTTATCTTGTTAGCTTAGAAGCTCCTACTGGTTTGATAAACCTTGATTCTTAATTGAGGAAAAAACTTTGCTGCTATCTACTTCACCCCTCTATTTCGGGAAACCCAACGACTCCTGCGGGAGTAGCACTCGTCATCCCCAAGGCCTTGTTGCCCGTGATGAAGAGGAGGCTTGTCCTCAAACCTTCATGTATCACCAAGCTATTAGCCAACCAGTGATGCGAGTTCTGGGTGTAGGTGCAGATGATCCAGGAAGACATGGTGTAGGCGAGGGGTTGGGACCAACATGAACAAGATCATCCCCAACGACCTTCTTGTCTTTAAGCTGTCGAACCTCGACTTCAAGATCGAGATCTATAGCGTCGACAACTCTACCATTTGCTGGTCCAGGTGCGCCAAGCACTGCTTTCAAGGTGACCTAGCTCGTGCAATCTAGTCACCTGAAACAACTTTTATATGATATCCTCTTTTTCCATGCATCACATGCCCTTTGTGGATGATTCATAAACCGTGATGTTCATGAATTGCTTTGCTTTTTGGCTGAAATTGGTCTTTGCGCTAAGGGCGCAATAGATCATCTAGTGTTAACATGGGTCCTGTGGGGGTTCAGGTCAATGTCAGGATTGGTTCTTTCTTTAAGACCCTTAAAAGGGTTGAGACAGGGGATGGCTTCTCAACCAAGTAGCAAGTAAATTGTATCAAGCGTCACAGGGATGGAAACGTGGCGTTTTGTGGATCGTTGGTTAGGCTTTCAGTTCTGTTGAGGGAGTCCTGGATTATGGGGTCCCTGGGCGTCCGGCCTATGCGACATGGGCCGGACTGATGGGCCGTGAAGATACAAGATAGAAGGCCTTCCCCAATGTCCAGATGGGACTCTCCTTTGCATGGATGGAAAGCTTGGCGTTCGGATGTGTAATTTCATTTCTGTGTAAACCGACTCTATACAACCCTAGGCCCCTCTGGTGTCTATATAAACCGGGGGGTTTAGTTCGTAGAGATCATCACAATCATATAGGCTAGACATCTAGGGTTTAGCCATTATGATCTCGAAGTAGATCAACTCTTGTAAACCCTATACTCATCAAAGTCAATCAAGCAGGAAGTAGGGTATTACCTCCATTAAGAGGGCCTGAACCTGGGTAAACATCGTGCCCCCTTTGACTCCTGTTACCTTTGATCCTCAGACGCATAGTTCGGGACCCCCTACCCGAGATCGGCTGGTTTTGACACCGACATTGGTGCTTTCATTGAGACTTCCACTGTGCCATCAACAAAAGGTTCGATGGCTTGTTCGATCATCTACAATGATGCTGTTTCGAGGGAGACTTTTCTGCCCGGTCAAATTTTTGTGTTCGGCAGCTTCGCGCTACGTGCCAACTCGATTGGCCACCTTGAACAGATCGACAACTATGCCCCTGGTCATCAGATCAGTTTTGGAAATCTGAATTATGTCGTCGATATCCGAGGAGACTTGGTCTTCGAAGGGTTCGCGGCCCAGACCACCGCTCCGGCCTTAGATCCAGAACAAACTACCAGGTCCGAAGATGGGAGTTTGGAGCCCACCGGACTCTCTGCCATTATGAAGCTCGCTACCGGAGACCCGGAGGAGACTGCATCATCGGCAAGCCCGAAGTTGAACCGGGCTCTCCCTGTCATTGGCAAGCCGGACTCTCCCCCGGACACCGGCTCTGAACTCTCGAGGTTCACGCCAAGTGTGCATGTCCAGGAGGCTCCTACCCTACCTAGCTCCACGAACTCTCACTTCCTCGTCCAAACCTCGCTCTTAAATGAGGCTCTATACCTAATGCGATCCCTCACCACTACAGAAGAATCACCTCCGAATTACGCCCAGCCTGGACTAAGGGCTAAAAGAGGGAAATTTTACATCCCACCCACCACCCACTTCATAGCCACTGTCGAAGACTTAACCGACATGATGGACTATGCCTCCGAAGACATCGATGACACGAATGACGAAGCCGGAGACAAACAAGGCCAAGACCCGCCGTTTACCAGATGTTGGACAGCCACCTCCACATATGATGTGTATATGGTGGACACACCCAAAGAGGATGACGGCGACGGCAGGAAGGATCCGGTGGAGGAGAAGCCTGCTGAGGCACCACCAAAGCGTCGACGTCAGCGGCCGCTCAAAATCGCGCCCTCGAAAAAGACAGCAATACCGGCACCAAAGACAATAACACTCCGGAGAATGCCGAAGAACCCGAAGCCCCCGCCGAGCCAGCATCCGAATAGGATGACTGGGAGGAGGGGCAAGTTAACACTGACGATCCGGTCGGGAACGAGGACTCGGAGGATAGTAACTATCTACCGACCTCTGAGGATGATGTGAGCCTCGGCGACGAAGACTTCACCGTGCCAGAAGAACCACTCGAGCAGGAGTGCTTTAAGCGCCAGCTAATCGCCACTGCGAGAAGCCTAAAAAAGAAGCAGCAACAGCTCCAAGCCGAACAGGATACACTCAAAGACAAATGGACCCAGGTCCTAGCTGCCGAAGAGTATGGCCTTCAGCGCTCGGCAAAGAGTTATCCGAAGCGTCGGCTACTACCACAATTTGATGACGAGGCCCTCAAGCTAATACAATCAAGACATGACCGCGCTGATGAACCAGACCAGCCACCGCGTGGACGGGACAGAGCGGCCACTCATGCCGAACACCAGTCCGCTCCACTCCGCCATAGAGGTAGAGAGATAGCGGCTCCAGGATACACATACGACCTACAACAGGACGTGGACAATAGAGCAGGTCAAGCCGGATCAATCTATGGATCAAGGGGGCATGCCCCAATGTGAGAAGACGGCCATCAGGCCTGGCGCGATAGGCACAACCTCACCCGGGCAGAAAACTGCATAAGGATGTCATCCGAACTCCGTCGTGACACCGCCCGATACGGAGGCGCCGCACACCCCTTATGCTTCACCGGTGAGGTAATGGAGCACTAGTTCCCAGAAGGGTTTAAACCCGTGAACATTGAATCATAGGATGGAACGACATATCCCGCAGTATGGATCAAAGATTTCCTTCTCCATATCCAGATGGCTCGCGGTGATGATCTCCACGCCATCAAGTACCTCCCGCTAAAACTAAAGGGACCAGCACGACACTGGTTAAATAGCCTCCCAGAAAACTCTATTGGTAGCTGGGAAGATTTGGAAGATGCCTTTAGAGACAACTTCCAAGGTACCTATGTCCGGCCTCCTGACGCTGATGACCTTAGTCATATAGTCCAGCAGCCCAGAGAGTCAGCCCGGAAGCTCTGGACTAGGTTCTTAATTGAGAAAAACCAAATTGTTGATTGTCCGAACGCCGAAGCCCTCGCGGCCTTTAAACAAAGAGTCTGAGACGAATGGCTTGCCCGACACCTTGGCCAAGAAAAACTGAAGTCCATGGCAGCTCTTACCACACTCATGACCCGCTTTTGCGCGGGAGAAGACAGCTGGCTAGCTCGCAGAAGCAACAACACCAGCGATCCTGGCACCTCCGAAGCCAGAGACGGCAACGGTAGACCACGACGCAATAAACACAAGCGCCAAAGCAACAATGAGGATACTGAAGATACGGCGGTCAACGCCGGATTCAGTGGCTCTAAACCCGGTCAGCGGAAGAAGACATTCAAAGGAAGCAAAGATGGTCCATCCAGTTTGGTAGAATACTCGATCGGCCTTGCCAAATTCATGGCACCCCGGACAAGCCTGCCAATCATACCAACAGAAATTGTTGGGTCTTTAAACAGGCTGATAAGCTAAACACCGAACATAAGGGGAAAGGGCCGCCTAGCGAGGACGACGATGAGCCTCTCCCAACAAAAACACAGGGGGGCAAAAGAAATTTTCCCCCGAGGTAAAAACATTAACTATGATCTATGTTACTCATATCCCTAAGCGGGAGCGGAAGCGCGCATTAAGGGGCGTCTACGCCATAGAGCCAGTCGCCCCAAAATTCAACCCATGGTCAGCCTGTTCGATCACTTTCGATCGCAGAGACCATCCGACCAGTATCCGTCATGGAGGTTCGGTAGCAATGGTCCTCGATCCAATTATCGACGGATTCCATCTCACGCGAGTCCTTATGGACGGCGGCAGCAGTCTTAACCTGCTTTATCAGGACACTGTCCGCAAAATGGGTATTGATCCGTCCAGAATCAAGCACACTAAAACCACCTTTAAAGGAGTGATACCCGGCGTAGAGGCCTGCTGCACAGGGTCAATAATGCTGCAAGTAGTCTTCGGCTCACTGGATAATTTCTGAAGCGAAGACTTGATCTTCGATATCGTCCCCTTCCGAAGTGGCTATCATGCACTACTCAGACGAACCGCTTTCGCCCGTTTCAATGCAGTCCTGTGCTATGCTTATCTAAAGCTCAAGATGCCCGGACCACTCGGCATTATCACAGTCAATGGAAACACGGAACGCTCCCTCCACACTGAGGAGCACACCGCGGCCCTTGCAGTCGAGGTACAGAATGGCCTTATCAAGCCGAACACTTCATCGGCCATCAAGCCCCCGGACACTATTAAACAAGTCCGGCCTACTCCGCAGAACAACAACTCGGTCAATCCGGAGCTGGACTAGCAGTTTTGCCTCCGTCCACCGCCCCGTCTGAACGAGGCATATGTACCGCGTGTGCATAACTACGCACTCAAAATACCTTGGGCGACGACGGAGGCACTCTGCGGATGAGGTCCATAATACAACTAGGCCCCATTCGGACCTTAATCTCCTTCTTTTTTTCTATTTTCTCTCATACTACAGGTTCTTTAAAAACCTAAATCACTTTACGGTGGTACAAGGGCCCTTTCCTACGCCCCTTCTACATACACGATTGTGGATCCTTTCAAAGGATCCTCTACCAAGGCGAAAAGCGGCCCAAACGTGCGGCTGGGTGTCCAAAGGATCTCCACGGCTACCTTTTCTTTGTTAGAACCCGTATAAAACTTTCCTGTGTTCTCAAACTCTCGACATGTAAAATAGCCCTGATGCTTATCGCATTATCCGTAAGAGAACATTTTGACATATATAATGGAAACAGTTTTTACCAACCCTATTTGGTATTGGTCTATTTCAGAATTTGTATTCCCTCTTCACGTCAGATTGGCATATACACTTCGCAATGGCTTCAAATGCCAGGGGCTCTATTCGGCCACCTATACTTTCAAAAAAAAAAGTCTGAACGCTTTTAGAGTGCACTTCGGCGTCCTGAATATTGCATTATATGCATCAGCTCCGAATCATGTCTTTGGTCAATAGTTGGGTTGCCCGGCTCCTATGGTTATTACCTTACGTTCCGCTCGTTCGGCTAGGGTAGTAAAGGGAGAACTACTGCGATTGTGTTTCTGGTTCGTCCGGTCAAACACCTCAGTAGAGAAAGCCGAAAACTGACTGTCATAGTGCGGCGAGAGCTGGTCAGCTATTCGGCGACTTACAAATGGCAAAGGCATGCCTTGCGGACGGCAAAGGCCTTTGCCGTCACCACCATTTACAAAGGGCACTCTATCGTGTCTTTGGCCCGGACAAAGGGCATGGCTCTTTGCCATCTTTGGCCGGAATGACAAGGGCATGGCTCTTTGCCATGTTGGCGGACGGCAAAGGGCATGGCTCTTTGCCATCTGCTTGCAGACGGCAAATGCTACAAGCTCTTTGCCATGGCAAAGAGACCAAATAGGCATTAATTCTGTTCCTTCTTATATCAATTCGTTTTCACAGAAAATCAAACACACACACACACACATGTATATATATATATGACCAATATATCATATCCAACACATGTTACCAATAGTAGCAAGTTTCATACATACATATACATAGTTTCATCAATATTACACAGTTTCATCCATAGTTAGCAAGTTTCACAAAATCAAAACAAAAACTAAAGACAAGCACTCCATATCTGAAATTACACGAAATGACCTAAAATTAAATATCGATTTTCCTAAAAACTATCTTATCACTAAGATCTTCTTTGGATCTTCTTTTCTTCCAACCTGCATAACAAAAACACTAAGAAAGAGAAAATGGGTTAGGAGTAGAAATGTAGCATTTCACTAGGTGAAATGCAATGATGTAGGAGCCAGCACTTGAGATCAACACCAGAAAGTACTAAATTTTGAGAGATATCCAGATCCTGTAGTAGAACATTAAGAGCAAATTTTGTCGCTTGAGATATTCGA
Source organism: Aegilops bicornis (assembly GCA_021605145.1). Taxonomy (NCBI): domain Eukaryota; kingdom Viridiplantae; phylum Streptophyta; class Magnoliopsida; order Poales; family Poaceae; genus Aegilops; species Aegilops bicornis. Next base: position 260,998,096 of record CM038675.1, read on the forward strand.
CGTAAAATAGGGCAAGGTCGCTTGAGATATTCAACGTAGTACATGAGCAGCACACACTTGACCACCATAGCAGCTTGCCGGACCATTGTATCTGTGGAGCACAAAACAGCAGTCATCCTGATTAGAATTTTTAAGGAGAGCAGTGTTAGTTTAAGAGTTATGAACAGATAGAAATGGTGCATAAATTCCTATTATTCAACAAACATAAGTTATTTCCAAGTGAAACACGGGGCAATGTTATCCACTTCAAAACAAAAATGTAACACACAGTACACACATCGTCAAGTTTTTCCACAAATGAGTTACTGATTGAGTTCAAGAAATGAGGGCCTAATTGGTTCACAGGACCTAAAAACTCATAAATAGGAAAATCACTGGGTTGCAATGTCATGCCCTCTCTTGATACAATATGATCGACAGGATGTTTGAGTGCATCATAGAAAACCATAGGAGTTTTTCAAGGCTGCATATTACAATCATATGGAATAATTTGAAGAGAGGCCCCAAAAGGGGAAATCATGATATGTGGGAAAAGAGAATACCATTCGCCGCAATGAAAAATATAGCATGCCAGAATGGTGGTATTTCTTTTGGAGGAAGCATCACCAACGGTCTAACAAGGTCATCATTCATGTACCACCAGTAGACTCCAAACACGTGAATGGTGAATAGTACTACAATCCCGATAAGCATTGGCATTTTCCTCTCCCCCTGAAATAAGAAAAATAAATAAAAGTGATAGATCAGCTAAAGATCTTGTTTAATTGACATTCACCGCATTAACTTAAGGGAAATGACATGACGGTCACATTCTAGAGCACATATCCGTACCAAAACATTTATAGTGTTTCCAACTCTTCTAAGCATGTGAGAACACTATGAGGACAATCAAATTGAGTTATCTAAGCAATTTGACAATCAAATGGAGTTAACATGGGCCCAGCGTTAGGGATTTAGTGATGGCAGCGATGCACCGGCTTCCTCAATAGAAGGGACAGACCCAGTGCTAGAAGCAGAACAAGAACGTTGATACACAAGATAAGCACAAGCCCTTTAGAGCAGTCTGCTTGGCAGAACAATTACTTAACCTCTAGAAGCAGAAGAAGCACGTTGATAGACAAGTTATTATGAAGCACCAACCTTGACAGCGGTCTTCTTGCGCAAGATATCATTGGACTTGAACATGACTGTGGCAATCCAGATCATGACGAAGAAACCTACACAATATAAACTCAATTGGAATGAGGAACTCACCATCATCTTCTGACCAAGAGGCATCAAGTACCTAGACAAAAAAGTAGGAGCATAATAAGATACAATGTATGCCGGTGGGCATGTGCAACAGCAAGAAAACTACCCTATGAATAGCATAGTTAAATGTGATTCTTCCTAGTAGTATCTGTTCTATTATTCATAGTGATGAGAGCCCGAGACTATGTCAATAATGTCGAGAAAGAAAAGGCCTCCAAAATGTAGCATTTTTTTAGTAGCAAGATTTTCTTTTCGGAAATAGGTTTATCTAAGGGGCGTTGACCATCGTCACATACTGTAATACAGGCACTTCAATTGTTTTTCAAAGACTTGAGATTACTGCTGGTGCTAAAACAAAGCCCACCAAAATCCTCTTTCAGCTAAAATACCAATTCACATACTAGCTAGCATCACTAGTTAAGCAAACAGATTTATCACTTGTAGCAGCGCTGACCAAATTGCCACGGCAGCAGAACCCGAGCCATATGAGTACCCTGTCTTAAATCTAGGCTATTGTACAACTGACATTGAGATTTCAGAGGGCGGGCGCAGCAGAACGACAAGTGCTATACCTTCACATTGGGGTCCCTGAGGTTGGCGTGCAGCCACTCGGCGGACATGACAGGCTCGGTCCGCGGCACCGCGTGGACGACGCCCGACGCGGCGTTGGCAGCGGCGGCCTCCGAGACAGCCGATGATGTGGCGTTGAAGCGCGGGGCAATCCCGAACCGCGTCATCGACGGCGACAGCAACGCCCCGCACCCGACCTCCGAGGTCGACGGAGATGCTCTCGAGCGGCTCGTTCACCACTCTGCACCAACTGCAATGACATCACGAAATAGACATGAGTACCGTCACATGACAGACATGTGTGAGATCCAACAAAAGAAACGAGAGCTTGAGATGGAACCCGTGGGGACGGGATGATGAGTGCAAGCACGCACCCTGTGTGGTAGCTGAAGAGGAAGGAGGTGACCGTGGCGACGCACACGTGCGACAGCGACCTGCGCCACAATGGGCATGTTGCTCCTGCTCCTCCTCCTCCATCGGGCGTCTTCTCTGCTCCCGGATCTAAGATGTCACCGAAACAGAATGGGCAGGGGAATAATAACAAGGCGAAATGCGAAGGGGAACGGGCTGGTCGAGGTACGGACCTGGCGTCTCGAGGTCGGGGTCCATGGCGGCGTCCCGGAACGGCACGCTTGCGCCAGGCAGTGCCGAAGCTTCCATCGCCGCTTCCCCAAGAGATTGGGGAATCGGAGGCGGGAAGCAAGACGAAGGGAAGAGAGAAAGGGAGGGATTTGAGAGAGGGCCGCCTCCTATATTGGGGTTGGGCGTGTCGCTGGGTTGCGTGGCACGGAGGGGGAGGTTTGACTACCCGCACCCGACGCACCGCGGGGAGCGTGCCGGCGGCGGTGGCGAGGAGGATGAGGAGGAGCGGGAGGAGGAGGGGAGGAGCTGGGCGCCGCCGCGGAGGGCTAAGTCGGCCGAGGCAGTGCGTGAGAGGAGCAAGGCCGCCATGGGTGGGTCGGGTTCTGGCCTCAGGGGGTTCTAGAAGGTTCGGGGGGTGATGGGTGGGAATGGGGGATGGGAACGGGAGGGGAGGGGAAGAAGAGGCGGCGATGGGCTGGCTGCCCTGGAGGTGAGGTAGGGTGGGTGTTGATGTTGACATGGTGGGGTAAAACCGTGGTTAATCCGGGCGGAAAGGGAACCCCCACCCCTCTTTGCTGTGTGCCAACAGATGGCAAAGAATCTTTCTCGTCTGCCAGCAGACGACAAAGAGGGAGGGTGGACCATTGAAGTGTACTTGCCATCTGCCAGCAGACGGCAAAGAAATGACAGGTGGCAAAGACCTTCTTTGTCGTCTGTTGTTTGGTAGCTGATGGCAGAGACCCTCTTTGCCGTCCACAAGCAGACGAAAAAGAACTGGCAGACAGCAAAATCCCTGATTCCAATAGTGTTAATATAAATCTTTTACGATTTCTTCCGTTTTATATAAAGGACTGTCTTCCGTTCAGCCACGCGCCTAAGGCATCCCAGTCCGGATAGCCGCACGCGCACCAGGGTCTAGCTCATAGTCCCATTGTCAAACTCCTATGGCTAAGTGAAAGTGCTAAAGCACATAGTATGATTGCCTAGTTCGCTACGTAGTCACCTCCTTCACGGACCAAGACGTTGGGTCAAGAGTGATCATGCGTTATTCTGAACACCCCCGTAGTATCCACGTGGGGGCTGAAGCCGACGACTGGCAAACTTTTAGAATAATAAAATACGGCCACACAGGAGGCAAGTAATTTCAGATAAAGGCACAAAAATATTACAAAGCCTCGATCTATAATACAACGTCTGGACAGCTCGGTTACATTTACTCAAATATGGTATCCTTTGAGCATTGACCCTCTATTAATCGGGCACCCTCCAGGACATCTTCAAAATACCGCTCCGGCTTGTGGTGGTCCTTGCCTTCGGGTGGGCCCTCGATCGCCACGACAACGGCCTTCATTTTCGCCCAGTGCATCTTGACACGGGCAAAGGCCATCTGCGCACCTTTAATACACAGCGAGCGCTTGCCAGCTTCAATTCGGGGCAGCGTATCGGCAAGTCGCCTCACCAAGACGAAGTAGCTACTAGGAATGGCTTCAGTTGGCCATAGCCGGACTATTATGTCCTTCATAGCCAATCCATACATCCTATGCAGCTCCGCCCATTGCATCATCTGGTTGTTCAACAGCGTCGGACGCTCCTGCGCTGCGAACTGTGACCAGAAGAGCTTCTCCGTCGTGTGCCCTCTTGGCCCAGAAGAACTGCGCGGCATCGGCGGCACTCTTCGGAAGGTCCGCAAATGCATCTGGAGAACTCCACAGTCGAGTAAGCAAGGCATATCTTTGACCGCCAAATATAGTCTGCAAAAGAAAGGGCTTACCAGCCACTGTCTGTTCAGATTGCCGGATTTCCTCATGAGCTGCCCGGGACTCGGTCCGTGCTTCCTTGGCCTCTTGGAGGGCCTTGGTGAGTTCTGCTGCCTGGGCCTTATTCCTCTCCTCCAAGGACTCGCACTTGCCGGTGGCGTCTTTGAGCTCTTGCTCCATTGCGGTCACCCTATCCTTGTACTGACGGCGGGCGACCTGTTCGGACTTTAAATCCGCGGCCGCTTTGTCTGCGGCCACTTTGCTCACCTTCGCCTCCTCCTTGGCTTCGGCAAGGGCACTCTTGAGGGTTTCGACCTCGGTCGTGCTGCCTACAATCATACACATAGCAGCACATGAGCTTAACCTCTGAGTTTGCATTTCAATTTACGCTTGTAAGATATCTTTAAAAAAACATACCTTGTGCCTCATCGAACCGCTTGTTAACACGGTCGACCTCATCATCAGCCAGCTTCAGCTTCCGATTGAGTTTGGAAACTTCAGCGGCCTGGGCGGTTGCCGCCAACATGCAAGCCTATTAGCAAATGGCAAAGTACGTCACCTCTTGATTATTACTTGATCCTCTATTCGGCCTTTTTCAAAACCGAACAGAGTCTCAGGGGCTACTATCTATATACAGGCATATTTTTTCATATGAGAAGCGGCCAAGAATATTACGCCGCATACCCCGAAGCCTGTTAGTAGGCTAGTGAAGGCTTCGTTCAGCCCGCTCTTAGCGGACTGAACCTTCTCAACCACCACACCCATCATGGTGCGGTGCTCCTCCACGGTGGAAGAACGTTGCAGTGCCTCCACCAATGTGTTCGGCGCCTCCGGATTAGTGGAGGTCACCGCCGGAGTTGGCGCTCCCCCCACCTTTGAAGGGGGTTGCTCATTCGGCTCCAGAGCCACTTGGGTTTCTGGAATGGTGTTCGACTGGGGACCAGACTGGCCAGGGCCGCCATCGTCAGTCTCCATGGGGTTGCACCACCCATGTTCTTGGCAGCCGAGGCATTACCCTCTGGTGCCGTCTTGGCGGCCTCCCACACCTCTCCGAGGCTCGGAGAGGCCCTTTGGGACAACACTTCGGTGTCGTCAGTGGCGGTTGGCGGGGAGGCTCGCGGAGGCGTCTCGCTCTCCACCATCACTAGCTCCAGAGAGTTCCCCTCCGACGATGATTGTTGGGGAAGATCACGGTCCGGACTAAAGCACACCATACAATGTGTTATACTACAATCATAAAGACTGGATATATGAAGGGCATCCTCGGATACTTACGATGCGGCGATGGGCTTCGACCTGGGGCGCCACTCGGGGATGGCTTCGGCATCCGAATCCGAGCCGTCCGTGTAGGATATTTTCCCCCTCTTGGACGCCTCTGCCTCTGGATCTATGGAGGCCGCCCATTTCTTCTTCCTCCCCTTAGGGGGAGAATTGCTTTCTGCCTCCTCCTCCTCTTCATCCTCATCTTCCTCGTGGGAGGAGTGAGCTTCGGTCTCTCCTGACACGGCATCCGAAGTACCTTTACAGCGGAGGCCACCTTTGGCCTCCTTGCTCTTCTTCTTGGCCTTCTTCTCCGGCGCCTGATAGGGCGCCGGGACCAGCATCCTCGTTAACAGAGGATTAGCTGGTTTTTTGGTAGCGGCGCCGGACACCTGATCCGCCCCGCTTTTGCTTTCCATCCCTGAATGAGGAATGGACATCTCAGTATACCCTCTGACGTATAAACCAAAATTGTGTTCAGAAGTGAAATACTTACCTCAGTAGCCGGATTCGCGCTGTCGAGACCGATGTCTTCAGTCTTCTTCGGCCACATCTTTTGGGCCTTGAAAAGCAGTTTCCAGATCTCTTCGTGTGTTGTGCCAAAGAAGCGCTGCAAGGACCGAGGGCCCTTCGGATTAAACTCCCACATGCGGAGAGGCCAGCGTTGGCATGGGAGGATCCGAGGAAGAGCATCACCTAAATCACGTCGGTGAAACTGGTGTTCTTGTTTATCATATTCTTGATGCGCTTTTGTAGCATCATCACTTCGTCGGTCGACCCCCAGTCCAGACCCTTGTTGGTCCACGACACGAGCCACATAGGGGGCCCAGATCTGAACTCAGGAGCGGCCACCCATTTTGTGTCGCGGGGTTCAGTGGTGTAGAACCACTCCTGCTGCCACACCTTAACAGTCTCCATGAAGGCCCCTTTAGGCCAAGTGGTGTTTGGGAGCTTGCTCACCATGGCGCGGTCGCAATCCGCATGTTGCCCATCGACCACCTTCGGCTTCACATTGAAGACTTTTAGCCATAGGCCGAAGTGTGGGGGGATGTGGAGTAGCACCTCGCATACGATGATGAACGCCGAGATGTGGAGGAATGAATTCAGGGCTAGATCATGGAAATCTAGCCCGTAGTAGAACATCAGCCTGCGGACGAAGGGGTGGAGGGGAAACCCTAACCCGCGGAGGAAGTGAGGGATGAACACAACCCTCTCGTCGGGCTCTGGAGTGGAGACGATTTGCTCTTTGGCAGGGAGCCTGTGTGTGATTTCCGCAGTCAAGTACCTCGCCTCTCGGAGCTCCTTGATGTCCTTCTCCGTCACGGAGGAGACTACCCACTTGCCTTGAAAGCCAGATCCGGACATGTCTTGAGTGTTTGGTGGCGATAGAAAAGATCAAAACTTGGGTGCTGGAGCTCGAGGATGGGAAGGCTGAGGAAGAAGAAGGCGTGGGGTAAAAAGATGGCTCGTTATCCTCTTATAAAGGCAGTGAATATCAAGCGCCCCCTCACAAGTCTTAAAACTCGCCTATTCCCAAGGGGTCGTGCGAACGGCACGATTGGTTTACCCAAGCCCGTGTTAATGAGAATCCCACAATAGGGGGACATGATTCTGCTTTGATAAGACGTGTCAGTGGAGGCCGCGCCTCGAAACGTGAAGCTGGAAGCCACAAAAACGGTTCGAAATAATAAAGACTAGACGTAACATTTCGCCGAAAAAGCTGTCAGTGGACATACCTTACTTTGATTGGATATTGTGCACTCATGATTGAGGGTTGTAACCATTATGCGGAGCTGGATACAGTTCACTCGTTCATAAGACTGCTTTGGAGTATTCGGAGGAGGAACCCGCCTTGCAATGCTGAAGACAATCTGCGCGCTGGACACATCGTCATTGAAGCCTAGTTTAGGGGCTACTGAGGGAGTCCTAGATTATGGGGTCCCCGGGCGTGAAGATACAAGATAGAAGGCCTTCCCCCATGTCCGTGTGGGACTCTCCTTTGCGTGGATGGCAAGCTTGGCGTTCGGATGTGTAATTTCCTTTCTCTGTAAACCGACTCTGTACAACCCTAGGCCCCTCCGGTGTCTATATAAACCGGGGTTTAGTCTCAGAGAGATCATCACAATCATATAGGCTAGACATCTAGGGTTTAGCCAATACGATCTCGAGGTAGATCAACTCTTGTAAACCCTATACTCATCAAAGTCAATCAAACAGGAAGTAGGGTACTACCTCCATTAAGAGGGCCCAAACCTGGGAAAACATCCTGCCCCCTTTGTCTCCTGTTACCTTCGATCCACAGACGCACAGTTCGGGACCCCCTACCCGAGATCGGCCGGTTTTGACACCGACATTTGTTGCTCTGTTGGTTCTTAGTATTGCTGTTCTTTTTAGCTATGTTGGTTGTTAGTATTATTGTTCTTATGTAACCCGAAGTTTATGAAGGAGATATGCCCTAGAGGCAATAAAAAACTTGTTATTTATATTTCCTTATATCATGACAAATGTTTATTATTCATACTAGAATTGTATTAACCGGAAACTTAGTACATGTGTGAATACATAGAGAAAACAGAGTATCCCTAGTATGCCTCTACTTGACTGGCTCGTTAATCAAAGATGGTTAAGTTTCCTCACCATAGACATGTGTTGTCATTTGATGAATGGGATCACATCATTAGAGAATGATGTGATGGACAAGACCCATCCGTTAGCTTAACATTATGATCGTTTGTTTTATTGCTATTGCTTTCTTCATCACTTATACATATTCCTCTTACTATGAGATTATGCAACTCCCGAATACCGGAGGAACACCTTGTGTGCTATCAAACATCACAACTTAACTGGGTGATTATAAAGATGCCCTACAGGTGTCTCCGAAGGTGTTTGTTGGGTTGGCATAGATCAAGATTAGGATTTGTCACTCCGTGTATCGGAGAGGTATCTCTGGGCCCTCTCGGTAATGCACATCACTATAAGCCTTGCAAGCAATGTGACTAATGAGTTAGTTGCAGGATGATGCATTATGGAACGAGTAAAGAGACTTGCATGTAAAGAGATTGAACTAGGTATGATGATACCGACGATCGAATCTCGGGCAAGTAACAAACCGATGAAAAGGGAATGACGTATGTTGTTATGCGGTTTGACCGATAAATTTCTTCGTAGAATATGTAGGAACCAATATGAGCATCCAGGTTCCGCTATTGGTTATTGACCGGAGATGTGTCTTGGTCATGTCTACATAGTTCTCGAACCTGTAGGGTCCGCACGCTTAACGTTCGATGACGATTTGTATTATGAGTTATGTGTTTTGGTGACCGAAGTTTGTTCGGAGTCCCGGATGAGATCGCGTACATGACGAGGAGTCTCTAAATGGTTGAGAGGTAAAGATTCATATATTGGAAGGTATTATTCGGACATCGGAATGGTTTTGAGTGGTTTGGGTATTTTACCGGAGTACCGAGGGGTTACCGGAACCCCCCGGGGAAGTGTTGGGCCAACAAGGGCCTAAGGGAGAAAGAGGAAAGCCCGTGGGGGGGGGGGGTGGCGCGCGCCCCCCTCCTAGGGAGTTCGAATAGGACAAGGAGGAGGGGGCGCGGCCCCCTTTCCCTTTCCCTCTCCCTCTCCTTCCTTTTCCCTCTAGTGGAAGAAAGGAAAAAGGGGGGCGAATACTACTACTAGTAGGACTCCGCACCCATGGCACGTGCCCCTGGCCGGCCTCCTCTTCCTCCCATCCTTTATATGAGGGGGCGGTGAGGGAGTCCCGGACTAAGGGGTCCTCGGGCATCCGGCCTATTAGCCATGGGCCGGACTGATGGGCTGTGAAGACATGAAGACCGAATGTAGAAGGCAAGCTTGGGACTCTCCTTGGCGTGGAAGGCAAGCTTGGCGGCCAAATGTAGATTCTTTTCCTTTGTAACCGACCTTGTGTAACCCTAGATCTCCCCTGTGTCTATATAAACCGGAGGACTTAGTCCGGAATGGAGATACTCATGACCATAGTCATACAGGCTGGACTTTTAGGGTTTAGCCATTACGATCTCGTGGTAGATCAACTCTTGTAATACTCCTATTCATCAAGATTAATCACGCGGGAAGTAGGGTATTAGCTCCATAGAGAGGGCCCAAACCTGGGTAAACATCGTGCCCCTGTCTCCTGTTACCATCGACCTTAGACGCACAGTTCGGGACCCCCTACCCGAGATCCGCCGGTTTTGACACTGACATTGGTACTTGTAAGTGCATGTAGTTCCCCTTAGTGATTTTGGTGTATTGAAGACTTATAGGTTAAGGGTCTAATGCTTTTATGAGTGTACACAGGTCTATAAGTCTATGAGGAGTTTGATATTTACAGAGAAAGTCGACCCCTAAAAATGAAGTTCTTCGACTGAAGACTTTGGTATTCTGAAGACTTTTTGAAGACTTTGAAAGTGAAGAAATTGGTGTGACCTTGAAGACTTGGTATTCATTTGAGGAACATGAAGCGTGAAGACTTTTGTTTTTGTAGTTTCGTTTTCTCTTTCTTGAGTCATAGGAAACACCTTACTGTTAAAGGGGTGGAGGAAATACTAAGGAAAAATTTCCATGTGATGCTCAACTCAAAATCCTACACCTACCAATCCCTTCGAGTGAAGCCATTGGAAATCTCATACAATTCAGTCAATTTCTTCAAAGGATGTAGACGAAGTTCTTCTAGTCATTTGAGGAATTTGTTCGACCGAGGAGTTAGGAAGTCGCCGGTCTTGGATTGCCTACACAAAGTGAGGAACATGATAGCCCCGAGGAATTTGAACCTCAAATTTCCGACCGTTGTTGTCTTCGCCACCGTCCCAAAATATCTTATCCACCTACCGGTCATATCATTGAAGGGCATTTATGTCTTATCATGTAGGGCTGCTCCCTAGGCTATAAATAGCCGCCCCCTACAAGCACTAGTTGGTTGGCTGCTCCGAGAGAAACTGACACTTGTCAATTGAGAGAATCCCATCCTCCGAGGACTTTGAGTGAAAATCATCAAGTGAGGAAAACCCAAACCCAAACACCTACAAACCCAAAGTGATTGAGAATCACTGAAGAGATTGATCCTGCGTGGATCCGACGCTTGTTACCTTTGAAGATTGTGCTTCTTCCAGACGGTTAGGCGTCATGGTCTAGAGCATCCAAGAGGAATTGTGGATCGCCGAGTGACCAAGTTTGTGAAGGTTTGGAAGTCGCTCAAGACTTACCACGAATGATTGGACGAGGTCTGTGTGACCTTAGTTCAAGGAGAATACGGTGAGGACTTGGTGTCTTGAGCTGCGTGCTCAGATCGGGTGTCCGGACTGTGTGTCCTCGAGTTTAAATACTCAGCCGCTCCAACCAGATGTACAACTGAGAGCAGTTGGAACTGGTCTACCAAATCATTGTCTTCACCAACCTTACTGGTTCTATTTCCTCAACTCTTTCATTTCCTCATTACTGTTTTAAGTGCTTCATCATATCTGTGTTTGAAGACTTTGACTGAAGACTTTCTCAATTTCCTCAGTTCAATTTCTTCAGTCTGTTTGTCTTCATCTTGTGTTATCCTGTGATTACGCTTTCTGTACTCTGAGCTTGTCTTCATTTCATCATGATGACTATGCCAGTATTCCGTTATGCTTACTTCTGAGTACTTATTCCGCTGCAAGTAGTTCTTCGCTAAGGAATTTCCTCACCAGCAAATTCCTCAGTAAAGAATTCATAAAAATCGCCTATTGACCCCCCCTCTAGTCGATATAACACACTTTCAATTGGTATCAGAGCAAGGTACTCCCTTGTTCTGTGAGATTTTGGTTTAACCGCCTGGAGTTTTAGTTATGTCGACCGCAGGTATGATAAGGTCTCTGCTGGCTGTCCTACCTTCGATGGGGCAGACTACCCCTAATGGAAGAATAAGATGCGAATGCATCTTGAGGCAATTGATAACGATCTATGGTATGTTGTGGAAAATGGTGTTCCCTCTGTCTCACCCTCAGTAAATGCTACCGATGTGAAGAGATTCAAGCAACTCGATTCTCAAGCGAAGAATATCATATGTGGCCATCTGAGCAAAGGACAGTATGGAAGAGTGAGTGCTTTGGAAACTGCTAAGCTTATCTGGGATAGGCTGTCCAAAGTAAATGAAGGAGTCTCAACTCAGCGTGACTCTCGAGTTGATGTTCTTCGCAATTTCTTCAACCGCTTCAAAAGACTCGACAATGAAAATGTTCTACAAACCTTCGATCGCCTCACTGACATCCCAAATGAGCTTCAAGCACTTGGTGCCACTAACATCACCGACCATGAGGTGGTGAAGAAATTCTTGAGATTGCTTGATTCCTCATTTGATACTCTGGCATTGATGATACAAGAACGTGCTGATTACAAGTCACTTGATCCCGCTGATATCCTCGAGAGGCTAAATACTCATGAGTTCCAGCTTGTTGAAAGAGAGATCTCTATGGTTCGATCTATGGCAGATCACGTGCCACGAAGGCCAAGGCGTTGTGAATCTGAATGTGAAGATTACGGTAGCAGCCTTGGTGATCCTGAAGAATTGAGCCAGGCGCTAGCACTGCTCGTGAAGAAGTTCCAGAAATTCTCAAGACGTGGCCGCTTTGGAAAATCCTCAAGGAGCAGTGATTCCTCATCCAGTGACTCTAAGAGGAGGCTATGCCACAAATGCAAGAAACCTGGTCACTATATTCAAGATTGTCCTCAGTGGGAAAAGGAATTAAAGAAGAAGAAATACAAGGATTACAGCCTGATGACGCTTAAGAAAAAGAAGAAATCGTCAAAATCTTCATCATCAAAATCCTCAAGTCTTCATCTCACAAGAAGAGCAGCTCCAAGAAGGCTCGGGCATTCATTGGCAAGGAAATGGACTCGAGGCTAAATCGAGGAACATGAGGAAGAGGAGGCATCCGAGGAGTCCGAGTCCGGTGTGGCGAAGTCTGCTCTCGCCATCGCATTCGCCGCAAGTCTATCTTCAACTCGAAGAAAATGACATCACCAACAAGGCTGATGAAGACAATGATGACTACGCTCCCACCTATTGCTTCATGGCAAAGGGTGCCAAGGTACTCAAATATACCTCCTCTGAATCTAGTGAGAATGAATCTGATGAAAACCTCAAGCCCAGCTACTCTAAACTTGCTAAGATTGTTGTAAAACAACAAAGGGCTTTTGAAAAGGTTCAAAACATGCTAGACAAAAGTGATGATATGTTGGGTGAAGAAATGTATCGCACTAAAGCCTTGACTGAAAATCTTCAGAGACTTCAGTCTAGGTTTGACAGCCTTCAAGGTCATCATAACACTCTCTTATCTGATCATGAGAAGCTTTCTTATGAATTTCTTCAAAGAAAGCAAGATCTTGAGAAGCTTAGGGTGAGTTATGAAGATCTTCAGAAGGAGCGCGATTCATTACTTGCTCGACAAATCAGCGCTTCTCAGGAAGAACTTGTTCCTCCATGCTTAAAGTGCATTGAACGTGAATCTGCTAATTCTTTACCTGAATGTTCAAATGCTTCCATTGTTACAAATTCTTCACCTGCCTCTGCTATCACTAATTCCTCATCTGAGGACATTGCTAGTATCATCGACAATGCAGGGTTGAAGGAATTGTACATGACAGCATGTACAAAAACCTCAAAGGGCATCGACTCTTTGTGATGTGCTTAAAAGCAGATCCTCAATGTAAACCCTAGGAAAGAGGGTATTGCCTTTGAGAGGAAAATCAATGCTGATGGTACATACTGGAAGCCTGAGCAGTACCCCAAAACCTCATGGGTAGCTACAAAGGGACCACCAGTTGATCCATCTAACTTATCTGGCTTTACATGTGAATCTCCTCATTCTTCTGATGAGTCATTTGACTCCAACTATAAACTGTTCAAAATTCAGAATGGTGAAGTATTTGCTAGATATGTTGGCACTAACTGCAACAATGGTTCCCCTATGAAGAAAATCTGGGTTCCCAAAAAGTGCCTTGAAAGTCTTCAGGTGAATGTCCTCATGACACCACCGATGAAGAATAGGAACCCCAGATCAAACTCTTCATATGGACCAAATTCTTCATATGGATCCAAGTCCTCATACGGACCAAATTCCTCACGTGGATCAAATTCCTCAAAAGGATCAAAGTCCTCACATGATTATCATTATGCTAACAACTCTATTTCGCAGGGTAGAGCTACGGGCTATGAATATGTGCATTATTCCTCAAATCATTATGTTCATAAGTCCTCGAAGAATTTCTCTACTTATTCATATGCTTACCCTAACCCCTCTTATGTGAAACGAAATGGTTTGGCTTCTTTGCCACCATTCTCATATGGAGCTCGCAGAGTGATGAACTCTTTGCCACCCATTCAGATGTGGGTGGTGAAAAAAAGGAACTAATCTCTTTTGCAGGGTCAGGTCTCCAGACGTGCTTTAACGTCTGAAGAATTTGCTGGGGGCCTGACAAAAATGCCTTAAAGGACATAGGCCAATCATGAAGAAATGAACTTTCATTTCACACACCCTCATACTGCTATATCTGTTTTACTGCTTGATGAAATTCATCTGGTGAATTTGATATCATATTCTTCACTGATGAAGTATATGAGTTCGTAAGCTGCACTAATTCATGTGCAGGATGATCAACCCAAAGCCACTGAGTGGGTCCTCGATAGCGGATGTACAAATCACATGACTGGTGACAAGAATCTATTGATGGATACTCCCTTATCACCATCGCATCTGAAGCATATCATCTTCGCTGACAAAGGCAAAAGTTAGGTATTGGGTCTAGGTAAGGTTGCAATCACAAAAGATCGACACATGGACAAAGTCATGCTTGTCGAGTCCTTAGGGTACAACCTTATGTTTGTCCCAATGCTTTGTGATCTTGATATGGTTGTTGTCTTTGGCAAGTATTGTTGTGTTGTGGTTATGGAAGCTGACAATTCCAAAGTCTTCGAAGGCTTTAGGAGAGGAGACTTGTATATTGTTGATTTCTCTACAGGACCGCAACCAACCGTGTGCCTACTTGCAAAAGCTTCAGAAGGCTGGGAATGGCATCAATGACTTGGTCACGCAGGCATGAGGAATTTGCACACGCTTGCGAAGAAGAAGCATGTCATTGGCATTGAGAATGTCAAATTCCTCAAGGATCATTTGTGTGGAGCCTGTGAAGTCGAAAATGACCAAGCCCAAGCATCCAAATAAGACTATCATGACCACTACTCGACCATTCGAATTGCTTCACATGGACCTCTTTGGTCCTAATCATTACTCAGCAGTCTCTAATGATGCATCTCTATATGGCTTTGTTATTGTTGATGATTACTCTCGTTACACATGGGAACACATTGTTACTTACAAACATGAAGTGCGTGAAGTCTTCAAACGATTTTCCTCGAGGGCTTCAACCAACTTTGGTGTGAAGATCAAGCACATCAGGAGTGACAATGGAACTGAGTTCAAGAATTCTGGTCTTGATGACTATCTTGATGAACTTGGTATTACACATGAGTTATCTGCTCCTTATACTCCTCAGCAAAATGGCGTCGTGGAGCGCAAGAACAGAACTCTTGTTGAGATGGCTCGCACTATGCTTGATAGTACAAGTCGGCTCGTCACTTCTGGATTGAGGCAATTTACACTGCGAGCCACATCATCAACAGGGTATATCTTCACAAATTCTTCAAGAAGACTGCCTATGAACTCCTCACTGACAAGAAACCCAATGTGAGTTATTTCAAAGTCTTCAGTGCTAAATGTTGGATCAGAGATCCTCATCACAATGCTAAATTCGCACCGAAAACACATGAAGGTTTTATGCTTGGTTACGGAAAGGACTCGCACACCTACAGAGTCTTCAACAATGTTCTTCAAAAGATTGTTGAAACTGTAGATGGCGGTTCGATGAAACTAATGGCTCGCAAAGAGAGCACCAACCTTCTGTGATAGATGAACCAGCACCTGAGGTTTCTATCAAGTTCAAGGCGACTGAGGATGTCATTCCTACTGAAAAATCTGCTGAAGAATTCATTCCAGAACGTGAACAACGTCGAGCTGATGCACCTGAAGATAATGCTGAAGCAAATGGTGCTAAAGAAAATTCTGATCAAATTCCTCGACACGCTCAAAAGCTTCACATTTATCTAACTTTTGTGGGCACTATGCTTTTGTCTCTATCACAGAGCCCACTAAGGTAGATGAAGCATTTCTGGAGCCTGAGTGGATTCCGGCCATGCAAGAAGAATTACATCAGTTCGAGCTCAACAACGTCTGGGAACTGGTCAAACGTCCAGATCCTCACAAGCATAATATCATTGGCACGAAGTGGATCTACTGCAACATGCAAGATGAAAATGGCCTTGTGGTGAGGAATAAGGCACGACTTGTAGCTCAAGGCTACACACAGGTTGAAGGAATTGATTTCGATGAAACTTTTGCACCTGTTGCTAGACTTGAGGCTATTCGCATATTACTTGCTTATGCTAACCATCATGATATCAGTTTAAATCAAATGGATGTGAAAAGTGCATTCCTCAATGGTAAGCTTGAGGAAGAAGTATATGTTGCTCAACCCCGTGTTTTGAAGATCCAAAGAATCCTGACAAAGTCTTCAGACTCAACAAGGCCCTCTATGGCCTCAAGCAGGCCCCTCGGGCGTGGTATGACACTTTGAAGCAATTCCTCATGAAGAATGGCTTCACACCCGGTTCACTCGACCCTACTCTCTTTACTAAATCTTATGATGGTGAATTATTTGTGTGCCAAATATATGTTGATGATATTATCTTTGGTTGTACTGACCAACGTTATAGTAATGAATTTGCCTATATGATGAGTGAAGAATATCAAATGTCTATGATGGGAGAGTTGAAATTCTTCTTAGGTCTTCAAATTTGTCAACTGCGCAATGGCATATTCATATCTCAGGAGAAATACCTCAAGGATGTTTTGAGGAAATTCGGCATGCAAGATTGCAAAGGCGTCAAAATTTCTATGCCCACAAATGGCCATCTAAGCACTCATGAAAATGGTATTAACTTCGATCACAAGGTATACCGCTCCATGATTGGTTCTTTATTGTACTTATGTGCATCTAGGCCAGATATAATGCTTAGTGTTTGCATGTGTGCCCGATTTCAAGCTACACCGAAGGAATCACACCATAAGGTTGTGAAGCATATTCTTCGATATCTAGCTCACACACCAACACTAGGATTATGGTATCCCAAGGGCTCTGTGAGGGAGTCCTGGATTAGGGGGTATCCGGACGGTCGGACAGTGTACAACGTCCAGACTATTGAAGCGTGAAGATTCAAGACTCAAGACTTTGGCCCGTGTCCGGATGGGACTTTCCTTGGCGTGGAAGGCAAGCTTGGCGATCCGGATATTATATTTCCTGCCTTGTAACCGACTCCATGTAAACCCTAGCCCTCTCCGGTGCCTATATAAACCGGAGAGGTTGGTCCTTAGAAGGCCGATCACAATTACATTCATACCATCATAGGCTAGCTCTTAGGGTTTAGCCTCTACGATCTCGTGGTAGATCTACTCTTGTACTACCCATATCATCAATATTAATCAAGCAAGAAGTAGGGTTTTACCTCCATCGAGAGGGCACGAACCTGGGTAAACACCCGTGTCCCTTACTTCTTGTTACCATCAGCATTGACGCACAGATCGGGACCCCCTACCCGAGATCCGCCGGTTTTGACACCGACATTGGTGCTTTCATTGAAAGTTCCTCTGTGTCATCGCCATCAGGCTCGATGGCTCGTCTTATTGTCAAGGACGACATTAATTCGGAGGGGGCTCTGGCTGTAGGCCAGACGCTCCGGCTCGGCTGCTTTATCATGGCCGCCCCATTGGTGGTGGCGTCGATGATGACTTCTCGGGTCATCAATCATAACCTTCGCGTTAGTTCGAGACTTGCCGAACAGATGGATCCAATGGAGCTCTCTTCCCTTAACGAACTCTTGGATCGCATCGCCGCTCTGGGAGTCGCTACAGACTATGACCGGATTGGGCTTAAACCCGACCAAAGGGACATCAAGTCCCCGCCGGTCACCCATGAGATAGCAATAGTGGAGGAACCACACGCGGATTGCCCCTCAACTTTGAGGACAAGTTGTGTTCGGATCACCGAACTCCTTGAGCCAAAGACCTGCTGAAAGGAAAACCTGACCTAGGTCCCGGACATAGAGTCGGGCATCGGGCTGAAGAAATTGGGCACCCCGGATCCTGAGTTGTTTAGCTCGAGACCGCCCTCGCACTTGGGCGATAGATCGGATCAAAATCCGGACCCTAAACTGAACCTAAGTTGTCTCTCCCGCATCAGGCAAGAGCCCTAGGAAACCGTACATCGCTACTGGGCCAGATTCCTCCTTGCGCTTAACAAGGTCAGGGACTGCCTCGAAGAAGACATGGTCTCACTTTTCTGCAAAAACTGCACGAACGAAGGACTCCTCAATGCTATAAGCCGCCGCGACATAGTACGCTTTGCGGACTTGGCAACCATAGTACGGATGTACTGTGCGATGGAGAGTGCTTGGAAGATCCAAACAGAATTTTCGGATAGTACTGCTCTCACCAAAACCTTTGTCCGAACTAAACGGACGAACTCTAAATAAGTCGTCCGACCCAACCCCCAAAAACCAAAGCCCACGCCAGTATGGAGATCCGTATTGGAAGAATGGCTCGACGGGCCATGCAAGCTCCATAGTACTCGGACACAACACCTACTCATAGCCTTAAGGCATGTTGGATACTCCGGCAGTGGCAAAAGTGGCGAGGATCTTCTTGTGGGCCATAAAGCGGAACAACATTCCGCCAAATGAACACAATACGCTGTATTACTAAAGATTTGAGACTTTCGCCTCAAACAATAGGCGCAAGCGAGCTCGCCAAAGCCCCGCTAAAATTTACCGTGTGGCAAAAATAAACCCTTGGAACGACACTGCTACAACTTTTAATGCCAGTGAAGAACCTCGATCCCGGGCCGTCCGGGCACCAGCCGCTCTGGTCCTTAGTCCGATCGTAGATGGCTTTCGGCTCACCAAAGTACTCAAGGATGGCGGAAGCGGATTAAATCTGATTTATGAAGAAACGCTCAGCAAGATGGAGATTGATAAAAGCTGCATTGAACGAAGCGGCACGACCTTCAGGGGAATTATCCCTACCCGGGAAGCGCGGTGTGCGGGAAAAATCACACTCGATGTGGTATTCGGTACCCCAGAGAATTATAGGTCCGAGGAAATCACATTCCAGGTGGCTCCTTTTAACAGCAGATACCACGCCCTTCTTGGGCGGGACGCGTTCATGAGCTTTCAAGATGTACCCCATTATGGGTACATGAAGCTTAAAATGCCCGGGCCCAATGGAATAATCACTCTAGCCAGTGATCCGGACGTTGCGCTTCACGCCGAAAATAAAACCACAGCTCTAGCCTTGGAGGCATTATCCGAAGCCCTAGCAGCCGAAGAATTAACAGCACTACGGGCCACCGTGGATAGGGACGACGTAGTCCTCGACAAACGACCCAAGTCCACCTCATTCAAACCTGCAGACGAGATAGTTAAATTCCAGGTCCACCCAACAGACCCCATGAAGACAGCTTCCATCGGGACACAGCTGAGCCCTGCGATTGACGCCGCACTTCAAGATTTCCTACGCGAGAATTGGGACATTTCCGCCTGGCACCCATCGGACATGCCGGGCATCCCAAGTAGACTGCCTGAACACAGCCTTAATATCCTAAAAGGATATAAACCAGTCAAGCAGACCCTAAGACGGTTCTCAAAGCCCAAATGACAGGCGATGGGGGAAGAGTTAGCCAAGCTACTCGAGGCCAGATTTATCATAGATATTAAACATCCGGATTGGCTGGCAAATTTGGTGATGGTGCCAAAGAAGGATAAATCCTGGCGACTATGCGTCGATTTCAAAGACCTCAACAAGGCTTGCCCCAAGGATCCCTTTCCCCTCCCTCGCATCGATCAAATCATCGATGCCACAGCTGGACATGACTCGCTGTGTTTCCTCGACGCATACTCTGGATACCATCAAATAAAGATGGCAGAATCTGACCCAGCTGCAACAGCTTTCATAACACCATATGGCCCTTTCTACTTCAACACTATGCCCTTCGGGCTCAAGAACGCCGGTGCAACCTACCAACGCATGATTCAAACATGCCTGGAAAAGCAAATCGGCAAAACAGTGGAGGCATACATGGACGACGTGGTCATAAAAACAAGACGCGTCGAAACCCTGATAGAAGACTTGAGGCTTACATTTGACAATCTCCGGACATGCGACATCAAGCTGAATCCGGAAAAATGCGTTTTTGGCGTCCCCTCGGGGAAGCTTCTCGGCTTCATCGTTTCCAACAGAGGAATTGAAGCGAATCCGGCAAAGATCCGAGCTCTGTCACAGTTGGCTATACCAACAGACATCAACCACATCCAAAAACTAGCGGGATGTGTGGCTGCTCTCAGCCGCTTTATCTACAGGGTGGGAGAAAAGGCACTACCTCTTTATCGCCTTCTTAGGCGCATCGAACACTTCGTATGGACGGATGCAGCCGCGGCCGGACTGGATGAAATAAAGACCCTATTGGCCAGTAATCCAGTATTAACAGCGCCGAATATCGACGAACCTATGTTGTTGTACATAGCTGCAACGCATCAAGTCGTAAGCGCAGTGCTCGTCGTCGAACGAGAGGCCGACGGATACAAATACCCGCTCCAGAGGCCAGTCTACTACGTGTCCACGGTCCTAACCACATGCAAATCCCGATACCCACACTATCAAAAAATAGCATACGTGGTGTTCATGGCATCCCGGAAGCTACGACACTACTTTCAAGATTGTTTGATTACGGTGGCCCCCGAAGTACCACTCAATGACATAATAAATAACCGCGATGCTACGGGCCGGATTGCCAAGGGGGCTATCGAGCTCCTGCCGTTCGACATAACATACAAACCACGGCAGACCATCAAGTCGCAAGTGTTGGCTGACTTTGTCGCCGAGTGGACAGAAGCCGAACTCTCTAAAGAGTACGGCGCATACTCAAACTGGATCATGCACTTCGACGGCTCTAAAATGCTGGCCGGATTGGGAGCAGGGGTAGTCCTGACATCTCCCACGGCGACCACGGTCCAAAGACGTCCTCCAAATATTATATACAGACTCCAACAATGCAGCCTAATACGAGGCTCTGTTGCACGGTCTTCGGATGGCAGTCTCTATGGGCATTCAACACCTAGAGGTGCGCGGGGACTCAAACCTCGCAATATCACAGATAAACGGAGATTTTGATGCCAAGGACCCGAAAATGGCGGCTTACCGTAATGCCGTCCTCAAAATGTCAGCTCGGTTCGAGGAGCTCGAATTCCACCATGTGGGTCGAGAAAACAATCAAGCGGCGGATGTCCTCGCTCGCATCGGCGCCAAACGCGACCCGGTCCCACCTAATATATTATTGGAACGGCTGTTCAAGCCATCCGTAGTATGGGAAGGGGAATCCGGCAATACTAGCACGGATCCGAATACATCCCCAGATTCGGAACCATCAGACATAGTCGGAGGTTCTACCCCCGAAATAACGTCCTCGGCCCACGAAGTCATGGTTGTAATCGCCCCGTGGACCGATCCCTTCTTGGCCTACCTAAATAGGCAGGAGCTCCCCGAAGACCAAAATGAAGCGCGCTGCATCGTTCAGCATTCTAAAGATTACAAGGTCTATGAAGGGGAACTCTACAAGAAAAGCGCTACTGGAGTACTTCAAAGATGCATCTCCGAAGAGGAAGGGCGGCAAGCTCTTGGCTGAAATCCATGCTGGCCTGAGCGGGCACCACGCCGCGGCTCGGGCATTAGTCAGCAAGGCCTTCCGTACAGGTTTCTATTGGCCGACGGCCCGAGTAGACGCACAAGACCTTGTCCAACATTGCGTCAGTTGCCAGCTCTTTGCCAATCAGAGTCATATGCCCCCTACCGCTTTGCAAACAATGCCCATAACTCTGCCCTTTGCAGTCTGGGGGCTGGATATGGTCGGACCTCTTAAAGGGGGAAGCCATAAGAAAAAATACTTACTGGTCATGGTGGACAAATTCACCAAATGGATAGAAGCTAAACCAGTCAAAATGGCTGAATTCGGACCAGTAATAGACTTCATATCCGGGGTTGCACACCGACACGGTGTCCCCACATCATCATCGATAATGGCTCAAATTTTACAGCCGACGAAGTGAAAACTTGGTGCGCAAAATTGGGTATCAAGCTCGATTACGCTTCTGTCTACCATCCACAAACTAACGGCCAGGTAGAGCAGGCAAATGGTCTCATTATGAGCGGCATCAAACCCAGGCTAGTGCGATCCTTGACAGAGTCGGACACGCACTGGGTGGAGGAGCTCGACTCCGTACTCTGGGGGCTGCGGACCACACCAAATCGCACCACCGGATACACACCATTTTTTATGGTGTACGCGCGAAGCGATATCACCTTGCGACATTATACATGATTCGCCACGCATACGCATGTCTGAAGAGAAGGAAGCCGAGTTAGATCGGCAGGATAATTTGGATGCCTTGGAGGAGGAGCGATGTCGCAAAAGCCGTTCCGCATTCTATCGCCAGCAGGCTCGGCGATACCAAAGCAGAGAAGTGCGGGCCAAAACTTACAATATTGGCGAGCTCGTTCTACGACTACCGGAGAAGAAGAAGGACAAACTCAAACCCAAGTGGGAGGGTCCCTTCGTCATTGACAAAATTCTCACCGGAGGAGCGTACCGCTTACGTAATGCATCCGATAATAGACTCGAGCCGAACCCATGGAACGCGGCAAGACTACGGAGATTCTACGCCTAGCACCGAACATAGTGTTCGTCTCCCAACCCCTCCCTTTTAATTATGCCCCATCCCCTTTTCCTTTCTTGACCTTTTTCTATCTTCACACAAAGTATTCAATACAGTACGGATTTCGGATCGCTTCGGCCGCACTAAGTGTGTAAGCAATACCTGGGGGCTTCCTATACGGAAGCTTAAAATGATTACTCACATGGCTTTTGCCCATCGCGAATGCATTCTTTTTCCATATGTGCCTTTTCTTCACCATTATATGCATCGATATGACTTAAGATGTTGCCAAGCTGGGTTGCCTGGCTCTTGTGTTTATGCCCTACGTTCCCGTTAATTCAGCTAGGGCATAAGGGGAGCACCTCTGTGATTGTTACTGCCGGTTCAGCCGGATGTATACCTCAGACTGGGTGAAGCCAAAAGCTAGCTTCCTTAAGAGAATATTCGGTCGGTGAACAAAAGATGTATTAGTTTATCATAACATAAATCCCGAAAAGTCTTGTATCCTGCGCCATCATTCGCAGTCCGGACATGTGCATCGTCGCATGCGTACCCAGGGAAAGGAACCCCTAACGGAACTATTCTCCCTGGAAGATGTTTCTTACTATCCATGTAATATAACATAACTAGTTGGGTACTTGTCTGTTCAAGCACTTATGACCCCTACGCCTTGTTTCCACGCATACCCCGGTTTTGTATAGCTGAGAGGGTATTCGGGCACACCCCGGACTATAGGATCCGAGGGCTGAAGCGAAAAGGTCCGCCATGACAAATGATTTTAATCCGGCTAGGGGATAATCATGCCCATTAAATTACACAGTTATTTGGACTGATTACATTCCTCTTCTATACCGTCCAACAGGCTATCTAGCTTACAATCCTGTTGAGAATACTTAGCGGCTAACGCTACCTGGTCATACACCAGACTAACGGGAATTTCTTGCCCATCAGGCCCCACCGGTCCCACTTTGGTCATATGGTTTGGGTCCAGCTTGGTGTAGCGTGTCTTCACCATTGCCCAGGCTTCTCTTGCTCCTTCCCGGCATGCCGATATCTTCCATAGACAGAAGCGCCACCGGGCTCATTGCAGCAGGTCCACAAGTTCCCCCATGCCATTTGGCAGTAGGCTTGATGGCCACAAAGCCTGAGCAACACCCTGCATCACTTGCCGAGCTCGCTCGTGCAGTCACGAAAGATCTTCTCCTCGGGGCGACCCGTTAACATTCCTGCAAGCAAAATTCTTTCAATATACTTCCTCGCCGAACTGTACAACAGTTCGTCTAGGCACTTACTGTAAATGCCGCGTCGAAGCCTCTTGTTCTCCTTCATGGAGTCCGCCAGCTGAGCGCGGAGATCTTTTAACTCCACGTCCAGCTGGACTTTGGCATCTTGAAGATCGTTCTTCTCCCGCCTAAATCACGTAAGAATGCGCTCGCCAGCCTCTAGCTGCTTTAAGAGATGCGACACGTCCTCTCCTTCGCCCTCCGGATTCACCCCGGGATTGTCTGCAGAATTTTCTGTTAGACTTGTCATATTATCCATTTACTAACTGGTGCATCTTAGCACAGATAATTGTTACCATATGAGGGCCTTTGGGGTTCCTCTAACTTGGCAACTGTGGCCCTCAGTTCGGCCTTGCAGTCTTCCAGCTCCAGAAACAATTGCTCATTCTTCTCTACAAGGACTTGTACATAAATTGATCCTTAAAACTGTTGTTTCAACCGTTTCAAGTCTCAGGGGCTACTACTATACATACTTATCAAAATTCCTTACCCGTATGTCTTTGGTATACTAGTCTGTCGCTTGGGCAAGCCCGCCCCGAGCAGCTTGGACGTACGCGTCCGCCGAATTGAAGGCATTAAACGCCTCTTTGGAAAAGATGTTGTCCCGAAGTACGGCCCGTCGGCGCCTGTGATTCATGGCGCTCTCTACAATGGAATTCGTGGCGGAGAGCAGGTCCGCACTCTCTGTCGGAGAGCAATGCGGTGCTGGCCCCGTGTCCGCCTCCGCCCCTGAAGCCGGTTCTGCAGTCCGGCTGGTGGAGGCGTGATTGGTAGGGTCTCCGGATATATTCCGGTTATCCTTCTTCCTGCCAGACACGAAGGGCGCTGTCATATTTTAAATTCTATAATTACAGGACAGGTTATTGTTTTACCTCTGTAGCGGTGTGTCAACCATCACCGCCTTCCTCTTGAGCCTGCCCGATCTGGACGCCCGTGGTTGACGAGTCCCTAGGGGCTCAGCCCCTCGCTCCGGCCGTCGTTTCTGCAAATAGAACGACGCCTCAAGGGTAAATTATAACACTGGGGAGTCCTCTTTGAAGGACAGGGCTTTCTAGTTCGGCTTACACATGAAGAGGGGAGCAGTCCGGGGTAGTCGGCCGTAATGGCCACTAGGGCGCCATCCCAGCTCGCCTGATAAAATACTCCGTTGACAAGCTCCACAGTGATATCCGGATCCAATTTAAGTCCTGGATCTAGGGCCCTTCCAGGGTATTCTGATTGCGGGGAGGAGCTGAAGATTCCTTCTACGGCCCTCCTTAATTCCTGCCCAGAAGCATTGATGCAAGTAATCTTAGCAGAAGAATGCTAGAGCAAAGCAGGGAAAAAGAATGGCAACTTAACCATGCTGGGGGGTTGTACATGGAGAATCCTTCCCGCGTTTTCATGAGAAGGAATTCCTCCTCTTTCCCTTTGTACAGATCGGACAATATCCTTGCCAGAGCAGCAGCGGAGTCCGGACCTTTACGGCCGCAGCGGGAGGCGTCGTCTTCCCTGTTGAAATGCCACATGGGCTTCCCCCGATATTGGAGTGGTTGCACTCCCGTCTTATGCATATCGCCATAACCTCAAGCGACGTCGGTCCGGATTTGGCCAGTAACTTTATCCTGTCCATCAGGAGGAATATTTCCCTCGTGTCCTCTTCTTGAGGACCCCGGGGGCGCCAGCTTAGGCGTGCCCTCGGCGGGGCGTTGCTGAACTCGCGGAGACCTGTCCGGACTGGATCCGGAAGGGGGACGTCGTTTATATAGAACCACTCTGAAGGCCAGTTTTCTGGTGCCTTCTTAGGAGTGCCGGATAGGTATCCGGTCTTGGCAATACGCCATACTTCGGCCCCGCCCACTTGACATAGGGACTCCCCCTGGGTGCGGGGGACGAGGCAGAACAGCTTCCGCCATAATCCGAAGTGTTGTTTGCAGCCTAGAAATAGCTCGCACAGGGCAACATACCCCGCTATGTGAAGAATGGAGCCAGGGCTAAGATCGTGTAACTGGAGGCCGTAGAACTCCAGGAGCCCGTGAAGAAACGGGTGGATAGGGAACCCAACGCCCCTCAGCAGATGAGGGATCGGACATATACGCTCCTCCAGAGATGGGTTAGGAGATCCCTCAGCTTGGTCTCCTCCGTCATAAGTGGCTATTCCAGCTCGGACGGAGACCATGAACGTCGGTGGCAGAAACCCTTGGGTTTGTAACTTTGTCAAACGGCTATGAGGAACTGAACACTCTCCCCAATCCCTCGACTTGGAACGAGAAGGGCAAGCAGAAGAGCTTCGACGGCCGGCCATGTTGGAATGGCTTTTCGCGGAGCACTCTGTCGGATGCTGGCTCTGGGAGGGAGAGTGAGGTTTGGATCTGAGAATTCCCGTCCCTTCATATAGGCGGTTCGCCCGGAGGATCGAGGGTGGCAAATGCAAAAATGCCTCGACTCCTCGCATTCGTTCGACACGTGGAGATGGTCATTACTGAGGCACCGAAGCCGAGGAGCACAACATTTATGGGAAGCCGGACACTATTCGTCATAACAAGCACTTTGGAGTATTCGGAGGAGGAACCCGCCCTGCAATGCCGAAGACAAGACTACGTGCCGGACTCATCGTCATTGAAGCCTGGTTCAGGGGCTACTGAGGGAGTCCTGGATTAGGGGGTATCCGGACGGCCGGACTGTGTACAACGTCCGGACTATTGAAGCGTGAATATTCAAGACTCAAGACTTCGGCCCATGTCCGGATGGGACTTTCCTTGGCGTGGAAGGCAAGCTTGGCGATCCGGATATTATATTTCCTTCCTTGTAACCAACTCCATGTAAACCCTAGCCCTCTTCGGTGCCTATATAAACCGGAGAGGTTGGTCCTTAGAAGGCCGATCACAATTACATTCATACCATCATAGGCTAGCTCTTAGGGTCCAGCCTCTACGATCTCGTGGTAGATCTACTCTTGTACTACCCATATCATCAATATTAATCAAGCAGGAAGTAGGGTTTTACCTCCATCGAGAGGGCCCGAACCTGGGTAAACACCAGTGTCCCTTACTTCTTGTTACCATCAGCCTTGACGCACAGATCGGGACCCCCTACCCGAGATCTGCCGGTTTTGACACTGACACTCTGCTTTTGATCTCATTGGATATTCTGACTCTGACTATGCTGGTGATCGTGTGGACCGCAAGTCAACTTCTGGTACTTGTCATTTCCTGGACGATCTTTGGTCTGTTGGTCCTCGAAGAAACAGAACTGCGTATCACCGCTTCATCGCGAAGCCGAGTACATTCTTCTTTGGTTCTTCTTTGTGCTATATTCCCGTGGATGAAGCAAACTCTCAAGGACTACGGCATCAACGTGAAGAATGTGCCTCTCTCGTGACAATGAGAGTGCCATCAAGATTGCTCACAACCCAGTTCAGCACTCGAAGACAAAGCACATTCAGATACGTCATCATTTTCTTCATGATCATGTGTTGAAGGGCGACAGCTCCATCGAGCACGTGAAGACTGAAGAACAGCTAGCCGATATCTTCACAAAGCCCTTGGATGAGAAGAGATTTAGCAAGTTGCGGTGTGAGATAAATATCTTAGAATCTTCGAATGTTCTTTGAAAAGGACACTCATCCTAACACTTATGCAAAATTGATGACTTAGATGTGCAACACATGAAGAAACGTTTTTCTTCAATCAATGAAGAACAACACTCTAAGTGTGAAGAAATTAATGAAGAATTTGATTCTCAGAACCCTACGACAATTGTACGCGGTGTCTGAAATCATCATTCTTATATGATGGGTCACGCCACCACAAAAGTTGAAAAACTTCAATTTGAGTTTTTTCCTAGTTTTGAAATTCTTCAGTTTTTCAAATTCTTCAACTTTGCAAATCTTCACTGTTTCCGTCGTTTTTCTTCATTGTCTATATATATATATATATATATATATATATATATATATATATATATATATATATATATATATATATATATATATATATGGGTTTATGTCCTCTACATTCACTTATGGCTATTTCTTCAAGTTGCGCTTTACGCTAAGTGAATGTGATCGGACCCTTCCCCCTCTATGCTATACTCAACCCAATCTATTCACAAATTCTTCATGTGCATTCTATTTGAATCTCATTCAAAATCTTCACTGTGTCCTTGTCAGCTGAAGAAATTGCGAAAGGAACTTTAAAACTTATCTTATCAAAAATTTCGGCTTTCCCGCTCAAACCGTTCCGCATCCCACGATAGACTTATCTATTCACCCACGATCTAACACGATCTCCACTTTTCAGTACGTGGGTGACACATGTCATGCGAATGAGAAGGGTCAGGGGCACGTTCGTCCTAAATCTTCGGGCGAACAGTTTTTCACTGCGACAATAAATATACCCTCACCCCTTCCTCACTTCCTTTACTTCGCTCAACCTCTCTCTCCCGCTCGAGCTTCTCAAACCCTAGTGCCGCTGCTACTCCATCGTCGCCGGTGAGGAAGAGCTTCACTGCCTCGACCTCGTCACCGTCGTACTCGCGCCGGCCGCGGAAATCTTCACTCCGCCGCCGCCGTAGCTGTCTTCCTCCGCCAAGTTAGGGCGTGGAAGATCTGAACTGACGAGCTTCAAATCTACACCTCACAGTTCGTCGTGCTCTTCGTCCAGGGTAATTAAAAGTTACTTTTACTGCCCTCTTTGATTCAATTTTTCTCTACAAAATCTTCAAAGGTGTTTTATTCTTCAAATCCTCACACACAAAACACCTCACTAGTCATCTTTTCTTGATTCGTTTCTCTAAGCATCATTTTTCTTCAAGATTCCTCGATAGTGTGGATCTTCTATCTATACAACTCTGGAACCTAAGACAAAGAACGCTTAGTGAAATTCTTCAAGACTCATCTGGTCAAATTCCTCAAACTTGTTTTTTTTAAACCTTCTGAGAACGCATATTACCTCCCCAAATTCCTCGCAACTATACTCTGTTCATAGGAACTCATGTCCGCTGTTGAATCATGTCAAGACCGGATTTTCGGGATATTAATTTCCAGACAATGGCCCTTGTGCTCACCAGCCCCAGGATTACTGTTAGCTGATGAATCACCAACTTGATACAGAAATTCCAAAAAAAATACATAATACGTAGTACAAGACCATTCTGGCCTATGAGTACACAAATGGTTTCTAGTGGTTGATGGCGGAAGAGGTTCGTGGATCATCAGCGTCTATTGGACTCCATTTCCCACAGGAACGGCTGACATGGATAATTCCTATCTTCGCGAGACTGCTGTCACCCGCACGTAGGTTCTGGGGCTGTCAACGCGACGCTCCTCTCCATGCAAGAAATCTGGCCAAGACAATAGCCAGGGACAAGCCAGTGAGTACTTTTGAATGTACTCGCAAACATTATGAACACAGGTATAATTATTCAACCGATAATCATGCTCTAAAATATTCTACGATTACCACGTCAGTCACAAAATGAAATCCATGATGCACGTAAGCAAGTTATTCACATAAAACATGAATGATGCAATTAGAGAGTAGAAATAGGACGCCTCAGTCGGGCGTCTGAGCGACACCACATACAGGGCTTATAAAGTAAATGAATAACAGGCATGCCACAGTCGGGCGTCTCAGCGACACCACATAAAGGGCTTATATAGTAAATATATAACAAGCATGCCACAGTCGGGCGTCTTAGCGACACCA
This sequence comes from Aegilops bicornis, assembly GCA_021605145.1. Taxonomy (NCBI): domain Eukaryota; kingdom Viridiplantae; phylum Streptophyta; class Magnoliopsida; order Poales; family Poaceae; genus Aegilops; species Aegilops bicornis. Next base: position 261,027,353 of record CM038675.1, read on the forward strand.
CATAAAGGGCTTATAAAATAAATAACAAGCATGCCACAGTCGGGCGTCTGTGCGACACCACATAAAGGGCTTATAAAACAAATAACAAGCATGCCACAGTCAGGTGTCTGTGCGACACCACATAAAGGGCTTATAAATAATCACAGTGAACATCCAGGAGGTAGAACCATCCCAGGGATATCCGATAATTCAAATAATATAACGGGTTAGTCCATAATAAATAATAATCACGATCATCACAAGTCACAAGTCATAATCCAAGTTCTGGTTTAACAGTTTCTCCTCCGAAGACCGACACCTGACCCATCCCAGACTGTAGTCCTTAACCATGGACTCGGCTATTCTAATAGATGTTTAATCTCTGCAGAGGGTGTACTCTTTACCCACGAGTAACGGATTTCTTTGGTCCATCGGGACTAATTCTGTCTACAGCCTTTTAATTGAAAACACACCTTTCCGCACACACCAGCCTAACTCACCTGTGTCTGGAATCACCCATGACACATGTTTAAGCAAAACTCTAAGTGGGGAGGCTACAACCTCGAGTAGCATGGGATCATAAAATTTATACCGCGCGCAAACTAGGGGAGCTACCCCTTCGGCTACAACCGAAAACACCCATGCCCCCGGGCCAGGTGGCATGCCTACCGGATGCCTCCGGTATCTTCCACCATGGCCTCTCTGTATGGTGTGTGCTAGGAAAGGGGTTGACAACTTACTGAACCGTACCCTACCTATGGCAGGGACAAGTGGTAGTACGTAAACAAGTATGGGGTTACTGAACAAGACTCGATCAATGGTCGACTCAGGAGGCTTAAGTATTCCCTGCATGATTAGTATAACCATTTATACCACTACCAACAGACAGAATCACCACTCGACATACCCCATCATGCCGTATCGGCCACAACCGTCTCGACGGAGGACTGGGGACAAACTCGTGTCTACCCAAGATAGAGGCTTTCCCGGATCCCTTCCAGTATGCATGAAAGGCATTCGATGGTGACTATTATCACAAACATATCCAATTCCAATAGCATGCACTCATCAATATGCACTCCTGAGTAGAAACGTATTATCACATGAAATAACGGATACTCCGTGTCGAGGTGGTGTTGTAACCGTGCAAATAACACACACAGTATTATGCCAGGGTTCAGAATGCTTGCGTTCAAGTTATGTGTAGGCAGGGTGCATTCCAAAACTTTGAAAGTTTTCTTCTCTCTCCGACAATCCTATTTTTGCAAATATTCAAATTAACACATAGTTTAAAAGTGGTACAAAAAAAGTTGTCTGAAATTTTTTCAAATAAATCTGAAAATAAACTAGACCGTATTTGAGAGAGGTAGAAAAAAGAATCAACTCATTTGGAGTTATATTTAAAAAGTTATAGCCAGTCAAAGCTTTGGTCAAATTCTCTATTTAAAACAGAAAAAGAAAAACGTTTCGAAGCTAACCACGTCGAAGGCGTATTCTGGTGTTTACGCCTTCACTTATCCAGCGTGGACGGTGCGTGGGTCGCTGACAGTGGGTCCAGGGGGCCCACTGGTCAGGTTTGACCAGTCGTCCTTCCCTCCTCTTCCTCTGCCCGAGCGGGGGCGGGACTCCGGCGATCGCTGCCGGCGATTGGTGGCTCCTCGCGGGGTTCCGAGGGCGGGGATGGATCCGCCAGTCCATGGCGGTCCCCACGGTGGTCGCCAGGCAGGTGGGGACAGAGGGAGTCGCCGGCGACGAGCTTCACGGCGGCCGGTGGCTTCGGGGGCAAAGGGGGTTTGGGCTACGGTGGCTATCCGTCGCAGCAGGGGGTTTGGGCGGCTCCGCAAGACGAAGGGGAGTTAGGTGGTGGTGTTGGATGGACGGGACAGGGCCTGGTTGTGATGAACGGGGCCGGAAGGCGGCGGTGGCCGAGCTGGCCGGAGACGGGGAAGATGGCCTCCCCTGGTTGATTGCCGGCTACGGGAGCTCTAAGGGGTTGGCTTGAGGTTGCCTGAGGGTTCAGAGAGGCTCGGGGCCCCCTTAAATAGGCAGCCGAGGTCGGTTCCCGCGGCGGTGGATAAGGTCGCCGGCGAACCGCCTCTCTGTTGCTGCAGGAGGACGTGGCGGCGACGAGCGCTTGCAGACGAGCGAGGGGATGAGTCCGAACTGCTCGGAGGGCAGGCCAGCAGCTAGTGCTCGGCGGCACCATCTGTGTGAGCCCATCGTGGCGGCCGCTAGCCGCCATGGCCGACCTGACGGCAAGCCAGAGGGCGCCAGGGCGGCTCATGCGAGGAGGAGGCGGCCGTGGGCTGCGAGGGTAGTGGCTTAACGAGCACGAGGGGCGGCCGTGAGATGCAATGCTCTCGGTGCAAGGCTGGCAGAACGCCAGCCTGGGCACGCCTGCAGCACGCGCACTGTGTGCTCGATGAAATGCTAGGACATGCCAGGAGGCTCGGATGGGGCTGGGGATTACCAGGTCTAGGCTAGGGTGTGCAAGTAGATTAGTGGACAAGCTGGTTTGATCAGAGGATCAAGTTCATATTCCAAACTAAAATTCATGTCAAAACTGGCCATGCACACAAGGTGTTTGACAAAATGCTAGAGGCATCTAGGCAGTTCTTGGGGTGGCCAAAATCCCCAGATTAGGGTCTCTTTAGATGTAGGTGATGGTGGTAGGGCTAGTTGGCCAAAGCTAGAAACTTGCTAGTGCAAAAATTTGAGAAAACCAGATCTGGTCAGAAAAGAAAGGATATGGTTTCATGGACCAAAACTACTCCAATGGGTTCACTCTCTTGGACTTAAGTGTTTTGCAGGATGGACTATAAGCATGAGGAAGAATGAGGGGCAACAGAGCAAAATAAAATGTGGTTGCTGTAGAGAATGCCAATCTGGTCCAGAGAGCAAAAGAGGATGGTTTGCTCAAATCTTGCAAAGAACATGCATGGATTTTTGCATAAAACTGAGTTATATGCATCTACTGTCATCTCCAAATACTTGGTGAGATTTTTAAAAGTTTATTTAAAGGGGTTGTAGTGCAAAGGTACCAACAGGACTAGTTTAGAAAACTTGTGGTAGGGCCCAAAATTTTTAATGAATAAAAGATATTATTGCACCAGAGTGACTTAAAAGCACCACATGGCATCCCCAAATTTTGGTGAAAATTTTAGATAAATTTATCAAATGGTTGCAGTGCAAAAGAGGCTCTAAAACTTATGAAAATCTCTTTAAAAGAATAAAGCTCAGGAAAATAATTATGCAAATAAAACCACTGATTAAGAATTGTTTTATTGAGAGAGTATAGAAGTCCCATAATATTTTTGGAAAGTTTCCACTTGGGGTGGAAACTCCTCAATATTAAAGAAAAGGGGGTTCTCAAATCAAAAGAAAATCCAGAAAGCAAAATTTTCAAACTCCTGGCAAAATTTTAACAATTCAAAACATGGTTAATTTTTTGGGGTGTTACAAATCACTAGGTTCTCGTCAACTTAACTCATTTGCAGCGTTCCTCGAAGAAAAGTTGCATACTTCTTCAGAGAATTCGATTGTTCAAATTCCTCATCTAAAGAATATGGCAGACTGTAAGAAGCCGCAGAAAGGAGGAAAGAAGCCTGAGGTCATGACTGCTTTTGAGATCCCTGAAGACATTTACAAAGACTACTGCACACCTGATGAGGCCAAGTTTGGAAAGGAGAACAAAAATCAGCACAAGGCGCGCATACAGAGGATCGAAAGGAGATGGGCAAGAGAATGGAGGGAGTACAGGTATGTTACTCCAAAGTATATGAAGAAATTCGCACTTAATCCTCCATGCTCAAGAGCTCTATTGGCACCTGGCCAAGAAGCTGACCCCACCAGCATCAAGTGTGGTGAGGATTTTCCTGAAGAATGGGCCAAGCGCCAAGCCAAGTTGGCTAGACAAGCCAAAGAAGCAGTGAGGAAATTCAATGAAGACTCTGCTGCTGCTGCCACTGAGGCCTTTGTCAAGCCTAGGAAATCAATGGCGAATAAGCCCGCGCACAAGCCAAGTGTTTCACCAACAGTGCCCTCAAGGCCAAGTTCCTCAGCAATGCCCTCACAGCCAGAATCTTCAAAGCCCTCACGGCCAATTCCTCATGCTGCTCCTGCTCCTCCAAAGTCCTCAGCTGCTCCGGCAAAGTCCTCAGCACATGTGCATCTGGCCACGTGCGGAAGGTGGTCGGTTAGACGCAACACGGTTACAAGGGTTTGCAAGCAGTGTATGTGTTCGAGTGGTTGTGGTTGTGAGTCTGCTGCCGTGGTGCTGCGTGAATAAAAATTCCATGTCGTGAGAAGATATACGATGCAGCAACTCAGGGAAAAGAAATCTTACTCCAGGATTTTTCGCGAGAGAAATCAGTTAATTTAAAAGTTAAACCGCAACAAAACTACTCACATTAATAGAAACCAAAAAAATTACTCGCCGCACAAACTCGGGGTACCATTCATAAGTTACAACATATAAATAAATGTTGCAATAATAAACACAGCAGTGACGTCTATAATGCAAGCGATGGCGGGCGGGGTCCAGAAAGCGTCTGCATCGGGATACACTCCTCTTCTATCGGGGAAGCGGATTGACCAGCCGATGAATGTGTCTCTCCTGGTCGGGCCTCGGTGGTCTGCCGATGGCGATCTCGAGGATTTAAATCCGCGAGACTGGAGATAACCCATTACTCATTTGGGTCAAACGTTCTTGAGCGATGACGTCTTGGACCAGGTTGGCGATCAGTCTCTCTCAATTCGTCCACGGGAAAAGACGTTACTTCTCCGGGTGCTGCACGGCTCGGAAAGTAATAATACCCTCGTTCACTGGCATAGGGTACCGCGAATCGAAGGCGGACAAGCGCTTCGTGTGCAGCCGCTTCTATGGCCATTTGTGGAGCTGGCACAGATTTACCCACGAAGGAGACTTCCGATGGGTCTTAGTTTGAGTTTACGTGAGGAATGTGTACTACTGCCCAATATTTTGAGGTGAATGGCGTGATTCTCGATTTGAGCAGCTCGTACTGGGGTGGCTGGGTAGAACCCATAGTACTGCAAGTAAAGTCCCACAATATTTTGACAAAGCTACCCGGGGTTGCATCTGGGGTTCTCAGATAAATACTAGGGCTCGGCATGGCAAGAATTGGTTTGTGAGGGTGGTGCACAAGGTAAGGGGTGCTTGGCAAGGTCACGAAGTGGCCTTTTTATATAGCATCCGGGCTGGGTTATTTACTACGGTGAGGGGCACTAGTTTGTCGGCTCTGCTATCATGGGGTCGGGATCAAAGCCACAGATACACATATCTCACAACAGTGACGTGGTACTGTGGGTGTCGTCGGGGTTGGTTCTTGGTAGCTACGCCCGGAATTAAAAATGCAGCCGTACACCAACGCACTTATGCATGGCTACAATTTAAAATAGGGACGCACAAGCAGACAGCATTTTATTATGGCGGTGCATGACCACAAAATTATAGGGCGTGGGGTATACTAAGACTCGGTACTACTCGAGTGACTTAGTCTACCTCGTTTATATCCAAGCGGGCTTGCCTTGAGGTCGTCGAGGCTTCTCCACGGGTTTCACCGTCGGGGTTAGCTGCAGGTGGTTGAGGAACTGCAGGGTCGGGGTAATGATGATGACCATCGCGGGGATTGTTGGCCACAATCCCGTTGGAGCATGTTCCCAAAAGGCGACGAAGCACTTCTGGGGTCATCAAAGCACCTTGGTCGATGGCTGGGGCAGACCTCAGGGACTCGATTGGTTGTCCAAACAGCACGACTGGGTTGTCGGCATTGGGCTCATCCTCCCTTCTTGCCGGGGTTCGGCGAACCAGTTCTCCTCAAGCTGCGATCAGATCCAGAGTGATCTGATCGAACAGTTCCTCTAGTGCACTTACATAGCGCACCAGATGCAATAATGCAGGATCTGTCTCGTGATCTCCGTTGGCAACCTGGGGTGGTCTACCATACCCTTCACGGCTGGGGTAGTAGTAGAACGAGCGACAGTTAACTCTGGGCGACAAGTGCCGGAGTTGAACTATAGCCTCTCGAGCAGCTAGTTGGATGGCTTGTGGCTCAAAGGAAGTTGTCCTTCGGTGAACTGTAGGGGCGTTCTGGCGATAGACCCCTACCGTAGATGTGCACAGTGGCCCAGAATTGACGGCTCTCACCGCTCATGGGTCCTTGGTACACAACATATTCTAGGGGCTCTTCTAACGCATAGGCACGACGGGTGAGGTTTGCAAGTATGGTCACAAAACCTCCAAGGTTGTTTGCCATGGTTTCATTGTGCACGACGGGGCCAGGCATTATGGCTCGGTTTGGGGTAGAGGTTGTGCTGTGCTGGGTTGAGGCTAGCGTGCCCTTTTTATAGAAAAGAGGGGACGAAGTCTTCCTTCGCACGCTTGCGAATGAGACATTATAGGCGTCGGTCTCTGGCGCGTGATCGACCGGTTAGGTCGATAGGTTGGGCATCGACTGTCAAAAGGTGTCAGGCTCACTGTGTGGCTATCTTGCACGAGAAGTTTGGCCGTGTTTAGGTTAAGGTCTGGTGGGTTGGTTTTTCCTAGGTTTTTCGACCTGGCTAAGATAGGATTAGCCAATGGTCAGCCTGGCTCTGATACCAAGTTTGTCAAGACCGGATTTTCGGGATATTAATTTCCAGAAAATGGCCCTTGTGCTCACCAACCCCGGGATTACTGTTAGCTGATGAGGCACCAACTTGATACAGAAATTCCAAGCAAAAATACATAATATGTAGTACAAGACCATTCTGGCCTATGAGTACAACAAATGGTTTCTAGTGGTTGATGGCGGAAGAGGTCTGTGGATCATCAGCGTCTATGGGACTCCATTTCCCACAGGAACGGCTGACCTGGATAATTCCTATATTCGCGAGACTACTGTCACCCGCGCGTAGGTTTCGGGGCTGTCAACGCGATGCTCCTCTCCATGCAAGAAATCTGGCCAAGACAATAGCCAGGGACAAGCCAGTGAGTACTTTTGAATGTACTCGCAAACATTATGAACACAGGTATAATTATTCAACCGATAATCATGCTCTAAAATATTCTATGATTACCACGTCAGTCACAAAATGAAATCCATGATGCACGTAAGCAAGTTATTCACATAAAACATGAATGATGCAATTAGAGAGTAGAAATAGGACGCCTCAGTCGGGCGTCTGAGCGACACCACATACAGGGCTTATAAAGTAAATGAATAACAGGCATGCCACAGTCGGTCGTCTCAGCGACACCACATAAAGGGCTTATATAGTAAATATATAACAAGCATGCCACAGTCGGGCGTCTTAGCGACACCACATAAAGGGCTTATAAAATAAATAACAAACATGCCACAGTCGGGCGTCTGTGCGACACCACATAAAGGGCTTATAAAATAAATAACAAGCATGCCACAGTCAGGTGTCTGTGCGACACCACATAAAGGGCTTATAAATAATCATAGTGAACATCCAGGAGGTAGAACCATCTCAGGGATATCCGATAATTCAAATAATATAACGGGTTAGTCCATAATAAATAATAATCACGATCATCACAAGTCACGAGTCATAATCCAAGTTCTGGTTTAACAGTTTCTCCTCCGAAAACCGACACTAAGACCGACACTTGACCCATCCCAGACTGTAGTCCTTAACCATGGACTCGGCTATTCGAATAGATGTTTAATCTCTGCAGAGGGTGTACTCTTTACCACGAGTTACGGATTCCTTTAGTCCATCGGGACTAATTCCGTCTACGGCCTTTCAATTGAAAACACACATTTCCGCACACACCAGCCTAACTCACCTGTGTATGGAATCACCCATGACACCTGTTTAAGCAAAACTCTAAGTGGGGAGGCTACAACCTCGAGTAGCATGGGATCATAAAATTTATACCGCGCACAAACTAGGGGAGCTACCCCTTCGGCTCCAACCGAAAACACCCATGCCCCAGGGCCAGGTGGCATGCCTACCAGATGCCTCCGGTATCTTCCACCATGGCCTCTCTGTACGGTGTGTGCTAGGAAAGGTGTTGACAACTTACTGAACCGTACCCTACCTATGGCAGGGACAAGTGGTAGTACGAAACAAGTATGGGGGTTACCGGAACAAGACTCGATCTATGGTCGACTCAGGAGGCTTAAGTATTCCCTGCATGATTAGTATAACCATTTATACCACTACCAACAGACAGAATCACCACTCGACATACCCCATCATGCCGTACCGACCACAACCGTCTCGACGGAGGTCTAGGGACAAACTCGTGTCTACCCAAGATAGAGGCTTTCCTGGATCCCTTCCGGTATGCATGAAAGGCATTCGATGGTGACTATTATCACAAACATATCCAATTCCAATAGCATGCACTCATCAATATGCACTCCTGAGTAGAAACGTATTATCACATGAAATAACGAATACTCCGTGTCGAGTGGGTGTTGTAACCGTGCAAATAGAACACACAATATTATGCCAGGGTTCAGAATGCTTGCCTTCAAGTTATGGGTAGGCAGGGTGCATTCCAAAACTTTGAAAGTTTTGTTCTCTCTCCGATAATCCTATTGTTGAAAATATTCAAATTAACACATAGTTTAAAAGTGGTACAAAAAAAGTTGTCTGCAAAATTTTCAAATAAATCTGAAAATAAGCTAGACCATATTTGAGACAGGTAGAAAAAAATCAACTCATTTGGAGTTATATTTAAAAAGTTATAGCCAGTCCAAGCTTTGGTCAAATTCTGTTTTTAAAATAAAACAGAAAAAAAAAAACGTTTCGAAACTAACCACGTCGAAGGCGTATTCTGGTGTTTACGCCTTCACTTATCTAGCGTGGACGGCGCGTGGGTCACTGACAGTGGGTCCAGGGGGGCCACTGGTCAGGTTTGACCAGTCGTCCTTCCCTACTCTTCCTCTGCCCGAGCGGGGGCGGGACTCCGGCTATCGCCGCCGGCGATTAGCAGCTCCTCGCGGGGTTCCGAGGGCGGGGATGGATCCGCCAGTCCATGGGGGTCCCTCCGGTGGTCGCTAGGCAGGTGGGGAGACGGAGGAGTCGCGGCGGCGAAGCTTCACGGCGGCGGTGGCCTTGAGGGCAAGGGGTTTGAGCTACGGTGGCTATCCGTCGCGGGGGGTTTAGGCGGCTCCAAGACGGCGAAGGGGAGTCGGGTGGTGGTGTTGGATGGACGGGAGAGGGCCTGGTTGTGATGAACGGGGCCGGAAGGCGGCGGTGGCCGAGCTGGCCGGAGACGGGGAAGATGGCCTCCCCTGGTCGATTGCCGGGTACGGGAGCTCTAAGGGGTTGGCTTGAGGTTGCCTGAGGGTTCGGAGATGCTCGGGGCCCCCTTAAATACGCGCCCGAGGTCGGTTCCCGCGGCGGTGGATAAGGTCGTCGGCGAACCGCCTCCCTGTTGCTGCAGGAGGACGTGGTGGTGACGAGCGCTTGCAGACGAGCGAGGGGATGAGTCCGGACTACTCCAGAGGGCAGCTGGCGCGCGGCTGTGGCTCGAGCGGCGCCGTCCATGGGAGAGCCCACTGTGGCCGGCCGCTAGCCGCCGTCTCCGACTGACAATGGCCAGAGGGCGCCAGGGGCGGCTCTGCAGCGAGGGAGGAGGCGGTCGTGCTGGCTGCGAGAGGGTAGTGGCCAGAACGAGCACGGGGGGGCGGCCGTGAGACGCGGCGGCTCGGTGCGTGCGCGTGCAAAACGTGCACTCTGGGCGCGCCAAGAGCACACGCACCAGGTGCTCGGTGAAATGCCAGGACATGCCAGGAGGCTCGGATGGGGCTGGGGATTACCAGGTCTAGGCTAGGGTGTGCAAGTAGATCGGTGGACAAGCTGGTTTGATCAGAGGATCATGTTCATATTGCAAACTAAAATTCATGTCAAAACTGGCCATGCACACAAGGTGTTTGACAAAATTCTAGAGGCATCTAGGCAGTTCTTGGGGTGGCCAAAATCCCCAGATTAGGGTCTCTTTAGATGTTGGTGATGGTGGTAGGGTTAGTTGGCCAAAGCTAGAAACTTGCTAGTGCAAAAATTTGAGAAAACCAGATCTGGTCAGAAAGGAAAGGATATGGTTTCATGGACCAAAACTACTCCAATGGGTTCACTCTCTTGGACTTAAGTGTTTTGCAGGATGGACTATAAGCATGAGGAAGAATGATGGGCAACAGAGCAAAATAAAATGTGGTTGCTGTAGAGAATGCCAATCTGGTCCAGAGAGCAAAAGAGGATGGTTTGCTCAAATCTTGCAAAGAACATGCATGGATTTTTGCATAAAACTGAGTTATAGGCATCTACTGTCATCTCCAAATACTTGGTGAGATTTTTAAAAGTTTATTTAAAGGGGTTGTAGTGCAAAGGTACCAACAGGACTAGTTTAGAAAACTTGGGGCAGGGCCCAAAAATATTAATGAATAAAAGATATTATTGCACCAGAGTGACTTAAAAGCACCACATGGCATCCCCAAATTTTGGTGAAAATTTTAGATAAATTTATCAAATGGTTGCAGTGTAAAAGAGGCTCTAAAACTTATGAAAATCTCTTTAAAAGAATAAAGCTCAGGAAAATAATTATGCAAATAAAACCACTGATTAAGAATTGTTTTATTGAGAGAGTATAGAAGTCCCATAATATTTTTGGAAAGTTTCCACTTGGGGTGGAAACTCCTCAATATTAAAGAAAAGGGGGTTCTGAAATCAAAAGAAAATCTAGAAAGCAAAATTTTCAAACTCCTGGCAAAATTTTAACAATTCAAAACATGGTTAAATTTTTGGGGTGTTACAAATCACTAGGTTCTCATCAACTTAACTCATTTGCAGCGTTCCTCGAAGAAAAGTTGCATACTACTTCAGAGAATTCGATTGTTCAAATTTCTCATCTAAAGAATATGGCAGACGGTAAGAAGCCGCAGAAAGGAGGAAAGAAGCCTAAGGTCATGACTGCTTTTGAGATCCCTGAGGACATTTACAAAGACTACTGCACACCTGATGAGGCCAAGTTTGGAAAGGAGAACAAAAATCAGCGCAAGGCGCGCATACAGAGGATCGATAGGAGATGGGCAAGAGAATGGAGGGAGTACAGGTATGTTACTCCAAAGTATATGAAGAAATTCGCACTTAATCCTCCATGCCCAAGAGCTCTATTGGCACCTGGCCAAGAAGCTGACCCCACCAGCATCAAGCGTGGTGAGGATTTTCCTGAAGAATGGGCCAAGCGCCAAGCCAAGTTGGCTAGACAAGCCAAAGAAGCAGTGAGGAAATTCAATGAAGACTCTGCTGCTGCTGCTGCTGCCACTGAGGCCTTTGTCAAGCCTAGGAAATCAATGGCGAAGAAGCCCGCACACAAGCCAAGTGTTTCACCAAAAGTGCCCTCGCGGCCAAGTTCCTCAGCAATGCCCTCATGGCCAGAATCCTCAAAGCCCTCACGGCCAATTCCTCATGCTGCTCCTGCTCCTCAAAGTCCTCAGCTGCTCCGGCAAAGTCCTCAGCACCTGTGCATCTGGCCACGTGCCAAAGGACTGCAGGCATCTCTATTGCCTCTGGTGTCTCAGCGAGTTCCTCAGCTGCACCAAATTCTTCATCAGGCCCCACTCTGCTGAAGACAAAGGCAACGGCTGGACGAGGTCCTCGGCCAAGTCCTAAGAAGAAACATGTTGCCTTCCAAGTGCCATCTGACGATGAAGCTGATGATGATGAACTTGCAGAAATCATTAGAGACAGACAAGAAAGGGCGGCTAGAGCCAAAGGCACAACTGTGCCACTGCTATTGGATCTGAAGTTGATCCTCGATTACATTGATCTCTGGCACAAGGATCCAAACACTCCTATGCCAGATTTCAATTTGACTCCTGGCCAAAGTCACATGCTGACCCATTTCACCTCTGAAGAAAAATGGAAATATGAGAAGGCCAGGCAGATCAAGAAGGCACAGTACAGGAAAGAGAAGATCCTGAGGAAAAATGTTGTCTCTTTGACGACTGATGAGTTTCCAAAGATCCAATCTGAAATCAAAGCCCTCAGCGATGATTTCGATCCTTATTATGCTGATTGGCAAGGAGCCAAAGTCAGGTTTGTTAAACTGACTGAGAAGTTCACCAATGTTGCAGCTCCATCGCAACAAGAAGTTCCTCAGGCTGAAGCTTCTGCTCAGCCTACTGAAGAACATGCCAGCACCGCTGATGACTTTCAGGCTGCTGAAGACAATGTTAGTTCCAGGGCTGATGACTCCATACCAGCCGCTGAAGAAATTGCCAGGGCATCCACTAGTGGTGCGCCTGAAGAAAATGAAGAACTTCAGAACAGCTGCATCGATTGCGCTGAAGAAAATCAATCAGATTCCTCAGCTCCTCCTGCGCCTACACCAACTCCTATCCTTCCGTCTGCATCAGATGTGAAGAAGACCAAGGCTGCAGAGCGAGCTGCTTTGTGAAGAAAAGGAAAGCATCGGCTTGGACTCTTGACTCCGAAGAAAATGAAGCCTATTACCAGCTTGTTTGAAAATCCCATTGATGTTGTTCCAATCTCAACCATGCCATCAAAGGACCTTGTTCCTTTTGGTGAAGAATATGTGATCCCTAGCGGATCTCGATGGCGAAAATCATTACGCTACTTAAATGAGCAGATTGATGAAGAAATTGAAGTGGATACGATCCCTTCAACACCAGTTGTTTCCTCGCCAATGCCTCAGTTCACAGCTGAATAGGCTCGCGTTGAAGAAATCGAAGATGAAGACGTGGATATTGGGTGCACTACGCCAGTGATGAATGATGACTTTTGGGAAAGTCAGCACCCCAATTCTCCACTCTTCACCCCACTACAACAAATTCCTCAGTCCCCTGCACCAACCGTTCAACTGGGCTCTGAAGAAACTCACCCCGCCTCATCTGTGCATGAAGAAATTCCAGCCACTAGTGCTGAAGAACATGCTGCTGCTGATCATATGACAACGCAGACTGCAACTGAAGAGGAACTTTAAATTCCTCAGCATGAAGAAACCGAGATTGCGATTCCTGAGGTCGTGATGCAACTCACTTACACTCCACTGCCAAAGCCAAAGGATCCATTCTCACGCAAGCAAAAGTTCAAGGCTGAAGATTTCTTTAGCGAGCATGTATTCTTCACTGACTACAACCCATATGACTCTGCTCGCATAAGGAAGAGGCATTTCTGGACTGCTAGTCAAGCCAATTTCTATTCCTCTGTGCTGTTCAACAAATACAAAGTCTTCGATCACGCACACATTCCTCATGTGGACATGGAATCTCTGCCGGGCTTCAAGCCAGTTCTCAGTGTTCTTCATGACGCTGGATTGTTAAACTTCTGCACTGACATATGTGATTGGAATGAACAACTCATTCTTCAGTTCTATGTGACGCTGCACATCACAGGAGATTCTGAAGATGTGAACTCATGGGTGCTGGACTGGATGTCAGAAAACACTCACTACAAGGCACCAGCAACTGAATTGCTTCGTGCCCTCCCACTCAGTCCTCCCCTTGACGGTGCTCGTTGCGTCTACAGTGAACCTAAGCTTACAAATCATTACATGCAAGTGCTGATGAAGCCATTGAAACCAGGGCAGGCCCCTCGAACCAAATTCCTCGTCAAGGAATTACTGTATGTGCCTCAGACTGTCTATCGCATTCTAACAAAGACAATGAGTCCTATCAAAGGCCACGACTCAAATGATGAGGAAGTCGTTGGCATCATGAAGAATATGCTTTTCAATATCATTCATGGCGTTCCCGTCAACTTCCATGATTTCTTCATGAGGACTCTGGCCAATATTGCTATGCCACCATTTGAGCTGAAGCCTTATGCACCATGGATTATGAGATTCATCAGGTCAAGGTCTTCACTAAATTACAAGGCTGACACACTGAACCACTGCAGCTACTTGCCTCCAATTGAAGTCCTCAAACAGACATTTTCCTCATCTGATGATAAAGGCAAGGCAACTGTTGTGATAGATGAAGGCATTCGTGCATTGGATGGTCAATTTCGCAAGGCTGCATCCTATTCAACCAATGATGACTCTGCCACACATGACTCTGCCGCCAACAACTCTGCCAAGCAGAATCCTCAAGCCACAGCACCCAAGGTGATGACTGATCATGAGTTACTCCTCAGTCTTCATCAGAAAGTTGATCGCAATCATAAATGGGTCAAGCGTCAGTTTGGTTCAATTCTTCAAAACATGACCTCAACACACAATGCAGTGAAGAAAAACCAATACTACCTCCATGAAACCTTCAACCGTACCTGGGCTGTTTTGTCTAATGTCTACACCGAAGAAGATCTGAAGAAAATGGGTCTCAAGGAAGAATTTGCTTGGTCTGCACCACCTCCGAAGAAATACAAAAGGTCAAGGTTCCTTCCTTGGTGGCCAGCTCTTATTCTTCATCGCGCGACACTGATGAAAATGAAGACTTGGACAACACTGCGGCAGGCCCTACTACGACAAACGACCCCGACAACGCTGGCGCTCCTTCATCAACTTGATATTCTTCAGGGGCGTTAGTCCTCAGTTTCGATCCTTTTGGTCATTCGATGACAAAGGGGGAGAAATTTGAGTTAATCTTCAAGCGGGTCTATTATATGGGCGTTTTTTTTGCTAAGTTACAACTCTCGCTCTTCTAAAACTTTATTGGATCGAGTTGTAATCTTAAACCCGATGGTGCTCTGATACTTTTGATGCGTTCTTCTGCATGCTTATTCCTCGTTATATGTTAATTCACGCATGCTGAATTACATCAGTCACCATATTTCATCATGCATTTCAAATTCTTCATACTATATGTCAAATGCGTGTATGAATTACAAGATATAGGGGCAGATCTCCATGATTCAACTCTTCAAGTGTGCATTGCCTCAAAAGAAAATTCCTCACTAATGCACATCTTCAGGGGGAGTTCTTCTATATCTTGCAATCAAATTCCTCAATATCAATATTTACACTTCATATGTTTATCCCTGTTGAAAACTTAACCTATATTGTCATCAATCACCAAAAGGGGAGATTGTAAGTGCATCTAGTGCCCCTTAGTGATTTTGGTGTATTGAAGACTTATAGGTTAAGGGTCTAATGCTATTATGAGTGTACACAGGTCTATAAGTCTATGAGGAGTTTGATATTTACAGAGAAAGTCGACCCCTAAAGATGAAGTTCTTCGACTGAAGACTTTGGTATTCTGAAGACTTACTGAAGACTTTGAAAGTGAAGAAATTGGTGTGACCTTGAAGACTTGGTATTCATTTGAGGAACATGAAGCGTCAAGACTTTTGTTTTCGTAGTTTCGGTTTCTCTTTCTTGAGTCATAGGAAGCTTGACGTCTTGTTAAAGGGGGTTAGGAAATACTAAGGAAAAATTTCCATGTGATGCTCAACTCAAAATCCTACACCTACCAATCCCTTGAGTGAAGCCATTGGAAATCTCATACAGTTCAGTCAATTTCTTGATGATAGAGGCGAAGTTCTTCTCGTCATTGAGGAATTTGTTCTAACTAAGGAGTTAGGAATTACCAGTCTGGATTGCCTACAGTGAGGAACATGATAGCCACGAGGAATTTGAACCTAAAATTTCCGGCGTTGCTATCTTCTTGGCCTTGACTGTCCCAAAATATCTTATCCACCTAACGGTCATATCATTGAAGAGCATTTATGTCTTATCATGTCGGGCTGCTCCCTAGGATATAAATAGCCACCCCCTACAACCACTAGCTGGTTGGCTGCTCCGAGAGAAACTGACACTTGTCAATTGAGAGCATCCCATCCTCCGAGGACTTTGAGTGAAAATCATCAGGTGAGGAAAACCCAAACCCAAACACCTACAAACCCAAAGTGATTGAGCATCCTTTGAAGAGATTGACCACAATGTGTGGATCCGGCGCTTGTTTCCTTTGAAGGCATGCTTCTTCCAGACGGTTAGGCGTCATGGTCTAGAACATCCAAGAGGAATTGTGGATCACCGAGTGACCGAGTTTGTGAAGGTTTGGAAGTCGCCTGAAGACTTACCACGAGTGATTGGACGAGGTATGTGTGACATTAGTTCAAGGAGAATACAGTGAGGACTTGGTGTCTTGAGCTGCGTGCTCAGGACTGGGTGTCCGGGACTGTGTGTCCTCGAGTTTAAATACTCAGCCGCTCCAACCAGATGTACAACTGAGACAGCAGTTGGAACTGGTCTACCAAATCATTGTCTTCACCAACCTTACTGGTTCTATTTCCTCAACTCTTTCATTTCCTCATTATTGTGTTAAGTGCTACATCATATCTGTGTTTGAAGACTTTGACTGAAGACTTTCTCAATTTCCTCAGTTCAATTTCTTCAGTCTGTTTGTCTTCATCTTGTGTTATCCTGTGATTACGCTTTCTGTACTCAGAGCTTGTCTTCATTTCATCATGATGACTATGCCAGTATTCTGTTATGCTTACTTATGAGTACTTGTTCCGCTGCAAGTAGTTCTTCGCTAAGGAATTTCCTCACCGGCAAATTCCTCAGTGAAAAATTCATAAAAATCGCCTATTCACCCCCCCCCTCTAGTCGATATAATGCACTTTCAGTACTTTCATTGAGAGTTCCATTGTGCCGTCCCCAAAAGGTTTGATGGCCCCTTCAATCATTAACAATGACGCTGTCCAAGGAGAAACCTTCCTCCCCGGACAGATCTTCGTATTCGGCGGCTTCGCACTACGGGCCAACTCGTTTGGCCACCTGGAGCAGATCGATAGCTACGCCCGTGGCCATCAAGTCAGATTTGGGAACTTGAATTACGTTGCGGACATCCTGGAGATTTGATCTTCGCCGGATTCGAGACCTCGGCGATCGCTCCTGGTCACCATGACTAACATGACCTAAATCTGTCGTCAGACCACATCCAGGAGATTGCTCCTGTGACCCCTCTGGCCATAGATCCAGAGCACACTGCGGCATCACAGGATCGGAGGCTCGACCCCACCACGGAGGCCACAGATTCCCCGGCGTTGGAGCCGCACATGGACTTAACCTCACACAATACCTGTGTCACCGGAATTCCGGACTCGTCTCTGGTTATAAGTTCCGAACCAGGTGAGCCCGCGGACGCCGAACTTGATCGTTTATCGATCTTTGAATTCAGCGCCGCGGACATCTTCCAACACTCGCCCTTGGGCGATGTGCTAAATTCGTTGTAAATCTGTCCTTGGCGGGGGACTCACAGCCGAATTATGTCCGGTTCAAACTGGAGGCTGATGATGAAGGAGAATTTCGCTTCCCATCCACCACCCACTTCGTAGCCACTTTCGAAGATTTAACCGACGCGCTTGACTATGACTCCGAAGACATCAACGGTATGGACGACGATGCCGGAGACGAGGAGGCCCAAAACCAGCCGTTCACTAGACGATGGACGGCCACTTCGTCATACACGTCAACATGGTAGGCACGCCGAAAAATAATAGTGGCGATGACAAGGAAAACCGCACAAAGGAGGACCCTCCTAAAACACAACCAAAGCGTCGGCGCCAGCGGCGCCGCTCTAAATCCCGCCGCAGTCGGGACAACAACACGGGCACAGGAGACGATAACACTCTGGATGGTGCTGAAGACACAGAAGAACCTGACGAACAAGACCATCGGGGAGATGGGCAAGTCAGCCCTGACGAACAGACAATGGAAGAAGACTCGGAGGATGGTAGGTACCATCCACCCTCCGAGGAGGAGGCAAGCCTCGGCAATGAAGATTTCAACGTGCCTGAGGATCCCCTGGAGCATTAGCGCTTTAAACTTCAGCTAATAGCCACTGCAAGGAGCCTGAAAAAGAAGTAGCAGTAGCTTCAAGCTGATCAAGACCTGCTCAATGACAGATGGACCGATGTCCTGGCAGCCGAGGAATACGGACTCAAATGCCCAGCCAAAAGTTACCCGAAGCGCAGATTACTACCTCAGTTCGACGATGAGGCGCCAGATCTCGCACCAGAATCACGCAACGCGGCTGATCAGCCACCGCGCGGTCGGGACAAAACTGCAACCCGAGCCGAAAACCAGACTGTCCCACCTCACCGTAAAGGCAGGGATAAGACAGCTCGGTACTATACATATGACCTTCGTCAAGACCTGGACAGTAGACCAGGACATACAAGATCGATCTACGGATCGCGAGGACGTGCATTGACACACGACGACGGCTACCTATTATGACGTGATAAACGCAATCACGTCCAGGCCGAATGCCGCAGACGGACTCCATCAGAGCTACGTCGCGATGTGGCCCGATATAGAGGTGCCGCGCACCCTCTTTGCTTCCCTGACAAAGTAAGGGACTATGAATTCCCAGAAGGGTTCAAACCCGTAAACATTGAACCATACGATGGAACAACCGATCACGCGGTATGTGTCGGTGTTCTGGGAACGGGGGTCCACAGACTTGCCTGCGTGCGACCCACGGCGTGGCTGTGCTAGCAGGCATGTACGGACCATCTTCATCAACAAGGCATTCAAGACCCTCGCGAGGGACCAAGCCTCGCGAGGCGGACGACGCAAGACCTCCTCAGGAGCGTCCTCGCCAGGCAGGCTCACGAGGGGCGGAGAGATCAAGGCAAGGCAAACCTCACGAGGTTCTCGTGACGTGAGCCATGACGATCAAAATCAGGCTGGCGCCAGGCGGGCGCCAGCCCGCGCAGTGTCCTTAATTCCTCTTTGGTGCTAAGGGAGCAAGCGCAGGCGCGGAGTACCGAGGCATCAAGCAAAGGTTTCCATATCGGTGCAATAAGACCAAGACCAGCAGGACGGCAAGATGGAGGTCACCATGGGACCCAAGGCGGTATCACCACCAGAGCCTTTTGCACGCGAAGACCGCTTTTGTCAGGATAAGCTGTACTAGCTGTCCCCTTTCAAATTGGCCGTTGTTGGCTCCCTTCCCGCTCAATATTTGGGAAGAGGACCAGGGCCTATATAAGTAGAACTAGCCACCACAGTAGCGGGGATCGATTCCGTCTTCCATCCTCTCACCCACAAGCGCACCAAGCACAAGAACACCTCAACCTCAGGAGGTTGTTCTTCCCCTTGTACTGTTTATCATTAGCCCAAGAAGCAATGCACCACCACCACACTGGAGTAGGGTATTACACCACAATGGTGGCCCGAAACAGTATAAACCTCGCGTCTTTGTGATTGTGAGTTCGTCGAGCTCGTTCTTGAGATCTTAGCTAGTTAGGACGCGGATCGGTAGGAGCGAGAGAACATCGCGCGCAACCTAGAGTTCGAACCTTAAGGGTTTTGCCGGAAACCGCGATCCGGCATTTGGCGTGCCAGGTAGGGGTACGTCGTGGCCTCCCTTTCGTCAATCTGCGCTCCATCGCTCCGTCGTCTCCATGGCCGACGCTCGCCGTGCTCGTGCTGAGCGCCGGGCTGCCCTTGCCACCCGTGTCGCTCAGACGGCTCCCATCGGCGGGCCACCTCGTCGTTCTACGTCACCTGCCGCCACCGGCCCGGCGGGGAACGAGCAGCAAGTGTCCTCGCTGCACCCCTTGGTGCGGCGGGACAGCCGCACCGCCACTCGATCGCTGACCCCGGCCGGTTCTTCATCCCATCCACGTCGTGCTCCCATGGACGTGCGGGTCGTGCTCCTCATGGCGCACGAGCTCTTGCGCTACCGCCGGGTTGATGAACTCTACGAGGACTGGCTCGACCACATCACCGAGCTTGTCCGCGCCGCAGGGGGCTCCCTTGCGCCGTCCCTCTCTCCACCTCGCCCTCTGCCAGCTACAGGCGACGTAGCTCATGGAGCACCTCCGCCACCTCTGCCCCAAGACGGCGCCCTGGCGCCAAGGCGCGGGCCTCCATGGCATGACCCACCATGTCCGGCGCCCGTGCATGAAGAAAGAAGCTGCCAAGAAGTTCCTCGGATGCAAGAGAACGCTCCGCCACTCCTCGCCCCGCTGCACCAGGATCGTCTGTCGCGGCAGGGCTCCACGCCGCTTGTTGTGGTGGCACGTGAGCGTCAAGACCAAGCTCCGCCTCCAAGACGGGCCCCGGCGACCACAGCCAGCTGCCGCGCCTTCACCCCCGATCTGCGTAGCATTGCCTGGCCGGGCAAGTTCAAGCCGGATCTGCCTCCTCCTTACGACGGCACCCCTGACCCCCGCGGAGTTCTTGCAGCTCTACGAGCTGAGCATCGAGGCAGCCAATGACGACGAGAAGGTCATGATGAATTGGTTTCCCATGGCTCTCAAGGATGGTGGCCGCTCCTGGCTCCTGAACCTGCCACCGGGCTCGATCTCCTCCTGGGACGAGATGCGCAACCGCTTCATCGCCAACTTCCAGGGCACTCGCAGCCGCCTGTCGGCCGCGGGTGACCTGCGCCGCGTCAGGCAACAACCAGGAGAGACCCTCCAGAAGTACATCCAGCGCTTCAACAACGTTCACCTCAAGATCCCCAAGGTGACGGATAAGGTCATCATCTCCGCATTCTCTGATGGCGTCCACGATGTCAAGATGAAGGAGGAGCTTGCTATCCACGAGGAGCTGTGCACATCCCTGGAGCTGTTCAATCTGGCGACCAAGTGCGCAAGAGCTGAGGAGGGGTGCCTCTCCCTCCTCGAGCTCCCAGCTGCGGACACGGAGGAGAAGAAAGCCAAGGCCAAGGACGTGAAGCGCAAGGGAGCAGCCGTGCTTGCGGCGGAACCAGACACCAAGCGCGGCAGAGACCAGCCCGAGTCATCCAAGAGCTGCCGACCGTTCTGCACCTTCCACAACCTGAATACCCGCAACACCAGCGTCTGTCAGGAGATTAGAGCCATTCGAGAAGGGCGCTTTGGTCGACGATCGGCCTTGATGACCAGAACTCTGACGAGGGAGGAGGACGTGGTGGCGGACATTGGGATGACCGTGGCCCGCGCCAGGAGTGGCGCGACTGACCTCGTGAGGACTGTAAGTGCATCTAATGCCCCTTAGTGATTTTGGTGTAATGAAGACTTATACGTTAAGGGACTAATGTGTTTATGAGTGTACACAGGTCTATAAGTCAATGAGGAGTTTGATATTTAAAGATAAAGTCGACCCCTAAAAATGAAGTTCTTCGACTGAAGACTTTGGATTTCTGAAAACTTTCTGAAGACTTTGAAAGTGAAGAAATTGGTGTGACCTTGAAGACTAGGTATTCATTCGAGGAACATGAAGCGTGAAGACTTTTATTTTCGTAGTTTCATTTTCTCTTTCTTGAGTCATAGGAAATACCGTACTGTTAAAGGGGGTGGAGGAAATACTAAGGAAAAATTTCCATGTGATGCTCAACTCAAAATCCTACACCTACCAATCCCTTCGAGTGAAGCCATTGGAAATCTCATACAGTTCAGTCATATTCTTCAGTGATAGAGACGAAGTTCTTCCGGTCTCTGAGGAATTTGTCCTGACTGAGGAGTTAGGAATTCGCCAGTGCGGATTGCCTACACAGTGAGGAACATGATAGCCCTGAGGAATTTCATACTCAAATTTCTGACAGTTGTTGTGCTATGCGCCAGCTGTCCCAAAATATCTTATACACCTAACGGTCATATCATTGAAGGGCATTTATGTCTTATCATGTCGGGCTGAATAGCCGCCCCCTACAACCACTAGCTGGTTGGCTGCTCCGAGAAAAAATGACACTTGTCATTTGAGAGCATCCCATCCTCTGAGGACTTTGAGCGAAAATAATCAACTGAGGAAAACCCAAACCCAAACACCTACAAACCCAAAGTGATTGAGCATCACTGAAGAGATTGATCCTGCGTGGACCCGATGCTTGTTACCTTTGAAGACGGTGCTTCTTCCAGACGGTTAGGCGTCATGGTCTAGAGCATCCAAGAGGAAATTGTGGATCGCCGAGTGACCGAGTTTGTGAAGGTACGGAAGTCACCTGAAGACTTACCACGAGTGATTGGGTGAGGTCTGTGTGACCTTAGCTCAAGGGGAATACGGTGAGGACTAAGTGTCCTAGACTGCCTGTTCAGGACTGGGTGTCCGGGACTGTGTGTCCTCAGGTTTAAATACCTAGCCGCCCTAACCAGACGTACAACTGAGATAGCAATTGGAACTGGTCTACCGAATCATTGTCTTCACCAAGCGAACTGGTTCTATTTCCTCAACTCTTTCATTTCCTCATTACTGTGTTGTGTGCTTGTCATATCTGTGTTTGAAGACTCTGACTGAAGACTTTCTCAATTTCCTCTGTTCAAATTCTTCAGTTTGTTTGTCTTCATTTTGTTATCCTGTGTTTACGCTTTCTGTACTCTGTGCCTGTCTTCATTTCATCATGATGACCATGCTTGTATTATGTTATGTTTACTTCTGAGTAGTTATTCCGCTGCAAGTAGTTCTTCGTTAAGGAATTTCCTCACCGGCAAATTCCTCAGTGAAGAATTCATAAAAATCGCCTATTCACCCCCTCTAGTCGATATAACGCACTTTCAATTAATATCAGAGCAAGGTACTCCCTTGTTATGTGTGATTTTGGTTTAACCGCCTGGAGTTTTAGTTATGTCGACCGCAGGTATGAAGAAAGTGACATGCCCCATCTTTGACGGTCACGAGTATCCCAAGTGGAAGGCCATGATGAAGAAGCGCCTCATGGCGATGAACAGCGAACTGTGGACCGTCACTGAGATTGGCCTTACCGATCTGTGCAAGACGGCGGGAGCTGATGACATTCGCAAGTACACTCTTCTCAACCTCATAGCGAAGGACGTCATCTGCTCCTGTCTGTCTCAAAATCAGTTCAGGAACATCATGCATCTCGATCATGCGAAGCTTATCTGGGACCGTCTCTTTGAGGTTTATGAAGGTCATCGAACCCGTCATGATCCTTGGTTTGAGGACTTCAAGGAATCTCTCAAAGCGATGACATTCGAAACAGAATCATCATCCTCTTCATCATGCCTTATGGCAAAAAGTGTTGAGGTAACTGAATGATACCTATCCGAGTCTAGTGATGATGAATCTCGTGACGAATTTGGACCCAGCTATGTCAAACTTGCTTCCCTTGCCACTAAACAACAAAGAGCTTTGGAAAAAGTTCAATACATGCTAAATAAGAGCGATGATATCTTGGGTGAAGAAATGGATCAGTCAAAAGCTTTGGCTGAAAGTCTTCAGAGACTTCATACTAAGTATGACACCCTTCAAGATCAACATAACACTCTCTTATCTGATCATGAGAAGCTTTCTTATGAATTTCTTCAAAGAAAGCAAGATCTTGAGAAGCTAAGATTGAGTTATGAAGATCTTCAGAAGGAGCGCGATTCATTACTTGCTCAACAAATCAACGATGCTCAGGAAGAATTTGTTCCTCCATGTTTGAAATGCATTGAACATGAATCTGCTAATTCTTCACCTGAATGTTCAAATGCTTCTAATGTTACAAATTCTTCACATGCCTCTACTATCACTAATTCCTCATCCGAGGACATTGCTAGTATCACTGATGATGCAGGGCTGAAGGAATTGTACATTACAAGCATGTACAAAAGCCTCAAAGGGCATCAGACTCTTTGTGATGTGCTTAAAAAGCAGATCCTCAACAGGAACCCTAGGAAAGAGGGTATTGCCTTTGAGAGGAAACTTAATGCTGATGGTACATATTGGAAGCCTGAGCAGTACCCCAAAACCTCATGGGTTGCTGCAAAGGGACCTCCAATTGATCCATCTAATCTATCTGGCTTTACATGTGAATCTTCTCATTCTTCTGATGAGTCATTTGACTCCAACTATAAACTGTTCAAAAACGATAATAGTGAAGTATTTGCTAGATATGTTGGACTAACTGCAGGAACGGTTCCCCTATGAAGAAAATCTGGGCTCCCAAAAGGTGCCTTGAAAGTCTTCAGGTGAATGTCCTCATGACACCACCAGTGAAGAATAGGAACCCCGGATCAAATTCTTCATATGGACCAAATTCTTCATATGGATCCAAGTCCTCATACGGACCAAATTCCTCACGTGGATCAAATTCCTCAAAAGGATCAAAGTCCTCATATGATTATCATCGTGCTAACAACTCTGTTTCGCAGGGAAGAGCTAAGGGCTATGAATATGAGCATTATTCTTCTAATCATTATGTTCATAAGTCATCGAAGAATTTCTCTGCTTATTCATATGCTTACCCTAATTCCTCTTATGTGAAATGAAATGGATTGGCTTCTATGCCACCTTTCTCGTATGGAGCTCGCAGAGTGATGAACTCTTTGCCACCCCTTCAGATGTGGGTGGTGAAGAAAAAGAACTAATCTCTTCTACAGGGTCAAGTCTCCAGACGTGCGTGAACGTCTGAAGAATTTGCTGGAGACCTGAAAAGTGCCTGAAAGGACGCCGGCTAATCATGAAGAAATGGACTCTCATTTCTCACGTCCTCACACTGCTTTATCTGTTCTACCACTTGATGAAATTGGTCTAATAAATTGATGTCATATTCTTCACTGATGAAGTATATGAGTTCGTAAGATGCACTAATTCATCTGCACGATGATCAACCCAAAGCCACTGGGTGGGTCCTCGATAGTGGATGTACAAATCACATGAATGGTGACAAGAATCTATTGATTGATGCTCCCTTATCTCCATCGCATCTGAAGCATATCATCTTCGCAGACAAAGGCAAAAGTCAGGTATTGGGTCTAGGTAAGGTTGCGATCACAAAGGATCGACACATGGACAAAGTCATGTTTGTCGAGTCCTTATGATAGAACCTTATGTTTGTCTCAATGCTTTGCGATCTTGATATGGTTGTTGTCTTTGGCAAGTATCGTTGTGTTGTGGTTAGGACCACAACCAGCTGTGTGCCTACCTGCAAAAGCTTCAGAAGGCTGGCTATGGCATCGACGACATGGTCATGCAGGCATGAGGAATTTGCACACGCTTGCAAAGAAGAAGCATGTCATTGGCATTGAGAATGTCAAATTCCTGAAGGATCACTTATGCGGAGCCTGTGAAGCTGGAAAGATGACCAATGCCAAACATCCAACGAAGACTATCATGACCACCACTCGACCATTTGAATTGCTTCATATGGATCTCTTCGGTCCTAATCATTACTCAGCAGTCACTAATGATGCATCTCTATATGGTCTTGTTATTGTTGATGATTACTCTCGTTACACATGGGTACACATTATTAGTTACAAACATGAAGTGCAGGAAGTCTTCAAATGATTTTCCTCGAGGGCTTCAATCAACTTTGGTGTGAAGATCAAGCACATCAGAAGTGACAATGGAACTGAGTTCAAGAATTCTAGTCTTGATGACTATCTTGATGAACTTGGTATTACTCATGAGTTCTCTGCTCCTTATACTCCTCAGCAGAATAGCATCATGGAGTGCAAGAACAGGACACTTGCTGAGATGGCTCGCACTATGCTTGATGAATACAAAACGCCTCGTCGTTTCTCGATTGATGCAATTGATACTGCGTGCCATATCATCAATAGAGTATATCTTCACAAATTCTTCAAGAAGACTGCCTATGAACTCCTCACTGACAAGAAACCCAATGTGAGTTAATTCAAAGTCTTCGGTGCTAAATGTTGGATTAGAGATCCTCATCAAAACTCAAAATTTGCACCGAAAGCACATGAAGGTTTTATGCTTGGTTACGGAAAGGACTCGCACACCTACAAAGTCTTCAACAACGTTCTTCACAAGGTTGTTGAAACTATAGATGTGTGGTTCGATGAAACTAATGGCTCGCAAAGAGAGTACCTACCTTCTGCGATAGATGAACCAGCACCTGAGGAATCTATCAAGTTCAAGGCTACTGAGGATGTCAATTCCTACCGAAGAATCTACTGAAGAATTTATTCCAGAACATCAAGAACGTCGAGTTAATGCACCTGAAGAAAATACTGAAGAAAATGGTGCTGAAGAAAATGGTGCTGAAGAAAATGCTGATCAAATTCCTCAAAGACAACAAGCTCATCCTCGCGTTGCAAAAGAAGTGCAAGTTGAAAAGATCATCGATGACATTAAAGCACCAGGTCCTCTCACACGCTCAAAAGCTTCACATTTATCTAACTTTTGTGGGCACTATGCTTTTGTCTCTATCACAGAACCCACTAAGGTAGATGAAGCATTTCTGGAGCCTGAGTGGATTCAGGCCATGCAAGAAGAAATACATCAGTTCGAGCTCAACAATGTCTGGGAACTGGTCAAACGTCCAGATCCTCGCAAGCACAATATCATTGGCACAAAGTGGATCTACCGCAACAAGCAAGATGAAAATGGCCTTGTGGTGAGGAATAAGGCACGGCTTGTAGCTCAAGGCTACACACAGGTTTTGAAGATCCAAAGCATCCTGACAAAGTCTTCAGACTCAATAAGGCCCTCTATGGCCTCAAGCAGGCCCCTCGGGCGTGGTATGATACTTTGAAGGAATTCCTCATGAAGAAAGGCTTCAAACCTGGTTCACTCGACCCTAATATCTTCACTAAATCTTATGATGGTGAACTATTTGTGTGCCAAATATATGTTGATGATATTATCTTTGGATGTACTGACCAACGTTATAGTGATGAATTTGCCTATTTGATGAGTGAAGAATATCAAATGTCTATGATGGGAGAGTTGAAATTCTTCTTAGGTCTTCAAATTCGCCAACAACGAAATGGCATATTCATATCTCAGGAGAAATATCTCAAGGATGTACTAAGGAAATTCGGCATGCAAGACTGCAAAGGCGTCAAAATTCCTATGCCCACAAATGGCCATCTGTGCACTGATGAAAATGGTATTGACTTCGATCATATGGTATACCGCTCCATGATTGGTTCTTTATTGTACTTATGTGCATCTAGTCCAGATATAATGCTTAGTGTTTGCATGTGTGACCGATTTCAAGCTACACCGAAGGAATCACACCATAAGGCTGTGAAGCATATTCTTCGATATCTAGCTCACACACCAACACCTGGATTATGGTACCCCAAGGGCTCGGTTTTTGATCTCATTGGATATTCTGACTCTGACTATGTTGGTGATCGTGTGGACCGCAAGTCAATATCTGGTACATGTCATTTCCTCGGACGATCTTTGGTCTGTTGGTCCTCGAAGAATCAGAACTGCATATCACTGTCTACTGCTGAAGTTGGGTACATTGTTGTTGGTTCTTGATGTGCTCAACTGCTATGGATGAAGCAAACTCTCAAGGACTACGGCGTCAACGTGAAGAATGTGCCTCTCTTCTGCGAGAATTAGAGTGCCATCAAGATTGCTCACAAACCAGTTCAGCACTCGAAGACAAAGCACATTCAGATTCGTCATCATTTTCTTCGCGATCATGTGTTGAAGGGTGACATTTCTATTGAGCATGTGAAGACTGAAGAACAGCTATACGATATCTTCACAAAGCCCTTGGATGAGAAAAGATTTAGCAAGTTCGGTGTGAGCTAAATATCTTAGAATCTTCGAATGTTCTTTGAAAAGGACACTCATCCTAACACCTATGCAAAATTGATGACTTTGATGTGCAACACATGAAGAAACGTTTTTCTTCAATCAATGAAGAATAACACTCTAAGTGTGAAGAAATCAATGAAGAATTTGATCCTCAAAACCCTACGACAATTGTATGCGGTGTCTGAAATCATCATTCTTATACGGTGGGTCACGCCACCACCAAAGTTGAAAATCTTCAATTTGAGTTTTCCCTCAGTTTTTGAAATTCCTCAGTTGTTCATTTTCTTCAACTTTGCATTGTCTTCAACGTTTCCGTCGTTTTTCTTCATTGGCTATATAAATATACAAATAAATATACATATATACATATATATATATATATATATATATATATATATATATATATATGAGTTTATGTCCTCTCTGACATTCACTTATGGCTAATTCTTGAGTTGCATTTTCTGCTAAGTGAATGTGATCGGACCCATCCCCCTCTATGCTAAACTCAACCCAATCTATTCACAAATTCTTCATGTGCGTTCTATTTGAAACTCATTCAAAATATTCACTGTGTCCTTGTCAGCTGAAGAAATTGCGAATGGAACTTAAAACTTATCTTATCCAAAATTTCGGCTTTGCCGCTCAAACCGTTCCGCATCCCACGATAGACTTATCTATTCACCCACGATCTAACACGATCTCCACTTCTTAGTACGTGGGTGACACATGTCAAGCGAATGAGAAGGGTCAGGGGCTCGTTCGTCCAAAATCTTTGGGCGAACAGTTTTTCACCATGGCTATAAATACCCCCTCTCCCCTTCCTCACTTCCTTTACTCCGCTCGACCTCTCTCTCCCGCTCGAGCTTCTCAAACCCTAGGGCCGCCGCTACTTTATCGTCGCCAGTGAGGAAGAGTTTCACTGCCTCGACCTCGTCGCCGTCGTACTCGCGCCAGCTGCGGAAATCTTCACTCCGCCGCCGCCGTAGCTGTCTTCCTCCGCCGAGTTAGGGCGTGGAAGATCTGCACAGACGAACTTCACTTCTCCACCTCATTGTTCGTGTTCTTCGTTCAGGGTAATTAAAAGTTACTTTTACTGCCCTCTTTGATTCAAATGTTTACTACAAAATCTTCAAAGGTGTTTTTCTTCAGATCCTCACACACTAAAACACCTCACATGTCATCTGTTCTTGATTCCTTTCTCTAAGCATCATTTTTCTTCAAGATTCCTCAATTGTGTGGATCTTCGATCTATACAACTCTGGAACCTAAGACAAAGAACGCTTAGTGAAATTCTTCAAGACTCATCTGGTCAAATTCCTCAAACTTGTTCTTTTTGAAAAACCTTCTGAGAGCATATGACCTCTCCAAATTCCTGCATGAATCGTACTCTGTTCACGGTACTCATGTCCTTCTTTGAATCACTAGGTTCTCGTCAACTTAACTCATTTGCAGCGTTCCTCGAAGAAAAGTTGCATACTTCTTCAGAGAATTCAATTGTTCAAATTCCTCAGCTAAAGAAAATGGCTGATGGAAAGAAGCCACAGAAAGGAGGAAAGAGGCTTGAGATCGACACTGCCTTTGAGATCCCTGATGACATATACAAAGACTATTGCACTCCTGATGAGTCCAAGTTTGGTAAGGAGAACAAAAATCAGCGCAAGGTGCGCATCCAGAGGATAGAAAGGAGATGGGCAAGAGAATGGAGGGAGTACAGGTATGTAACTCCAAAGTACATGAAGAAACTCACTCGAAATCCTCCGTGCCCAAGACCTCCATTGGCACCTGGCCAAGAAGCAGATCCCACCAGCCTCAAGCGCGGTGAGGACTATCCTGATGAATGGGCCAAGCGCCAGGCCAAGTTGGCTAGACAAGCAAAAGAAGCAGTGAGGAAATTCAGCGAAGACTCTGCTGCTGTTGAGGCCTCTGTCAAGCCGAAGAAATCTATGGCAAAGAAGCCTGCTCGTAAGCCAAGTGCTTCACCATCAATGCCCTCAAGGCCAAGTTCCTCAGCTATGCCCTCATGGCTAGAATATTCAAAGCCCTCAAGGCCAATTCCTCATGCTGCTCCAGCTCCTCCAAAGTCCTCGGCTGCTCCGGCAAATTCCTCAGCACATGTGCATCTTGCAACGTTCCGAAGGACAACTGGCATCTCTATTGCCTCAGGAGCCTCTGCAAGTTCCTCAGCTGCACCAAATCCTTCAATGGGACCATCTCTGCTAAAGACAAAGGCCACTGCTGGACGAGGTCCTCGCCCTAGTCCTCAGAAGAAGCAGGTCGCCTTCCAAGTGCCGTCTGAAGAAGACGAAGCTGATGATGAAGAACTTGCTGAGATCATCAGAGATAGGCAAGTCAGGGCCGCTAGAGCCAAAGGCACAAATGTGCCACTGCTTTTGGATCCAAGGTTGATCCTCGACTATATTGATCTCTGGCACAAGGACCCAAACACTCCTATGCCTGATTTCAATTTGACTCTCGCCAAAGTCACATGCTGACCCATTTCATCCAAGAAGAAAAATGGAAATATGAGAAGGCCAGGCAGATCAAGAAAGCACAGTATAGGAAAGAAAAATTTCTGAAGAACAATGTTGTCTCTATGACAACTGATGAACTTGTAAAGATCAAGTCTGAAATCAAAGCCCTCAGCGATGACTTCAGTGCTTACTATGCTGATTGGCAAGGAGCCAAAGTCAGGTTTGTTAAACTGACTGAGAAGTTCACCTCCAATGTTGCAGCCCCATCGCAACAAGAAATTCCTCAGGCTGAAGCATCTGCCCAGCCAACTGAAGAACATGCCAGCACCGCTGATGACTTTCAGGCTGCTGAAGAAAATGTGAGTTCCAGGGCTGATGACTGCATTCCAGCCGCTGAAGAAATTGCCAGGGCATCCACTAGTGGTGCGCCTGAAGAAAATGAAGAGGTCAGGGCAACTGCATCAGTTGTGCCTGAAGAAAATGAACCAGATTCCTCTGCTCCTCCTGCGCCTACCCCAACTCTGATCCTTCCATCTGCATCAGATGTGAAGAAGACCAACGCTGCAGAGCGTGCGGCGATGAAGAAGAGGAAGGCATCAACTTCGCCAGTTCTTCACTCGAAGAAGATGAAGCCCTTGACCAGCTCATTTGCAAATGCCATTGATGTTGTTCCGATCTCAACCATGCCATCAAAGGACCTTGTTCCTTTTGATGAAGAATGTGTGATCCCTAGCGGATCTGATGTAGAAAATCCTTCTGCTGCTTCGTCAGAGCAGATGGATGAAGAAATTGAAGTGGATGAAATCCCTTCAACTCCTGTTGTTTCCTCGCCTATGCCTCAGTTCACAGCTGAAGAGGTCGGCGTTGAAGAAATAGAAGATGAAGACGTGGACATCGGGAGTACTACTCCATTGATGAATGATGACTTTTGGGAAAGTCAGCACCCCAACTCTCCACTCTTCACACCATTACAGCAAATCTCTCAGTCCCCTGCACAAACTGTTCAAATGGGCTCTGAAGAAACTCACCCCACTTCATCTGTATGTGAGGAAATTCCAGCCACTTGTCTTTGAAGAAAGCTACTTCTTTGAACATCCAAGACGCAGACTGCCACTAAAGAGGAACCAGAAATTCCTCGGCTGAAGAACACGAGATTGCGATTCACGAGGTTACGATGCAACTCCTTGATGCTCCTCTGCCCAAGCCAAAGGATCCATTCTCAAGGAAGCAAAAATTAAAGGCTGATGATTTCTTTGGCGAGCATGTATTCTTCACTGACTACAACCCCTATGACTCTGCTCGCATTAGGAAGAGGCGTTTCTGGACTGCCAGTCAGGAAAATTTCTATTCCTCAGTGCTGTTCAACAAAGACAAAGTCTTCGATCATGCGCACATTCCTCACGTGGATATGGAATCTCTGTCGTGCTTCGAGCCAGTCCTCAGTGTTCTTCACGACGCTGGATTATTAAATTTCTGCACTGACATCTGTGACTGGAATGAAGAACTCAATCTTCAGTTTTATGCGACGCTGCACATCTCCGGAGATTTTGAAGATGTGAATTCATGGGTGCTAGATTGGATGTCTGAAAACACTCACTACAAGGCACCAGCTACTGAATTGCTTCGTGCCTTACAACTCAGTCCTCCCCTTGAAGCTGCTCGTTGCGTCTATAGTGAACCTGAGCTTACAGATCATTACATGCAAGTGCTGATGAAGCCATTGAAGCGAGGCAGGCCCCACGAACCAAATTCCTCGTGAAGGAATTACTATATGTGCCTCGGACTGTCTATCGCATTTTGACGAAGACATTGAGTCCTATCAAGGGCCACGATTCGAATGAAGAAGAAGTCGTTGGCATCATGAAGAATCTGCTTTTCAATATCATTCATGGCGTTCCTGTCAACTTCCATGATTTCTTCATGAGGAATCTCGCCAATATAGCTATGTCACCATTTGAGCTGAAGCCTTACGCACCTTGGATTATGAGATTCATCAGAACAAGGTCTTCACTCAACTACAAAGCTGATACACTGAACCATTGCAGCTACTTGCCTCCGATTGAAGTCCTCAAACAGACATTTTCCTCAGCTGATGACAAGGGCAAGGCCGCTGCTGTTATAGATGAAGGCATTCGTCCATTGGATGGTCAATTTCGCAAGGCTGCATCCTACTCAACCAATGACGACTCTGCCACCCATCACTCTGCCGCCAACACAACCAAGCAAAATCCTCAAGGCACAGCACCCAGGGTGATGAGTGATCGTGAGCTTCTCCTCAGTCTTCATGAGAAGGTTGATCGCAATCATAAATGGGTCAAGCGTCAGTTTGGTTCAATTCTTCACAACATGACTGCTACACATAATGCAGTGAAGAAAAATCATTACTACCTCCATGAAGTCTTGATCGCTTTGGGCTATTCATCACATGTATATGGTGAAGAAGATCCTGAAGAACATGGGTCTCAAGGAAGACTTTGGTGATACGCACCTCCATAGAAGAAATACAAGAAGGTCAAGGTTCCTTCCTTGGTGGCCAGCTCCTATTCTTCATCGCGTGACACCGATGAGCATGAAGACTTGGACGACACTGCAGCAGGCCCTACATCAACAAATGACCCCAACAACGCTGGCGCTCCTTCATCAACTTGATATTCTTCAGGGGTGTTAGTCCTCATTTTCGATCCTTTTGGTCATTCAATGACAAAGGGGGAGAAATTTGACTTAGTCTTCAAGCGAGTCTATCTTATATGGGCGTTTTTTTTCTTAAGTTACAACTCTCGTTCTTCTGATGACTTTGTTGATCGAGTTGTAAACTTAAACTCTATGGTGGCCTGATACTTTTGCTATGTTCTTCTGCATGCTTATTCCTCGTTAATGTTATTGCACGCATGCTGAATTACATCAGTCACCATATTTCATCATGCATTTCAAATTCTTCATAGTATATGTCAAATGTGTGTATGAATTACAAGATATAGGGGGAGATCTCCATGATTCAACTCTTCGAGTGTGCTTTGTTTCAAAACCAAATTCCTCACTATGCACATCTTCAAGGGGAGTTCTTCTATATCTTGCAATCAAAATTCCTCAGTATCAGTATTTACACTTCATATGTTTATCCCCGTTCAAAACTTGACCTATATTGCCATCAATCACCAAAAAGGGGGAGATTGTAAGTGCATCTAGTGCCCCTTAGTGATTTTGGTGTATTGAAGACTTATAGGTTAAGGGACTAATGTGTTTATGAGTGTACACAGGTCTATAAGTCTATGAGGAGTTGGATATTTACAGAGAAAGTCGACCCCTAAAAATGAAGTTCTTCGACTGAAGACTTTGGATTTCTGAAGACTTTCTGAAGACTTTGAAAGTGAAGAAATTGGTGTGACCTTGAAGACTTGGTATTCATTCGAGGAACATGAAGAGTGAAGACTTTTGTTTTCTTAGTTTCATTTTCTCTTTCTTGAGACATAGGAAACACCGTCTTTGTTAAAGGGGGTAGAAATACTAAGGAAAAATTTCCATGTGATGCTCAACTCAAAATCCTACAGCTACCAATCCCTTGAGTGAAGCCATTGGAAATCTCATACAGTTCAGTCATATTCTTGATGTGAGAGGCGAAGTTCTTACGGTCTCTGAGGAATTTGTCCTGACTGAGGAGTTAGGAATTCGCCAATGCGGATTGCCTACACAGTGAGGAACATGATAGCCCTGAGGAATTTGATACTCAAATTTCCGACCGTTGCTGTGCTATGCACGAGCTGTCCCAAAATATCTTATCCACCTAACGGTCATATCATTGAAGGGCATTTATGTCTTATCATGTCGGGCTGCTCCCTAGGCTATAAATAGCCGCCCCCTACAACCACTAGCTGGTTGGCTGCTCCGAGAAAAACTGACACTTGTCATTTGAGAGCATCCCATCCTCCGAGGACTTTGAGCGAAAATCATCAAGTGAGGAAAACCCAAACCCAAACACCTACAAACCCAAAGTGATTGAGCATCACTGAAGAGATTGATCATGCGTGGATCCGACTCTTGTTACCTTTGAAGACTATGCTTCTTCCAGACGGTTAGGCGTCCTGGTATAGAGCATCCAAGAGGAAATTGTGGATCACCGAGTGACCGAGTTTGTGAAGGTTCGGAAGTCACCTGAAGACTTACCACGACTGATTGGCAGAGGTCTGTGTGACCTTAGCTCAAGGGGAATACAGTGAGAACTAAGTGTTCTGGACTGCGTGTTCAGGACTGGGTGTCCAGGACTGTGTGTCCTCAGGTTTAAATACCTAGCCGCCCTAACCAGACATACAATAGAGACAGCAGTTGGAACTGGTCTACCAAATTATTGTCTTCACCAAGCCAACTGGTTCTATTTCCTCAACTCTTTCATTTCCTCATTACTGTGTTGTGTGCTTGTCATATCTGTGTTTGAAGACTTTGACTGAAGACTTTCTCAATTTCCTCAGTTCAAATTCTTCAGTCTATTTGTCTTCATTCTGTTATCCTATGTTTACGCTTTCTGTACTCTGTGCATGTCTTCATTTCATCATGATGACCATGCTTGTATTCTGTTATGTTTACTTCTGAGTACTTATTCTGCTGCAAGTAGTTCTTCCCTAAGGAAAGTGATGTCAAAGTACCAGTGAGCATGGAGGTTTGGTTGAAATTGGTTACGACGACGTCGAGTTGGCGGCGGAGTCCTCATCGGCAAATTCCTCAGTGAAGAATTCATAAAAAATCGCCTATTCACCCCCCTCGTGAGGACCGCTGGCAGGATCAGCCTCGCGAGGGCGCCTGGAGGGACCAGCCTCGTGAGGATCGCCCCCAGGGCAACGCCGGTCTTCCCCGCTACCGCCACCACCAAGAAGGAATGATGACCACCATCAAGACGAGGGGGCTGGGGGCTTCCAGGAGCCGCGTGCTATCGCTTGCATATTGGGTGGAGCTCAAGCCCCAGCCTCACAGCGTATCTTCAGTCAATTTTCTCATGAAGTGAATGCAGTCCTCCCCAAGCTCAAGGCCACGCGCCCGCTCAGATGGTCCCAATGCCCCATCAGGTTCAATTCGACAGATCAGCTCAAGTGCGCAGCTACCACTGGCGCCCTCCCAATGCTTTGTTCACCAGTCGTCAGCAACTTGCAAGTTACCAAGACTCTCATCAAGGGCGGCGCAGGGATCAACGTCCTGTCCGTCGACACGTCCGACAACCTGCAGATGCCATATGACCATCTTCAGCCTACCAAGCCTTTCTCAGGAGTGACCGACGGCTACACCACACCGATAGGGTAGGTCCACCTCCCTGTCACCTTTGGAGAACGCAAGAACTACCGCACCGAGCTCATCGACTTCGACGTCGCGAACATCCGCCTGCCGTACAATGCCATCCTCGGGTATCCAACCCTGACCAAGTTCAGGGTGGTGACTCAACATGGCTACAATGTCCTCAAGATGCCAGGAAGCGGCGG
This sequence comes from Aegilops bicornis, assembly GCA_021605145.1. NCBI lineage: Eukaryota > Viridiplantae > Streptophyta > Magnoliopsida > Poales > Poaceae > Aegilops > Aegilops bicornis. The sequence continues at coordinate 261,062,671 of CM038675.1, forward strand.
AATCATCACGGTCCCATGAAAGGAAAGAGATGTGGTGTGCTCCCTCGAGTGTGCCTTCCAAGCCGCAGCAATCGACGACCCCGACAGCAAGGGAGAGGTCCCTCCTGAGGCCATCCCCAAGAACAAGAAGCAGTAACACCGTGAGGGGTCTCAGGCAAGCGGTGCCTCGTCAGGATCAGCGCCCGCGCCAGGGGCGCCTCCCTCCATCGCATAGGAAGGCGCGCCCGGCGCCCTCCTCGGGCAGGGCTCGGGGGCTCTCTTCTGGAGGGCCTCAGACTTTGCCAACATCACAAGGGAGGCGCTTGGGCACCACTTGGAGGCGTGCTTCGCGGGATGTCTCCCTCGGGAGAACACAGGGCGAGGAGCGCCCACCACTCAGGAGTTCATCACCAAGACCGCTGTAGGATCGAAAGTATGTCTAGAGGGGGGTGATTACCAAATAAAAATCTAGCCTTTTTCCCAATTTTAGTTCTTGGCAGATTTTAGCAACTTAGCACAAGTCAAGCAATCAACCTACACATGCAATTCTAAGAGTATAGCAGCGGAATGTAAAACAATTGAATATGAAGGTAAAGGGAGGAGTTTGAGGGAGCAAACACAATGTTGACACGGAGATTTTTTATCCGTGGTTCCGATAGGTGGTGCTTTCGTACATCCACGTTGATGGAGACTTCAACCCACGAAGGGTAACAGTTGCACGAGTCCATGGAGGGCTCCACCCACGAAGGGTCCACAGAAGCAACCTTGTCTATCCCACCATGGCCGTCGCCCATGAAGGACTTGCCTCACTAGGGTAGATCTTCACGAAGTAGGCGATCTCCTTGCCCTTACAAACTCCTTGGTTCAACTCCACAATCTTGACGGAGGCTCCCAAGTGACACCTAGCCAATCTAGGAGACACCACTCTCCAAGAAGTAACAAATGCTGTGTTGATGATGAACTCCTTGCTCTTGTGCTTCAAATGATAGTCTCCCCAACACTCAACTCTCTTTCACGGGATTTGGATTTGGTGGAAATAAGATTTGAGTGGAAAGCAACTTGGGGAAGGCTAGGGATCAAGATTTATGTGGTTGGAATGGAATATCTTGACCTCAACACAAGTGTAGGTGGTTCTCTCTTAGAAAATATGTGTTGGAAGTGTAGGCATGTTCTGATGGCTCTCTCCACGAGTGAAGAGTGGGTGGATGGGTATTTATAGCCTCCACACAAAATCTAACCGTTACACACAAATCACCAAACTCGGTGGGGCCGATTCAAAGAACTCGGTCAGACAGATTTGGTTCATAATGTGACCGTTAGGCATTTCGGTGGGACCGACACATCAACTCGGTGGGACCGATTTCGTTAGAATTAGGGCATAACGTAATCTCGGTGAGACCGAGTACACAAACTCAGCGAAAACGATTTTGGTAATAGACTAACAGAGAGTTGGTCAGGCAAACTTGGTGGGACCGATTCGCTCATCTCGGTTTGACCGAAACGTTACGAAAAGGAAACAGAGTGTTTGCATTACAATCTCGGTGGGACCGATCGCTCATCTCGGTTTGACTGAAACGTTACGAAGGGAAACAGAGAGATTACAATCCCATCTCAGTGAGACCGAGATCCCTATCGGTGAGACCAAAAAGACTAGGGTTTGTGGCAGTGGATATGTCAACTGAACTTGGTGGCTCCGGATACGAAATTTCGGTGGGGCCGAGTTGGACTTTTTGGTTTGGGACATATGTGGATGTGAGAAAATATGGAGGGTTTTGGAGCATATCACTAAGCATTTTGAGCAAGAACCTCATTAAGCAACACCTCATCCCTTCTTAATAGTATTGGCTTTTCCTATAGACTCGATGTGATCTTGGATCACTAAAATAGAAAATGTAGAGTCTTGTGCTTTGAGCTTGAACCAATCTTCTGTCCTTAGCATTTTGAAGGGTCCACTTTCTAATCCATGCCATGCCAATCATTGAGTTTTCCTGAAATATTTATCTTGGAATAGCATTAGCTCAATGAGCTATATGTTGTTAGGAATTACCAAAACCACCCAGGGATAGTTGCACTTTCAATCTCCCCCTTTTTGGTAATTGATGACAACATATAGATCAAAGCTTCGACAAATGATAAATAAGATTGAATAACATCGTCGCTTAGAGAAGTATGTGATAAGCAAGAGCTCCCCCTAAATTTGTGCATTATTTAAAATTTGCTTTTCAATGCAAATGCACAATCGATTAGGATCATGGGTTACTCTTCCATGTCACATACATCTTGGTGGATCGCTCAAAACGATAGAAATTAAAGCACATGCACTCATCACCAAGCAAAGTGAATAATCATAAGAGGATATGAAAGATAATATCATTCAACAAGCATTAAAGGTAGCATATGATCAAACACACGATCAAGCAAGTATCTCACAAGGACATAAAGTAGTATCTCACACAAGCACACAATGAAAAGTTTCAACCAAAATAGCAAGAGAGATAAAAAAGCAACACTCTCTCTCGAAGCCTAAGAACTATACATTTTCCCCCCTTTGGCAACAAGTTACCAAAAAGTTCAAAAATGCATAGTGCTAAATGATTCTCAGGCTTGATCTTCGGTAGGTGGTGTTGAGAGAACTCCAAGGACGAAGGCTCCAGATGAAGTAGCTGGAGCTAGTGGAGTAGCTGCTGGAGGTGGAACTGGAGCTGTAGCTGCTAGTGCTGATGTTGTAGCTGTAGTGTCTGTCACGGGTACTGCAGCAGATCTCTGTCCTCTGGGCACTCTAGCAAAAGCATCTGTGGTAGACTTGCCCTTTTTCTCCTCTGCTTCCTCGTGGAGCTGCTCAACTGCAGTTTGGATCTCTGTAACTTTGACATCAAGTTCATAGAACTTCTGCTCAATGATCCTCTCCAAACTCTCCTGGTTCTTGGTTAGGGTGGCCAAGCCCTTCTCAATCCTCAGGGTGGATTGGATCAGATATCCAAGCTGGTCTTGCTTGCTCTTCAAGAATATCTGAGATGCCTCCTCTACTGTTGGCATCTTTGCAGCCTTCTCTGCCTTAGCCTTCTCTCTCTTCTCATGTGCTTGAGCTGAAGATGGTTCATTCTCATTCATCACCACTGTGTTGTCTTCAAATTCAGGGTAGATGGGCAGGTGCTCCTTATCCAAAATGTATTTGCCTTTGCCCATCTTTCAGTTGATGAGCCCCTGAATTTGTGGGGCATACCCACAGCTTCTCTTCTGGTCAGCAGCAGTCCTCTTGATTGTCTCAACAATCAAACTCATGACATTGAACTTCTGTGGGACATCAAATATATGCAGCAAGTTTATTGCATGTCCTCTGATCATCTTGTGATCACCTGACTTGGGTAGCAGTGTGTGTCTTAAGATCCAGTTGATAGTTGGCAGACCAGACAACAAGTAGTGAACAGATCCAAACTTATGCGTATCCAAAGCAGCATCTGGGATCTCTTTGTACATGTTGGCCATAGTGTTGTGGTCTTTCTTCTTCTCTGCATAAATATCCAAGTCATCCTCATGTTCCTCAGGAGCATTGATAAGCTTGGCCCATTCCTCAACTGTACTAGTACCTAGTACCTTCAGACATCCATACTATCCTTCCATCTGGATAGAAGTGGGCAGTGGAGTAAAACTGCATGATGAGCTCATCATTCCAAGCTTCTGGGCAACAAAAGTGTCCACTCCACATGCCTTGAAGCTATCAAGCACACCAGGGAAGTGATCCTCATTCTCCTTGATGAACTCCCAGTCAACCCATCTCATGTCACACACAATGGGCTTCTTATCAAGCAGAACTGCCTCATAGAAGTCTTGTTGTTCCTTAGTGTGAAACATGTAGTCCACGGCAGTCCTTCTCCTCATAGCATATGGATCAGACTGTCTCCATAGTCTCAATCCTGCATCCTTCCTGATTTTTATGTTCTCTGCAACTGGGTGTGCATCAGTGTGGTCAGGGATCTTGGGCTTCAGCTTTCTCAATACAACAGAGTCTTCTTCTTCTTCAGCAGCTTCAGGCACTGGGGCCTTGTTCTTTTCTTCAGCAGGGATATTCCTAGTGCTTCTCTTGGGTTTAGGCTTTGGAGCTGGAGCAGCAGCCTTGGGAGCATATTTGGGCATAGATGGAGCAGCCCCTGATCTGATTGCATCCCCCATAAGCTTTTGAGCTTTGGGTGCTGGTGCAGCATCCTCTTCCTCTTCCTCTTCAGAATCTTTCCTCATTGAGGGCTTGCCAAGAACTCTGGCAGTAGTAGTTCTGGCCCTCTTCTTCTTCTTATCCTCACCAGTTGCTTCTTCTTCAGATTCAATGGTGAACTTCATAGTTTCACCTGTGGCAACTTTTCTTGGCTTAGGCATGGGTTGTTTTCTTGCTGGCATCTTTGTCTTCAGTCCAGGCTTTGTTGCTACAGTTGTGCCATACTCTTTCTTCAACACCTTTTTCTTTGAAGTGGCTTCATCTTCAACAGCCACATAGTCTTCAGCTTCTGAATCAGAAGTCCTCTTCTTCCTTTTCCTGGTGGCAGCCTTTGGCAAGTTGCTGGGGTGCTCCTGCTGCCTTCATCATAACTGCTAGAGGGATCTGAACCCTCACTCATCTGCACCTATTGCTCAGACTTGTTTTGACTATCACTTTGATCAGACATCTCTGCAAACACTCTGACAGCAGACCCTGTGAATAGGTTATAGATGAGGTAGACTAGATGAGCATCACAAAGTACAGGAATTTTACAAAACAGATGATTTAAAAACTTAGTTTTAGTTCTTCACAGAAAGCATTTCGGATCTACCGATTTGTAAACTCGGTGATAACGAAGCAGCTTTTGAAACCTAAACTAGTGAACTCGGTCAGACCGAGTCACGGTTCGGTGGTACCGAGACTGCTAGGGTTTCATAGAGAATCAAACTCGGTCACACCGATTTGCAATTTTCGGTCAGACCGAAAACGCATTTACTCTGGCCTAAGCCAAATCGGTGGAACCGATTTATACAACTCGGTCGGTCCGAGATGAATTCGGCGGAGACCTAACCCTAAATTTTCAAATCAAAACTAATCTACGGGACATTTTCACTGGACAGGATGATTTCAATCGTGGCAAGAATCATGGCAAAGCAATGCGCTAAGAATCAGAGTTAAGGATTAGCACAAAGATTAAGTTCGTACCCTAGTTCGGCGACGAACTTGCTACGGCGGCAACGGCGGGGCAGATTGCCGTTGACGGCGGCGGAGACCAACAAGGGAGGTCGTCACATTTAGAGGACGACCCGGAGACCTGAGGAGGCAGAGCAGGTTACGCGCGGGCGAGGAGGTACGGAAAAATTTCCAAAATTTGGCCCGTCGATATATGTAACATGACCCTGTCAGTGTGACCGAGTGGAACTAATCGCTGGCACCGAGATGCAAAACTGCAAGCAGTTACTGCAACTCGGTGTGACCGAAAGGTTCTAATCGGTTGCACCGAGATTGAAAACCCTAGATCAACTTAGTGATCTCGGTAGGACCGAAAAGGATGAATCGGTCAGACCGAGATGCACAAAGAGGTTTTGGAGGTTTAAGTCTATGATGAATCGGGAACTCCGAGTGCTCCTCACATAGAGTGGTTCATATCTGACTTGATCAAACTTTGTGATGTAGCATGAATAGAGTTTGAGACGAGAAAAGCATAGATAGCTAGAGGGAGTTCTTAGGCATTCTTGTCCATCCATTTGGCAAAAGAGAAAGAGCCAAACAATCAAAGCAACAAATGGATGTCCTCGAATGAGTCAAGTATGCAACCAACATGCTCACACAATAAAATGGCAAATGAAATATGTGACAAAGCATGCACAATCACTCTAGCATCTATCAAGCAATTTGGTGATGACTAGGTCATCTATATATGAGTATATTGACTTAGGAGTCAAATGAGAACATTTGATCATAGGTCATACTCATCGTTTAAGCACAAGTGGGATTACCACTTTTACATAAAGCATTGTTGTGTTCACACCATTAGAGTTGCCTTAGCTCAATTTATTAGAGTAAAGCTCCCCCTAGATGTGATATTCCCCCTAAGAGGGATGAACTAACCTTGGGTTTTGTCGATGATGACTTCATGTAGTTGTTGAAGATGTAGATGCTCAATGTTGATGTAAATCATTCGGAGCAATCCATTGGAGTGAGTTGCACTTTCAATACCTACACGGGTTAGTCCCACAAGGAACAAACAAGGATATCCATAGACATAGAGTGATGCATACACAAGATGATGTCCATGAAAGCATTAGGTTACCTTGTCCCTTGTCTTACCAACAAGAGGGTTTGTGACTCCTTGAACTAGTGCAAGATGTGGAATTTGTTTGCACTTGTCCTTGCCAAAATGATGAGAGTGAATTATGTTGGCGGAGTCACCCTCAAGAACTCTCTAGTTCTTCTTCTTTTGGATCCACACCATCTTGATGGGAATCCTTGGAGTCGTAGTCATACTTGATGAGGTAGAACTTGATGTAGTCTTGGGAACCCACTTGACCAAGGCCTTAGGTGCTTCTTCAAATGCATCAATTTCCTCTTGAAGCTTGTCGTTGCCTTTTAGCTTGTGGTCTTGTGGTGGAAGATCATCTTGAGCTTGTGTCCCTTTGAAAGAAGTAGGATCATACTTCTATTGTTGAGGAACAAACTTCGTCTTGGGGTATTGATCTTCTTCCCACTCAACTCCATTGGCATTGAACTTTCGTTCAAAACCAACACCTTGATTCTTCCGGTGTCTTCCTTGCTTGCGTAAAATTTCCTCAAATTGCTTACTTCCGGCAAGGCTTTTGTAAACACCTTTCTCTATAATTCCCTTCAACAAGCTATTTTCTTGCTCAAGTGTAACTTGGCTAAGAGAATCATTAGTGGAATCAAGAGAACTACTAGATGCAACAACATTGGATTTAGCATGATTGTTGTTACTACTAGATGAAGCATCTTTCTTGTTCTTGTTGCTAGATTTAACTTGTGACATGTAAGTAGACAACAGTAAATGCTTGGCAATGTAAGAAGAACTTTTCTTGCGAAGATCATTGTTGATTGCCTTTAAAAACTCATGCTCTTGCTCAAGGTTGAGCTTTTCAAAGCGTATCTTCTCATGAGTCTTTAAAAGTTCACGATGATCTTCCAAGGTAGTTTCATCAGCTAACTTAAGAGTGTTTAGTTCTCTAGTTAGACGCTCAATCTCCTTCTTATCATCATCATTCGTTTTATCTTGATTGGCATGATTAATTGACGTTTCATCATAGTTTTCATCACTAGTGTTGTCAACAAGTAAATCATCATCACCTAGCAAATCATCTTCATCACTATTGAAATCAACATACTCAGGATGTGTTACCTTTGGACCCTTGGCCATGAAGCATCTTCCAATTCCTTCATTTTGTGAATCAAATATGTCGTAGGAGTTGATTGACACAAGTGCTAGACCGGCAACACCTTCATCTTGAGTATATTCGGAGTCGGAGTGATAACTTCTTTCGGAGTGATGGTCGGAGTCAGAGCCGGATACCCATTCACCAACATGAGCTTGATGTCTTCTTTTTGCGTAGCTTCTTGATGACTTATCCTTCCTTTCTTAATCCTTGCTTCTCCGAGAGGATCTTCGTTCATCATCTCTACTTCTACTTTCTCTTGATGGTGTCTCTTCTCTTCTACTTCTTCTTTTGGGAGAATCTTCTCTTCTTTTGTAGGGGGTCATACACTCATTGCAGTAATGTCCGGGTCTTCCACAATTGTAGCAATTTCGCTCACGGCTAGAAGATCTTTTGTCATTTTAGGACCATGACTTGGAACTTCTTTCTTTGCTTCTACTCTTGTAGAACCTGTTGAAGTTCTTCACCATTAGACTCAATTCTTCATTGAAGGTTTTCTTCTCACTTGATGATGTGGGAGCATCACACGTGGCTTTGTAGGCACCACTTGACTTGTTGTGAAGCTCTTCCTTATCCTTAAGTGACATCTCATGAGCAACAATTCTTCTAATGACTTCTGTTGGCTTGAGATCTTTGTAATTGGGCATCATTTGGATCAATTGCACACGGTATCACATTTTCCATCCAAGGCTCTTAGGATCTTCTTGATGATGAATTTGTCAGTCATCTCTTCACTTCCTAAGCCGGCAATCTCATTTGTGATGAGAGCAAGCCTAGAGTACATTTCAGCGACACCTTCACCATCCTTCATTTTGAACTTGTCAAGTTGACTTTGAAGCACATCCAATTTGGATTCCTTGACGGAGTCAGTACCTTCGTGCATATCAATCAAAGTATCCCAAATTTCCTTTGCATTCTCAAGACGGCTGATTTTATTTGAATTCTTCGGGGCACAATCCATTGAAGAGAACATCACAAGCTTGAGCATTGTATTGTAGCATCTTCAACTCTTCTGCGGTCGCTTCACGGTTTGGTTCTCTCCCATCAAAGAATTCACCATGCAAGCCAATACACACAATAGCCCAAACGGCGGGGTTATGTCCAATAATATGCATTTTCATCTTATGCTTCCAACTAGCAAAATTTTTACCATCAAACTAAGGACCTCTACGGTGGTAATTTCCCTCGCTAGACGCCATACTCTCCTAGGTTGTGAAACCAGAGCTATGACCACCAAAAGCTATGGAAATCAAAGAAAATGGAGACCAAAGCTTTGATACCACTTGTAGGATCGAAAGTATGTCTAGAGGGGGGGGTGATTAGACTACTTGACCAAATAAAAATCTAGCCTTTTCCCAATTTTAGTTCTTGGCAGATTTTAGCAACTTAGCACAAGTCAAGCAATCAACCTACACATGCAATTCTAAGAGTATAGCAGCGGAATGTAAAACAATTGCATATGAAGGTAAAGGGAGGAGTTTGAGGGAGCAAACGCAATGTTGACACGGAGATTTTTTATCCATGGTTCCGATAGGTGGTGCTATCGTACATCCACATTGATGGAGACTTCAACCCATGAAGGGTAAGGTTGCGCGAGTCCACGGAGGGCTCCACCCACGAAGGGTCCACGAAGAAGCAACCTTGTCTATCCCAACATGGTTGTCGCCCACGAAGGACTTGCCTCACTAGGGTAGATCTTCACGAAGTAGGCGATCTCCTTGCCCTTACAAACTCCTTGGTTCAACTCCACAATCTTGACGGAGGCTCCCAAGTGATACCTAGCCAATCTAGGAGACACCACTCTCCAAGAAGTAACAAATGGTGTGTTGATGATGAACTCCTTGCTCTTGTGCTTCAAATGATAGTCTCCCCAACATCAACTCTCTCTCACGGGATTTGGATTTGGTGGAAAGAAGATTTGAGTGGAAAGCAACTTGGGGAAGGCTAGAGATCAAGATTTATGTGGTTGGAATGGAATATCTTGACCTCAACACAAGTGTAGGTGGTTCTCTCTCAGAAAATATGTGTTGGAAGTGTAGGCATGTTCTGATGGCTCTCTCCACGAGTGAAGAGTGGGTGGAGGGGTATTTATAGCCTCCACACAAAATCTATCCGTTACACACAAATCACCAAACTCGGTGGGACCGATTCAAAGAACTCGGTCAGACCGATTTGGTTCATAATGTGACCATTAGGCATTTCGGTGGAACCGATTTCATTAGGGTTAGGGCATAAAGTAATCTCGGGGAGACCGAGTACACAAACTCGGTGAGAACGATTTTGGTAATAGACTAACAGAGAGTTGGTCAGGCAAACTCGATGGGACCGATTCGCTCATCTCGGTTTGACCGAAACGTTACGAAAAGGAAACAGAGTGTTTGCATTGCATTCTTGGTGGGACCGATCACTCATCTCGGTTTGACCGAAACGTTACGAAGGGAAACAGAGAGATTACAATCCCATCTCGGTGAGACCGAGATCCCTATCGGTGAGGCCCGAAAAGACTAGGGTTTACAGCGTTGGCTATGTCAACTAAACTCGGTGGCTCCAGATACGAAATTTCGGTGGGGCCGAGTTGGACTTTTTGGTTTGGGACATATGTGGATGTGAGAAAGTAGTGGAGGGTTTTGGAGCATACACTAAGCATTTTGAGCAAGAACATCATTAAGCAACACCTCATCCCTTCTTAATAGTATTGGCTTTTCCTATAGACTCAATGTGATCTTGGATCACTAAAATAGAAAATGTAGAGTCTTGTGCTTTGAGCTTGAGCCAATCTTCTGTCCTTAGAATTTTGAAGGGTCCACTTTCTAATCCATGCCATGCCAATCATTGAGTTTTCCTGGAATATTTATCTTGGAATAGCATTAGCTCAATGAGCTATATGTTGTTAGGAATTACCAAAATCGCCCAGGGATAGTTGCACTTTCAATCTTCCCCTTTTTGGTAATTTATGACAACATATAGATCAAAGCTTCGACAAATGATAAATAAGATTGAAAAACATCGTCGCTTTAAGAAGTACTCCCTCCGTTCCAAAATAGATGACCCAACTTTGTACTAAAGTTAGTACAAAGTTGGGTCATCTATTTTGGAACGGAGGGAGTATGTGATAAGGAAGAGCTCCTCCTAAATTTGTGCATTATCTAAAATCTGCTTTTGAATGCAAATGCACAATCAATTAGGATCATGGGTTACTCTTCCATGTCACATACATCTTGGTGGACCGCTCAAAATGATAGAAATTAAAGCACATGCACTCATCACCAAGCAAAGTGAATGATCATAAGAGGATATGAAAGATAATATCATCAAACCGCGTCGTCCTGACGGAGATGGAGACGGTCCTCAAGGAACCACCTGGACGCCCAGAGCCTCCCGAGGCTCAGGACCCCTATGGCTCATGAGGAGCGACCGCTTCGCCGTGTACCTTCAGCTGCCCCAACTCTCCTTCATCAACAGAACCATGTGACATTTTCCAAGTTTATTTAGCTCAGAGCGCCCCTCGGGCTGCATCATTCCCAGGCCACGTGGGTCCGTCCCTGTGGCATGTATCCCTTTTTATGTCTTTACCTTACCTTGCTGGGGGCGCCCTTCGGGCTGCATCATCCCCAAGCCGCTCGGGCCTGACCCAGTGGACTGTATCTTCCCTGCATTTACCTAAGTAAGTATGCTTTTCATGCTTAATCTACCTTTGACTATTACCTGCTCGATCATCGCCTCCCACGGTGGCTGCTCACGCTGGCAAGGTGCTGGTGCACGGGTCCGTCCCTGCCACGTCGACAAACCTGAGTGGTCGAGCTCTGGCTCGCGGCACGCCCTTTCCACGTCACCTCACGAGGCCCTTAGTGCCTCCATTTCCTCGTGGAGCAACCAGTGACAGGCTGGCAACCATAACGGCAAACTGCGTTCCTCCTTATGCTGGCTTGCAGGAACCTCATGAGGATGACAGCAGGCGGCACCACGAGCTCCCTTTTCTCCCATGCGATCCGCTTGCGTGTTAAAAGGGGGGCTCCTGAGCAACGTGCCTCAGGAGCTCTTACTGACTCTCCAGCCCTCACCCCCTGGCCTTGACCACGGACGTGACACAGCATACCAGTGGCGGTGAGCTCATTTGGAGGGCGGGACTGAGGACGTCTGACGAAGGAGAGCGTAGGACGGGGGAGGCTCGTATGGGCCTGGCCTAGCTATGCATTAACGTGGCGCGTCGCAAGAAATCGACCCAAAACCGCCAAGATAAGTCTCGCGCTCAGATTGGCTAATCGTTGGAGCCCAAGGATCACGCTCGCCGCAGCCCTGTTGCGGCCACGTCGCCTCCCTTTCTTGCCTTACCATGGCTGCTTGAGCGCTAAAGGGGACCTCCTGAGCATCGCGCCTCAGGGGCTCTTACTGGACCTCGGGCCGCTCACCTCCTGGCCTTGACCACGGCACGCGACCTAGCATACCGGCGGCAATTGCGGCACAGCAGGGACCGGGACCTGTCAGCGTAGAGCAACAAGCCGTCGCAAGGTTGGAAAGGGGAGACTGAGCCTGAACAGGACACGCGTTCGCAAATTTTCATAATAAGGAAGATATACACAAAAGCCATCACAGACCCTTTACATGCCCCCATGAGGTACTCCTTGATTCCTCGCAGGGAACAAAAGACGAGAACTTAGGAGAATCCAATCTACACGCCTCCGCGGCGGACGCCATCATCAACAGTGGGCCACGGCAGGCCGGAGCCAACCCCATCCAGATCAGCGGCGGCGGCGGACGGACGCCGCAGCCCTGCTCCGTGCGCGGCGAGAGCTCGGGGGCATGTAGCTTTCATCGCTCGTCTCCGGAGTCTCATAGATCTCGGGAGAACTGCTGGACTCCCAAGAGTCGCCGCTGCTACAGTAGCCGCGAGCGGAGCGCGCATCATCCTGGCGCTCCCATCCAATGCAACACTCCAAGAAGTGGCCCTCCGCGTCGAAGACCTTGAAGAACAGCGTGGAAGCGCCGTCATACTCGAAGTGGGTCGCGAGGGCGCCCTCCGCGCGGCAAACCCGCGCAACCTCGCCCCAGCCGTGTGTCATGAAGATCTTGCCGGGGGAGACCGCTTCAACCTCAGCTCCGGTCGCCGGAGCATCGCAGCCGGTGTGCTGCAACCAGAGCTCGAGGGGTCCCCGTGGTGGCATCACATCAGAGAAGAACCGCGGGAAGCGGATCCAAGAGCTTGGGGGCATCGCCGCCCACAGCACGAGCTCGCGTGAGGAGTCCGCCGCATGAACTCCAGGAGCGACGGCGCGCGTCACCATGGCACGTCGACCTTGGCCACGGCGCGCGCGTCGGTGCCCGTCGTTCCTTCCTCCTGAGCCCCCGGCTTGGGCGTGTAGGGGCAGCGGATATCCAGGAGGAGGCCGCTCGCACCAAGGCCTCGTCACCACCTGCATCACCGCTGCGTCGCGGCGGTGAACCGACCTCTTCTTCGGCGGAAGCAGCCCCTGTTCATCGTGGGGAGCCTTTCCTTTCTCCTCGGTGGAGAACCATCGGATTGGCGCCATGGGAATTGTTACGAGTGATGGAGCAAGAAGGAAGAAGCAAGCGAACTGGGAAGAGATGGGTGACAGGGGCTCAGCCCCCCTCCCTCATTTATAGCAGGAGAAGGCCAACCAGCGCCTCCCACAATCACAGGTAATGATGGTTTCCCTTGCATGTCGCAGGGACTTGTCACGTCGGACAGTTGCCGAGGCAGCATAGGGAAGCGGAGATGCCCAAGTCCAATCAACCGCCACGTGTCGACCAACGCCGCAGGCTTTTGGGGCCCGCGGCGCTCCGTGCTTGGCCTTTGGCTTCGCCTCGAAGCCAAGCCCGAGCGCGCCTTGGGCCCGGGGGCTACTGTCAGCATTCTGGGAACGGGGGTCCCCAGACTTCCCTGCCTATGGCCCATGGCGTGGCTGTGCTAGCAGGTCTGTATGGCCCATTCATCAACAAGGCATTCAAGACCCTCGCGAAGGGCCAAGCCTCGCGAGGCGGATGACGCAATACCTCCTCAGGAGCGGCCTCGCCAGGCAGTCTCGCGAGGGGCGGAGAGATCAAGGCAAGGCAAACCTCACGAGGTTCTCGTGACGTGAGCCATGTCGATCAAGATCAGGCTGGCGCCAGGCGGGCGCCAGCCTGTGAAGTGTCCTTATTTCCCCTTTGGTGCTAAGGGAGCAAGCGCAGGCGCGGAGTACCGAGGCATCAAGCAAAGTTTTCCATATCGGTGCAATGAGACCAAGACCAGCAGGACGGCAAGACGGAGGTCACCATGGGACCCAAGGCGGCGTCACCACTAGAGCCTTTTGCAGGCGAAGACCGCTTTTGTCAGGATAAGTTGTACTAGTTGTCCCCTTTCAAATTGGCAATTGTTGGCCCCCTTCCTACTCAATATTTGTGAAGAGGACCAGGGCCTATATAAGTATAACTAGCCACCACAGTAGGGGGGATCGATTCCATCTTCCATCCTCTCACCCACAAGCGCACCAAGCACAAGAACACCTCAACCTCAGGAGGTTGTTCTTCCCCTTGTACTATTCATCATTAGCCCAAGAGGCAATCCACCACCACCACACTGGAGTAGGGGATTACACCACAATGGAGGCCCGAACCAATATAAACCTCACGTATTTGTGATTGTGAGTTCGTCGAGCTCGTTCTTGAGATCTTAGCTAGTTAGGACGCGGATCGGTAGGAGGGAGAGAACTTCGTGCGCACCCCAGAGTTCAAACCTTAAGGGTTTTGCCGGAACCCGTGATCCGACAGTATGGATCAAGGATTTTATTCTCCACATCCACACGGCCCACGGGGATGATCTTCACACCATCAAATACCTCCCACTAAAACTAAAAGGGCCAGCCCGACACTGGTTAAACAGTCTGCCCGGGAATTCTATTTGCAGCTGGGAGGACCTGGAAGAAGCCTTTCTCGACAACTTCCAAGGTACATATGTTCGGCCGCCAGACGCCGATGACTTAAGCCACATAGTTCAACAGCCCGGGAAGTCAGCCAGGAAGTTCTATACTAGGTTCCTAACTAAAAAGCACCAGATTGTCAATTGTCCGGATGCCGAAGCCTTAGCGGCCTTTAAACATAGCATCCGCGACGAGTGGCTTGCCCGCCACCTCGGCCAAGAAAAGCCAAAATCTATGGCAGCACTCACGGCACTCATGACCCACTTTTGCGTGGGTGAGGATAGTTGGTTGGCTCGGAGCAAAAACACAGCCAGCAAGGCAGGCCCCTCCTAGGCTAAGAATAACAACGGCAAGCTCCAACGTAACAGACACAAACGCCAAAGAAATGGTGATCATACCGATGACACTACAGTTAATGTCGGATTCAGTGGCTCCAAGTCCAACCAGCGGAAGAAACCATACAAGAGAAACAATCATGGACCATCCAGCCTTGATCGCATACTCGATCGCCCATGCCAGATACATGGCACCCCAGAAAAACCAGCCAATCATACCAACATAGACTGTTGGGTTTTTAAACAGGCCGACAAGTTAAACACCGAGAACAGGGAAAAGGGATCACAAAGTGAGGACGACAAAGAGGAGCCCCGGCAACCGAACACAGGGGGACTAAAGAAGTTTCCCCCTCAAGTAAAAATAGTAAACATGATATATGTTACAGACATCCCCAAAAGGGAGCGCAAACGCGCACTAAGGGACGTCTATGCGATAGAGCCAGTCGCACCCAAGTTCAATCCATGGTCATCATGCCCGATCACTTTTGATCGTCTAGATCATCCGACCAGTATCCGGCATGGCGGATCAGCCGCACTAGTCATGGACCCAATAATTGATGGATTCCACCTAACGAGAGTCCTCATGGACGGTGGTAGTAGCCTCAATCTGCTCTATCAAGACACGGTGCGCAAAATGGGCATTAATCCGTCAAGGATCAAACCAACGAAGACTACCTTCAAGGGAGTCATACCAGGTGTAGAGGCCCGCTGTACGGGCTCAATCACACTATAGGTTGTCTTTGGATCCCCCGACAACTTCCGAAGCGAGGAGTTAATCTTCGACATCGTCCCATTCCATAGCGGTTATCATGCACTGCTCGGATGGACGGTGTTCACTCGATTCAACGCGGTGCCTCACTATGCTTATCTTAAAGTTAAGATGCCCGGTCCATGCGGCGTCATAACGGTCAACGGAAACATGGAACGCTCCCTCCGTACAGAGGAGCACACCGCCGCCCGAGCTGCAGAAGTACAGAGCGGCCTTCTCAAGCAGAACCGTAATCCAGCTACCGAGCCCCTGCACATCGTAAAGAGGGTTCGGATTACGCTGCAGTAGGACAGAGCGGCTCATCAAGAGCTCGACTAGCAATTTGGCCTCCCGCCCCAGCCCTGATCAGGTAGTGGCATTCGTATCGCGCGTGCATAATTACGACTAGAAATCCCATGGGCATCGACGGAGGCCCAGCTAGCTTGTGATCCACAGTTCGGCTCGACCGATCCCGGACACACATACACTTTCACTATTTCCTTTTTCATTTTCCAGGTTTGTTTTGCATAGGCCCTCTTGGACGGCCTAATTATCAGTCCTGTAAAAGGATAAAAATACCAGTATGGCAACAAGAACAGACGTACAGCGGAAGTTTGAGAGGTCAAAATTAACGACCACTCTACCTGTTGTCAGGTCCCACACGCAGCTCGCCTCTGGTCATGGCATGTTAAACGCACTATTTGTATTAATGCGTTTTGACGCATAACCCAATTATAATGGAAACAGTTCGTGGCTCAAGTATAAGGGCCCAAGATATCACCTCTACTTTCTTTCTGTTTTTCGTTAATAATTCATTTTCTAGCACCCGTACACTTTGGTACGTTTCATATTTGCCAGCGGCTCCCAGGCACCCCACAATGCTGCAACAAAGTCCGAACACTTTTTATAGTATAGTTCGGCACCCCGAATTTAGCATTATATGCATTGGCTCCGAATCATGTCTTTGGTCAATAGTTGGGTTGCCCGGCTCCTGTGCTTACTACCTTATGTTCCTCTATATCGGCTAGGGTAGTAAAGGGAGAACTACTGCAATTGTGCCCTGGTTTATCCAAAGGAGCACCTCAGTAGAGAAAGCCAAAAGCTGACTGTCATGATGCAGCGAGAGCCGGTCAGCTGTTCGGAGGTTGCAAATCGTTGGAGATTTCTTCCGCGTTGTGTGAAGGATCAGTACTTCCCGGCTTGTGGCGCCCTAGTTCAGAAAACAAGGGGTTGCGTCCATGTTTTTATTGTCGAGCTCCTATGGCTAAGTGAGAGCGTTAAAGCCGAATAGTCTGATTGTCTGGTTCGTTGCGCTAAACAACTCCTTCAAGGACCATACAATTGGGTCAAGATTGTTTAGATTCCATCCCGAACACCTCCGTACTACCTACGTGGGGGCATAAGCCGACGACTGGCCAACCCTCAGATTTCATATAACACGGCCGCGCAGGAGATAAAATTAAAAACATTACAATCATTATATTACAAACCCACTTTGTTTCATCATAAAAGGCAAAGACAACACGAATGTATTCATTCAAAAATAATGTCCTGCCCACACTGCGTTGCCATAATGCGAGACCCTTCTAGGACATCCACAAAATAGCGCTCAGGTGTGCGGTGCTCCTTGCCCTATGGCGGCCCCCTGGCCAGCTCGACGGCGTTCATCTTCACCCACCACATCTTGCAACGAGCGAAGACCATACGAGCACCTTCAATGCAGGTCGATCGCTTGACGATATCCAGCCGAGGACAGGCGTTCACCATCCACCTCACAAGTCTGAAGTAGCTGTCGGGCATAGCTTCGGCTGGCCATAGCCGGATTATCAAATCCTTCATGGCTAGTCCGGCCACCCTATGCAGCTCCACCAGTTGTTTCAGCTGATCGGTGAAGGGCACGGGATGCTCTGGCACAAGATATTGCGATCAGAATAGCTTCTCCGTGGGACTCCCTTCTTTGGCTCGAAAGAACTCTGCGGTGTCGGACACACTTCGCGGCAGATCAGCGCCCCTGGAGAACTCCGAATCCGGGTTAGTAAAAGATACTTCCTCTTCGCATATTTGCTTTGCATATTGAATGCCTTACCCGCCGTAATCTTCCTCACCTCCTGGATCTCTTGGAGGGCGCCCTGGGCCTCGTTCTGGGCCGTCTCCGCGTTGTGCCGAGCCTTGGAGAGTTCGGCTTCTTTAGACGACACATCACGCTCCAAGGTCTCACACTTCTTCACCGCGTTGTGGAGCCCTTGTTGGACCTCGTTGACCCGGGCCTTGAGCTTCTTATGGGCAGCCTGCTCCATGACAGCCTTCCCCTCGGCTTCGCCTAGGGCCTTTTTCAGGGCCTCGACCTCGGTCGTTGCTCCTATACATATCATGACACTTTGGTCAATATACATTTTACTCTTTTCGAATATTTCCCGGGTTATCACATACCTTGATTCTCCTGGAGCTGCCTCCTCACCTGGCCGAGCTCCTCCTCGGCCTGCTCCAGCCTCCGCTTTAGATCGGAGACTTCGGCAGCACGTGAGGCCGCGACCAGCAGCGATGCCTGCATATTTATTCCAGACAAATTTAGTTAGTTTCCTGAAATAAAAGGATTGATCATCTGTCCGGCTTTTCTTTCCGAACACCGGACAGTGTCTCAGGGGCTACTATCTATATTGGGATTTTCTCCTTTTGCGTTGCTTACCTCAAAACCTGTCAGCAGGCTGCTGCAGGCTTCGGTTAGTCCGCTCTTAATGGACTGAACCCTTTCAATCACCATGCTCATAAGAACGCGGTGCTCATCCGCCATGGAAGCGCCTCGCAGCGCTTCCAGCATATCATCTGGTGCCCCTGGTTGGACAGGGGTCACTGGTGGAATAGGCATACCCCTTTCTTTCGAAGGAGGTTGTGTGTCGGATTCCGGAGCCGTATCGGTGTCCGGAATCAAGTCTGATTGAGGGCCGAATTGAGTACGGCCCTCCTCCCTAGTCTCCCAGGGGATTGGTTCCCCCTGGTGTTCGGCGACAGGGGCTTCGCCTTCGGGCGCCTCTTGATCCTCTCCCCAACCTGGGAAGGTCCGTTGGGAGAGCACCTCGTCGTCCCCTTTGGCCTTGGGAGAGTAGGCGGCTGGCGGTGTCTTGCTGGCCATCTCCTTTGAGTCCAACGAGTCTCTTTATGAGGATCGCTGGGAGCTGTTGTGGGCCGGACTGTGATGTCATAGTTAACCATTTCAATACATTGAAATAGAGAGGCTGGACATACGGGTATGCGGGAGTCATAGCACTTACGAAGCAGCTTGAGGCTTGGTGAGGGGGTGTCGCTCCGGACTATTGTCGATGTCCCACGCGGATTTGTCCGCAAAAGAGCCCTTCCCCTTTTTGGGCGTCCCCGCCTCCAGGTTCATGGAGGCTGCCCTCTTCTTCCTTCCCTCGTCAGGGGGAGGGTTTTCCTCCTCATCATCATCATCATCGTCATCCTCGGCGACGGAGGAGCGGGTCTCGTCTTCGGACTTCGCGTCCGAAGCGCACTTGCGACGGGGGCCACTCCGGACCCCCTTGGCCTTCTTCTCCAGTGCCTTATAGGGCGCCGGCACCAGCATCTTCGCTAAACGTGGGATGACTGGTTCTTCAAGCAGCGGAGCCGGACACTGGATCCTCTTCGCCCTCTTCATCCATTCCTGAAAAAGCAATGATGGTAAAAGCTCGGATATCTTCCTTAGAGCAGACAAGTAGAGGACGTGTTGGAAACTCACCTCGCTGGCGGGGTGGTTAATGTCGTGTCCACGGTCCGAATCCGTGGCTGGCGGTATCTCGTTGCCCTTGAAGAGCAATTTCCAGGCATCTTCGTGAGTGGTCTCGAAGAGCCTCTTCAGGGTATGGTGCTTCTTCGGATTGAACTTCCATAGCAGGAGGCTTCGGCTCTGGCACGGGAAAATTCGACGAACTAGCATCACCTGGATTACATCGACAAGTTTGACATTCTTGTCCACCATGATTTGAACGTGCGTCTACAGCACTATCAGCTCATCTGGCGAACACCAGTTAGGGCTCTTTTCGACCCAGGAGGTGAGTCGCATGGGAGCGCCGGAGTTAAATTCGGCAGCCGCGGCCCAGTTTGTGCCGCAGGGTTCTGTGATGTAGAACCATTGTTTTTGCCATTCCTTGACAGTCTCCACGGAAGTGCCTTTTGGCCAGGAGACATTGGCCAGCTTACTCACCATGGCTCCTCCGCACTCCACATGTTGGCCGTCCACTACCTTCGGCTTCGCGTTGAAAACTTTGAGCCACAGCCCGAAGTGGGGTTGGATGCGGAGGAAGGCCTCACACACGATGATGAACGCCGAAATGTTGAGGAAAGAGTTCGGGGATAGATCATGGAAGTCTATCCTGTAATAATACATCAGCCTGCGGACTAAAGGGTTGAGTGGAAACCCTAGCCCGCGGAGGAAATGAGGGATGAATACCACCCTCTCGTTGGGCTTCGGCGTGGAGACGACTTGCCCCTGAGCTGGAAGACGGTGGGCGATTTCCTTCGCCAAGTACCCAGCCGCCCGAAGTTCAGTAATGTCCTTCTCCTTGACGAAGGAGACCATCCATTTTCCTTGACCTCCGGATCCGGACATGGTCGGGTGCTTTTCAAAGATGGAGAAAGATGGGGACTTGGGCGCTGGAGCTCAAGGATGGAAGGGGAGAGAAAGGAGAAGGCTTGAGTAGACAAGGGCGAATTCTTATCCCCTTATAAAGGCAGTGAATATCGAACGCCTTCCCACTCGCCTCAAAACTCGCCTATTCCCAAGGGCTGTGTAAACGGCACGGTTGGGTTACCCATACCCGTATTGATGAGAATCCCGCAATAAAGGGACACGATCTCTGCTTCGACAAGACGTGCCAATGGCAACCGCGTCTCGAAACGTGGAGCGGCAGACACCGAATGGTTCCAAATTATGACCGGGTGGACGTGATGTCATGTTGTAAAAAGTTATAAGCGGATTGGACTAGTGGAGTATTATATTCTCTCTGCAGTTGTGTGTGGTGTGTGTGTGGCAGGTCCGGACACAATCATCCGTCCGGAGACTATCTTGGAGGGCAACCTGCCTTGCAATGCCGAAGACAAATCTGCGTGTCGGACTCCTCGTCATTGAAGCCAGGTTCAGGGGCTACTGAGGGAGTCCTGGACTACGGGGTCCTCGGGCGTCCCGCCTGTTAGCCATGGGCCGGACTGATGGGTTGTGAAGACATGAAGACCGAAGGCTGCACCCGTATCCGGATGGGACTCTCCTTGGCATGGAAGGCAAGCTTGGCGACCAAATATGTAGATTCTTTTCCTTTGTAACCGACCTTGTGTAACCCTAGATCTCCCCGGTGTCTATATAAAACGAAGGACTTAGTCCGAAAAGGAGATACTCATGACAATAGTCATACAGGCTAGACTTTTAGGGTTTAGCCATTACGATCTCGTGGTAGATCAACTCTTGTAATACTCATATTCATCAAGATCAATCAAACAAGAAGTAGGGTATTACCTCCATAGAGAGGGCCCGAACCTAGGTAAACATCGTGCCCCCTGTCTCCTGTTACCATCGACCTTAGACGCACAGTTCGGGACCCCCTACCCGAGATCCGCTGGTTTTGACACCGACAGGCGGGGCACCCCAAAGGCACATCGATTGTTCTCTTAGCCGTGTGCGGTGCCCCCCTCCACAGTTTACTTCTCCGATAATAGCATCGTAGTGCTTAGACGAAGCCCTGCACGAATCACATCACCATCACCGTCACCACGCCGTCGTGCTGAAGGAACTCTCCCTCGAACCTCTACTGGATCAAGAGTTCGAGGGACGTCATCGAGCTGAACATGTGCTGAACATGGAGGTGTCGTACGTTCGGTACTAAGATCGGTTCGATCATGAAGACGTTCGACTACATCAACCGCGTTAAACTAACGCTTCCGCTTTCAGTCTACGAGGGTACGTGGATACACTCTCCCCCTCTCGTTGCTATGCATCTCCTAGATAGATCTTGCGTGATTGTAGGAATTTTTTTTTGAAATTGTATGCTACGTTCCCCAATAGTTTATACTTAGTTTGGAGTCTGGGTGCAACTGTGGTGTGGTTATGCTTGCTGTTGGCATGCCTTGCTATAGGTTTCCTTTTCTTTTGGCTCTTCTTGCTTGTGATCCAAAGCTTTTGTATGATACTAGCAAATATGCCCGTGCGTTGCAATGGAAGAAAAAAATAGCTTTGTGTTGTCCTACTAAAAGACACAACGTGCCAAATGGAAGAATCGGGACATAACAGAACTTTCCAGAATTCTTGAGCACCAACGTTTACCGGTTTGCCCAAATTTGAATAATCATTGAAGACACATAGAATTCATTGAAGAATGAAATGATACAAAGTTCATTACCATTCAATAAAATGGCACATTTCTTTTGACTGCAAGTTTATTAATTAACATTATAAAATTGAGATGAATTTAAAATTTTCAGAATTTCTCGGGCATGAATGTTCATAGGACCGAGGGTGTTACATTCGAAAAATAATGAATTTATTTTTATATAGAATTTATAATAGCTCATTGATATTACTTTGTGCGATTTTGAAATAATCTAGAAAAAAATGTTTGCACATGTCATTATCAAAGTTAGAGAAATTTGCAAATTCTATACCTAAAGACATTATTACAAAAGTTTCTTGTGTGGTATTTTGTTCCGAGAGTATCTAATGAATTGAGGAAAACATTATCCTGAAGTTGGTCAAAGAAATACACAAACTTTGATGTTTTTATCCTATTTTCTTGCCCACATTGTAAACATCTACAAGACTTCACATCATTCCATGAGAACTTGACACGATAACTAAGAAAACCATGTACTCCTACAAACCCGGAAAAAAATTATATGAGACCAGGTCTCATGGTTAGCAGCTAACCCGTGAGACCTGGTCTCATAGAATTATTTTCCTACAAACCCAGAGATATTAAAATTTAGCACAACAAAATTCTAATTATCCATATGGTTCTTAAGAACAAAAATTGCTTTTTTTCACATAACTTGACATCCACAATTTTTCTGCTGGTTTATCCCAACATTAATTTATTTATTGTCGAAATTAATCCCGTGTATATATGGCATGTAAGCATCCAAATTAACCCTATCTATTTATATCCACCTCTAAATAATTTTTTTCGTGTTTGTTTAGAAAACCGGGTATGGACATGTTTGTATGCCTTTTTATTTTATTTACTTTACCTTTAATATGTATATGGTGTGGAACATCTTCTCCTTTATTAATCCCATTTTAATTATGAGTTAATTAGAGGGACTGACAGCCTGGAATTCCATTTAATGGAGGCATGTATGTCCCTCCTTTATTTTTGGCATTTGAATTATTGTTTTCCAAAACCCCGGTTAATCAAAGCCCACGATAATTATTAGTGAATCAATTAGTGCCATGACAGCTCACAATTCCATTGAATGGAGGCTCCTTTATTTCGGCAATTGAAATTCAATTCTTTTAATTAGAGCCAACCTTCTTTTATTGGGGCGCTCATCCCAATTATCGGGTCTTTCCTTTTTTGTTGACATGTGCAGTCAAGGGCACAAACCGTAGAACATAGCAGGCCAAGTGGCCCATGCAAGGGATAAACAAAAAAAAATTAGAAACAATGCGCAGCCCACGCACCAGAAAATATGTATTGTGGGTTGATTTTTAAAATAGTGAGGTACTTATTTTGCAAAATGTCACGACGGACCAAAAATACCTATTTGCTTTATTATTGAAGTAAAGATAAAGATATGTTAGTAGTTTGTATCATGGCTTGAACCAAAATTTTTTTTTAGAAACAAATGGTTCTTTAATAGAAATTGAAGGGGAGGCCCGTCTTTCATTCAAAAAAAGGAAACATCTGTACCACGACCACACATCCAGCCCACGAGGCCACGACTAGGAAGATTTGTGTTCAGCCCCCGCACAACAAAAGGATTTGTCTTCAGCAGCAATTTTTGAGAGATATTCTTCAGTGCAGCAACTCTGTTGGACCGACGACCAGCTGATTTGGCCCACCAGTCGCTATAGACGTGGACGCCGTAGAGAGTAAAGACTATTCGGACGGTTACTAGTCTGTTGTGTTGGTAGGACGAAAATGCATGCGCATGTAAGATGTTGGATCATTCAGCTCCCACCTCCCACACGATTGTTGTCAATTTTTCTTGATGATCTGGACTTACGAAGGTGGAAGAGATGTAGTACGTGCCATTTTCGTTTTCTTGCATGACTTGTTTGCAGTGCACCAACTCCATCTGCAGTTCTACACTATACACCATAACCACAGTATAATAGTCCAACACGTAGTTGGATTGGAGACCACCAGTCGTTACTTTTTGACTAGATAGTAGAGACTATTCAGACGGTTACAAGTCTGATAGTAGGCCGAAAATGCATGCACATGTTGGATTGTTTAGCCCCAGTGCGTTTGTGGTCATTTCTACATGATCTGGACGTCCGAAGATGGCAGGAAGGAAGCTGTGTGTGCTTGCTATTTGTGTTTTCTTGCTTGCATGCACGCATGCATGACTTGTCTGCAGTGCAGCAGCTCCATCTACAGTCTAGAGCACACTATAAATATAACAGTTCAGCACGCAGTTGGAGACACCATCTGATTTGGCCCACTACCACTAAGTCGCTATGGACATGGACCAACTCTGCTTGATGGCCTTAGCCACGATTCTCCTGACGTTTATTCTGAGGCAGGTTCTGGGCGGTAAGGGCACAGGAGCCAGGCTTCCTCCGGGTCCATGGAACCTCCCCGTCATCGGCAGCCTCCACCACCTGTTCTCCACGAAGCTGCCGCCGCACCGCGCGCTGCTCCGCCTGTCGCGCCGGCACGGCCCGCTCATGCTGCTGAGGCTCGGCGAGGTGCCCAACGTCATCGTCTCCACCCCGAGGCGGCGATGCTGGTGCTCAAGACGAACGACCTCACCTTCGCGACCCGCACCAGCGGCCCCACGCTGGACGTCGTCGGCAGCGCCAGCGAGGGCATCATCTTCGCGCCCTACGGCGAGCACTGGCGCCAGATGCGCAAGATCTGCGTCGTCGAGCTGCTCAGCGCGATGCAGGTGCGGCGCATCCAGTCCATCATGCAGGCCGAGATCGCGCACCTCGTGGGGTCGGTCGTGGCCGCGTCCACTGCCTCGCC
Source organism: Aegilops bicornis (assembly GCA_021605145.1). NCBI lineage: Eukaryota > Viridiplantae > Streptophyta > Magnoliopsida > Poales > Poaceae > Aegilops > Aegilops bicornis. The sequence goes on from CM038675.1 coordinate 261,087,218, forward strand.
GTCCGGCTCCGCCGTCGTCGACGTCGGCAAGGGGCTGGCCAGGCTGACCAACAGCGTCATCGCGAGGGCGGTGTTCGGCGGCAAGTCTCGGCAGCAGGAGGCCTACCTCCGGGAGCTCGATGTAATGGCGGTTCTCGGGGGAGGGTTCAGCTTGGTGGACCTTTTCCCGTCGTCCCGGCTGGTGCGGTGGCTGAGCAGCTCCGGGCGCGCCATGAGGAGGCTCCACTCCCGGATGCAGCGCATCCTAGGAGACATCATCCAAGATCGCAAGGAGACCAAAGTACCGAATGGTGCTTCTGATGCTGCTACCGCTAGAGACAACGAGGACCTGCTGGACGTGCTCCTCAGACTGGGCAAGGAAGACACACTCAGTTTCCCTCTCACGTCCGAGATCATCAGCGCCGTCATCTTTGTAAGCAATTCTGCTTCACTAATTTGCAACCTTCTCTAGCTAGCATTGGTTCATGCTCACAGAATAATTTGCAACACGTACTGTTTCAGGATATATTTTCAGCTGCTACCGACACCACGGCCGCCACCCTAGAATGGGCCATGGCAGAGCTCGTCCGCAGCCCACAGGCAATGGCAAGGGCGAAGCTCGAAGTTCGACAGATGCTCGGGCATCGCCGCAGCTCCACCATCACGAGCGCCGACCTCGCCGGCCTGCACTATCTTCGGATGGTCATCAAGGAAACGCTGAGGCTGCACCCCTCCGCGCCGCTGATCCACCGGGCGAGCCAGGAGAACTGCCGGGTCATGGGCTACGACATACCCAAGAGCACCGCAGTCATGATAAACGCCTTCGCCGTGGGGAGGGACACGGCGCACTGGGGAGCGGACGCCGCGGAATTCAGGCCGGAGAGGTTCGACGGCGTGAGCGTGGAGTACAGCTCGCAAGGGCCGCACATTGAGTTCATCCCGTTTGGAGCTGGCCGTAGGCAGTGCCCTGGAGCCCTGTTCGCGACCACCATGCTCGAGCTCGTGTTGGCCAACCTGCTGTATCACTTTGACTGGGCGATTCCCGGTGGGGCAGGCCCGGAGACGCTGGACATGGGCGAGGTGTTTGGGATCATCGTGCATACTAGGTCCAGCCTGCACCTGCAGGCATCCTCTGCATGCCATCTACAAGACCACACCACCGGTGAACTGTCCTAGAAATTATTCACAGACACTATGTTAAAACATCCCACAAGTTTTATCGGTTGAGCAACCAAGTTGTAATAATACACCAAATAATGTTTATTCCTTCAATATTTGTGAACTATGTGTGTGCTATGTACCATCAATTTACTATAGTATGTCAGAATTGTTAATTTTCCTTTGACTAATTTTAATTTGGCTCCATTCGAGGGTTTTTTTTTGCACTTTGGCTATATGTAAGTTGCCTAATTTTTGAATTTGAGTCAGTCGATTTTTGTGTCCATTCATTGCTGCTCCAGGATTCGTGGACCTTTTTCGGGCTGAATATTTTTGACTAATCGTTGTTTTGACTCAGTCGATTCCTTAACAGGCTGAAGCATGTTACCCCTTTAGTCAGCTACCCTCTCACTAGTCTATGGAGCTTCTTTTTTTTCTGAGAATCTCTAGCCTATGGAGCTGACCCACCACTCTCCTCTCTCCCTCCGTTTTAGCCCGGGGCAGCGCTCTGCGCCGGTGCGCCGGCCCAATTTTTCGGCCGGTCAGCCTAGATCCGTCCGATTTGCACGCGCGCAGCCGTCAGATCTCTCCTCCTCCTCCCCCGCACCCCATCTTCAACCTCCCGCATGGAAGAAAGGGAGAGGAAGGACCGAAGGAGGGTGCCGCCCCCGCACACGCTGCCCCCTCGCCTCGCCTCGCCTCGCCTCCTCATCTTCTCTCACCGCCCGTTGTCCCTGGTCGCCGACCCCCGCCGTCGGTCGCCGACGAGCTCCGTCATGGTTGGATACCCGCCAAGCTTGACCATGGCTGACACGGAGCCTCCGTTGGCAGCGGTTGAAGCTCCCCGCCCCGTGGTTGTAGCATCTGGTGCGCCACCCCCACCCCCTCCATCCTTGCCGTCAAGCTCGTCGCAGGGTGCACGCTGCAGGCACCGCAGTGGTCTTCTTCCCTGGGTAACCCAATTCTACATGTCGCCGTTGTAGCAAAATAGCCCGGCGTTTGTAGCTTTTCAGAACCCCGATGTAGCAAAAAAACGAGCGACTCCACTTCGCCCTGTACCACTCCCTTGATGTAGCAAAACAAATTGCAGGTTCCAGCTTCTATAGATGCAGATTCCAGCAATTCTGCTTGGTTGAAACCTTTTTGTGCTGCCCCTTCCAGCAAAAACGACGACGACTACCCAGCTGCTCTCAAATGTTGCAACAAATACTGTGATTGGTTCCAGCAAAAAAATCGATGGTTCCAGCAAAAATATGGATCCAGCAAAAAATCAGAAAGGGTGGTAGCAAAAATCAAAGACATTAGTAACAAATTTTTTGAGTGGTTCCAGCAAAAATGGATCGAAGCAAAATTAAAAAAAAAGGATCGAAGCAAAATAAAATCATGCCTCGTTCACAAAAAAAGAGCTCCCATGCCTGCAGCACCTCGATGCGCCGTTTATGGATGTAGCAAAACAAAAAGTTAATCGTAGCAAAAAAGCACGACAGAGATGCAGCAAAACATTGTCGTCTCCGTCATCGCGGGTCGCGACTCCGCGATGTCGCATGTAGCAAATTTTCTCGCCGGTGGTAGCAAAATTAAATACGGTGGTAGCAAAAAATGCTCTTGTCCAGCAAATCAAAAGATGATAGTAGCAAAAATTGTGTCTGGTTGCAGCAAAAAAAGACACTGGTTCCAGCAAAACAGAAAGGGAGGACAAAAACACACTAACATGCACCGCAGTCACCGTGGTCACCATAGTCACCACTGAGGAAGGGAAAAGCCGTTTCCAGCAAAACGTGACAATGGTTCCAGCAAAATGCCATGCTGGTTGCAGCGTTGCATTGATCTTGCAGCAAACATGGGCTCCCGTTCCAGCAAAACATAAGGCCGGTTCCAGCAAATTGTAACGCCGATTGCAACATTGTCGTGGCGTCCCCGCCGTTCTCCACCGTCGCACCACCGCGGCTCGTGGTAGCTCTTCCGGATGCTGGTTGTGGTTCTAGCACTTCGTGCGGTCGATTGCAACATCAATTGGCTCGCCGTCCGTCGTTCAACTCCAGCGACGCGTCGCTCGTCGCGCCATGGCCGTGTGTCGTTGCAGCTCCACCCCGCCCCTTACGAAGCTCTGGGTGGTTGCAGATTCGTCGGCTGTGGTTTGCATGCCGCGTGTTGGGAGGAGGTGTGGATCTCGCCGCCGCGCTCCGCCTCGTATCTCTGGCCACCTCTGGTAGCAGCTCGCCAGCGCATAGCCGACGGGAGCCGCGGGGCGCGCTCGGACGACGGGGGAGCAGCTGGGGAGCGAGAGAGCGGAAGAGGAAGGCAACCATAGCGAAGGGATAAGGTGAGGTCACGGTCTGTTCTGACCACATGATGACTCCCGATCAAACGTCCCGCGCGTGACCGGCCCAATGTTCGGCCGGCACGCCGAGTATAAACGTTTCCCTTTAGCCCGGCGACTACACACCCGTTCATTTACCCTTGGTTTTCCTTCTTCTTTTTTTAGTCGACTTTTCCATTTTCTTCATGGGTATTTTTGGGATGTTGGACGAGTGTTAATGTATACACACAAAGACTATACAACATGTGTGTACAATTTACTAGATCGTGAAAATTGCACTATCATATGCTTATTTTTTGCATATTACAGAAAAAACAAATTGAAGTGTTACAAAAAAATACCTCGGTTTTTCTTTCTTCTTTGTTTAGTTGATTTTTCTTTTTTCTTTATATGTGGGTATTTTTGGGTTGTTGGACGAGTATAAATGTATACACACAAAACTATATGATATGTGTGTAAATTTTACTAGATTGTGAAACTTGCACTATTATATGCTTATTTGTTTGCATATTACAAAAATCAAATTTAAGTGATAGAAAGAAAAATTACCCTCGGTTTTCTTTCTTCTTTTTGTAGTCGACTTTTTTTTCTTTATGGGAAATTTTGGCCTTTTGGGATGTTGGACAAGTGTAAATGTACACACACAAACAATATACGATGTGTGTGTAAATTTTACTAGATTTCAAAAATTGCACTATTATATGCTTATTTTTTGCATATTACAAAAACTCAAATCTAAGTGTTACAAAAAAAAATTACCCTCGGTATTCTTTCTTCTTTTCTAGTCGATTTTTTTCTTTACGGATATTTTCGGGATATTGGATAAATGTATACACACAAATACTATATGATATGTGTGTATATGTTACTAGATTGCGAAAATTGCACTATTATATACCTATTTTTTGCACATTACAAAATAAATCAAATTTAAGTGCAAAGTTGTGTGCATTTTTTTCTTAATGAGAAGTACCGATGCCACTAATTCAATCTTCCTTAGAAAACTTTATTTATCGTTTATTTTTTTCTCTTTTATAGAGTAATACCAATGCTAAATCAACCCTTCTTTAAAAAAATACGAAAATTTCACTATTATATGCTTATTCTTGGATATTGTAATAAACACAAATTTATTTTTAAATTATGTGCAAATTTTGTCATCATTTCTTTTATGCTTTCTCTTTCTTTCTTATTAAAAGGGTAATACCAATGTTACTAATTTATTTATTTTCTTATGTGCAAATTTACAGATTCTCTCGCATTCATTAGTCATTAGTGGCAATATCGGAGTCATTTTCTTGGGATTTCCAAGATTATCCAGTTTAAACAATAGTGTGAGGAGTATAAAAATATCACCCATCGGACACTGCTTGGCTGCCCTTTCTCTCTATTTTCTTAGTAGTTCTTCGTGCTGGCCCATTGAGTGTTGTTGTACCTCTAGACCGGTATGTGCAGATACCTCGGAGGCGTCGTTCACTTTGACACTAGAGGCCTAACTAGGGATTTGTTTGGTGTTTATCTTTCTGCTCGTGAAATTAGGTTTTTCTCTGAATCTCACATTCAAGAATCAATGCAATTATAGCATAGAAAATGTGAACTTAATTATGAACATGAAATAGAATAATAAAACTTTAATATTGCCTCTAGGGCATATCCAACATGGTCGCAACTAGGAATATGGTTGGTGAGATCTACTTCTACAAGGAGAAATATTGAAAAGGCTAAGGATATAGATTGTATCCGTTAGTGATCCAAGGTCACATGGAGTTCACATGTATGCCCATGTTATCAAAAGGGAGTCAATAAAGCGCATGTAGGGATCAAACTCCAAAACATCACCCAAAAATCTCGACGATGTACTACTAGTTCTCAATATTTCCACTTTGTTGGGAGCCACCAAGCTACATCCACTTGGAACCTCCAAACCACCCAAGTGGTAGCCCTTGAAAAACTCTAGTTCATTTGGAGCCTCTAGGTGAACTCCATTCAGAGCCATCAGAGCACTTCTGCAAGCCTCCATACCCCAGTAGAAACCTCGCAACCATTCCAGTAGGAAATTCCGAGCGACATCCAGTTGTTCGTCGTAAACAAACCTCGACTGATCATGTGGAGAGAATCAAACATTCAAAATAAAAAAACACTTCACACCTACCCCACATGCTCTGCATTGCTTCTGCTCAACATATGTTCTTTCGTCGTTCTGTTACTGCTAGTACACACATGATGCTGCTACCACACCGCTACTCCGATGCCCCCCTGCAACATGCTCCTCCGCCCTTTATCCTTGATTGTAGTGGTCAATGCTCACGGAAGCTCACTTCACTGCCATGGACACCACAATGGAGCTCGAATCTGAGGTTCTCCCCCTGTGTCGAGCTTGTGGGAGATGGTAGACCATGGGAAATGGTTCCGAATTTGATAGATCTGCCAACCACACTCTGGCAAGGCCATGGGCGGCGAGAACTATTACTAGGAGAAAACGTTGATGATTGGCTTTTTGATGGTCCATATGTTTCTTCAACATCCTGCAAGCTCATGTGTGTTTCCCACGAGGCTACAAGTATTGGGTTACATGTTGAATACCTACGATGAGCCTTCTCATCTATTTTGTTGCAACTAGGCGAGGATTTGTTGTATATATATTTTGTGTTGCATGGGTTTGTTTGAAATGTCGTGATGTTTTGTTGTAGGGTGAAACCCTATTTGTTGATCTTTCACGAATTGGAGAGGAATCCACAAAGAAAAGCAGCGAACATTGGAAAGAACGGGGAGAAATCACAAGAGGAACACTCAAGAAACAAGTCCAATCACACATCCACTAGACTCACGTCCACACAAGATCCACAAAGGTACATGAACAACAAAGGGAACAAGGATACATGGTAAAATTCACTTCAAATCCTATGAAGGAGATGAGGTCTTGAATCCAAGGTGGATCTTCCCTAGAAGGGGTCTTGATATCCACTAGGGATCTTCCCTAGGAGGACTTGATCTCCATGGGAGAGGGGTTGATAGGACAAAATCTCCCTAGATCTCAAATATACTTTGCTAACCCTAACAAATGACCTAGGTACGAAATATATAGGTGGCTGCATGAGAGGGACGAAGTGGAGGGCAAAAGGGGCATTCCCCGTCCAGCTCACGGGCAGGCCCGTACGCACGGGTTAAAGTACCCCAGTGGGCACGGTACACGCCCATGCGCATGGGGAGGACAGCAGCTCCAGCGGGGGCCCGTGCGCACGGGGTCTAGGGGCTCATGTGCACGGGATATCCAAAAAGTCTCTGGATAGCTCCATGCTACTTGTGAATTGCGTTGGGATTTTCCCCGAAGAGGGAGGGTAAAGCAATATAGTAGCTGATAAGTATTTCCCTCAGTGAGAACCAAGGTTTATCGAACCAAAAGGATAATGATGTCTACAACACAACCTTCTTCTTGTAGACGTTGTTGGGCCTCCAAGTGCAGAGGTTTGTAGGACAGTAGCAAATTTCCCTCAAGTGGATGACCTAAGGTTTATCAATCCGTGGGAGGCGTAGGATGAAGATGGTCTCTCTCAAACAACCCTGCAACCAAATAACAAAGAGTCTCTTGTGTCCCCAACACACCCAATACAATGGTAAATTGTATAGGTGCACTAGTTCGCGAAGAGATGGTGATACAAGTGCAATATGGATGGTAGATATAGGTTTTGTAATCTGGAAATATAAAAACAGCAAGGTAGCAAGTGGCAAAAGTGAGCGTAAACGGTAATGCAATGCTAGGAAACAAGTCCTAGGGTTTATACTTTCACTAGTGCAAGTTCTCTCAACAATAATAACATAATTGGATCATATAACAATCCCTCAACATGCAACAAAGAGTCACTCCAAAGTCACTAATAGCGGAGAACAAACGAAGAGATTATTGTAGGGTACGAAACCACCTCAAAGTTATCCTTTTCGATCGATCTATTCAAGAGTTCATAGTAAAATAACACGAAGCTATTCTTTTACATTCGATCTATCCTAGAGTTCGTACTAGAATAACACCTTAAGACACATATCAACCAAAACCCTAATGTCACCTAGATACTCCAATGTCACCTCAAGTATCCGTGGGTATGATTATACGATATGCATCACACAATCTCATATTCATCTATTCAACCAACACAAAGTACTTCAAAGAGTGCCCCAAAGTTTCTACCAGAGAGTCAAGACGAAAACGTGTGCCAACCCCTTTGCATAAGTTCACAAGGTCACTGAACCCGCAAGTTGATCACCAAAACATACATCAAGTAGATCACGTGAATATCCCATTGTCACCACAGATAAGCACATGCAAGACATACATCAAGTGTTCGCAAATCCTTAAAGACTCAATCCGATAAGATAACTTCAAAGGAAAACTCAATGCATTACAAGAGAGTAGAGGGGAGAAACATCATAAGATCCAACTATAATAGCAAAGCTCGCGATACATCAAGATCGTGCCGAATCAAGAACATGAGAGAGAGAGAGAGAGAGAGATCAAACACATAGCTACTGGTACATACCCTCATCCCCAAGGGTGAACTACTCCCTCCTCGTCATGGAGAGCGACGGGATGATGAAGATGGCCACCGGTGATGGATGCCCCTCCGGCAGGGTGCCAGAACAGGGTCCCGGTTGGTTTTTGGTGGCTAGAGAGGATTGCTGCGGCGGAACTCCTGATCTAGGTTATTTTCTGGAGGTTTCTGTATTTATAGGAATTTTTGGCGTAGGTCTCACGTCAGGGGGGGTCTTTGAGTCGTCCACGAGATAGGGGGACACGCCCAGGGGGGTAGGACGCGCCCAGGGGGGTAGGGCGCGCCCCCACCCTCGTGGACGGCCTGGGACACTTCTGGCCCAACTCTTTTACTCCGAGCGCTTCTTTTGGTCCATAAAAAATCATCAAAAATTGGCACGTCAATTGGACTCCGTTTGGTATTCCTTTTCTGCGATACTCAAAAACAAGGAAAAAACAGGAACTGGCACTGGGCTCTAGGTTAATAGGTTAGTCCTAGAAATCATATCAAATAGCATATAAATGCATATAAAACATCCTAGATGGATAATATAATAGCATGGAACAATAAAAAATTATAGATACGTTGGAGACGTATCAAGCACCCCCAAGCTTAATTCCTGCTCGTCCTCGAGTAGGTAAATGATAAAAATAGAATTTTTAATGTGGAATGCTACCTAACATAATTTTCAATGTAATTTTCTTTATTGTGGCATGAATGTTCAGATCCAAAAGATTCAAGACAAAAGTTTAATATTGACATAAAAATAATAATACTTCAAGCATACTAATCAAGCAATTATGTCTTCCCAAAATAACATAGCCAAGAAATCTCATCCCTACAATATCATATAGTTTGGCCATGCTCCATTTTCGTCACACAAAATGCTCTCATCATGCACAACCCCGATCACAAGCCAAGCAATTGTTTCATACTTGAGTATTCTCAGACTTCTTCAACTTTCACGCAATACATGAGCGTGAGCCATGGACATAGCACTATGGGTGGAATAGAATATGATGATGGAGGTTGAGTGGAGAAGACAAAAGGGAGAAAGTCTCACATTGACACGGCTAATCAACGAATTATGGAGATGCTCATCAATTGATGTCAATGCGAGTAGTAGGGATTGCCATGCAACGGATGCACTAGAGCTATAAATGTATGAAAGCTCAACAGAAGAAACTAGGTGGGTGTGCATCCAACTTGCTTGCTCACGAAGACCTAGGGCATTTGAGGAAGCCCATTGTTGGAATATACAAGCCAAGTTCTATAATGAAAAATTCCCACTAGTATATGAAAGTGTCAAAATAAGAAACTCTATATCATGAAGATCATGGTGCTACTTTGAAGCACAAGTGTGGAAAAAGGATAGTAACATTGTCCCTTCTCTCTTTTTCTCTCATTTTTTTGGACCTTCTCTTTTTTTTAATTGGCCTTTCTGTTTTTTTTGGGCCTTCTCTTTTTTTATTTGGCCTTTCTCTTTTTTTTCCTCACACGGGATAATGCTCTAATAATGAAGATCGTCACACTTTTATTTACTTACAACTCAAGAATTACAAGTCGATACTAGAACAAAATATGACTCTATATGAGTGCCTCCGGCGGTGTACCGGGATGGGCAATGAATCAAGAGTGACATGTATGAAAAATTATGCATGGTGGCCTTGCCACAAATACGATGGCAACTACATGATCATGCAAGGCTATATGACAATGATAAAGCGTGTCATAATAAATGGAATGGTGGAAAGTTGCATGGCAATATTGTTGGAAATATGCCCTAGAGGCAATAATAAATTAGTTATTATTATTATATTTCCTTGTTCATGATAATCGTTTATTACCCATGCTATAATTGTATTGAAAGGAAACTCAGATACATGTGTGGATACATAGACAACACCATGTCCCTAGTAAGCTTCTAGTTGACTAGCTCGTTGATCAATAGATGGTTACGGTTTCCTGACCATGGACATTGGATGTCGTTGATAACGGGATCACATCATTAGGAGAATGATGTGATGGACAAGACCCAATCATAAGCCTAGCACTAAGATCGTAGTTCGTATGCTAAAGCTTTTCTAAATGTCAAGTATCATTTCCTTAGACCATGAGATTGTGCAACTCCCGGATACCGTAGGAATTCTTTGGGTGTACCAAACGTCACAACGTGAATCGGGTGGTTATAAAGGTGCACTACGGTATCTCCGAAAGTGTCATTGGGTTGGCACGAATCGAGGCTGGGATTTGTCACTCCGGTTAACGGAGAGGTATCTCTGGGCCCACTCGGTAGGACATCATCATAATGTGCACAATGTGACCAAGGGGTTGATCACGGGATGATGTGTTACGGAACGAGTAAAGAGACTTGCCGGTAACGAGATTGAACAAGGTATCGGTATACCGATGATCGAATCTCGGGCAAGTACAATACCGCTAGACAAAGGGAATTGTATACGGGATTGATTGAATCCTTGACATCGTGGTTCATCCGATGAGATCATCGTGGAACATGTGGGAGCCAACATGGGTATCCAGATCCTGCTGTTGGTTATTGACGGAGAACGTCTCGATCATGTTCATGATTCCCGAACCCGTAGGGTCTACACACTTAAGGTTCGATGACGCTAGGGTTATAAAGGAAGTTTGTATGTGGTTACCGAATGTTGTTCGGAGTCCTGGATGAGATCCCGGACGTCACGAGGAGTTCCGGAATGGTCCGGAGGTAAAGATTTATATATAGGAAGTCTTATTTTGGTCGCAGGAAAAGTTTCACGCATTATCGGTATTGTACCGGGAGTGCCGAAGGGGTCCGGGGTCCACTGGGGTCCACCTGCCCGGGGGCCACATGGGCTGCAGGGGGTGCGCCTTGGCCCATATGGGCCAAGGGCACCAACCCAAGAGGCCCATGCGCCAAGGAGACTTGGGGAGGAAGAGTCCAAAGGGGAAGGCACCTCCGAGGTGCCTCGGGAGGATGGACTCCTCCCCCTCTTGGCCGCACCCCTTCCTTGGAGGAAGGGGCAAGGCTGCGCCCTCCCCTCTCTTGCACCTATATATAGTGGAGGGAGGGAGGAAGCCACACACAGCCACAGGCGCCTCCCTCCCTCCCGTGACACCTCCTCCTCTCCCGCAGGTGCTTGGCGAAGCCTGCAGGATTGCCACGCTCCTCCACCATCACCACGCCCGTTGTCTTTGCTGCTGGATGGAGTCTCCTCAACCTCTCCCTCTCTCGCTGGATCAAGGCATGGGAGGCGTGGCCGGGCTGTATGTGTGTTGAACGCGGAGGTGCCGTCTGCTCGGCACTAGGATCTTCGGTGATTTGGATCACGGCAATGCGACTCCTTCAACCCCGTTCTCTTGAACGCTTCCGCTTAGCGATCTACAAGGGTATGTAGATGCACTCTCCTTCCCCTCGTTGCTGGTTTCTCCATAGATAGATCTTGGTGACACGTAGGAAAATTTTGAATTTACGCTACGTTCCCCAACAAAGGGTATCGAGCTAGGTCTATTGCGTAGATTCTTTGCACGAGTAGAACACAAAGTAGTTGTGGGCGTTGATTTTGTTCAATATGCTTGTCGTTACTAGTCCAATCTTGTTTCGACGGTATTGTGGGATGAAGCGGCCGGACCGACCTTACGTACTCTTACGTGAGACAGGTTCCACCGATCGACATGCATTTGGTGCATAAGGTGGCTAGCGGGTGCCGCCTCCCACTTTAGTCGGATCGGATTCGATGAAAAGGGTCCTTATGAAGGGTAAATAGCAATTGACATATCACGTTGTGGTTTTTGCGTAGGTAAGAAACATTCTTGCTAGAAACCCATAGCAGCCACGTAAAACATGCAAACAACAATTAGAGGACGTCTAACTTGTTTTTGCAGGGTATGCTATGTGATGTGATATGGCCAAGAAGAATGTGATGAATGATATGTGATGTATGAGATTGATCATGCTCTTGTAATAGGAATCACGACTTGCATGTCGATGAGTATGACAACCGGCAGGAGCCATAGGAGTTTTCTTTATTTATTGTATGACCTGCGTGTCATTGAACAACGCCATGTAATTACTTTAATTTATTGCTAACTGGTAGCCATAGTAGTAGAAGTAATAAGTTGGCGAGACAACTTCATGGAGACACGATGATGGAGATCATGATGATGGAGATCATGGTGTCGTGCCGGTGACGCCGATGATCATGGAGCCCCGAAGATGGAGATCAAAAGGAGCAATATGATATTGGCCATATCATGTCACTATTTGATTGCATGTGATGTTTATCATGTTTATGCATCTTATTTGCTTAGAACGACGGTAGTAAATAAGATGATCCCTCATTAAAATTTCAAGAAAGTGTTCCCTAATCGTGCACCGTTGCGAAAGTTAAATGCTTGAAGCACCACGTGATGATCGGGTGTGATAGATTCTTACGTTCACATACAACGGGTGTAAGCCAGATTTACACATGCGAAACACTTAGGTTAACTTGACGAGCCTAGCATGTACAGACATGGCCTCGGAACACAAGAGACCGAAAGGTCGAGCATGAGTCGTATGTAGGATACGATCAACATGAAGATGTTCACCGATGATGACTAGTCCGTCTCACGTGATGATCGGACACGGCCTAGTTGACTCGGATCATGTAATCACTTAGATGACTAGAGGGATGTCTATCTGAGTGGGAGTTCATTAGATGAACTTAATTATCCTGAACATAGTCAAAAGCCCTTTGCAAATTATGTCGTAAGCTCGCGCTTTAGTTCCACTGTTTAGATATGTTCCTAGAGAAAATATAGTTGAAAGTTGATGATGGCGATTATGCGCATGTAAGAAAGCTTATGTCCTTAATGCACCACTTAGTGTGTTGAACCCCAAACGTCGCTGCATGGATGTTGCGAACATCGGACATACACGTTTTGATAACTATGTGATAGTTCAGTTAAACGGTTTAGAGTTGAGGCACCAAAGACGTTTTTGAAACGTCACGGAACATAAGAGATGTTTCGAGGGCTGAAATTGGGATTTCAAGCTCGTGCCCACGTCAAGAGGTATAAGACCTCCGACGATTCTCTTAGCCTGCAAACTAAAGGAGAAAAGCTCAATCGTTGAGCTTGTGCTCAGATTGTCTGAGTGCAACAATCACTTGAATCGAGTGGGAGTTGATCTTCCAGATGAGATAGTGATGTTTCTCCAAAGTCATTTCCACCAAGCTGTTAGAGCTTCGTGATGAACTATAACATATCAGGGATAGATATGATGATCCTTGAGGTATTCGCGATGTTTGACACCGCGAAAGTAGAAATCAAGAAGGAGCATCAATTGTTGAAGGGAAAGGGCAAGAAGGGATACTTCATGAAACGGCAAAACAGCTGCTGCATCTAGTGAAGAAACCCAAGGTTGAACCCAAACCCGAGACTAAGTGCTTCTGTAATGAGAGGAACAGACACTGAAGCAGAACCACCCTAGATACTTGGTAGATAAGAAGGCAGGCAAGGTCGATAGAAGTATATTGGATATACATTATGTTAATGTGTACTTTACTAGTACTCCTAGTAGCACCTGAGTATTAGATACCGGTTCGGTTGCTAAGTGTTAGTAACTCGAAATAAAAGCTACGGAATGAGTGGAGACAAGCTAGCTAAAGGTGAGCTGACGATATGTGTTGGAAGTGTTTCCAAGGTTGATGTCATCAAGCATCGCACGCTCCCTCTACCACCGAGATTGGTGTTTGCGTTGAGCATAGACATGATTGGATTATGTCTATCGCAATACGGTTATTCATTTAAGGAGAATAATGGTTACTCTGTTTATTTGAATAATACCTTCAATGGTCTTGCACCTAAAAGAATGGTTTATTGAATCTCGATCGTAGTGATACACATTTTCATGCCAAAGATATAAGATAGTAATGATAGTACCACTTACTTGTGGCCTTTGCCATGTAAGTCATATTGGTGTAAAAACGTATGAAGAAGCTCCATGTTGATGGATCTTTGGACTCACTCGTTTTTGAAAAGTTTGAGACATGCGAACCATGTCTATTGGTGTATACGCATGAAGAAACTCCATGCAGATGGATCGTTTGGACTCACTTGATTTTGAATCACTTGAGATATGCAAACCTTGCCACATGGGCAAGATGACTAAAAACCCTCGTTTTCAGTAAGATGGAACAAGATAGCAACTTGTTGGAAGTAACACATTTTGATGTGTGCAGTCCAATGGGTGCTGAGGCATGCAGTGAATATCGTTATGTTCTTACTTCACAGATGATTTGAGTAGATGTTGAGTATATTTACTTGATGAAACACAAGACTGAATTATTGAAAGGTTCAAGTAATTTCAGAGTGAAGTTGAAGATCTTCGTGACAAGAGGATAAAATGTATGTGATGTGATCATAGAGATGGATATCTGAGTTGCGAGTTTGGTACACAATTGAGACATTGTGGAAATTGTTTCACAACTAACACCTCCTTGAACACCATAGTGTGATGGTGTGTCCGAACATCATAGATGCACCCTATTGGATATGGGGCATACCATGATGTCTCTTATCGAATTACCACTATCGTTCATGGGTTAGGCATTAGAGACAACCACACTCACTTTAATAGGGCACCACGTAATTCCGTTGAGACGACACCGTTTGAACTATGGTTTGGAGAAACCTAAATTGTCGGTTCTTAAAAGTTTGGGGCTGCGACGCTTATGTGAAAAAGTTTCAGTTTGATAAGCTCGAACCCAAAGCGGATAAAATGCATCTTCATAGGACACCCAAAACAGTTGGGTATACCTCGATCTCGATTAGGAAGCAAAAGGATTGTTTCTAGAATTAGGTCCTTTCTCGAGGAAAAGTTTCTCTTGAAAGAATTGAGTGGGAGGATGGTGGAGACTTAATGAGGTTATTAAACCATCACTTCAACCAGTGTGTAGCAGGGCACAGGAAGTTGTTCATGTGGCACCTACACCAATTGAAGTGGAAGCTGATGATAGTGATCATGATGCTTGGATCAAGTCACTCTAGGACCTCGTGAGGTTGACAAGGACGCGTACTACTTCAGAGTGGTACGCAATCCTTTCTTAGAGGTCATGTTGCTAGACAACAATGAACCTACAAGCTATGGAGAAGCGATGGTGGGCCCGGATTCCGACGAATGGCTCGGGGCCATAATATCCGAGAGAGGATCCATGACTTTGGAAGAATTACTTGATGGTCGTAAGGCTGTTGGGTACAGATGGATTTTAAAAGGGAAGACAGACAATGATGGTAAGTATCACCATTAAGAAAGCTTGACTTGTCGTTAAAGATGTTTTTCGACAAGTTCAAGGAGTTGACTACGGTGAGGCTTTCTCACTCATAGCGATGCTAAGAGTCTGTTGGAATTGGATTAGCAGTTACTGCATTATTTATGAAATCTTGCATATAGGATGTCAAAACATTGTTTCCTTGACAGTTTTCTTGAGGAAAGGTTGTATGTGATACAACCGTAAGGTTTTTGACAATCTGAAAGACGCTAACAAGTATGCAAAGCTCCAGCAATCCTTCTAAGGACCGGAGTAAGCATCTCGGAGTTGGAATGTGCGCTTTGATGAGATGATCAAAGATCTTGGGTGTATACAAAGTTTATGAGAAACTTGTATTTCCAAAGAAGTGAGTGGGAGCACTATAGAATTTCTGATGAGTATATGTTGTTGACATATTGTTGATCAGAAATGATGTAGAATTTCTAGAAAGCATATGGGGTTATTTGAAAAGTGGTTTTCAATAGAAAACCTAGATTAAGCTACTTGAACATTGAGCATCAAGATCTACGAGGATAGATCAAAAATGCTTAATGGTATTTTCAAATGAGCATATACCTTGACATGATCTTGAAGGTGTTCAAGATGGATCAGTCAAAGAAGGAGTTCTTGCCTGAGATGTAAGGTATGAAGTTAAGACTTAAAGCTCGACCACGGCGTAAAAGAGAGAAAGGATGAAGGTTGTCCCTATGCTTTTGACGTAGGCTCTATAGTATGCTATCTTTGTGTACCGCACGGAAGTGTGCCTTGCCATGAGTCACGAGGGTACAAGAATGATCCGAGAATGGATCATTGGACAGCGATCAAAATTGTCCTTGGAGTAAATAAAGGACATGTTTCTCGATTATGGAGGTGATAAAGAGTTCGCGTAAAGGGTTACGTCGATGCAAGCTTTAACACCTATCCGAATGACTCTGAGTAGCAAACCGGATACGTATAGTGGAGCAACCATTTGGAATAGCTCCAAGTAGAGCGTGGTAGCTGCATCTAGGAGATGACATAGATATTTGTAAAGCACACACGGATCTGAAAGGTTCAGACCCATTGACTAAGAACCTCTCTCACAAGCAAAACATGATCAAACCCCAGAACTCATCGAGTCTTAATCACATGATGATGTGAACTAGTTTAGTCACACTAGTAAACTCTTTGGATGTTGGTCGCATGTCGATGTGACCTGTGAGTGTTAATCACATGGCGATGTGAACTAGATTATTGACTCTAGTGCAAGTGGGAGACTGTTGGAAATATGCCCTAGAGGCAATAATAAATTAGTTATTCTTATTATATTTCCTTGTTCATGATAATCGTTTATTACCCATGCTATAATTGTATTGAAAGGAAACTCAGATACATGTGTGGATACATAGACAACACCATGTCCCTAGTAAGCTTCTAGTTGACTAGCTCGTTGATCAATAGATGGTTACGGTTTCCTGACCATGGACATTGGATGTCGTTGATAACGGGATCACATTATTAGGAGAATGATGTGATGGACAAGACCCAATCCTAAGCCTAGCACTAAGATCGTAGTTCGTATGCTAAAGTTTTTCTAAATGTCAAGTATCATTTCCTTAGACCATGAGATTGTGCAACTCCCGGACACCGTAGGAATGCTTTGGGTGTACCAAACGTCACAACGTAACTGGGTGGTTATAAAGGTGCACTATGTATCTCCGAAAGTGTCTGCGGGGTTGGCACGAATCGAGATCGGATTTGTCACTCCGGTTAACGGAGAGGTATCTCTGGGCCCACTCGGTAGGACATCATCATAATGTGCACAATGTGACCAAGGGGTTGATCACGGGATGATGTGTTACGGAACGAGTAAAGAGACTTGCCGATAACGAGATTGAACAAGGTATCGGTATACCGACGATCGAATCTCGGGCAAGTACAATACCGCTAGACAAAGGGAATTGTATACGGGATTGATTGAATCCTTGACATCGTGGTTCATCCGATGAGATCATCGTGGAACATGTGGGAGCCAACATGGGTATCCAGATCCCGCTGTTGGTTATTGACCGGAGAACGTCTCGGTCATGTCTGCATGATTCCCGAACCCGTAGGGTCTACACACTTAAGGTTCGATGGCGACGCTAGGGTTATAAAGGAAGTTTGTATGTGGTTACCGAATGTTGTTGAGTCCCGGATGAGATCCCGGACGTCACGAGGAGTTCCGGAATGGTCCGGAGGTAAAGATTTATATATAGGAAGTCTTATTTTGGTCGCCGGAAAATTTAGCATTATCGGTATTGTACCGGAGTGCCGAAAGGGGTCCGGGGTCCACCGGGGTCCACCTGCCCTGGGGCCACATGGGCTGTAGGGGTGCGCCTTGGCCCATATGGGCCAAGGGCACCAGCCCCAAGAGGCCCATGCGCCAAGGAGACTTGGGGAGGAAGAGTCCAAAGGGGGAAGGCACCTCCGAGGTGCCTCGGGAGGATGGACTCCTCCCCCCCTCTTGGCCGCACCCCTTCCTTGGAGGAAGGGGCAAGGCTGCACCCTCCCCCCCCCCTCTCTTGCACCTATATATAGTGGAGGGGCGGGAGGGGAAGCGACACCTAAAGCCCTGGCGCCTCCCTCCCTCCCGTGACACCTCCTCCTCTCCATGGGTGCTTGGCGAAGCCTCAGAGGATTGCCACGCTCCTCCACCACCACCACGCCACGTTGTGCTGCTGCTGGATGGAGTCTTCCTCAATCTCTCCCTCTCTCCTTGCTGGATCAAGGCATGGGAGACGTCACCGGGCTGTATGTGTGTTGAACGCGGAGGTGCCGTCCGTTCGGCACTAGGATCTTCGGTGATTTGGATCACGACGAGTACGACTCCTTCAACCCCGTTCTCTTGAACGCTTCCGCTTAGCGATCTACAAGGGTATGTAGATGCACTCTCCTTCCCCTCGTTGCTGGTTTCTCCATAGATAGATCTTGGTGACACGTAAGAAAATTTTGAATTTCTGCTACGTTCCCCAACAAATATATCTTGGAATGGCTATGGAAATGCCATAATAGGTAGGTATGGTGGCTGTTTTGAGGAAGATATAAGGAGGCTTATGTGTGATAGAGTGTATCATATCACGGGGTTTGGATGCACCGGTGAAGTTTGCACCAACTCTCGAGGTGAGAAAGGGCAATGCACGGTATCGAAGAGGTGAGAGTGTGTATAATCCATGGACTCAACATTAGTCATAAAGAACTCACATACTTATTGCAAAAATCTACAAGTCATCAAAACCAAGCACTACGTGCATGCTCCTAGGGGGATAGATTGGTAGGAAAAGACCATCGCTCGTCCCCGACCGCCACTCATAATTAAGGAGGACAATCAAAGAAACACCTCATGCTTCAAATTTGTTACACAACGGTTACCATACGTGCATGCTACGGGACTTGCAAACCTCAACACGAATATTTCTCAAATTCACAATTACTCAACTAGCACGACTCTAATATCAGCATCTTCATATCTCAAAACAATCATCAAGTATCAAACTTCTCATAGTATTCAATGCACTCTATATGGAAGTTTTTATTATACCCATCCTGGATGCCCATCATATTAGGACTAATTTTATAGCCCAAAGCAAATTACCATGTTGTTCTAAAAAGACTCCCAAAATAATATAAGTGAAGCATAAGAGTTCATCTATTTATTCAAAATAAAACCACCGTCGTGCTCTAAGAAGATATAAGTGAAGCACTAGAGCAAATGACAAACTACTCCAAAAGATATAAATGAAGATCAATCAGTAGTCGAATAATTATGTAACTATGAAGACTCTCTAACATTTAAGAATTTCATATCTTGGTATTTTATTCAAACAGCAAGCAAAACAAAAGAAAATAAAATGACGCTCCAAGCAAAACACATATCATGTGGTGAATAAAAATATAGCTCCAAGTAAAGTTACCGATGAATGAAGACGAAAGAGGGGATGCCATCCGGGGCATCCCCAAGCTTAGTGATGTCTACTACACAACCTTCTTCTTGTAGACGTTGTTGGGCCTCCAAGTGCAGAGGTTTGTAGGACAGTAGCAAATTTCCCTCAAGTGGATGACCTAAGGTTTATCAATTCGTGGGAGGCGTAGGATGAAGATGGTCTCTCTCAAACAACCTCGCAACCAAATAACAAAGAGTCTCTTGTGTCCCCAACACGCCCAATACAATGGTAAATTGTATAGGTGCACTAGTTCATGCGAAGAGATGGTGATACAAGTGCAATATGGATGGTAGATATAGGTTTTTGTAATCTTAAAATATAAAAACAGCAAGGTAACTAATGATAAAAGTGAGCACAAAGGGTATTGCAATGCTAGGAAACAAGGCCTAGGGTTTATACTTTCACTAGTGCAAGTTCTCTCAACAATAATAACATAATTTGATTATATAACAATCCCTCAACTTGCAACAAGGAGTCACTCCAAAGTCACTAATAGCGGAGAACAAATGAAGAGATTATTGTAGGGTACGAAACCACCTCAAAGTTATTCTTTCTGATCGATCTATTCAAGAGTCCGTAGTAAAAATAACATGAAGTTATTCTTTCCGTTCGATCTATCATAGAGTTCGTACTAGAATAACACCTTAAGACAGAAATCAATCAAAACCCTAATGTCACCTAGATACTCCAATGTCACCTCAAGTATCCGTGGGTATGATTATACGATATGCATCACACAATCTCAAATTCATCTATTCAACCAACACATAGAACATCAAAGAGTGCCCCAAAGTTTCTACCAGAGATTCAAGACGAAAACGTGTGCTAACCCCTATGCATAAGTTCACGAGGTCAAGGAACATGCAAGTTGATCACCAAAACATACATCAAGTGGATCACGTGATATCCCATTGTCACCATAGATAAGCACATGCAAGACATACATCAAGTGTTCTCAAATCCTTAAAGACTCAATCTGATAAGATAACTTCAAAGGGAAAACTCAATCCATTACAAGAGAGGAGAGGGGGAGAAACATCATAAGATCCAACTATAATAGCAAAGCTCGTGATACGTCAAGATCGTGCTGAACCAAGAACACGAGAGAGAGAGATCAAACACATAGCTACTGGTACATACCCTTAGCCCCGAGGGTGAACTACTCCTTGCTTGTCATGGAGAGCGCTGGGATCATGAAGATGGCCACCGGAGAGGAATTCCCCCCCCCCCCTCCGACAGGGTGCCGGAACGGGTCTAGATTGGTTTTCGATGGCTACAGAGGCTTGCGGCGGCGGAACTCCCGATCTAGGTTATGTTCTGGGGGTTTCTGTATATATAAGAGGTTTTGGCGTCGGGAACAAGTCAGGGGGGTCTTCGAGGCGGCCACGAGTAGGCGGCGCGCCCTCGTGGGTGCCTCGGGACTCTTCTGCCCCATCTCCGGTGCTCCGTGGGCTTCTTCTGGTCCAAAAACGATCTCCATTAAATTTCAGGTCAATTGGACTCTGTTTGGTTTTCCTTTTCTGCGATACTCAAAAACAAGGAAAAAACAGAAATTGGCACTAGGCTCTAGGTTAATAGGTTATTCCCAAAAATCATATAAAATAGCATATAAATGCATATAAAACATCCTAGATGGATAATATAATAGCATGGAATAATAAAAAATTATAGATACATTGGAGACATATCACTTAGGCTCTTGGTTGTCCTTGAATATTACCTTGGGTTGCCTTGGGCATCCCCAAACGTAGGCTCTTGCCACTCCTTATTCCATAGTCCATCGAATCTTTACCCAGAACTTGAAAACTTCACAACACAAAACTCAACAGAAAACTCTAGGCTCCGTTAGTATAAGAAAATAAATCACCACTTAGGTACTGTTGTGAACTCATTCTAAATTAATATTGGTGTAATCTATACTGTATTCCAACTTCTCTATGGTTCATACGCTCCGATACTATTCATAGATTCATCAAAATAAGCAAACAACACATAGAAAACAGAATCTGCCAAAAATAGAACAGTCTGTAGTAATCTGTACCACTCGAATACTTCTGTAACTCCAAAAATTATGAAATAAATTTGTGGACGTGAGGAATTTGTGTACTAATCTAGTGCAAGAAGAATCAATTTAAAAGCACTCTTCTGTAAAAAAATGGCAGCTAATCTCGCGAACGCAAAAGTTTCTGTTTTTTACAGCAAGATCGCATTAACTTTCACCCCAAGTCTTCCCAAAGGTTCTACTTGGCACAAACACTAACTAAAACATAAAACCACATCTAACCAGAGGCTAGATTGATTATTTATTACTAAACAGGAGCAAAAAGCAAAGAACAAAAATAAAATTGGGTTGCCTCCCAACAAGCGCTAACGTTTAACGCCCCTTGCTAGGCATGATGATTTCAATGATGCTCACATAAAAGATAAGAATTGAAACATAAAGAGAGCATCATGAAGAATATGACGAGCACATTTAATTCTAACCCACTTCCTATGCATAGGTATTTTTTGAGCAAACAACTTATGGGAACAATAATCAACTAGCATAGGAAGGCAAAACAAGCATAACTTTAAAACTTTAAGCACATAGAGAGGAAACTTGATATTATTGCAATTCCTACAAGCATATGTTCCTCCCTCATAATAATTTTCAGTAGCAACATGAGTGAATTCAACAATATAACCATCACATAAAGCATTCTTTTCATGATCTACAAGCATAGAAAATTTACTACTCTCCACATAAGCAAATTTCTTCTCATGAATAGTAGTGGGAGCAAACTCAACAAAATAACTATCATATGAGGCATAATCCAATTGAAAATTAAAATCATGATGACAAGTTCCATGGTTATCATTATTATTTATAGAATACGTATCATCACAATAATCATCATAAATAGCAACTTTATTCTCATAATCAATTGTAACCTCTTCCAAAATAGTGGTTTCATCACTAAATAAAGTCATGACCTCTCCAAATCCACTTTCATAAATATTATAAGATTCAACACCCTCCAAAATAATGGGATCATTACTTCCTAAAGTTGACACTCTTCCAAACCCACTTTCATCAATATAATCATCATAAATAGGAGGCATGCTTTCATCATAATAAATTTGCTCATCAAAACTTGGGGGACAAAACATATCATCTTCATCAAACATAGCATACCCAAGCTTGTGGCTTTGCATATCATTAGCATCATGGGTATTCAAAGAATTCATACTAACAACATTGAAATCATGCTCATCATTCACATATTTTATGCCAATCATTCTATGTAATTCTTCTTCTAGTACTTGAGCATAATTTTCCTTCCCATCATTTTCACGAAAGACATTAAAAAGATGAAGCATATGAGGCACCCTCAATTCCATTTTTTGTAGTTTTCTTTTATAAACGAAACTAGTGATAAAATAAGAAACTAAAAGATTCGATTGCAAGATCTAAAGATATACCTTCAAGCACTCACCTCCCCGACAACGGCGCCAGGAATTGCTTGATGTCTACTACACAACCTTCTTCTTGTAGACGTTGTTGGGCCTCCAAGTGTAGAGGTTTGTAGGACAGTAGCAAATTTCCCTCAAGTGGATGACCTAAGGTTTATCAATCCGTGGGAGGCGTAGGATGAAGATGGTCTCTCTCAAACAACCCTGCAACCAAATAACAAAGAGTCTCGTGTGTCCCCAACACACCCAATACAATGGTAAATTGTATAGGTGCACTAGTTCGGCGAAGAGATGGTGATACAAGTGAAATATGGATGGTAGATATAGGTTTTTGTAATCTGGAAATATAAAAACAGCAAGGTAGCAAGTGGCAAAAGTGAGCGTAAACGGTAATGCAATGCTAGGAAACAAGGGCTAGGTTTCATACTTTCACTAGTGCAAGTTCTTCTGGAGGTTTCTGTATTTATAGGAATTTTTGGCGTAGGTCTCACGTCAGGGGGGTCTCCGAGTCGTGCACAAGATAGGGGGACGCGCCCCCACCCTCGTGGATGGCCCGGGACTCTTCTGTCCCAACTCTTTTACTCCCGGGGCTTCTTTTGGTCCATAAAAAATCATCAAAAATTGGCACGTCAATTGGACTCCGTTTGGTATTCCTTTTCTGCGATACTCAAAAACAAGCAAAAAACAGAAACTAGCACTGGGCTCTAGGTTAATAGGTTAGTCCCAAAAATCATATAAGATAGCATATAAATGCATATAAAACATCCTAGATGAATAATATAATAGCATGGAACAATAAAAAATTATAGATACGTTGGAGACGTATCAAAGAACCACGAAAATCCTAGTGAATAGCATCTACACACAAAAGCAAATACTTGCACCCAACGCGGGCAAAAGGGTTTTTAATACCTTTGAACTCGTTACTTGAAAGGATCAAATCTTATATAGGTAGACAGATAAATTGCAAAAAAAATAGAGTAAAATTGCATCAAGGTATTTTTGGTTTTAGTAATATGATTAAGTAGACCCGGAGGCCATAGCTTTCACTAGAGGTTTCTCTCTCGAAACAATAGCACACGATGGGTAGATAAATTACTACTGGGAATTGATAGAAACACGCATAGTTATGATGTTATTCATGACAATGATCATGTATATAGGCATCACATCTGTGACAAGTAGACCGACTCCTGCCTGCATCTACTACTATTACTCCACTTCGAGAGCGCTTCTATGCTTGCCTCTCTAGGTATTAAGTTCATGACAAACAGAGTAATGCATGAGGTATGATGATATGATGTAGACAAAGTAAACCCAAGAAATATGAATAACCCTCGTCGTTTATCCTTAACGACAACAATACAAATACGTGTCTCGCTACCCTTTTTGTCACTGGATGAGGATACCGCAAGATTGAACCCATTACAAAACACCTCTCCCACTAAAGATAAATCAATCTAGTTAGCCAAATCAGACGAATAGATCAGAAAGAAATACACAAATACTCCCTCTGTTCTGAAATGTAAGTCGCTGGAGCGATCCACGTACAAACTTTTTCACGTTACGAGATTGTTCTACTTTCCTAAAATGCCCTCCCACCGCTTCACTCGCTCCCTTTCTTGTTCCACTCGCTCCTCTCGTCTTCCTCCCCTCTCCCAAATCCCCTCCTCTCGCCCGCCTCTCCTCTACTCCCATTGTTGGTCTCTCCTTTCCTCCCGTCATCGCTGGCCTCTCCTTTCCCCCATGTCATCGCCAGCTTCCTCCCATGGCGTGACCCCGTTTTCTCCCACAGTGGGCGCCATAAATCCATCATGCCGAGGTCAAAAGACTGCCTTTTTAGTGCCGGCGACGAGCTTCTGGGCGGCGGAGGCACTGGGTCCACGTGCGCCAGTGCTGGATCCGCGCGCGCGATGATGGATCCATGTGCCCCGACGCCGGTGATGAAGTGACGCTGGATGTGGAGCAGCTTCGCGGCGGCGGAGCAGCGGCGGAGCAATGGAGCAGCGGGGCGACAGCGGAGCAACAGTGGAGCAACGGAGCAGCGGCGGAGCAACGGAGCAGCGGGGCGACAGCGGAGCAGCAGGGCGACAGCAGAGCGCCTACTCACGAGCTGAATCTCAAGGTAAGGAATCAATCCCTCTCTCCATGGCATGGCCACTCATGAGGGTTAATGAGTGTGCGGTGGTGGAGGCGGCGGCCGTGCAAATGTTGTTGTACTTAGCTGCGGATGTTGCTGTACTTAGCTGCGGTGGTGTAGAGGATTTTGTTCTTCGTGAGAACATTAGTTGAACTATGCTTCCTGTATGACCTGCTAACAAAATTCATATTGGAGGAGCTATGAAAACTGAAATGTAAAGGAAATTAACCCATATTTTTGTACTAATCCAAATATGAAATGTTTAGATTTGTTTATTAGGTGTAGATTTCTGACAAAAGGGAGTAGGAGTAGCACTACCTTGCACTGCAGTAGCTTGAATTGATGATTTGGAGTACTCTGGTGATGCTTGCTTAAAACTAGAGTAGCGGTAACTTGTGCTTTAACTTGCATTAGCAGTAGCAGTTAACTTGTGCTTGCATTTGCAGTAGCATTTTTCTTGCTGGAGTAGAAACCTCTTTCTGTTACTGATGTAGCCCTGGAGTAAATTGTCTTCTTCTCTCTTTAGAAAATTTGTACTCCAACTTCTGTAGTTTTGTTATGGTGCAGCTTCTGTAGTTTTGTTAAACTTTAGAAAATTTGTCTTAGTTCTGCATGTGCTTCTTCAGAAAATTTATGAAGACAAAATTTAGTTTGTGTAGCTTCTGTACTTATGCATGTGCAACTTCACATTACTCCAACAGATTCGAAAATTTTCAAGTGATTCATCAAGTTTTGTCTGAAAATATTCAGTGATTCACCAAAGTTTTGTCTGAAGAGAGGAGCAGTTGTAAATTTGGAGTCAAAATTAACTAAAATTTTGTCAAAATTTGAAGCATATTTTCTGACCTCTCTTCTTGCTTTATCTCTCTTCCAGTGCCCTCTCCTCTTCTCTCTTAATTAACAAAAATGATGACACAAATGATGCACTCCACACAAAATTAAATGAAACTTTTCAAACAAAAATGATCATATATATGGAGTAAAATCCAATCCATAGAAGCCTTTTGCAAACATATGGAGTAATTTCACATGGGGTTTTCCGAAAATGATCATACAAATGATGCACTCCACACAAGTCTCTTCTCGAGGAGTTACATATACTCCACACAAGCCTCATCTCTAGGGTTTACATATACTCCACACAAATAATCACAAGCATCTTAACAAGCATCTCAACAAGTATCTCGACAAGTATCTCAACAAGCATCTTAACAAGCAACTCCTCAAGCATCTTAACAAGCAACTCCTCAAGCATCTCGACAAGTATCTTGACAAGCATCTCAACAAGCATCTCCTCAAGCATCTCGACAAGAATCTCAACAAGCATCTCAACAAGCAACTCCTCAAGCATCTCGACAAGTATCTCAACAAGCATCTCAATAAGTAAATCCTCAAGCATCTTGACAATCATCTCAACAAGCATTTCAACAAGCAACTCCTCAAGCATCTCGACAAGCAACTCCTCAAGCATCTCAACAAGCAACTCGACAAGCAACTCTCTCCATTATCCCAAGATTGTGCAGGGAATTTTCATATACCTCTTCAGGGCATTTAAGTCTTGGAGGTAGCATCCCAAGGTTCTCTAGCCTTTCCTTGTTCGCATGGGGTATTTTATACCCATTGCCCCCTACATGGTTCAAGATTTCAATCATGCAAGCTTGTAGAGATAGGAAAACTCTGTTCAGCTTGTAAACCTCATACTTTTCAAATTCATCTAGCACACCCTTGATAAGATCCTGAAGCATTCTAGGGCTTAGCCAATCTGTCAAAGATTGCAACGAGTTGAAGAACCCAATGTCAAAGCCATTCAGATAAGGGCTATTGGTAGGTTGTTGAATTAGTCTGATATTGAGTCCAGTTCTTTGCACAGCTGCTACAAATTCTGGGTCGCTAGGCAAGATATGAGGCTTAGCGTTGTCTTGCTGCATATAGATGGTTTGCCCAGCATCATTCTCAGGCCAAGATGCTTGTACTGCTGGCAGTAGGTTCTCTATCATGAACTCTCTCATTACTTGCTTGTTGACTTTTATGGACTTTGTCTCCAATCTTCCTCTGGGCCTGTTGGCACTTCTCCTCTGAGCTGGAACTTCTTTCACAAATGGCCAAATTCCATTTTTTCCAGAGAAGGTCACATTTCCTTCATTATCCCTCCTCGGCATAGCAACAGCTATCAAGAACATAACCTTTCCAATACAACTGCCGTTTTGCAGAGTTCTCGTAGGCTCTTCCTCCCCATACAGCACATAATAGTTCCTTTTTTCTTGGTCATATAGAACCATTTCTCGCCAATATGAATAATGTTGTGCATGGTCTTGAATTTTGGCCTTTCAGTTTGTGTTGTTGTCTCATCGAGCATTGAAAAGCAATATTTAATTCTATCCATTTTGTTCTTTTCATTCAGAGCTGGCTTCAAATAGTTTATATGCCTCTTTATCAACTTCAGCATGAACTTCTGGTGGAGCATCGTAGGGCTGCACCCGAGTTGCCAAGCAAGTGACCTGATAGTAGACCTCCTGTTAAGTGGGATGGTAGGTATTTGATCTAGATTGATGTCCTTTGACTTTCTTCCACAATTCCCTTTTCTCTGACTTGAAAGATCCACCTCCAGACCTTGAGCAATTTGCTACATTGCTTTCTTCCAAACTCTTTGTACATTCCATACACCCACTCCAAAGAAACTGGCAATCTTTTTCCTGTCATCTCTTTCAAATTTCCCCTATGTACTCATGCATAGTGTGTGCATTGCAACATAAGAAACATACTTCTGCTTGTCATCGAGGCCATCCCTTTTTTTAACTGAATGCTCAACACCTGCATGAAGAAATACAACAAAGGAAAAATGATCAAAGGATCAAAGGAAAAATGGGCAAATGAACACACACAAATGATCAAATGATGATATGATCATATCATCAAATGATCACATCATCAAATGATCATTTGATGACAAATGATCATTTGATGATATGATATTGATGATATGATCATATCATCAAATGATCAAATGATCATATGGTCATATAATCAAATGATCAAATGATGATATGGTCCTATAATCAAATGATGATATGGTCATATCATCAAATTATATGACCATATGATCATTTGATCATTTGATGATATGATCATATCATCATTTGATTATATCATCATATCATCAAAATGATCAAATGATGATATTGTCATCGTATCATCAAATGATCATTTGATGATATGATCATACCATCAAATGATCAAATGATGATATGGTCATCATATCATCATTTGATTATCTGACCATATCATCATTTGATCATTTGATGATATGACGATATGATCAATATGATGATATAATCAAATGATCAAATGATGATATGATCATATCATCAAATGATCAAATGATGATATGATCATATCATCAAACTGTATTATATAACTTAACTGATTTTCTCTTCCATCGTTAACTAAAAATTTCTAAAATGCCACTGTAGTTGTACCTGCATGTTGTACTCTTGCATCTTGATCCATTTGTACTCCTGCATCTTCATCCATTTGTACTCTTGCATCATCATCATCCATTTCATCTTCTGCAGGTGGAGTGCGGTTGAGGTCTGGGACAACCATCTGTGACGCCCTCGATTCAATCGTACACTAATCATACACGCAAATGTGTACGATCAAGATCAAGGACTCACGGGAAGATATCAGAACACAACTCTAGACACAAATTAAAATAATACAAGCTTTATATTACAAGCCAGGGGCCTCGAGGGCTCGAATACACAAGAGTCAATGGAAGCAACAATATCTGAGTACAGACATGAGTTAGACAAGTTTGCCTTAAGAAGGCTAGCACAAAAGCAACAACAATCGAAAAGGCAAGGCCTCCTACCTGGGAGCCTCCTAACTACTCCTGGTCGTCGACAGTCTCCATGTAGTAGTAGGCATCAAGGGTGGCATCTGGCTCCTAGGCTCTGACATCTCGTTACATAAACCGGAAAGAAGAAGAAAGGGGGAAAAGGGGGAGCAAATCAACCGTGAGTACTCATCCAAAATACTCGCAAGCAAGGATCTACACTACATATGCATCGGTATCAATGAAAAGGGTTGTATCTGTGGACTGGACTGCAGAATGCCAGAAGAGAAGGGGAAAGCCTAGCCTATCAAAGACTAGCATCTTCTGGAAACCACCATCTTGCAGCAACAGGAGGGAGTAGAGTAGCATAGAGTAAATTAGTAATAGTGTTATCAACCTCGGTCAAAGATCCTTTCTCGACTCCCAGCAAGAAAGCAATCCCAGAGCCATACTATCCAGTTCTCATCACAAGTATCCAGTTCTAGTTGTATCGGTCGGGATACAACTCCAAGTGTCTGTTACCGTAGGATAGGCTATCGATATATGTTTTCTTCCCTGCAGGTGTGCACCAACTTACCCACCACGCTCACTTAACTCCGGCCGGACACACTTTCCTGGGTCATGCCCGGCCTTGGCCAAACAATACGCCGCAACCCGACCTAGGCTTAATAGAGAGGCCAACACGCCGGACTAAATATATGCCCCCAGGGGTCATGGGCCATCGCCCCGGGAACTCCTGCACGTTGCGTGGGCGGCCGGTGAGCAGACCTAGCTACCTCCTTCAAAAAGGCAGGTGCTTACGCAGTCCAACCCGGCGCGCGCCGCTCAGTCGCTGACGTCTATTAAGCTTCGACTGATGTATACGATGCAGAACGCCCATACTGTGCCCACGTGAAGGTTAGTGCTATCAGACCAGAGGTCCCTCGGATCAAATATCCAAATCGTAGTGGATTAGGAGCACGCGGTAACAAGCAGAGACTCACGAAAGATGTGACCCCGTTGCCCCATCTCGAGGACTTGCGGAAAGGGCTAAGAATGCCCGGCCACGCCTCGTAAGTATCTCGCAGGCACCTTCCAGGTCAACCCGACTCCACATCACTCGCGGGTACCCCTCAGGGTCGACCCGCCTTTCCAAGAAACGGTTATAAAGTCCAAGTATCCGTGTGTACAAACATCAAGGGGAAAACCCTAGGAATCACCCCCGTTGAATTCCACTCAATGTAACCATCAAGGTGAACGTAAGAGGAACCACCCCCGAGGTTCACACTTGAGGGGTTGCACGACAGAGTCACATCGGAAGTGGTTAAGGCGGAATCACCCCCGATGACCATGACTGAATAGCTACACTACATAGTTAACATCAGAAGTGTTGTAGAGGTCTCACCCTCGGCACTCGATAGTAACCCAGTAGTGTCGAGCAACTAAGGGGAAAGTGATGTGCGGTGCCGGGGCCTGGTCTTCGACCCCGTTGATCGGGTCTTCGATGATGAAGCAGGGGCTACAAGGACAAGGTGTGGGTCACTGATGGATCACTAACCAACCTATACTAAGTAGTTTAGGATAAGCAGGTAAGGTACAATGAGTAGGTTACAAAAGCAGGCTATGCATTAGAATAGGAGCAAACAATAACAGTAGCAGAATCTAGTGCAAGCATGAGAGAATGGAATGGGCGATATCGGGATGATCAAAGGGGGGGCTTGCCTGGTTGCTCTGGCAAGGAGGGGTCGTCGTTGACGTAGTCGATCACAGGGGCGGCATCGGTATCAGGGTCTACCGGAGAGAAGAGGGGGAAGAAATAGTAAATATAAAGCAAACATAGCATCACAAAGCATAACGTGGCAATATGATGTGCCAGGTATGACCTAACGTAAGGCTATATGATATAGGTGAAGGGGGAATTCAACCAGGAATGTTTTCCAGGTTCCAGACCTGTATCACACAGATGACCGGAGGGGGAATGTTCCATGTTCAGATAGTTAGAGGCATCCGACTGGTAAAGGGACCGCGTATTCGGATTCGTCTCGTCGTTCTGAGCAACTTTCATGTATAAAACATTTTCATCTGAGTTACGGATATTTTTCTATGAATTTTCAAAGAATTAAACCGTTTTTCTAGAATTAATTATTAAATCAAAAATGTAGTTATTTCAATAGTATGACATCATCATGAGGTCATCAGCCAACGTCACAGTTGACTGGTCAACACAAGGCAGTGGGACCCACTGTCATTGACTTGGTTAACTAATCTTTTTTAACTTAATCTAATCTATAACATTAGACTAATTAGGCAAGGTTAATTAAGTTAATTAATTACCTACTTAATTAATTAACTATTTTTATTATTAAAAGCCTTTTTTGTTAGCTTTTCTTAAAACAGAAAAGGGGGTGTGGGGCCCGTTGTCATAGGCCCAGGCCAGTAGCGGGCACTGGGCGCTAGTGGGCAGCGGGCGCTGGGCGCCGGCCCGACTTGGCGATGGCCTGTGCCAGCCAGACCGCAAGAAGGGCACGAGCGGCGTTCGGTGACGGCCCGGACGGCGCTGAGGTGAAGTGGAGCACGAGCGCGAGAGGCCAGGTGGGCCGCGTGGTGTGCGATGTGAGCCGAGGCCGCTGCGATGGAGGGAGCAGTGGGGGCCGGAGCCGGCGAGCAGCGCCGGACCGAGGAGGAAGCTTGGCAGCGGTGGGGCAGAGGCGGCCGGACGCGCGTGGGATGGGGGTGTAGGCATCTGCAGCAGCGGTGCCGCAAGCACGGCAGGAAAGCGGCAGCGACGGCAATGGAGGCGAGTGTCGGTGTCAAAACCGGCGGATCTCGGGTAGGGGGGTCCCGATCTGTGCGTCTTAGGCTGATGGTAACAGGAAGCAAGGGACACAATGTTTACCCAGGTTTGGGCCCTCTCGATGGAGGTAAAACCCTACTTCCTGCTTGATTAATATTGAAGATATGGGTAGTACAAGAGTAGATCTACCACGAGATCGTAGAGGCTAAACCCTAGAAGCTAGCCTATGATGTTATGATTATAATTGTGAACGGCCCTCTAATGACCAACCTCTCCGGCTTATATAGACACCGGAGAGGGCTAGGGTTTACATGGAGTCTGTTATAAGGTAGGAAATACAATATCCGGATCGCCAAGCTTGCCTTCCACGCTAAGGAGAGCCCCATCCGGACACGGGTCGAAGTCTTGAGTCTTGTATCTTCACACTTCGATAATCCGGACGATGTATACAGTCCGGCTGTCCGGATACCCCCTAATCCAGGACTCCCTCAGTAGCCCCTGAACCAGGCTTCAATGACGATGAGTCCGGCGCACAGTCTTGTCTTCGGCATTGCAGGGCGGGTTCCTTCTCCGAGTACTCCAAAGTAATTATCGAACACTTGAATCGTGTCCGGATGCACAAAATGATCTTCACATGCCACCATAAAGAGAATGATATTTCACAAATGCAATCTGCTGACAACTTTTTAGACAACGCGACGTGTCATTATGGTCGGGTCATTATTCGAACCGTTTTCCCACAACCAGCCACAGCGCATATTGCGAGGCGGTTTCCTTGACACGTCTTGTCAAAGCAGATATCGTGTCCCCTTATTACGGGATCTTCATCAATGCGGGTATGGGTAATCCAACCGCGCCGCTAATCATGGAGAGCGGGGAACGAGTGGGTTCCACTAGGGAAGTGGGGAGGCGCAAAAAGCTTTTGCCGTCTCTATAAAGAGACAAGGTCTCTTCCTCCTTACCCACGCCTTCTCCTTTCGTTAACCCATTCCCCTCTGTCCGAGCCCTAACGCCCAGGCATTCTCCTTTTCCATCAAAGAGAGATTTTCCAAAGATGTCCAGATCTGGAGCAGGAGGAAAATGGATGGCCTCTACCGTCCAGGAGAAGGATATCAAGAAACTCCGGGAAGACGGGTATCTGGCCAAGAAGATCGGCCACCGTCTCCCACCGGCGGGACAGGTCGTCCCTACTCCGGAGCCCCACGAGAGAGTCGTGTTCCTTCCCCACTTCGTCCGCGGGTTCGGGTTTCCCCTCCACCCATTCGTCCGTGGAGTCATGTATTACTATGGGATTGATTTTCATGATCTTTCCCCCAACTCTTTTCTCGATATCTCGACGTTCATCGTCATGTGCGAGGCCTTTCTCCGGATTTCGCCTCACTTCGGCCTGTGGCTGAAGATTTTCAATGTGAAGCCCAAGGTGGTCAGTGGCGAACACGCCGAGTGCGGCGGCGCCATGGTGAGCAAGATGCCCAAGGCCGTTTGGCCGAAAGGCGCCTTCAACGACTCCGTCAAGGAGTGGCAGCAGCAATTGTTTTATATCACCGAACCACGCAGCAAAAAGTGGGCTGCAGTTCCTGAATTCAGATCCGGAGCTCCATCATGCTCACGCCCCGCCCAAGAAGGGCCCGAACTGGTCCTTGTCCGATGAGCTGTCACTACCTGCATATCGCCGCTCGTGAGTGTGGTTGACAGGACGTCAAACTCGTCGACGTAGTCCAGGTGATGCTAGTTCGCCTGGTTCTCCCTTGTCAGCGCCGAGCCTGCACTCTGTGGGAGTTCGACCCAACCGAGCACCAAACCCTTCAGGAGCTCTATGATTCCTCCCGCAAGGATATCTGGAAGGTGCTCTTCAAGTCCGGCAAATTGTGGCCGAGCTCCGCCGAGGACCGTGGGTATCAATTATCCCATTCTGCAAGCTCGGTAAGTTACAGCCACGCTCTGTCCATTCATGCTTCAGTTGGCATGTCATGAGGGAGATATCTTAATCGTGTTTCATCGTGACCTCGTGGATGGATAAAGAAGGTGGAGCGAATACATTGTCCGCCTCACGCCGGAGGAACCGGGCGGACCTCTTCCGGCGAAGATGTTGGTCCTCGCCTTACGAGGCGCCAAAGAAGGAGGCCTCCAAGAAGGTCAAGAAGACCCGGAGTGGCCTCCGTCACCGCGAGGCTTCGGATGCAAAATCCGAAGACTCAAGCGACGCTCCTTCTTCGGAACACGAACAGGAAGAAGTAGAGGAGGACGAGCCTCACTTTGAAGGTGGGAAGAAGTGTGCAGCTTCCTCGTCCCTGGAGGACGAATCGCCCAAGAGGGGGAAAGGTTCCCTCCCAGAGGCATCCACCACGGCTGCCGATAGCAGCCCGGAGTGGGATCCCAGGGCCCAGCCCCTAGAGAAGTCATAAGTATACGAAATCCAAACACGCATATGCGTCCGGGATCGTTTTTGGGTATAGTAGTTTTAACTGTTGCCATATTTTGCACAGTCCGGCAAGGTCTCGCGCCGGACAGTCCTCATCGGAGGATTCGCTGAGATCGGACGCCATGGCGAGCGAGACGCCTCCAGAGGCCCCTTCCCCAAGGTCCCGGCGCGACACTGAGGTGTCGTCTCAACGAGGCCCGGACCAGGGGGCATATCACTGGAGCTGGACACACGGGAGCGATGGCCCCTGAGTGTGCTGACAGCGGGGCGATCTTGGGTTCGGCCCACAGCCGGACAAGGTCCAGGAGACCTCAAAGGCTCTCGGATCGGGCAAGCAGCCACCTTCGACAGTGGGAGGCTTGCCTACTCCGCCGGCAACCTCTGTTCAAGCAGAGTTGCCGGGCGGTCTATCGACAGCGTTAAAGAACGCATCTATCATCGATGAACATCGGACCCTTATGGGTGCGGTGGTTGAAAAGATTCAGTCCGCCGAGAGCGGGCTGAACGAGTCCTGCCTTGGCCTTATAAAGGCCTTTGAGGTATGTTTCCTAAGAAACCTTTGAGGAATCATCATAATATGAGTAGTAGCCCCTGATACACTGTCCGACGAAAGAGAGAGAGCCGGGCAGGGGATCAAATCCTCTTTATAAGTGGGAACTTTTGTTAATGACGTGTACCTCTTTGTTTGAAAACAGGCGTCTGTGGAGAAGACGGCCGCTCATAATGCGGAAGTGTCCGAACTGAAGCGGAGCCTGGAACGGGCCGAGGAAGAACTTGGCCGCGTAAGGAAGCAATTAGAGGATAAGCAAGGTATGTTGAAACAATGTCTTGCATTAGGCACGAATAAGTAATTGTGCTTATTGAAAAGTATTTGTGTTGTATGCCCTAGGAGCAAGTGCCGAATATGAGGCACTGAAGAAGGTTGTGGCTGATGCCAACGAGAAGGTTGCCGCTGAACAGGCACTTCGTGAAAAACACGAGGCGTGGTTATCACAAATGAGCGGGAGCTCCAGGAGGCTGTGAAGAAAAGCGAGGGCTTGGAGCAAAGGTGTCTAACAGTGGAAAGAATCCGAACTTCGCCCAAGCTCTCCAAGCCATGGAAGATGCTCGGAAGAAGCCCGAGATGTCAGACGGGACATTCAGGAGGCCCGGAAAGTTGCGGCTGGTAAGGCCTTCTGTATTCTTAGCCATTTGTACATGATAATGGGAAGAATTCTAAGCGGCAAGATGAATTCTTATTTGTCCAGGGGCTTTTGCGGATCTTCCTTGCAGCATATCAGATGCCGCCCAATTCTACCGAACCGAGGAAAAGAAGTCTGCGGAGAGGGATTTCTGGTCGCAGTATTTGGCACCGAACTATCCGGTGCCCTTTATCGATCACCTGAAGTAGCTGGTCGAATCGCACCAGCGGTCGAATCTAGCCATGAAGGACTTGGTTGTTCTGGCTGGTCGGCGGAGCCAATTCCGAGCGATTACTTGGGCTCGTGAAGCGGATTGTGGTGCTGTCCTCGGCTTGACGCCGCTTAAGCGATCGGTCTGCATAGAGGGTGCGCGTATGACGCTTGCCCGCAAGCGAAAGTGCATTGGGGAAGCTTTTACGCGGAGAAGCTGATGACCGAGGGGCCGCCAGAGGGTAAGGAGCACCGCAAGCCCGAATCGTACTATGAAGGTGTATCAAGGGAGCGCTTTTGCGGCGGATAAGTGTGCCAAAGACATTATATTTCCTGAGGGCATTCGTGCCGCTTTTTGTAATATGGGATAATGGCATTTTTATTATATATTGCCTGTTTTGTTTGAACATATGTTCTTCCTGTGCGGCTGTTTATTATATGTAAATCCTGAGAGTTGGCCAGTCGTCGGCTTCTTCCCCCACGTAAAAAGAAGACGGATGAGTTCGAGATATATCTCAACGCTCTTTATCCCATAGTTGGGTCATTTTAAGGAGGCGTTTCTCACCACGAACCAGGCAATCGAACTATAAGGCTTTATTACTCTCACTTAGCCATAGGAATTCGAGTATGATCGGCGCAGCCCCTAGTGTTCGGAAGGCCGAACTAGGGTCTCTATTGGCGCCTGATCAGAAGACAGATCCGTCGCCCTCTGCATTTATAATGGCGTTGTGCGGAATAAATCTTTAAGGATTTTACAACCACTCGAACAGCTGACCAGCTCTCGCTGTATCATGACAGTCGGTGTTCGGCTTTCTTTACTGAGGTGCTCGTCCGGCATATCCGGGACACAATCGCAGTAGTTCTCCTTGCCCTACCTTAGCCGATATAACGGAACGTAAGGTACCAAAACAAGGGAGCCGGGCAAACCCAACCAATGACCCAAGAAATGATTCGGAGCTTATGCATATAGTGCTATAAGTTTGGGGTGCCGAGTGACCGAGAAGGTGGTCGGACTTTATTCCCGTATTATGAAGCCCCTGGCATAATCGGGCGTAACACGAGGTGTCGATGAAAAGCGACGGCTGGTAAGTGTTATTTAAGTCTACGCATTGTAGTAAGATGATATGTCTATGCATATGAGAACGATGTATGATTATGAAAAGAGGTATTTTTTGGCGGAACCTGTGATGGCCGGACTGGAGGGGGTTGTTACTGGATCAAGAGTGAATCCGAACTGCCTTCTAACTGCATGTTCCTGCCATTGTGTGTCCGGGCTGGTTCCACGCCGCCAATCTTGTTCCGTGTCAAAGTTAGTTTGTGAAGGCAAATGCTTCGAGGCAGCTGAACGTCCTCTTTTAGTTGGTCTAAGGGTTCCTGATCGGGCCCTGGTAAACCCAGCCGTTATACCGTGAAATAGCGCGGACTCCTCAGTTGGTGTCCGGATAGTTGGCTGTCATATCAAAATTTTGATAGGCATGCGCGACTTGCCACTCCGGCAGCTGTATGATTTCTGCTCTGAGGGCGGGGTTCGGCCTTGCCCATAGGTGTGATTGCATCACACGGTGTTGGCCTGAGTGATTTACCACGTGGAATCTAGTCAACGTGGTTCATCCCGTTAGCATACGGTAAATTACCGCATGGTGGGAAGGTGCCGAAGATTTATTCTTTGGCGTAGCATTTTTTGGTGATCCGAAGACAACCGTTAGAGTGGTGGGCCAGTAAAACTTGTCCTTTGCCCCTAGCATCTTTTAGAAGATGTTGTTTGTCGTTTCACACCTACGGGGGCTTTATGTGTTATGGAGCCCCCGGTTTGCTATGTCTAGAGGTACTGCAATTGAATTGATGTGGTTAATGCAGTCGGGGGCGATCGACCGTACTTTTATGCTATGGAGGGGTCTCTTGACCAGACGCCTCCCTTCATTGTTTCGGGCACACGACCAGCCGCTTTGTTTTGAGGATCCGGCATTCTCTATTGGTATGCTTTGCCGTCCTTCTAGGAGTACCATGAATTTCACATGGTTGATCGAGTGTGTGGCTCGGGTCGGATAGGTCTGAGATGTTTTTTGTCCGCTGACCAAACTGGGAGTTGCTGGAATTAGCACCAGCTTTCCTGACTTGACGCTTATGACCATTGCGCCGAGGCTTGAGGATGCTTCTTCGTGTGTCCTTCGTATTGTTTTGGACCGTAGTGATGTGTTGACGTCGGGGCATGTGCCTTGGGTTCTCCTGCTTAGGTTGGGGTGGCCGGTTGTTCCCTGTGCGCCCTTTTGACGGGGTGGGGGGGTCGGTTCCAGATCTTTCGTGGCTGTGACCTTGGTCCATCTGTCCACCAGCAAATCTTGGTCAGCTTTAAGCTGTTGTTGCTTCCTTTGCAGGCTCCTTGCTGTGGCCATGAGCCGTCGCTTCAAAGCGAGCTTGTTCCACTGGATCTCTAGGCATGCCGAATTCATCATTGCCGAGGCTTGCCTCGTCCTCGGAGGGGGGCGTATAGTTGTCCCTCTCCAAGTATCCCACAGTGGCCAGTCCGGCCTTCTTAGAGGCAGGCCGACTAGGGTTATATTCATCTTCGGCGCCATCCGGATTGTTTTCTTCTTCTGGGCCGGTATTGCTGTGGCGGGGCTTGGAGCGGCGCCGACGACGCCCATGCTTTGCTTTTCTCCCTGAGGGATTATCCTCCGTTGCCTCATCGCCATTGGTTTCCTTCGGAGTGTCTGCCATATATATATCATAGGAAGAGGTGGTTGTCCACCGCCCAGTGAGCGGTGGTTCATGTTCTTCTCCTGCATCGTCGTCCATACCGTCGATGTCTTCGGAGTCGAAGTCCAAGACTTGGTTAAATCATCGATCGTGGCAATGAAGTGGGTGGTGGGTGGGCAACGAATTCCTTCATCGCCGCCTCCCACTCGAAGTCGGACATAGTTCGCCAAGAGCCCTCGACAAAGAGAGAGACTTTAATGAGTCGGCATGTCGCCAAAGGGCGAAAGTCTTTGGAAGATATCCGCAGCGGTGAACTCCATTACCGGAGCCCAACCTGGCTCGACTGGCTCGGGAGTGCGCAGACTGGAACCAACGTCCGGACACGAATCCGGGGGTCCGGAGTCACAGGTCACCGCAGAGGCAAGACCCGTGTTCGGCTCCACCGCCGATTAGTGTGCGACACAGGCGGGGTCCATCCTCCGCCCTTAGGGCAAGACAAACGCCTCCGGATTTAGGTCCGGCTACCGCGGGTGATACCTCGAGCTTTGTCCGGCAAGCAGGTCTAAGTCGTGCTCGTCAGAATCGCCCGGCTTCTCCGGCATAGGCCCGAATCCGTCGAAGATCAAGTCTCCGCGAATGTCCGCCGTGTAGTTCAGGTTTCCGAACCTGATCTGGTGGCCAGGGGCATAGCTGTTGATCTGCTCCAGATGACCAAGCGAGTTGGCCCACAGGGCAAAGCCGCCGAACATGAAGATCTGTCCGAGGAGAAAGGTCTCACCCGGGATTGTGTTGTTGACGATGACTGGAGGAGCCATCGAGCCCTCAGAAGCGACGCATACGAGGAACTCTCAATGAAAGCACCAATGTCGGTGTCAAAACCGCGGATCTCGGGTAGGGGGTCCCGATCTGCATCTTAGGCTGATGGTAACAGGAAGCAAGGGACACAATGTTTACCTGTGTTCGGGCCCTCTCGATGGAGGTAAAACCCTACTTCCTGCTTGATTAATATTGAAGATATGGGTAGTACAAGAGTAAATCTACCACGAGATCGTAGAGGCTAAACCCTAGAAGCTAGCCTATGATGGTATGATTGTAATTGTGGTCAGCCTTCTAATGACCAACCTCTCCGGTTTATATAGACATCGGAGAGGGATAGGGTTTACATGGAGTCGGTTACAAGGAAGGAAATACAATATCCGGATCGCCAAGCTTGCCTTCCACGCTAAGGAGAGTCCCATCCGGACACGGGTCGAAGTCTTGAGTCTTGTATCTTCACAGTTCGATAATTCGGACGATGTATACAGTCCGGCTGTCCGGATACCCCCTAATCCAGGACTCCCTCAGTGAGGGCGAGAAGCGGGTAAGGCAACACGCAAGCGGACGTGGGGCGCGGTCGGCGGTGCGGTCGTGGTGCGATGGAGCGGAGGCAGCGGTAGCGGGCACAAGCGTGGGCGGCAGCAACAGGAGGCGGCGACGGCAGCGCATCACGGGGCTGCGGCCACGCACGGCGACAGGGGCTCGGGGCTCGTTCGGGCACAACCAGGGAGGACGCAGTGAGAACAAGCTCACCGTGAGTGTGGGCACGGTGCCGGTGGTGACTAACGGCGGAAGACAGAGGACGGGAGGACGAGTGCTCACCGCGGGAGCACACGGAGGCTCAGCGACAGCTTAGGAGCAGCAGGGGTCTACGGCGTTCGTCGGAGACGCGCCGGCGATCCGAGGAAGAAGACGGCCTCAATCTGAGGCTGCGAGGACGCGGAGCTCGGGCTCGAGGTCGGGGAGGCTGCAGCGGGGTCCGTCGGAGCTTCTCGACATGATAGCAGAGCGAGGTGGTGGTTGTGGCCGCGCCTATGGCGCAGCCATGGCGACGGTGGCGCTCGGTGAGGGGGGAGAAAAGGGGATCTGGAGGGGAGTGGGAGAGGCGGAGAGGGGAGTCGAGAGCGAGGGGGCAAGTGGGGGAGAGGACCGAGGCGCCGCAGGGGGCGGCATCCTTATCGCCTCCGCGGTGACGCCGACGAGCTGGTCCGGCGGGGACTGCTCGATCGCGGGCGCCCGGTCGCGTGAGCAGTGGCGAAGAAAGGCGACCGAGGGAGTGCGAGGTTGGGCCGGCCTTGCTGGCCCAAGGCTCAGTTGGGCCGGGGGTGGTCTAGGCCCAGGGGACTCCCCCTTTTCTTTACCTTTTCGTTTTCTTTAATTACCAGAGAAGGAAAAATGATTTGTCTGGGGACCCTAATGATTTGGGAAAAATGTGGAACTGGATCATAAAAGTCCAGTGCATTTTTAGGCACAGCCACAATTATTTTTGGGAGAGGTTTAGATTCATTTGGAATTTTCATAAATGAATTTGCATTTTAAATTGTTGGAATGGCACTGTTATAAATGCTAGTGTCTATTTTAGCATAAGAGTGATGTTGATTTTCTTTACATCGAATTGTATTGCAATATTTGCTAACTGGTAAACATTTTTCCAGCAACTTTTGTGCAACTTGAAATTTCACTTATGATTTGAATTTGAATTCAGATCGGAGTTAAAAGA
This sequence comes from Aegilops bicornis, assembly GCA_021605145.1. Lineage (NCBI taxonomy): Eukaryota > Viridiplantae > Streptophyta > Magnoliopsida > Poales > Poaceae > Aegilops > Aegilops bicornis. The sequence goes on from CM038675.1 coordinate 261,127,699, forward strand.
GATATTGAACAAAGGTGATTAAGCATTCTTTAGCCAAATGATTAGGCCTAATCACAGAGGGTTACTGTAGCATGACACTGGGGGTGTTACAAATCTCCTCCACTACAAGAAATCTCGTCCAGAGATTTAAGTGCGGAAGTAAAGAGTAACTTCGGGATAACTGACCCTTATAGGGTTAATTATCTGGTGAACAAATCAGAGAATGTGGCAGAAGTATCTCTCGAGTTGAAACTTAAGAAAACATCGAGAGCAAAATATGAAGATACAATAGGGAGTTTCAAGCGAATGGACAAACGATCGATACCCGAACAGAGTGTGAGAAGGGGAGTTCCGAGCATCGGGAATAGACCATCTCTCGGACGGTGGCTCGTGACAACACACAAAGCCAAGAGCAAATGATACTTCAGAATAAAGGATATACAGGAGAGTCAGGTTCCGATCCAGCGGAACTGTGGGTTATGAGCCCACCGTGTGGGTTAAAAGTAGAAAGGGGGCCGATAGAAAGGCATGTCAGATGATATACTAGCACTTATGTTGTCAACAACATTGGTACCAAGGGCGAGGGACGGAGAGAACTATTTTCCTACTCATTGAACGAGGCGGACCAATAGGCAAAGTTCTCATCCATCGGTGGCTACCGAAATGTCATCAACTATAGTAACATGGTCTTACTGACATGGTTCTACACCAAGGTATTTACATAAGCAGGAAAAAAATTGCTGCTTAGATCATATAGATCACAAGAAAGGTTAAGCAAAACAATGGGAAGGAAAAGGCGATTACTAGAATAAACAGAACAATGGAAAGGAAAATGTGTTTAAACACATATTTCAAGGGTATATCCTTCCCAAGGACAAGCAGATCATGATATCCATGACATGATATAATGTAGAAAACTCTTTAGGTAAGGGGAGAGAAATTTCATGATATTACCCATACAACGGTGTTTGGATAATAGAGCAAGAAACATTTGGCAATGCACTTCCAATGTTCTTGTTGTTGTTCGGCGTACCACAGTCATGCTTCGAGGTAACATTAACATGGTGTTTCAAGCAAGATTGAATCTGAAGGTCACAAGAAGTACAAAGGAACAATTCCAAGAATGTTAAGGAATGTAAGATATAGCCAAAACATGACCAAGGCTGTGTCGGCAGGAAGTCAAGGATGTCGTCGATGATATCACAAATAATCGAAGAGCAAGGATGGTATTTCTCAACATGAATTCGATTAACATCTTTGATGAAATCAAAGTGTAGACGATGATCACGATAAATTCTATCGGGAGATATCATGAAGATGTAATCGATCGGCGATGACATCAAGTCAAAGGAATGATGAAGCGAAAGGTTATTGGAACCACGAGTACGACACAAACAAGAAATCAAGCTTGTTGTTCAAGGAGAAATGATATGACGAGGAAGACCAACGTAGGCTTAGCTCATCATCGAAAATTGTGCTCCGGGAAGAAGGACCAGGTAGCACAGTTAAAATTTAGCACGATAATGATATAGCCTATCAAGCTAGGAATGACTTGAAGGATTATTAAACTCGTAAGCAATGAAAATTACTTAGAGTAATTGAATCGGAGAGCGGAATCGATTCACTTATCGGTGCTATCAAGTGACTAATAACTCAGAACCCGAGGGAAATCTGAAATCGATGAGAAGCAATACTAGATGAAGACTCATAAGAAGCAACACAGTTCTTTGATATTCTCGAGATACCGGAGGGTAATACTCGAAGGAAGGTTGAAATAGAGATTACAAGGATGTATGGATCTGCAGGAGACAAGTTCTTTAACTTGTCCGAGAAATGGAATTAAAGGGGAACAATCATGGTCAGAACCACAGTTGCCAAGGACAAACATAGATACCATATGAACTTATTATAAGGGGATTATTATATCACAAGAAGCTTCCATGGTAAGTTCTACATCGGGTCCATGGGCATGAACACAAGGGTTCAAGGTCGACTCCCACTTCTTCAATGCATAACCTTTCATTCACTCCTCGTTTTTTGAAGAAATTGGAGTGCAGAGGATTTATCTGGCGAAGTACCAGAAGTGTAAGACTCGTGAGAACTCTCGGGTTCACACGGATTATGGAAGGCATAAGTTCAACCCATCGAGGCATTTTTACGAATCTATACAACCATCAACCAAGCAAAAGATACGAGTTCAAAAGCAGAGTATCAGAGTCAAAGCAGATGATACAATTTACTGAAGGTATTATATATCAGGGAAAAACTCACAAGATTTTGGATGAGAAGGACACTTTCGGATAATAATCTACCAAAGGATCTGGCGGTCCACAAGGATCTGTTGTGAGTAACGATACTCAACGAGAAGAAGAAAGAATGCAAAGGCATCAAAGTATAGAAACTATAGGATAATTTCAAAGCTTCGATAGGAAGGAATTACGATATCCAGATTGGTGTATTAGAATCAGATGCTATGATTAGGTACGAGTATGTTGGATAGGATTAGATGGGCAATCAATCAAGGTTTGATTTGCCGAGAACCAACTCATGTCCGGAATGACGTCTGAGCTGGAAGAACAATTTCCAGGGAACAACTGATGATTGCGTGCATTCACACACATGTTGAATCGACAGGGTAAGGACGACAATCGCAAAGGGTTTTAATGAATATTGCTAGACATATGAATTAACCATAATACAAGCAGGCAAGGTGAATCAAAAGTAAAAGGCTGCGGAGGATTTTCGGGAGATCAGATAGTATTTCAAAGTATTTTGGAAAGCACGTGAACAACTGAGGAGGAATGGACCCCGGTTAAGTGAATTATCCACAGTGCAAAAAGAAGCTGCAAAGCAGAAGGCACAAAGGATTCTCGGAACAACGGAGAGTGCTAGGGGTAAATTGTAACAACAAGAGCAACTGGGGATGAAGGTACAAACAGCGAGGATGTTATCAAGGTGGTCAGGAACTGCAAAGCGGTGGGCACAGGGTCGCGGAAAACAGCGAGGAGTATCCGCAGAATCTTCCGGCGAAACACGCGATCATCGGTAATGTTGGGCCTCTCTGGGAGGAAGTGGGTACGAGAACCTAGTGTTAGAGTTAGCAAAATCATTTAACCCGAATAGAAGAGAGATCAGAGTCCCAGAGTAAAGACGAGGAATAAAAGTTCCTAATACCACCCAATGGCGACGTGGGCCCGTAAGCCACACAACCATGTTAGTATAAGTTTTTAGTGACTAGACTCAACTTCGGCCAAGGAGTTGGAAAGGGGGCTACCTACAGGCAGTCGGCTCCGATACCAACTTGTGACGCCCTCGATTCAATCGTACACTAATCATACACGCAAATGTGTACGATCAAGATCAAGGACTCACGGGAATATATCAGAACACAACTCTAGACACAAATTAAAATAATACAAGCTTTATATTACAAGCCAGGGGCCTCGAGGGCTTGAATACATAAGCTCAAATACACAATAGTCAACGGAAGCAACAATATCTGAGTACAGACATGAGTTAAACAAGTTTGCCTTAAGAAGGCTAGCACAAAAGCAACAACGACCGAAAAGGCAAGGCCTCCTGCCTGGGAGCCTCCTAACTACTCCTGGTCGTCGGCGGTCTCCATGTAGTAGTAGGCATCAAGGGTGGCATCTGGCTCCTGGGCTCCGACATCTAGTTGCATCAACCAGAAAGAAGAAGAAAGGGGGAAAAGGGGGAGCAAAGCAACCGTGAGTACTCATCCAAAATACTCGCAAACAATGATCTACACTACATATGCATCGGTATCAATGAAAAGGGTGGTATCTGTGGACTGGACTGCAGAATGCTAGAAGAGAAGGGGATAGCCTAGCCTATCGAAGACTAACATCTTCTGGAAACCACCATCTTGCAGCAACAGGAGGGAGTAGAGTAGCATAAAGTAAGTTAGTAGTAGTGTTATCAACCTCGGCCAGAGATCCTTTCTCGACTCCCTGCAAGAAAGCTATCCCAGAGCCATACTATCCAGTTCTCATGACAATCCATTTCTCATCACAAGTATCCAGTTCTAGTTGTATCGATCGGGATACAACTCCAAGTGTCCGTTACCATAGGACAGGCTATCGATAGATGTTTTCTTCCCTGCATGGGTGCACCAACTTACCCACCATGCTCGTTTAAATCCGGCCGAACACACTTTCCTGGGTCATGCCCGGCCTCGGCCAAACAATACGCCGCAACCCGACCTAGGCTTAATAGAGAGGCCAGCACGCCGGACTAAACCTATGACCCCAGGGGTCATGGGCCATCGCCCCGGGAACTCCTGCATGTTGCGTGGGCGGCCGTTGAGCAGACCTAGCTACCTCCTTCAAAAAGGTGGGTATTTACGCAGTCCAACCCGGCGCGCGTCGCTCAGTCGCTGACGTCTATTAAGCTTTGGCTGATGTATACAACGCAGAACGCCCATACTATGCCCACGTGATGGTTAGTGCTATCAGGCCAGAGGCCCCTCGGATCAAATATCCAAATCGTAGTGGATTAGGAGCACACGGTAACAAGAAGAGACTCACGAAAGATGTGACCCCGTTGCCCCGTCTTGAGGACTTGCGGCAAGGGCTAAGAATGCCCGGCCACGCCTCGTAAGTATCTTGTAGGCACCTTCCAGGTCAACCTGACTCCACATCACTCATGGGTACCCCTCAGGGTCGACCCGCCTTTCCAAGAAACAGTTGTGAAGTCCAAGTATCCATGTGTCCAAATATCAAAGGGAAAACCCAAGGAATCACCCCCGGTGAATTCCACTCGATGTAATCATCAAGGTGAATGTAAGAGGAACCTCCCCCGAGGTTCACACTTGAGGGGTTGCATGACAGAGTCGCATCAGAAGTGGTTAAGGTGGAATCACCCCCGATGACCACGACCGAATAGCTACACTATAGAGTTAACATCATAAGTGTTATAGATGTCTCACCCTCGGCACTCGATAGTAACCCAGTAGTGTCGAGCAACTAAGGGGAAAGTGATGTGCGGTGCCGGGGCCTGGTCTTCGATCCCGTTGATCGGATCTTCGATGATGAAGCAGGGGCAACAAGGAAAAGGTGGGGGTCACTAATGGATCACTAACCAACCTATACTAAGTAGTTTAGGATAAGCAGGTAAGGTACAATGAGCAGGTTACAAAAGCAGGCTATGCATCAGAATAACAGTAGTAAAATCTAATGCAAGCATGAGAGAATGGAATGGGCGATATCGGGATGATCAAAGGGGGCTTGCACAGTTGCTCACGGCAAGGAGGGGTCGTCGTTAGCGTAGTCGATCACGAAGTGACATCGGTCTCGGGGTCTACCGGAGAGAAGAGGGGGAAGAAATAGTAAATATAAAGCAAACATAGCATCACAAAGCATAACGTGGCAATATGTTGTGCCGGGTATGACCTAACGTAAGGGTACACGATATAGGTGAAGGGGGAATTCAACCGGGAATGTTTTCCCGGTTCCGGACTTGTGTGAGACAGATGACCGGTGGGGGAATGTTCCATGTTCAGATAGTTAGAGGCATCTGACTGGTAAATGGACTGCGTATTCGGAATCGTCTCGTCGTTCTGAGCAACTTTCATGTATAAAACATTTTCATCCGAGTTACGGATATTTTTCTATGAATTTTCAAAGAATTAAACAGTTTTTCTAGAATTAATTATTAAATCAAAATTGGAGTTATTACAACAGTATGATGTCATCATGAGGTCATCAGTTAACATCGCAGATGACTGGTCAATACAAGGCTGTGGGACCCACTGTCATTGACTTGGTTAACTAATCTGGTTTAACTTGATCTAATCTATAACATTAGACTAATTAGGCAAGGTTAATTAAGTTAATTAATTACCTACCTTTTTAATTAACTATTTTTATTTTTAAAAGCCATTTTGTTAGCTTTTTAAAAACAAAAAAGGGGGCGTGGGGCCCGTTGTCATAGGCCCAAGCCACATGCGGGCACTGGGCGCTAGCGGGCAGCGGGCGCCGGCCCGACTTGGCGCTGCCTGTGCCAGCCAGCCAGATCACAATGGGCACGGCAAGGCCGGGCGATGGCGGCCAGACGGCGTGGGGTGAATGGAGCATGAGCGTGAGAGGCTGTGCGGGCCACATGGTGTCCGAGGTGAGCCGGGGCCGCTGCGGTGGAGGGAGCAGTGGGGGCGGAGCCGTCGAGTGGCGCAGGAGAGAGGAGGCAGCTTGGCAGCGGCGGGGCAGAGGTGGCCGGACGCGCGTGGGAGGGGGTGTAGGCGTCTGCAGCAGCGGTGCCGCAAGCATGGCAGGGAAGCGGCAGCGACGGCAATGAAGGCGAGGGCGAGAAGCGGGCAGGGCCACACGCAAGCGGACGTGGGGCGCGGTCGGCGGGTGCGGCCGTGGTGCGATGGAGCGGAGGCAGAGGTAGCGGGCACAGGCGTGGGCGGCAACAGAGGCGGCGACAGCGGCTGTCGCGGGGCTACGACACGCTGCGGCGAGGCTCGGGCTCGTTCGGGCACAACGAGGGAGGACGCGGTGAGAACAAGCTCACCGCGAGCGTGGGCACGGTGCCGGTGGTGACTAACGGCGGAAGACAGAGGAGGGGAGGACGAGTGCTCACCGTGGGAGCACACGGAGGCTCAGCGACAACTTAGGAGCAGCAGGGGTCTACGGCGTTCGTCGGAGACGCGCCGGCGATCCGAGGAAGAAGACGGCCTCAATCCGAGGCTGCGATGACGCAGAGCTCAGGCTCGAGGTCGGGGAGGCTGCAGCGAGGTCCGTCGGAGCTTCTCAACATGATAGCAGAGCGAGGTGGTGGTTGTGGCCGCGGCTATTGCGCAGCCATGGCGACGGCGGCGCTCGATGAGGGGGAAGAAAAGGGGATCTGGAGGGGAGTGGGAGAGGCGGAGAGGGGAGTGGAGAGCGAGGGGGAAGTGGGGAAGTGGACCGAGGTGTGACGCCCGGATAATTAGGCTACAGTAACCCTCTGCTAGTGATGCCACGTCACCTCGATTATAGTTGCTAATCTCGAGTTAGTTCGAAACCGATTCAAATTCAAATTCAAAATTTGGAAAATAATAAAAGTTTTCAAACATTAAAATAAAATTGTTCGGTTTGTACTAGATATTACATAGAAAATTATGGTGCAACAAACCCATTTTTATAAAATGCCTAAGTAATTTAAAATTATTTAAAACAGAAAAGTAAATAAATAAAAGAAAAGAAAAAAACAAAAGAGAGAAAGAGAAGCTCCCCCCTCCCTTGCTGGACCGCGGCCCAGCTAGCCAGGCCGGCCACAGGCCCAACTGGGCCAAGCCCACCTGGCCCAGCCGGCCTCCCCTTATCCCCTCGGTCCACCCACGACCCCCACCGACACCCCACCCCACCCACTCACCCCCTCCCGCCTCGCCCGCTCCTCCCCCCGATCTGGATCGAGATCGAGGGCTCGACGCCGACGCCGCCTTGGTTGTCACGGGACGTCAGCGCCCACCACCGCCACACGCCGCCCGTCCTCACCTCCTCCCCGACCAGCCACCCAGGCAACGCCCTCGCCCGCCTGCCCGACGCCCCACGTCGCCTCGGATCCGTCCGCGTCTTCCACCTCGCCGGGACCACATCGCCGGACGGCCGCCGCCTCGACCTCCTCCTCGTCGGTCTTCCCCGGCCGCCCCCGAGCCCGCTGCCCCCGAACCCCTACTCCTCGATGTGAGCACGCGCCTCCTCTCTCTCCCTCACGCGATCATGAAGCCCGCCAGGCCACGCACGCCGGCCCCGCTGATTCTCCCCATGATCGTTCGTGCTCACCACCGCCACTCCCGCCGCACCGCCGCTCCCCACGGTCCTACTACCGCCCTTGGCATCCGCCTGTGGTCGCGTCCGGCCAGCCTCCCCCCCTCTCTCTGTAGTTCCGCCCGCCCACTGGGACCACTCGGCAATGGCCATGCCATGGCCGCCCTCGACCCGTGTGCTCCCCCCCTACCGTCACCCGAGAGCTTGCCAACCTCGGCCTCCCGAACCCTCCAAGCATCCTCAGGTCGCCGGGCTCTGTCGTGGCTTGCCCCGAGGCCACGGCCTCGCCCTCGATAGGCGCCCGCCCGATAGCGCCCGAACCCGCTAGGCCCCCTTGGGCCAATGACATGGGGGTCCCACCCCAGAACGTTAAAAAAAATTAATAATAAAAATAAAAATGCTAATTAATTAATTAATTAACTAAGTTAATTAACTTAATTAATCATGTTTAGTTAACCTAATTAATCTGTTAATTAAACTAACTAGGTTAATTAGTTAACAGTCAATGACTAACAGACCCCACACGTCGGAGTTGACCAGGTCAACGGTCAACGCCGATCGCCGACGTCGACATGACATCATGCTGATGTCATAAATCCATTTTCCGAATTAATTAAATAATTAATTGAATTTCAGAAATTATTAAAATCTTTAGTAAATCATATCTTTTAATCCGTAACTCGGATTAAAATATTTTCAACATGAAGGTTGCTCAGAACGACGAGACGAATCCGACTACGCAGTCCGTTCGTCCGTCACACCCCCCTAACCTATCGAACCCGCAACTTTCCCCCTACGGATCCTTCCGCCTGAACGCGAAACACCGGGAATACTTTCCGGATGTTTTCCCCTTAACCGTACCACCTCATACCACGTTAGGGCACGCCTAGCATCGTTACTTGTCTTGTCATGCAATCGATATGCATCTGTTTACACAGTATTCATTGTTTCTTCCCCTCTTCTCTCCGGTAGACTACGAGACCGACGCCGCTGCCTTGATTCGACTCTACGGAGTTGGCGACCCCTCTCTCTTGCCAGAGCAACCAGTGCAAGCCCCCCTTTGATCACCGTGATATCGCCTTCTCTTCTCTATAATGCTTGCATTAGAGTAGTGTAGCATGTTATCGCTTTCGCTAATCCTATCTTCTGCATAGCCTGTCCTTGCTACTACCGTTGTTACCTTTATCTGTTATCCTACTGCTTAGTATAGGATGCTAGTGTTCCATCAGTGGCCCTACATTCTTGTCCGTCTGCCATGCTATACTACTGGGTCGTGATCACTTCGGGAGGTGATCACGGGCATATACTATATACTTTACACTGTTACATTACCTGTGATATCGCTCGGAGATGGGGGAAAGGACAGTGGCTCCATCCCTAGAGGTGGGCCTGGGTTCCCACGGCCCCATCGTTACTTTGTATGGCGGAGCGACAGGCAGGTTGAGACCACCTAGAGAGAGGTGGGCCCGGCCCGTCGGCGTCATGGATACTTAACACGCTTAACGAAGTTCTTGGTATTTGATCTGAGCCGGCCACGAGCCTATACGCACTAACCATCTACGTGGGAGTAGTTATGGGTATCCCGGCCGTGGTATCACCGGCACTTCAGACGTCACGACGGAGCGACGCTACCGGATTGGACTGGAACGCCTGCTAGGCTAGGTCTGCCTTCGCCCACGCAACATGCAGTGTGCTCAGGCGATGGGCGGGCCTGCACTGCGCGCTTAGGGTTTAGACCGGCGTCTTTGGCCTCTCTGTTGTGCCTAGGTGGGGCTGCGGCGTGTTGATCTTCCGCGGCGGGCATGACCCAGAAAGTGTGTCCGCCAAATGGGATCAAGCGTGTTGGGTAAGTTGGTGCACCCTGCAGGAAGTTAATCTATTCAATAGTCGTGATCTTCGGTAATGTGACGACTTGGAGTTGTACCTTGACCTTATGACAACTAGAACCGGATACTTAATAAAACACACCCTTCCAAGTGCCAGATACAACCGGTGGTCGCTCTCTCTCAGGGCAATGAGGAGGGGATCGCCGGGTAGGATTATTGCTATGTGATGTTACTTGGAGGACTTCAACCTACCCTCTTCTACCTGTGCAAGACGGAGGTGACCAGAAGCGTAGTCTTCGATAAGACTAGCTATCCCCCTCTTATTCTGGCATTCTGCAGTTCAGTCCACCGATTGGCCCTTTACACATATATCCATGCATATGTAGTGTAGCTCCTTGCTTGCGAGTACTTTGGATGAGTACTCACGGTTGCCTTGTTTCCCCTTTTTTTTCCCTACCTCTACTTGATTGCTGCAACCAGATGAGGGAGCCCAGGAGCCAGACGCCACCGTCGATGACGACTACTACACCGGAGGTGCCTACTACTACGTGCAGCCCGCTGACGACGACCAAGAGTAGCTTAGGAGGATCCCAGGCAGGAGGCCTGCGCCTCTTCGATCTCAGATCCCGGTTTGTGCTAGCCTTCTTAAGGCAAACTTGTTTAACTTATGTCCGTACTCAGATATTGTTGCTTCCACGACTTCGTCTATGATCGAAAGCACTTGTATTCGAGCCCTCGAGGCCCCTGGCTTGTATTATGATGCTTGTATGACTTATTTATGTTTTAGAGTTGTGTTGTGATATCTTCCGTGAGTCCTCGATCTTGATCGTACACATTTTGCGTGCATGATTAGTGTACGATTGAATCGGGGCGCCACAAGTTGGTATCGAGCCATTGCTGTAGGAATCCCCCTTCCACACTCCTTGGCCGAAGTCGAGTCTAGTCATTGCAAAACTTTTACTAACATGGCCGTGTGCCTTACGGGCCCACGTCGCCATTGGGTGGTATTAGGATCTTTTACTCCTCGACCTTTACTCTGGGCCTCTGATCTCTCCTCTATTCGGGTTAAATGAATTTTACTAAATCTAACATTAGGATCTCGTTATCACTTTCATCCGGAGAGCCCCTTATTACTGATGATCGTCTGCGCACTGTAAGACCACGAAGATACTCTCCGCTGTTAACTCGAGAACTTGTGTTCATCGCGTTTGCAATTCCCCTTCCACCGTAAACCCTTATGGACAACTACTTGCAATTGTTATTCTTACCATCATCCCTAGTTGGTCTTGTTATTACAAGATACCCTGAAAAACTTGTCGTTGTGTCGATAACCCTTTAAGCTTACTGCCGTGCTGTTCCTTGTCACCTGAATACCCCTACGGTTAATTCTCGCACTTATCGAGTATCCGCTCATCCCCCAGTTGTTCCTGTGTTACACAAAAGTCTTCGAAATACCATTCGATATTCCGAAAATCCTCAGAAACCTATTGCTCTGGAATTTCTTGTTTGCTTTCATTATGATTAATCCCATAAGTATAGTAATCATATTGGCATCCTTCGTCACCATCATTTTTGAGACCGTTGATTCAATATGTTGTGAATGTTCACAATCATCAGTCGAGTCCTAGGATTATCTTTCCGGCTCAGACGTCATTTTGAACATGAGCTGGATCTCGACCAATCAAATTACCATTGATGGTATCCCTAAGACTACTCAACTTATCCATCCTTAAATCAGAGCGTTTGCTTCTGATCCCTTGATTTGAAAATCACAATCCCTTTGTTATTTAAACATTGAATTATTCAGATGTTCTATAAACCGATGCATTTGCATTCCTTCTTTCTCTGGTTGGGTATCGATACTCACCTCAGCTCCACTGTGGATCGCCATATCCACTGTTGGATTATTATATCCGACAGCGTCCTTCATAATTAATCACCTTGTGAGTCCTTCTCCGATACATAATGCCTTTGTTAAATTGTATCCTTTCCTTTTGTCATCCATGCTCTGCTTTCGAGCTGGTGATACTTACTCTTGAAGCTTATGGTATATGTTCAGAAGAAGCCCGATGGGATTGAACCAACGCCTTCCCTCATCGGTGTGAACCCGAAAGATTTCACGAGTCATACTTATCTGGTATTGCACCGTAAATCTTTCAACAACTAATGTCATCTTGAAATACGAGAGGTGAATGGAAGATTATGCATTGAGGAAGTGGGAGTCGACCTTGAACTTTGTGTTCATGCCCATGGACGCGATGTATATCCTATCATGGAAGCTTCTTGTAATAATAACTATTTCCTTGATAGCTAACATATGGTATCTGTGAATTGATCCCTTGCAACCGTGGTTCCGACCATGATTGTTCTTCCTTGATTCCATTTCTCGGACAAGTTAAAACAATTGTCTTCTATGGATCAATACACCAGTCCAACCTTTATTTTGATCTTCCGTAGTATTACCCCCGGTGTCTCGAGATTATCATGGAACTGCATAACTTCTTATGAGTTCTTCATCAAGTGCTACCTTCCCACTGATTCAAATTTTTTTCACGGGCTCTGAATTACTAAACACTCAGACACCAATAGCTGAACCGAGTCCGCACTACGGTTCAACAACCCTTCGGTAAGCTTCTATAAGTACGAGTTTGTACCCGATCACATCATTCCTAGCCTGATCAGCTATATCATTATCATGCTAAATTTTAAGCGTATACCGGGTCCTTCTCCTCGGAGCACAAAATTCGACGGTGAGCTAATCTTACAATTGATCTTCCTCGTCATACCGTTGGTCCTTGGACAGCAAGCTTGATTTCGAGTTTGTGTCCTACCCATGGTCCCAATAACCTCCCGCTTCATTATTCCTTTGACTTGATGTCGTCACTGATTGATTACATCTTCATGAAATCTCTCGACAAATGCGTCGTGATCATCATCAACCTTATGAGCTCTTCCAGGATATCAATTGAGTTCATGATGAGAAATACCATCCTTGCCCCTGATGATTTGTGTTACCTTTGACCACTTATTTGCCTTCCGTTTAACACAAACTTGTTCGTGTTTTGAGTTATACCTTGAGATCCCTTCTATCCAAAGATTTGTTCTTTCTTACCTTGGAGTATTACCATCTTTTAGTATCAAGGATGTTGTGAGGACTGCTCCACCTCTTAAAGAGTTCTTGGTATAGTGATACTACTCACCATCACCACTCTTTCATGGTCCTCGTGTTGATTCCAACCGGTACCAACAAGTGAACGGTGCTGTTTGGATCCTCGCACTTCTAGCAACCCTATTGCTTTGAAGTTAATAGTCGGCCGTTCATTCTTAGTCTATTGATTATTGAATCACCATTCCGACATTGGTCGTGCAACCCAACCCGTATTTCGGGCGCACTGCTCAACCAATGTTTAATTATGTATGTTTTCCTCGAGCATATCCCATTATATCGTTTAATCGACAGATGTTATCCCTTATCCACATAATTGTGGAGATCCATCTTTTGGATACCTCGTTGAATTATCGCTGAGTCCATCAGCCACCTCATCATCCTCTCCTTGGGTTAATGATGAACTCTTGTTAACGGAAATCACTTCTTAGTTCGTTTCCCGAGAATCTTACATTGTCATCCCGTCAGCTTGTGTTGCACCTTTCTTCTCAGGCATCCTGAGCCTGAGGTATCCTGACACCCATCATATCTGAATCTCCATCAGATATGATGGTTGGAACATATTTTCAAGAGTTATAACATTGGTCCTTTGATGACCCGGTAACATGATGTCATGCCTAGCACCCCACAGGTGGAGGACCTATTATTGTAGTATCCTTTTTAGCAAGTTTAGCCATTCTTCCCGAGGAAATTGTAAGACTTATCCTACAAGTTGTTCCTAATGGATCCTTCCTATATCCAAAGTCCGACCTTTGCTTGAAGACCATGTCAATGCTATCTCAAGCATGTCTCGGTACTACGGTTTTCAACAAGACCTTTTGAAGCCCAATGCTAAATGTTTCGCTCAATTATCCAAACACCGATGTGTGGGTAATGTCATGATATTTCTCTCCCCTTTCCTGAAGGGTTTTCTACGTTATATCCTATCATGGATATCATGCTCTGCTTGTCCTTGGGAAGGATTTACCCCTGAAAGATGTGTTTAAACACATTTTCCTGTCCATTATTCTGTTTAAACATAATAATCACTTTTCCTTTCCATTGGTTTGTTTAAACCTTCTTGTGATCTATATAATATAAGCAGTAATATCCTCGCTATGTAAACACCTCGTGTACCATCTTGTCCGTGTAACCCTGTTACTATTGTTGATGACATTCGGTAGCCACCGATGGACGAGAACTTTGCCTATTGGTCCGCCTCGTTCAACGAAAGCAGAAATGGTTCTCTTCGTCCCTCGCCCTTGGTATCGATGTTGTTGCCGACATATCGACGAGCTACCCTTTGACACGCCTTACTATCATGACCGTGCAAAATGTCGGCCCCTTCTTACTTTAACCCACATGGTGGGCCCATAACCCACAGTTTCACAGTATCGAAACCTGACTGCCCTGTACACCCCCCTATTCCCAAAGTTATTCCTCGCACGTGGCCTCGTATGTAATTCACGGGCCACCGTCCTAGTGATCTATTCTGGTATCGACGCAATACTTACTCTCGCTACTCAACCCCTTCTCACTCTGGTTCGCATTTGAGCAACTATCTATCCGCTTGGAACCTCTTATTGTACCTTCGTACCTTACTCTCGATGTATTTCATATGGTCAACTCGAGAGATAATCTTATACTCATTCATGGGTTACCCTGCATTGTTTCCCTCAAAGGCATTATGTCGTAGTGAGCTGCCCCTTATCTTTTCGTAAGTACGATGGAGTTCCGGAAGAAATGACGACAAGTTTATCATGATGCATCGGAATAAAGGGTTGAAGACATCAACGAAAGGGATTAACTTCTTCGAGAAGATCCGTTAGAATATCGTAACTAGAATTTTCCCCTTACTCCCTCTTAAATCTCGGACGAGATTTCTTGTAGTGGAGGAGAATTGTGACGCCTTGATAATTAGGCTACAAAGAATCTCTGCTAGTGATGCCACGTCACCTCGATTATAGTTGCTAATCTCGAGTTAGTTCAAACCGATTCAAATTCAAATTCAAAATTTGGAAAATAATAAAAGTTTTCAAACATTAAAATAAAATTGTTCGGTTTGTACTAGATATTACATAGAAAATTATGGTGCAACAAACCCATTTTTATAAAATGCCTAAGTAATTTAAAATTATTTAAAACAGAAAAGTAAATAAATAAAAGAAAAGAAAATATACAAAAGAGAGAAAGAGAAGCTCCCTCCCTTGTCGGACTGCTGCCCAGCTAGCCAGCCACCACAGCCCAACCGGGCTAAGCTTCCACCTGCCCAAATGGCCTCCCCTAGCCCCTCGGTCCACCCACGACACCCCCCGACACCCCACCCCACCCTCACACCCCCCCCCCCATCGCCCGCACCTCCCCCCGATCTGGATCGAGATCGGGGGCTCGACGCCGACGCCACCCGGTGCTGTCTCACGGACGCCGGGCGCCCACCGCCACACGACGCCCGTCCTCACCTCCTCCCGACCAGCCACCAGGCAACGGCCCCCTCGCCCGCCTCGCCCACGCCGTCGCCTCGGATCCGTCCGCGTCTTCCACCTCGCCGGACCACATCGCGGACGACGGCCGCCTCGACCTCCTCCTCGCCGGTCTTCCCGGCCGCCCCGAGCCCGCTGCCCCGAACCCCTACTCCTCGATGTGAGCACGCGCCTCCTCTCTCTCCTCGCCACGATCACATGAGCCCCGCCAGGCCACGCACGCTGCCCCCGCTGCTGATTCTCCCAGGTCGTTCGTGCTCACCACCGCCACTCCCGTCGGGCAACGCCCGCTCCCCACGGTCCTACTACCGCTCACATCCAGGTGGTCGCGTTAAACCACTGCCTCCCGCCTCTGCAGTTCCATCGCCGCCCACCGGCCGGACCCCGCTCCGGCAATGGCCCCCCCATGGCCGCCCCCGCCCCGTGTGCTCCCCCCCCTCACTGTCACCCGAGAGCTCCGGCCAACCTCGGCCTCCCGAACCCCTCCGCATCCTCGTGGTCGCCGGGCTCACTGCCGGCTTGCCCAGCCGAGGCCACGGCCTCGCCCTCGATGGGCGCCCGCACCCAGCGCCCACGCCCGCCCGATAGCGCCCGAACCCACTAGGCCCCCTTGGGCCAATGACATTGGGGTCCCACCCCAGAACGTTAAAAAAAATAAAAAAAATAAAAATGCTAATTAATTAATTAATTAACTAAGTTAATTAACTTAATTAATCATGTTTAGTTAACCTAATTAATCTGTTAATTAAACTAACTAGGTTAATTAGTTAACAAATAATGACTAATGCATTCTTACACGCCAGTTGACCAGGTCAACGGTCAACGCCGATCAGCCGACGTCAGCATGACATCATGCTGATGTCATAAATCCATTTTCTGAATTAATTAAATAATTAATTGAATTTCAGAAATTATTAAAATCTTTAGTAAATCATATCTTTTAATCCGTAACTCGGATTAAAATATTTTCAACATGACGGTTGCTCGTAATCATTTAGACGAATCCGACCACGCAATTCGCTCGTCTGTCACACCCCCTAACCTATCGAACCCGCAACTTTCCCCTCCGCCTCTCGCCTCAAAACGCGAAACACCGGGAATACTTTCCCGGATGTTTTCCCCCTTAACCGGTACCACCTCATACCACGTTAGGGCACGATATGCATCTGTTTACCTGGTATTCATTGTTTCTTCCCCCTCTTCTCTCCGGTAGACTACGAGACCGACGCCGTCACGCTTCAGTTCGACTACGGAGTTGACGACCTCTCTCTTGCCAGAGCAACCAGCAAGCCCCCCTTTGATCACCGTGATATCGCCTACTCTTCTCTATAATGCTTGCATTAGAGTAGTGTAGCATGTTACCGCTTTCGCTAATCCTATACCGCTGCATAGCTTTGTCCTTGCTACTACCGTTGTTACCTTTATCTGCTATCCTCTCGCTTAGTATAGGATGCTAGTGTTCCATCGATGGCCCTACATTCTTGTCCGCCTTCCATGCTATACTCTTTGGTCGTGATCACTTCGGGAGGTGATCACGGCATATACTATATACTTTACATCGTTACATTACCGTGATACTGTTAGGAGATGGGGCTGAAAGGACAGTGGCTCCATCCCGGTAGAGGTGGGCCCGGGTTCCCGACGGCCCCGATCGTTACTTTTATGGCGGAGCGACAGGCAGGTTGAGACCACCTAGGAGAGAGGTGGGCCTGGCCTGGTCGGCGTCATGGATACTTAACACGCTTAACGAAGTTCTTGGTATTTGATCTGAGCCGCCACGAGCCTATACGCACTAACCATCTACGTGGGAGTAGTTATGGGTATCCCGCGTCGTGGTATCACCAAGCACTTCAGACGTCGGCCGACGGAGCGACGCCACCGGATTGGACCGAACGCCTGCTAGGCTAGGTCTGCTCTTCCGCCACGCAACGCAAGGTGTGTGCTCGTATGGCGATGGGCCTGCACTTGGCGCTTAGGTTTAGACCGGCGTCGGGCCTCTCTGTGCCTAGGTGGGGCTGCGACGTGTTGATCTTCCGCGGCAGGCAGAAAGTGTGTCCCGCCAAATGGGATCAAGCGTGTTGGGTAAGTTGGTGCACCCTGCAGGAAGTTAATCTATTCAATAGCCGTGATCTTCGGTAATGTGACGACTTGGAGTTGTACCTTGACCTTATGACAACTAGAACCGGATACTTATTAAAACACACCCTTCCAAGTGCCGATACAACCGTGGTCGCTCTCTCTCGTGGCAATGAGGAGGGATCACGGGTAGGATTATTGCTATGTGATGTTACTTGGAGGACTTCAACCTACCCTCTTCTACCTGCAAGACGGAGGTGACCGAGCGTAGTCTTCGATAAGACTAGCTATCCCTCTTATTACGGCATTCTGCGATTCAGTCCACCGATATGGCCCTTTACACATATATCCATGCATATGTAGTGTAGCTCCTTGCTTAAGTAGTACTTTGGATGAGTACTCACGGTTGCCTTGTTTCCCCTTTTTTCCCCCTACCTCTACTCGATTGTCGCAACTGCATTTAGGGAGCCCGGAGCGACGCCACCGTCGATGGCGACTACTACACCGGAGGTGCCTACTACTACGCAGCAGCCCACCGATTTACGACCTGTGAGTAGCTTAGGAGGATCCTGTGCAGAGGCCCGCGCCTCTTCGATCTGTATCCCAGCTTTGTGCTAGCCTTCTTAAGGCAAACTTGTTTAACTTATGTCCGCAGACTCAGATATTGTTGCTTCCACGACTCGTCTATGATCGAGCACTTGTATTCGAGCCCTCGAGGCCCCTGGCTTGTATTATGATGCTTGTATGACTTATTTATGTTTTAGAGTTGTGTTGTGATATCTTCTCGTGAGTCCCTGGTCTTGATTGTACACATTTGCGTGCATGATTAGTGTACGATTGAATCGGGGGCGTCACACGAGGCGCCGCAGGGGGCGTCATCCTTATCGCCTCCATGACGCCTTGGCGAGCTGGTCTCAAGGGACTGCTTTGTCAGCAGCGCCCGGTCGCGTGAGCAGTGGCGAAGAAAGGCGACCGAGGGAGTGCGGGGTTGGGCCGGCCTGGCTGGCCCGAGGCTCAGCTGGGCTGGGGGTGGTCTAGGCCCAGGGGGCTCCCCCTTTTCTTTACCTTTTCTTTTTCTTTAATTACGAGAGGGGGAAAATGATTTATGTGGGGACCCTAATGATTTAGGAAAAATGTGGAACTGGATCATAAAAGTCCAGTGCATTTTTAGGCACTGCCACAATTATTTTTGGGAGAGGTTTAGATTCATTTGGAATTTTCATCAATGAATTTGCATTTTAAATTGCTGGAATGGCACCATTATAAATTCTAGTGTCTATTTTAGCATAAGAGTGATGTTGATTTTCTTTACATCGAATTGTATTGCAATATTTTCTAAATGATGAACATTTTTCCAACAACTTTTGTGCAACTTCAAATTTCACTTATGATTTGAATTTGAATTCAGATCAGAGTTGAAAAGAGATATGGAACAAAGGTGATTAAGCATTCTTTAGCCAAATGATTAGGCTTAATCACAGAGGGTTACTGTAGCATGACACTGGGGGTGTTACACCATCTTCTGCTTTGCTTTTCGGGTAGTCTTGTATTCTTTGCTTCTCGATTACTCTGTGGTGCTTGGAGTATAACCTGTAACAAAGTGTAGGAGTAATTTTAATACTTGTGCTTCGAGTACAAACTGTAATAAAGTGCTTAGAGTAATTTTAACTGTAATAAAGTGTAGACCATCTCTTCTTTTACTCTTTTACTTAGTATATTTTGCTGTCACTACTGTTACCTTTAGAGTAGAATTTTTCAGACTATGCAAACTGAATTTGACAGTATTGCTACATCAGTATTGCTACTTATTTTGAGTAGCTAGGAACTAAGCTAGGACTATGCAGCAATAGTTTAAACAGATTTTGTTATTTACTCCATTTCAATGAACTTTTTGTCAATCGTTCTGTCAATGATCTTCACTACAATAGGACAGATCAAGGTACAACTTGGATTTCATTCAAGCAAGTTTCCTGTAGATTATCAATTCAAGATGTTTTGTCAGGTCTTACAAATATGATTTGATGTTAAATGCTTCAATCTAGGACTATGATTTGCCTGAAATGCTACAGTGAAGTCTAGGAGTATGCCTGAAAATGCATGAAATGCTACAATGAAAATCTAGTTGTTAAATGCTTTGATTTGCCTGAAAATGTCTGAAATACTGTCATCAGATTTAATGCAGTACTCTTTTTTCTAGCGAAGATTTTCCAAAAATGCTGTTAAATGCTGCAGGTTCTCTCCTGGTCATGGAGCCAAGTACTGAAACAAGAGCCAAGTACTTAAAATGTCTGCACAAACTGGAGTACAACAGTTTATGGAACTGTAGTTTCTGAAACAGCAGGTATTGCACTATTTCTCTATTGATACAACAGTTTTTAGGTGATGGATACTACTCCACTGATTAGCAGATAATCAATGGAAACTTGCTAAACTGAAAAATTCTGGAGTAGCTACTAATTTCTGGTACTGTCAATCAAGATAAACCTGAAACTTGTTAAACATAAAGTAGCAATTTGGAGTAAGAGTTTTTCTGTTAATCAATTAAACTGAAACATTTTCCTTTTTCTCTTTCATTTTGAAGGACTACAAGAAATTTGAAAGGAGTATTTTGCTTTGGAGTAATACCCACACTGTTCTGAATTTTGCTTTATGTACGGTACAGGTTAATTCCTACTCTATTAGTATACTCCAAGTTTAATTTGTTTGGCATTCTTCTACTCCATCAGTGCATCTATATATACACATATCAGTACCAAGTTATGCCAAATCCAGTACAATAATTCATCACATTGTTTATTCAGATGAGCAAGTCTTAGTTTACGATCATCAGATTGTTTATGATCATTAAATTGATGCAGAGCGGGTACTGGGCGAGGAGATGAACCTAGGCGGGCAGCTCTTGTGCATCGGCGAGTACTTCAGAGGCAACAGCTCCTGTGTGCGATGAGTACTTCAGCGGCAGCAGCTCCCCTAGGCGCGCACGGGCACCAAATCGCCTTCACCAGCAGCCGGCAGCAGAGCAGTAGGTCGACTCCACCAGCGGACAGCAGCAGCTCGCCGGCAGCAGCAGAGCACTAGCCCGCCTCCACCAGCGGGCGGCAGCAGAGCACCAGCCCACGTCCACCAGCGGGCAGCAGCAGAGCACCACCTGGGCGCGGGCCAGGAGGAGCCCCAGGACGGCGTGGGTGGAGGTGGAGGGCGGGGGCGATGGCGGAGGTGAAGGATGTGACGCCCTTAATTCAATCATACACTAATCATACACGCAAATGTGTATGATCAACATCAAGGACTCACGGGAAGATATCACAACACAACTCTAGACACAAACTAAAATAATACAAGCTTTATATTGCAAGCCAGGGGCCTCGAGGGCTCGAATACATCAGCTTGAATACAAACGAGTCAGTGGAAGCAACAATATCTGAGTACAGGCATAAGTTAAACAAGTTTGCCTTAAGAAGGCTAGCACAAAATCAACAATGATTGAAAAGGCAAGGCCTCCTGCTTGGGAGCCTCCTAACTACTCCTGGTCATCGGCGGTCTCCACGTAGTAGTAGGCATCGGCGGTGGCATCTGGCTCCTCGGCTGTGACATCTGGTTGCATCAACCGGAAAGAAGAAGAAAGGGGGAAAAGGGGGAGCAAAGCAACCCTGAGTACTCATCCAAAGTACTCGCAAGCAAGGATCTACACTACATATGCATCGGTATCAAAGAAATGGGATGTATATGTGGACCGGATCAGAATGCCAGAAGAGAAGGGGAAAGCCTAGCCTATCAAAGACTAGCATCTTCAAGCAGCTCCAAGCATCTTGCAGCATCATAAGAGATAATAGTAGCATAAAGTAAAGTAGTAGTAGTGTTATCAACCTCGGCCAGAGATCCTTTCTCGACTCCCTGCGAGAAAGCAATCCCAGAGCCATACTATCCAGTTACCACCTCAAGTATCCAGTTCTAGTTGTATCGATCGGGATACAACACTGAGTGTCCGCTATCAGAGGACAGGCTATCAATAGATGTTTTCTTTCCTGCAGGGGTGCACTAACTTACCCACCACGCTCGATTAACTTCGGCCGGACACACTTTCCTGGGTCATGCCCGGCCTCGGCCAAACAATACGCCGCAACCCGACCTAGGCTTAACAGAGAGGTCAAGCACGCCGGACTAAACCTATGCCCCCAGGGGTCTTGGGCCATCGCCCCGAGAACTCCTACATGTTGCGAACGCGGCCGGTGAGCGGACCTAGCTACCTCCTTAAAAAAGGCAGGAGCTTACCAGTCCAACCCGGCGCGCGCCGCTCAGTCACTGACGTCTATTAAGCTTCGGCTGGTGTATACGACGCAGAATGCCCATACTATGCCCACGTGATGTTTGTTGTATCAGGCCAGAGGCCCCTCGGATCAAATATCCAAATCATAGTGGATTAGGAGCACATGGTAACGAGCAGAGACTCACGATCGATGTGACCCCGTCGCCCCGTCTCGAGGACTTGCGCAAGGGCTAAGAATGCCCGGCCACGCCTTGTAAGTATCTCGCGGGCACCTTCCAACTCAATCTGACTCCACATCACTCGCAATTAAGCTCGTGCGGGTACCCCTCAGGGCCGACCCATCTTTAGTATCATGGCTCTGTGTAAAGTCATAGTAACCATAGTAACTGTGTGTCTAATACCAAGGGGAACCCTGAGGAACCACCCACGACGGATTCCACTCGATGTAATCATCAAGGTGAACGTAAGAGGAACCGCTCTCGAGGCTCACACTTGAGGGGTTGCACGACAGAGTCATATCGGAAGTGGTTAAGGCAGAATCACCCTCGATGACCACGACCGAATAGCTACACTACAGGGTTAACATCAGAAGTGTTGATGAGGTCTCACCCTCGGCACTCGATAGTAACCCAGTAGTGTCGAGCAACTAATGGGAAAGTGATGTGCGGTGCCGGGGCCTGGTCTTCGATCCCGTTGATCGGGTCTTCGATGATGAAGCAGGGGCAACAAGGACAAGGTGGGGGTTACTGATGGATCACTAACCAACCTATACTAAGCAGTTTAGGATAAGCAGGTATGTAACAATAAGCAGGTTACAAAAGCAGGCTATGCATTAGAATAGGAGCAAACAATAACAGTAGCAAAATCTAATGCAAGCATGAGAGAAAGGAATAGGCGATATCGGGATGATCAAAGGGGGGCTTGCCTGGAAGCTCTGCTGAAAAGGAAGAAGTGTCCTCATTGACATAGTCGATCACAGGGGCAGCATCGGTCTCGGGGTCTGCCGGAGAAAAGAGGGGGAAGAAACAATAAATATACAGCAAACAAAGCATCATAAATCATAACATGGTAATACGCGGTGCTAGGGGTGAACTAACGCTGTGCTAGATGTTGCAGACGGAGAGGAAAACATCCGGATGGGTTTTTCTGGCGTCTGGCGTTTTCCGGACAGATGAAAAGAGAGGGGACGGTTCCATGTTCAGCATTCTAGGGGCATGTGACAGATGAACGGGCCGCGTATTTGGATTCGTTTGATTTTCTGAGCAACTTTCATGTGGAAAATATTTTCATCGGAGCTACGGTTTATTTTCTATTAATTTTCAAAGATTTAAAGTTTTTTCTGAAATTCCTGGATTTTACTAAATCGAATTTAAAAGGAAAAAGGCTATGGGTACCCAAAAGTGTACCCAAATGTAAGTACGCATAAGTCGACATGTGGGGCGGGGCCCAGTTGACTTAGTCAACAGCCCAGTCAGCATTGACCAGTCAAAGTGAATAGTGAAGGGGGGCCTATTTGTCATGAACTTAGCTATTCTAAATCTAGTTTAGCACTTTAATATAAACAGTTGGTCCCACGTGTCATCTACTGTTAGACTAATTAACTACTGCAGTACTAACTAAACTAACTAGCATGGCTGGCCACACACACACAACACGCACTCACGCACACACAGAGAACACTCACGCAGAACACACACACACGCACACACGCAGAGCACAGCTCGACCTGGCCATGGCCAACGGTACTAGTAGCCGGCCGCAGAGGCAATAGTTCTAGCAGCCAGGCAAAGAAGACGCAACAACAAAGAATAAGTAGCTAGAGCAAGAGCAGCAACAAATGACGACGGCAACAGAGCAACAAAGGATAGAAGCAAGAAGCGCAAGCAGCAGGCAGCATGAGCAATGGACGCCGCGGGCTCGCAGGAAGGGAAGCACGGGGAGCAGCGGCGGGCGTGGCCGGGGAGCAGCACACGGGGCAGGCAGACGCGACCAATCGCGGCCCGAGGCGAGGCACGGCGCGTGGGCAAGCGCGAGATTCGGCCATGGCGTAAGTAGCGCAGTGGTGGGCTATACGACGATGGATCGAGGCCGGGAGGAGGGGGAACCGGATGAGATGCTCACCGCGAGCTCAATGGCGAGGCCGGGGAGACCGGGGCTGGTCGGAGACGAGCGGATCGAGCGGTGAGGTGATGACGGCAGTGGCTGAGAAGACCCGTGATGGCGAGCTTGGCGGCGGCCTGGCGACGAACCGAAGGGCGTAGAGGAAGGAGGCGACGACGGCGGGCCGCCTGGACGCCGTGGCGCAGCTCAGGGTGGCCGTGGTCATGGGATCGACGGGCGGCGCGGCCGACGACGGCTTCGCTTGGTTGCGTTTCTAGATCGTGGATGGAACAACAGAGGGGAAGCGAGGGGCTAGGGTTGGTCCATGGCGTCGAGGTGGTTCTTATCTACATCGGGAGGACGCCGGATGGCCGGCACCTGGCTGGGCACCATGGGATGGCCGCCACGATCCCCTGCCTGCCTCTGTAGCGGGAGGAAAGGGAAAAGGGGATTGTTGGGCTGGGCTAGTGGCCAGTTGGGCCAAGGCCTAGGGGAGGCGGGAAGGCTTCCCTCTAAAAAAACAAATTGTTTCTATTACCTTTCCCTGTTTTGCATTTAGTTGGGACATCAAATGATTTTTTCTTTGAACAAAACTTGGCACATAATTTTAACACAGCAACTTGAGATGGCACCAAAAAGTTTGGGGTCCAAAGGAGTTGCATAACCATTTTTAGAAATAGAAAAGGCCAATTTTAATTGTTGTTGGACCACTAAATAATTTTCCAGGGGCACTTTGGGAATCCGAAAGAGGTTGGTTCCAACATGACAAATATCCAGGAATTATATGCCACACTTTGAACATTTTACTTTGCATGTTTGAGAAGTTTGAATTTTGACTTTAATTTGAAATTGAACCGGATTGAATCAAAGGGGGATTTAGCAACAGTGAAAATGATGATGTGGCATCATTAACTTGGGATTGATGTAGCTTAATTATCCGGGCGTCACAAATCTCCTCCACTAAAAGAAATCTCGTCCCGGGATTTAAGGGTGGAGTAAGGGGGAAAGACTCGGGAAGGACGGAGCTCGACACAAGATAGGTACCTGGGGGATATCTCGGTGAACGTGGCATAGAGGCATCTCTCGAGTTGAAATTCAAGAAAGTCATCGAGAGCAAGCTAAGGAGGTGTAATAAGAAGCTTCAACCATGTAGGCATCCAGGTGATGCATGAAACAGGTGATGAAGGGGCTCAGAGCGACGAAGAATAAGGTTGCCTCTGGTACTGGAGTGAAACATGGTGAGGAAGTTAGCTCATGAATTACATACGAAGCCAAGTGCAAAGACTATTTCAGAATCAAGGTTGTATAGGAGAGTCAGGTTTCGATCCTGAGGAACTGTGGGTTATGGGCCCACCATGTGGGTTAAAAGTAGAAAGAGCGGTGACATGTTACACGGTTATGATAGCATGTTTTGTCGGAGGATAGCCTATCAGTTATGTTGGCAACCACGTTGGTACCAAGGGCGAGGGACGAAGAGAACCATATTCCTGCTCGTTGAACGAGGCGGACCAATCGGCAAGGTTCGCGTCCATCGGTGGTTACCGGAATGTCATCAACAATAGTAACATGGTCTCACTAACAAGGTTGTACATCGGGGTGTTTTATAAGCAGGGAATTATTTCTTCTTATATCATATAGATCAGAAGAAAGGTTAAACAAACCAACGGAAAGGAAAAATATGATTATCAAATCAAACAGTCCAATGGAAAGGAATATGTGTTTACACATAAGAGTTGGGAGTATATCCTTCCCAAGGAAAAGCGGAGCAGGATATACATGATATGACAACAAGTTCAAAAGCATTTAGATAATGGGGCGAGGGAAGAATCATGATATTACCCATACAACGGTGTGAGGGTAATTGAATAAGAAACATTTTGTATTATGCTTCTGATGTCATTGTTGATATTCGGATACCACAGTCATGGCTCGATGCAGCAACGATATGGTGTCAAGTAAAGATTGGGTTCAAAGATCTCAAGAGACACCGAGAAACAATTCCAAGATTATCTCAGAACGTAAACCAGGTCTGTGTTGGCAGAAAGTCAAGATGTCATCAATGATATCACCAATCATCGAGGGGCAGGGATGGTATTTCTGGCCATGAATTCAGTTGACATCTCTGAAGAAGCCAAAGTGTTGACGGTCATCACATCAAATTTTGTCGAGAGACTCTATGAAGATGCCATCAAGTAGAAAAGGAAGGATGAAGTGAAAGGCTATTGGAACCACGGATACGACACAAGCTCAAAATCAAGCTTGTTGTTTGAGGTGAAATGATAAAATGAGGAAGATCGACGTAAGCTTCGCTCATCATTGAAAAGTTGTGCTCCGGGAATAAGGACCAGGTAGCACAGTTAAAATTAGCATGATAATGATATAGCCGATCAATCTAGGAATGATGTGACGGAGTATCACTCCAATTAAGAATTTACAAGAGGTAGTGCAATGACACAATATCATCGAGATAACATGAGGCAATACTTAAGGTAGATCAAATTAGAGGTTGGACGGGTGAAATGCCTTGCAGGAGACAAGTATTTTAACTTGTCCGTAAATGGAATTAAGGAGTGGTCGGAACCACGATTATAATGATAAAACCACCAATACAAGATGAACTTATAACAAGGGGTAATTATTTTTACGAGTATCTTCCATGATAAGTTCCACATTGGGTCCATGGGCATGAACACAAAGTTCAAGGTCGACTCCCACTTCATCAATGCATAACCTTCCATTCACTTCTTGTTTTTGATGAAGTCGTAGTGTTGAAATTATATCAGGCAAAACGCCAGAAGAGTATGACTCGTGAAAACTCCTGGGTTCACAAAGATTAGGGATGGCATAGGTTCAACCCATATGGGCATCTTAGGAACATATACCACAAACTCCAAGAGTAAATAAGACAAGCTCAGAAAGTAGATCATGGTTGACAAAAGCAGAGGATACAAATTGTCAAATACATTATGTATCATGGGAATAACTCACAAGAATTTTGAATGTGAAGGATACTATCGGATAATAACCCAACAATGGGCCTGCCGATCCACAATGGAGCTGATGTGAGTATCGGTACTCAATCAGAGGAAGAAAGAATGCAAGGCATCGGATTATAGAACATCTGAATAATTCAGTGATTAGATAACAAAGGAATTATGATTTCCAAAACAAAGGATCAGAAGCAGACGCTCTGATCAAGGATGGATAAGTAGAATAGACCTAGGGGCACAATCAATGAGAAATAGATTGGTCGAGGACCAGCTCATGTTCAAAATGACGTCTGAGCTGGAAAGATAATTTAGAAGGATCAACTGATGATTGTGTGCTTCATGTTGAATCAATAGGATCAAGATGACGGTGTCAAAGGATACTAATGAATATTGCTACACATCTGGGAAGCATCCATAATGCAAGCAGACAAGTATTTGCAGAGCAATAGTTTGAAAAGGATTCTTGGAAGATCGGATAGTATTTCCAAGTATTTTGAAAGCATATGAACAAATGGGGATGAAGGGACCCCGGTTAAGTGAATTATCTGTAGTGCAAAAATAAGCTGCAATGCAGAAGGCACAAAGGATTCTCGGAACAACGGAGAGTGCTAGGGGTATCGTGTAACAATAGGAGCAACTGGGGATGAAGGTACAAGCGGCAAGAATGTTATTCACGAGGATTACCGGAGGTCAGGAACTATAAGGCAGTGGGCACAGAGTCTCAAGAACATCGAGGAGTATCCGCAGAATCTTCTGGTGAAGCAAACGATCGTCGGTAATGTCGGGCTCTCCGGGAGGAAGTGGGTACGAGAACCTAGAGTTAGAGTTAGCAAAATCATTTAACCCGAATAGAAGAGAGATTAGAGTCCCAAAGTATAGGAGAGGAGGAAAAGATCATAATACCACCCAATGGTGACGTGGCCCCGTAAGCCACACAGCCATGTTAGTAAAAGTTTTTTGGAGTGACTAGACTCGACTTAGGCCAAGGAGTTAGAAAGGGGGCTACCTACAGGCAGTCGGCTCTGATACCAACTTGTGACGCCCTTGATTCAATCGTACACTAATCATATAGCAAATGTGTACGATCAAGATCAAGGACTCATGGGAAGATATCACAACACAACTCTAGACACAAATTAAAATAGTACAAGATTTATATTACAAGCCAGGGGCCTCGAGGGCTCGAATACATCAGCTTGAATACAAACGAGTCAGCGGAAGCAACAATATCTGAGTACAGACATAAGTTAAATAAGTTTGCCTTAAGAAGGCTAGCACAAAATCAACAACGGTCGAAAAGGCAAGGCCTCCTGCCTGAGAGCCTCCTAACTACTCATGGTCGTCGGCGGTCTCCACGTAGTAGTAGGCATCGGTGGTGGCATCTGGCTCCTGGGCTCCGACATCTAGTTGCATCAACCGGAAAGAAGAAGAAAGGGGGAAAAGGCGGAGCAAAGCAACCGTGAGTACTCATCCAAAGTACTCGCAAGCAAGGATCTACACTACATATGCATCGGTATCAAAGAAATGGGATGTATCTGTGGACTGGACTGCAGAATGCCAGAAGAGAAGGGGAAAGCCTAGCCTATCAAAGACTAGCATCTTCAAGCAGCTCCAAGCATCTTGCAGCATCAGAAGAGATAATAGTAGCATAAAGTAAAGTAGTAGTAGTAGTGGTAGTAGTGTTATCAACCTCGGCCAGAGATCCTTTCTCGACTCCCTGCGAGAAAGCAATCCCAGAGCTATACTATCCAGTTATCACCTCAAGTATCCAGTTCTAGTTGTATCAATCAGAAAACAACTCCAAGTGTCCGTTACCATAGGACAGGCTATCGATAGATGTTTTCTTCCCTGCAGGGGTGCACCAACTTACCCACCACGCTCGATTAACTTCGGCCGGACACACTTTCCTGGGTCATGCCCGGCCTCGGCCAAACAATACGCCGCAACCCGACCTAGGCTTAATAGAGATGTCAAGATGTTTAACTAAACCTATGCCTCAGGGTCATGGGCCATCGCCTGAACTCCTCAAGACGCTATGCGTGGGCGACGGTGAGCAGACCTAGCTACCTCCTTAAAAAGGCAGGAGCTTACCGGTCCAACCAAGCGCCGTCACCGGTGATCAAGCTACCTCTTGAGCACTGCGTTGGTTTTCCCTTGAAGAGGAAAGGGTGATGCAGCAAAGTAGCGTAAGTATTTCCCTCAGCTTTTGAGAACCAAGGTATCAATCCAAGAGGCTACGCGCGAGTCCCTCGCGCCTACACAAAACAAATAAATCCTCGCAACCAACGCGATAAGGGGTTGTCAATCCCTACACGGTCACTTACGAGAGTGAGATCTGATAGATATGATAGGATAATATTTTTGGTATTTTTGTGATAAAGATGCAAATTAAAATAAAAGCAAAGTAAAAAAAGCAACGGAAATAACTAAGTGTTGAAAGATTAATATGATGAATTTAGACCCGGGGGCCATAGGTTTCACTAGTGGCTTCTCTCGAGAGCATAAGTATTCTACGGTGGGTGAACAAATTATTGTTGAGCAATTGACAGAATTGAGCATAGTTATCTAGGTATGAACATGTATGTAGGCATCACGTCCGAGACAAGTAGACCAACTCCTTCCTGCATCTACTACTATTACTCCACACATCGACCGCTATCCAGCATGCATCTAGAGTATTAAGTTCATAAGAACAGAGTAACATCTTAAGTAAGATGACATGATGTAGAGGGATAAATTCATGCAATATGATAAAAAGCCCATCTTGTTATCCTCGATGGCAACAATAGTATACGTGCCTTGCTGCCCCTCATCATCGGGAAAGGACACCGCAAGATTGAACCCAAAGCTAAGCACTTCTCCCATTGCAAGAAAGATCAATCTAGTAGGCCAAACCAAACTGATAATTCGAAGAGACTTGCAAAGATAACCAATCATACGTAAAAGAATTCAGAAGATTCAAATATTGCTCA
Source organism: Aegilops bicornis (assembly GCA_021605145.1). Taxonomy (NCBI): domain Eukaryota; kingdom Viridiplantae; phylum Streptophyta; class Magnoliopsida; order Poales; family Poaceae; genus Aegilops; species Aegilops bicornis. The sequence continues at coordinate 261,157,303 of CM038675.1, forward strand.
TAGATAAACTTGATCATAAACCCACAATTCATCGGTCTCAACAAACACACCGCAAAAGAAGATTACATCGAATAGATCTCCACGAGAGAGGGGGAGAACATTGTATTGAGATCCAAAAAGAGAGAGAAAGCCATCTAGCTACTAACTATGGACCTGAAGGTCTGAGGTAAACTACTCACACTTCATCGGAGAGGCTATGGTATTGATGTCGAAGCCCTCTGTGATGGATTCCTCCCATGAGCTCGAACAGGCCCCAAGATGGGATCTCGTGGCATGTAAGGTTGCGGCGGTGGAATTAGGTTTTTGGCTCCGTATCTGATCGTTTGGGGGTACGTAGGTATATATAGGAGGAAGAAGTACGTCGGTGGAGCAACAGGGGGCCCACGAGGGTGGAGGGCGCGCCCCCCTACCTCGTGGCTTCCCTGTTGGTTGCTTGACGTAGGGTCCAAGTCTCCTGGATCTTGTTCATTCCAAAAATCACGTTCTCGAAGGTTTCATTCAATTTGGACTCCGTTTGATATTCTTTTTCTGTGAAACTCTGAAATTGGCAAAAAACAGCAATTCTGGGTTGGGCCTCCGGTTAGTAGGTTAGTCCCAAAAATAATATAGAAGTGAATAATAAAGCCCAATAATGTCCAAAACAGTAGATAATATAGCATGGAGCAATCAAAAATTATAGATACGTTGGAGACATATCAACCATCCCCAAGCTTAATTCATGCTCGTCCTCGAGTAGGTAAATGATAAAAACAGAATTTTTGATGCGGAGTGCTACTTGGCATAATTTCAATGTAATTCTTCTTAATTGTGGTATGAATATTCAGATCCGAAAGATTCAAGATAAAATTTCATATTGACATAAAAATAATAATACTTCAAGCATACTAACTAAGCAATTATGTCCTCTCAAAATAACATGGCCAAAGAAAGTTCATCCCTACAAAATCATATAGTTTAGTCATGCTCCATCTTCGTCACACAAAAATGCTCTCATCGTGCACAACCCCGATGACAAGCCAGGCAATTGTTTCATACTTTACTAATCTCAAACTTGTAAACCCTCATGCAATACATGAGCGCGAGCCATGGACATAGCACTATGGGTGGAATAGAATATGATGATGGGGTTATGTGGAGAAGACAAAAAAGGAGAAAGTCTCACATCAATGAGGCTAATCAATGAGCTATGGGGATGCCCATCGATTGATGTTAATGCAAGGAGTAGGGATTGCCATGCAACGGATGCACTAGAGCTATAAATATATGAAAGCTCAACAAAAGAAACTAATTGGTTGTGCATCCAAATTGCTTGCTCACGAAGACCTAGGGCACTTGAGGAGGCCCATTGTTGGAATATACAAGCCAAGTTCTATAATGAAAAATTCCCACTAGTATATGAAAGTGACAAAACAAGAGACTCTATCATGAAGATTATGGTGCTACTTTGAAGCACAAGTGTGGTAAAAGGATAGTAACATTGTCCCTTCTCTATTTTTCTCTCTTTTTTTGGGGACTTCTCTTTTTTTATGGCCTTTCTTTTTTTTATTCCTCACTTGGGACAATGCTCTAGAAAATGATGATCATCACACTTCTATTTATTTACAACTCAATGTTTACAACTTGATACTAGAATAAAGTATGACTCTATATGAATGCCTCCGGCGGTGTACTGGGACATGCAATGAACCAAGAGTGACATGTATGAAAGAATTATGAACGGTGGCTTTGCCACAAATACTATGTCAACTACATGATCATGCGAGCTAACTGACAATGATGAACGTGTCATGATAAACTGGATGGTGGAAAGTTGCATGGCAATATATCTCGGAATGGCTATGGAAATGCCATAATAGGTAGGTATGGTGGCTGTTTTGAGGAAGATATAAGTAGGTTTATGTGTGAAAGAGCGTATCATATCACGGGGTTTGGATGCACCGGCAAAGTTTGCACCAACTCTCAATGTGAGAAAGGGCAATGCACGGTATCGAAGAGGATAGCAATGGTGGAAAGGTGAGAGTGCGTATAATCCATGGACTCAACATTAGTCATAAAGAACTCATATACTTATTGCAAAAATCTACAATTCATAAAAAACGAAGCACTACGCGCATGCTCCTAGGGGGATAGATTGGTAGGAAAAGACCATCGCTCGTCCCTGACCGCCACTCATAACGAAGACAATCAAAGAACACCTCATGTTTCAAATTTGTTACATAATGTTTACCTTAAGTGAATGCTAGGGGACTTGCAAACTTCAACTCAAGTATTTCTCAAATTCACAACTACTCAACTAGCACGACTTTAATATCAATACCTCCATGTCTCAAAACAATCATCAAGCATCAAACTTCTCTTAGTATTCAACACACTCATAAGAAAGTTTTTTACTAATCTTGAATACCTAGCATATTAGGATTTATGAAAATTACCATGATATTTAAGACTCTCAAAATAATCTAAGTGAAGCATGAGAGATCAATAGTTTCTATAAAACAAATCCACCACCGTGCTCTAAAAGATATAAGTGAAGCACATAGAGTATTCTAATAATTTCTGAATCATGTGTGTCTCTCTCAAAAGGGTGTGTACAGCAAGGATGATTCTGGTAAACTAAAAAACAAAGACTCAAATCATACAAGACGCTCCAAGCAAAACACATATCATGTGGTGAATAAAAATATAGCTCCAAGTAAAGTTACGGATGCAAGTAGATTTAAAGAGGGATGCCTTCCGGCATCCCCAAGCTTTGGCTTTTGGTGTCCTTAGATTATCTTAGGGGTGCCATGGGCATCCCCAAGCTTAGGCTCTTGCCACTCCTTGTTCCATAATCCATCAAATCTTTCACCCAAAACTTGAAAACTTCACAACACAAAACTCAGCAGAAAATCTCGTGAGCTCCGTTAGCGAAAGAAAAATAAAAGACCACTTCAAGGTACTGTAATGAAATCATTCTTTATTTATATTGGTGTTAAACCTACTGTATTCCAACTTCTCTATGGTTTATAAACTATTTTACTAGTCATAGATTCATCAAAATAAGCAAACAACACACGAAAAACAGAATCCGTCAAAAACAGAACAATCTGTAGTAATCTGTAACTAACGCAAACTTCTGGAACTCCAAAAAATCAGCCAAAATAGGAAGACCTAAGCAATTTGTTTAGACCAGAATCAATTAGAATCAATATTTTATCACGTTCTGGTGATTTTTAACAATTGTTTTCGTGAACATAAAGTTTCTGGAAATTACAGCAAGATCAGATAACTATCATCCAAGAAGATCCTATAGGTTTAACTTGGCACAAACACTAATTAAAACATAAAAACACATCTAACCAGAGGCTAGAACAAACATTTATTCCTAAACAGAAGCAAAAATTAAAAAAAATAAAAATAAAATTGGGTTGCCTCCCAACAAGCGCTATCGTTTAACGCCCCTAGCTAGGCATAATAGCAAGGATAGATCTAGGTATTGTCATCTTTGGTGGGCAATTCATAAGTGGCTCTCATGATAGATTCAAATGTTAGTTTTATTTTCTTCCTAGGGAAGTGCTCCATGCGTTTATTTAATGGAAATTGGAATCTAATATTCCCTTCCTTCATATCAATAATTGCACCAATCGTTCTAAGGAAAGGTCTACCAAGAATAATAGGACATGAAGGATTGCAATCTATGTCAAGAACGATAAAATCTATGGGAGCATAGTTCCTATTTGCAACAATAAAAACATCATTAATTCTTCCCATAGGTTTCTTAATAGTGGAATCCGCAAGGTGCAAGTTTAAAGAGCAATCATCAAAATCACGGAAACCTAACAAATCGCACAAAGTTTTTGGAATCGTGGAAACACTAGCACCCAAATCACACAAATCATAGCATTCATGATCTTTAATCTTAATGTTAATAGTAGCTTCCCACTCATCATAAAGTTTTCTAGGGATAGAAACTTCCAACTCAAGCTTTTCTTCATAAGATTACATCAAGGCATCAACGATATGTTTGGTAAAAGCTTTATTTTGACTATAAGCATGAGGAGAATTTAGCACGGATTGCAACAAGGAAATACAATCTATCAAAGAGCAATTATCATAATTAAATTCCTTGAAATCCAAAATAGTGGGTTTATTAATATCTAGGGTTTTGTTCTCTTCAATCCCACTTTTATCAAATTTAGCATCAAGATCTAAAAACTCCGAATTTTTGGAATGCCTTCTAGGTAAAGGTGGATCATATTCAGTCCCATCATTATCAAGATTCATATTGCAAAACAAAGATTTAATAAGGGACACATCAACAACTTTTAGATCTTCATCTTTATTTTCATAGAAATTTGAAGAACACACTTTCATAAAGCAATCTTTCTTAGCACGCATCCTAGCGGTTCTTTCTTTGCACTCATCAATGGAAATTCTCATGGCTTTGAGAGACTCATTGATATCATGCTTAGGAGGAATATATCTCAGTTTTAAAGAATCAACATCAAGATAAATTCTATCAACGTTCCTAGCCAATTCATCAACTTTAAGCAATTATTCTTCAAGCAAAGCATTGAAATTCTTTTGCGAATTCATAAACTCTTTAACACTAGTCTCAAATTCAGAGGGCATCTTATTAAAATTTCCATAAGAATTGTTGTAGGAATTACCATAATTATTAGAGGAATTGCTATGATAAGGCCTAGGATTAAAGTTTCCTCTATACGCATTGTTACCAAAATTATTCCTACCAACAAAATTCACATCCATAGATTCATTATTATTCTCAATCAAAGTAGACAAGGGCATATCATTAGGATCAGAAGAAACACTCTTAGTAAATAATTTCATAAGTTCATCCATCTTTCCACTCAAAACATTAATTTCTTCTATCGCATGCACTTTTTTATTAATAGATCTTTCAAAGGTGCCATTGAGAATAATTAACCATAATATTATCTAGGAGTTTAGTAGCTTCTCCTAAAGTGATTTCCATAAAAGTGCCTCCCGCGTCAATCTAAAAGATTTCTATAAGCAAAATTCAATCCGGCATAAATATTTTGTATAATCATCCACAAATTCAAACCATGAGTAGGGCAATTACGTATCATTAATTTCATCCTCTCCCAAGCTTGTGCAACATGTTCATGATCAAGTTGCTTAAAATTCATAATATCGTTTCTAAGAGAGATTATCTTAGCGAGAGGAAAATACTTAGAGATAAAAGCATCTTTGCACTTATTCCAAGAATCAATACTATTTTTAGGCAAAGACGAAAACCAAGCTTTAGCACGATCTCTAAGCAAAAAAGGAAATAGCTTCAATTTAACAATATCATTATCAACATCTTTCTTCTTTTGCATATCACACAAATCAACAAAGATATTTAGATGAGTAGCGACATCTTCACTAGGAAGGCCGGCGAATTGATCTTTCATGACAAGATTCAACAAAGCAGCATTGATTTCACAAGATTCAGTATCGGTAAGAGGAGCAATCGGAGTGCTAAGGAAATCATTATTGTTGGTATTGGTAAAGTCACATAATTTGGTATTATCTTGAGCCATCGTGACAAACAAGCAATCCAACACACGAGCAAACAAGAGACGGGAAAAAAGAGGCAAACGGAAAAGAGAGGGCGAATAAAACGGCAAGTGTGAAGTGCGGGAGAGGAAAACGAGAGGCAAGTGGCAAATAATGTAATGCGGGAGATAAGGGTTTGTGATGGGTACTTGGTATGTTGACTTTTTATGAAACCTCCCGCAACGGGCGCCGTAAATCCTTCTTCCTACCTCTTGAGCATCAAGCGTTGGTTTTCCCTTGAAGAGGAAAGGTGATGCAGCAAAGTAGCGTAAGTATTTCCCTCGGTTTTTGAGAACCAAGGTATCAATCCAGTAGGAGGCTACACGCGAGTCCCTCGCACCTACACAAAACAAATAAATCCTCGCAACCAACGCGATAAGGGGTTGTCAATCCCTACACGGTCACTTCCGAGAGTGAGATCTGATAGATATGATAGGATAATATTTTTGGTATTTTTGTGATAAATATGCAAAGTAAAATAAAAGCAAAGTAAAAAGCAACGGAAATAACTAAGTGTTGAAAGATTAATATGATGAAGATAGACCTGGGGGCCATAGGTTTCACTAGTGGCTTCTCTCGAGAGCATAAGTATTCTACGGTGGGTGAACAAATTACTGTTGAGCAATTGACAGAATTGAGCATAGTTATGAGAATATCTAGGTATGATCATGTATGTAGGCATCACGTCCGAGACAAGTAGACCGACTCACCTGCATCTACTACTATTACTCCACACATCGACCGCTATCCAAAGATGCATCTAGAGTATTAAGTTCATAAGAACAGAGTAACGCCTTAAGCAAGATGACATTATGTAGAGGGATAAATTCATGCAATATTATAAAAAAACCATCTTGTTATCCTCGATGGCAACAATAGTATATGTGCCTTGTTGCCCCTACTGTCACTGGGAAAGGACACCGCAAGATTGAACCCAAAGCTAAGCACTTCTCCCATTGCAAGAAAGACCAATCTAGTAGGCCAAACCAAACTGATAATTCAAAGAGACTTGCAAAGATAACCAATCATACGTAAAAAGAATTCGTAAGATTCAAATATTGTTCATAGATAAACTTGATCATAAACCCACAACTCATCGGTCTCAATAAACACACCGCAAAAGAAGATTACATCGAATAGATCTCCACGAGAGGGGCGTAACATTGTATTGAGATCCAAAAAGAGAGAGAAAGCCATCTAGCTACTAACTATGGACCCGAAGGTCTGAGGTAAACTACTCACACCTCATCGGAGAGGCTATGGTGTTGATGTAGAAGCCCTCCGTGATGGATTCCACCTCCGGCGGAGCTCTGGAACAGGCTACTCACACTTCATCGGAGAGGCTATGGTGTTGATGTAGAAGCCCTCCGTGATGGATTCCCCCTCCGACGGAGCTCCGGAACAGGCTCCGGAACAGACCCTACAGAAGGTTGCGGCGGTGGAATTAGGTTTTTGGCTCCGTATCTGATCGTTTGGGGGTACATAGGTATATATAGGAGGAAGAAGTACGTCGGTGGAGCAACAGGGGGCCCACGAGGGTGAAGGGCGCCAGGGGGTAGCGCCCCTCACCTCGTGGCTTCCCCTGTTGGTTGCTTGGACGAGGGTCCAAGTCTCCTGGATCTTGTTCGCTCCAAAAATCACGCTCCCAAAGGTTTCATTCCGTTCGACTCCGCTTGATATTCTTTTTCGCTAAACTCAAATAGGCAAAAACAAAGCAATTTGGGTCTCCGGTTAGTAGGTTAGTCCCAAAAATAATATAAAAGTGAATAATAAAGCCCAATAATGTCCAAAACAGTAGATAATATAGCATGGAGCAATCAAAAATTATAGATACGTTGGAGACGTATCACTGGCGTCTATTAAGCTTCGACTGATGTATACGACGCAGAACGCCCATACTATGCACACGTGATGGTTAGTGCTATCAGGCCAGAGGCCCCTCGGATCAAATATCCAAACCATAGTGTGTTGGTAGTGCGGTCACGAGCAGACACTCGCGAAAGATGTGACCCCGTCGCCCCGTCTCGAGGACTTGCGGCAAGGGCTATGAATGCCCGGCCACGCCTCATATTCAACTCTTGGGTACCCTCCAGGTTAACCCATCTCCACATCACTCGCGGGTACCCCTCAGGGTCGACCCACCTTTCCAAGTAACAGTTGTAAAATCCAAGTATCTGTGTGTCCAAACATCAAGGGGAAAACCCGAGGAATCACCCCCGGTGGATTCCACTCGATGTAATCATCAAGGTGAACGTAAGAGGATCCACCCTCGAGGTTCACACTTGAGGGGTTGCACGACAGAGTCGTATCGGACGTGGTTAAGGCGGAGTCACCCTCGATGACAACGACCGAATAGCTACACTACAGGGTTAACATCGGCGTCTTGATGAGGTCTCACCTCGGCACTCGATAGTAACCCAAAGAGTGTCGAGCAACTAAGGGAAAGTGATGTGCGATGTCGGGCCTGGTCTTCGATCCCGCTGATCGGGTCTTCGATGATGAAGCGGGCAACAAGGACAAGGTGGGGTCACTTATGGATCACTAACCAACCTATACTAAGCAGTTTAGGATAAGCAGGTAGGTAACAATAAGCAGGTTACAAAAGCAGGCTATGCATTATAATAGGAGAAAACAATAACAGTAGCAAAATCTAATGCAAGCATGAGAGAAAGGAATGGGCGATATCGGGATGATCAGAGGGGGGGCTTGCCTGGAAGCTCTGCTGAAAAGGAAGAAGTGTCGTCGCTGACGTAGTCGATCACAGGGGCAATATCGGTCTCGGGGTCTACCAGAGAGAAGAGGGGGAAGGAACAATAAATATACAGCAACCAAAGCATCATAAAGCATAACATGGTAATACGCGGTGCTAGGGGTGAACTAACGCAGTGCTAGACGTTGCAGACGGAGAGGAAAACATCCAGAGGGGTTTTTCTGGCATCTGGTGTTTTCCGGACAGATGAAAAGAGAGGGGACGGTTCCATGTTCAGCATACTAGGGGCATGTGACAGATGAACGGACCGCATATTTGGATTCGCTGGATTTTTCTGAGTAACTTTCATGTGGAAAACATTTTCGTCGGAGCTACGCTTTATTTTCTATTAACTTTCAAAGATTTTAAGTTTTTTCTGAAATTCCTGGATTTATTACTAAATCGGATTTAAAAGGAAAAAGGCTATGGGTACCCAAAAGTGTACCCAGCCAGAAGTACAGAGAAGCTGACATGTGGGGCTAGGGCCCGGTTGACCTAGTCAATAGCCCAACAAGCATTGACTAGTCAAAGTGAATAGTGAAGGGGGGCCTACTTGTCATGGACTTAGCTATTCTAAATCTAGTTTAGCACTTTAATATAAACAGTTGGTCCCGCATGCCACCTACTATTAGACTAATTAAATACTACAGTACTAACTAAACTAACTAGCTCGGTCGGCCACACACACACAACACGCACTCACGCACACACACAGAACACTCACACACAGAACACACACACACGCAGAGCACAGCTCGACCTGGCCATGGCCATGGCCATGGCCAGTGGTACTAGTAGCCGGCTGCAGTAGCAGCAGTTCTAGCAGCGGCAAGAAGATGCAACAACAAAGAACGGCAGCTAGCACGAAAGCGAGCAGAGCAACGGCGACGGCGGCAACAAAGCAACAACGATAGAAGCAGGAGCAACGCAAGCAGCAGGGCAGCGTGAGCAGCGGACGACTGCGGGCTTGCGGGCAGGGAAGCGCGGGGTGTTAGAATACATTGTATAGAGATAGGAGAGTAGTTTAAATTTTGTAATCTTATCTCCTCTTATCTCTTCTTCTGTTAAACCTCCTGTAACGGAACATGATCGATCTCATCTTTCTCTCGATCGATTCCTCCTTCCTTGTAAGCCACGACATACTCTCTATATAATACAATGCGGCCCAGACGAAGGGTTCTACGCTTCCCAATTCTTCTCACATGGTAACAAAGCCTCTTCCTCAATAGATCAGGAATAGATCGCATCTAGCTACCGCAGCGACCGAGCAGCATGTCCACCACCGCCGTCGCCATGACGGCTAGCATCATGGGCACACTCACCACATCATCATCATCCGCTTTTGCCTCCTCTTCCTCCACCTCCACCAACACCTCCCTGCTCGGATCGCCACCCCAAAAGAAGCTCACGAGGGGAAACTTCCTGCTCTAGAAAGCCATTGTGCTGCCCCAGATCAAGGGGGCCCAGATGGAACATCACCTCAACGCGCAGAGCCCGCCACCGCCGGCCATGCTCACCATCACCAAGGACGGCAAGGAAGAACAGGTAGTCAACTTCGCACGATCCCTCTGGTATGCACAGCAGTAGCAACTCCAAGGATTCTTGATGGGATCCCTATCCCGCGAGATCCTCGCACAGGTCACAACGCTCTCGACGCCGGCTGAAGTATGGATTGCTATCCATGCCATGTTTGCTGCTCAAAGCCAAGCTCAAGCAATCAACACATGCATTGAGCTCACGAATCTTCAAAAAGGTAACATGTCTATGGCAGAATACCTTGGAAAAATTAAAAGCCTCACTGATGAAGTCGCCTGCACCGCTACTGCGCTCTCCGATCCGGAGACCGTGTCCAAAATCCTCGTCGGCCTCGACATGGACTACAACACTGTGGTCTCCGCCCTCGCCGCTCGGGTGGAGCCGATCACCGTTCAGGAGCTGTATAGTCAGCTCTTGAGCTTCGACGCCTGCCTCAGCCTTCTTCACGGCGCCAACATCTGGCAGTCCTCCGCCAACTCTGTCTCTTGTGGTCATGCCGGGCGTGGTCACCAGGGGCAACGCAGCAGCGGCCATGGGCGCAGCAACGCCGACTACTCCAACAACGGCAGCGCTGGCTACACCAACACCGGCGGCAGCGGGCGGCAAAGAATTCACAACAATGTGGCGGGGTGGCTGCTACGCCTTGAGCTTGCTGGTTTTCCTCAAGAGGAGAGGATGATGCAGCAGAGTAGCGTAAGTATTTCCCTCGCTTTTGGGAACCAAGGTATCAATCCAAAGAGGAGGCCACGCCAAGTCCCTCGTACCTACACAAAACAAATAAATCCTCGCAGCCAACGCTAATAGGGGTTGTCAATCCCTTCACGGTCACTTACGAGTGAGATCCGATAGAGATGATAGATAATTTTTTGGTTTTTTTGGTATAAATATGCAAAGTAAAATAAAAGGCAAAAGTAAAAAAGCAAATCAATAATAAAGCGTAGGGAAGATTAATATGATGAAAATAGACCCGGGTCCATAGATTTCACTAGTGGCTTCTCTCAAGAGCATAAGTATTTTATGGCGGGTGAACGAATTACTGTTGAGCAATTGATGTAATCGGAGCATATTTATGAGAATATCTAGGTATGATCATGTATATAGGCATCACGTCCGAGACAAGTAGACCAACTCCTGCCTCAGATCTACTACTATTACTCCACTCATCGACCGCTATCCGTGATGCATCTAGAGTATTAAGTTAATGAAAACAGAGTAACGCCTTAAGCAAGATGACATGATGTAGAGGAATAAATTCATGCAATATGATAAATACCCCATCTTGTTATCCTCGATGGCAACGATACAATACGTGCCTTGCAACCCTCTGTCACTGGGTAAGGACACCGCAAGATTGAACCCAAAGCTAAGCACTTCTCCCATTGCAAGAACTACCAATCTAGTTGGCCAAACCAAACGGATAATTCGAAGAGACTTGCAAAGATAACTCAATCATACATAAAAGAATTCAAGAAGATTCAAATATTGCTCATAGATAATCTTGATCATAAACCCACAATTCTTGGTCTCAACAAACACACCGCAAAAAGAAGATTACATCGAATAGATCTCCACGAGAGAGGGGGAGAACATTGTATTGAGATCCAAAAGAGAGAAGAAGCCATCTAGCTACTAACTATGGACCCGAAGGTCCTGATGTAAACTACTCACACTTCATCGGAGAGGCTATGATGATGATGTAGAAGCCCTCCATGGTGGAATCCCATTCCCATGAGCTCGAACAGGCCCCAAGATGGGATCTCGTGGATATAGAAAGTTGCGGCGGTGGAATTAGGTTTTTGGCTCCGTGATCTCGATCTGTTGGGGGTACGTGAGGTATATATAGGAGGAAGGAGTACGTCGGTGGAGCTTGAGGGGCCCACGAGTGGCGCGCCCTAGGGGGGCGCCCTCCACCCCCGTGGCTTTCTTGACGGAGGGTCCAAGTCTCCTGGGTCTTATCTGATGAGAAAATCACGTTCTCGAAGATTTCATTCCGTTTGGACTCCGTTTGATATTCCGTTTCTTCGAAACACTGAAATAGGCAAAAAACCACAATTCTGGGCTGGGCTTCCGGTTAATAGGTTAGTCCCAAAAGTAATATAAAAGTGGAAAATAAAGCCCAATATAGTCCAAAACAATCGATAATATAGCATGGAGCAATCAAAAATTATAGATACGTTGGATACGTATCAGGAATCCCCAAGCTTAATTCCTGCTCGTCCTCGAATAGGTAAATGATAAAAAGAGAAATTTTGATGCGGAGTGCTACTTGGCATAATTTCAATGTAACTCTTCTTAATTGTGGTATGAATATTCAGATCCGAAAGATTCAAGATAAAAGTTCATACTGGCATAAAAATAATAATACTTCAAGCATACTAACTAAGCAATTATGTCTTCTCAAAATAACATGGCCAAAGAAAGTTCATCCCTACAAAATCATATAGTTTAGTCATGCTCCATTTTCGTCACACAAGAATGCTCTCATCATGGACAACCCCGATGACAAGCCAAGCAATTGTTTCATACTTTTCGTCTCACATCAACGAGGCTAATCAACGGGCTATGGAGATGCCGATCAATTGATGTTAATGCAAGGAGTAGGGATTGCCATGCAACGGATGCACTAGAGCTATAAATGTATGAAGGCTCAACAAAAGAAACTAAGTGTGCATCCAACTTGCTTGCTCACGAAGACATAGGGCATTTGAGGAAGCCCATCGTTGGAATATACAAGCCAAGTTCTATAATGAAAAAATCCCACTAGTATATGAAAGTGACAACATATGAAACTCTCTATATGAAAAACATGGTGCTACTTTGAAGCACAATATATGAGACTCGCTATATGAAGAACATGGTGCTACTTTGAAGCACAAGTGTGGAAAAAGAGATAGTAACATTGCCCCTTTTTATTTATCTTCATTTTTTGGGCCTTCTTTTTTTCTTTGGCCTTTCCCTTTTTGGGGGACAATGCTCTAGAAAATGATGCTCATCACACTTTTATTTTTTTTACAACTCGATGCTAGAACAAAGTATGACTCTATATGAGTGCCTCCGGCGGTGTACCGGGATATGCAATGAATCAAGAGTGACATGTATGAAAGAATTATGAATGGTGGCTTTGCCACAAATACTATGTCAACTACATGATCATGCTAAGCAATATGATAATGATGAATGTGTCATGAAGAACGGTATGGTGGAAAGATGGCAATATATCTCGGAATGGCTATGGAAATGCCATAATAGGTAGGTATGGTGGCTGTTTTGAGGAAGATATAAGGAGGTTTATGTGTGAAAGAGCGTATCATATCACGGGGTTTGGATGCACCGCTAAGTTTGCACCAACTCTCAATGTGAGAAAGGGCAATGCACGGTACCGAAGAGGCTAGCAATGATGGAAGGGTAAGAGTGCATATAATCCATGGACTCAACATTAGACATAAAGAACTCACATAATTATTGCAAAAATCTACAGGCCATCAAAAACCAAAGTAGTACGCGCATGCTCCTAGGGGGATAGATTGGTAGGAAAAGACCATCGCTCGTCCCCGACCGCCACTCATAAGGAGGACAATCAAATAACACCTCATGTTTCAAATTTGTTACATAACGCTTACCATAATGCATGCTACGGGACTTGCAAACTTCAACACAAGCATTTCTCAAATTCACAACTACTCAACTAGCACGACTTTGATATTATCACCTCCATATCTCAAAACAATTATCAAGCATCAAACTTTTCTTAGTATTCAACGAACTCAAAAGAAAGTTTTACAAATCTTGAATACCAAGCATATTATTATTAAGCAAATTACCATGCTATTTAATACTCTCAAAATAATCTAAGTGAAGCATGAGAGATCAATAGTTTCTTTAAAACAAATCCACCACCGTGCTCTAAAAGATATAAGTGAAGTACTAGAGCAAAACTATAAAGCTCAAAAGATATAAGTGAAGCACATAGAGCAAAACTATCAAGCTCAAAAGATATAAGTGAAGCACATAGAGTATTCTAACAAATTCCAATTCATGTATGGCTCTCTCAAAAGGTGTGTACATCAAGGATGATTGTGTTAAACTAACAAGCAAATACGCAAATAATACAAGACGCTCCAAGCAAAATGCATATCATGTGGTGAATAAAAATATAGCTCCAAGTAAAGTTGCCGATGGAAGTGGACGAAAGAGGGGATGCCTTCCGGGGCATCCCCAAGCTTTGGCTTTTTGGTGTCCTTGGATTATCTTGGGGGTTCCATGGGAATACCCAAGCTTAGGCTCTTGCCACTCCTTGTTCCATAGTCCATCAAAAAAATTCACCCAAAACTTGAAAACTTCACAACACAAAACTCAACAGAAATCTCGTGAGCTCCGTTAGCGAAAGAAAACAAAAAGACCACTTCAAGATACTGTAATGAACTCATTCTTTATTTACATTGGTGTTAAACCTACTGTATTCGAACTTCTCTATGGATCTTTAACTATTTTACTAGCCATAGATTCATCAAAATAAGCAAACAACACACGAAAAACAGAATCTGTCAAAATGTAACAGTCAGAGTAATCTGTAACTAACGCAAACTTCGAACTCCAAAACTTCAGACAAAATAGGAAGACCTATGCAATTTTTTAATTGATCAGCAGAAATAGTAATCACTAATTTATCACGTTCTGGTGATTTTTAACAATTGTTTTCGTGAACCGAAAGTTTCTGAAAATTACAGCAAGATCAAATAACTATTATCCAAGAAGATCCTATAGGTTTAACTTGGCACAAACACTAATTAAAACATAAAACCACATCTAAACAGAAGGTAGATGGATTATTTATTCTAAATAGAAACAAAAAAACTAAAAATAAAATTGGGTTGCCTCCCAACAAGCGTTATCGTTTAACGCCCCTAGCTAGGCATAAAAGCAAGGATAGATCTAGGTATTGCCATCTTTGGTGGGCAATTCTTAAATGAGGCATCTACCTTCCTTAGAAATTTCTTTCTTTCTAGTAATTATCAAACTTTTAGGCAAAAGATCAAAAAATTCATTCATGGCAAATGGTACCTTAATGATAGCAAAAGGATTGCGATGAATACTTATAGATTTAAGATCCGCGGTTTCCTTACTAGAGGATTCACCCTTATTCTTAGGAACATACATGAGCTTAGCAACTTTAGTAGGTGGACTTGGAGTATTTCTTACCGAAGAAAAAGCGGTTCCCAAGTTGGTAATGATACCCTCAAGTTTATCAATTCTAGAGAAATCTTGATTTATTTTCTCATTAACTATGGGTTCCTTCTCCTTAATATTTTTCAAAGTTACTCCTACCTTAGATCCATATTGGGTAATTTGATTGTGGATCCTTTTATCTAGATTTTCATATAACTCAACGGTAGCAACTTTATTTTCAATAATTTCAAGTCTTTGCATTACATGCTCCAAAGTTAACATAGTTCCATTAACCAAAAGAGGTGGTGAGCCAAATAAATCTATCATAGCACTATAAGAATCAAAAGTATGGCTACCCAAGAAATTCCTCCCAGAATGGTATCGAGGATATATCTATACTAAGGATTAGCACCTACATAAAAATTATGGAGAAGAACTGAGGTAGATTGCTTCCTGGTAGATCTATTTTGAGCATTGCAAATTCTATACCAAGTGTCTTTTAGATTTTCTCCCTCCCTTTGTTTAAAATTTAGAACTTCATTCTCGGGAGACAACGGAGAAGATATAAGACTATCCATAATGACAAGCAAGCGAGGAAAAGGCAAACGGAAAAGAGAGAGCGAATAAAACGGCAAGGGTGAAGTGGGGGAGAGGAAAACGAGAGGCAAATGGCAAATAATGTAATGCGAGAGATAAGGGATTGTGATGGGTACTTGGTGTGTTGACTTTTGCATAGACTCCCCGGCAACGGCGCCAGAAATCCCTCTTGCTACATCTCGAGCTTGCGTTGGTTTTCCCCGAAGAGGAGAGGATGATGCAACAGAGTAGCGTAAGTATTTCCCACAGTTTTTGAGAACCAAGGTATCAATCCAGTAGGAGGCCACACGCAAGTCCCTCGTACCTACACAAAGCAAATAACTCCTCGCAACCAATGCGAATAGGGGTTGTCAATCCCTTCACGGTCACTTACGAGAGTGAGATCTGATAGAGATGATAGATAATTTTTTTGGTTTTTTTGGTATAAAGATGCAAAGTAAAATCAAAGGCAAAGTAAAGAGCATAGCAATAATAAATCGTAGGAAGATTAATATGATGAAAATAGACCCGGGGGCCATAGATTTCACTAGTGGCTTCTCTCAAGAGCATAAGTATTTTACGGTGGGTGAACGAATTCATCGTTGAGCAATTGATGAATTGAGCATAGTTATGAGAATATCTAGGTATGATCATGTATATAGGCATCACGTCCGAGACAAGTAGACCGACTCCTGCATCTACTACTATTACTCCACTCATCGACCGCTATCCAAAGATGCATCTAGAGTATTAAGTTAATGAAAACAGAGTAACGCCTTAAGCAAGATGACATGATGTAGAGGAATAAATTCATGCAATATGATAAATACCCCATCTTGTTATCCTCGATGGCAACAATACAATACGTGCCTTGCAACCCTTTCTCACATCGGGTAAGGACACCGCAAGATTGAACATAAAGCTAAGCACTTCTCCCATTGCAAGAACTACCAATCTAGTTGGCCAAACCAAACGGATAATTCGAAGAGACTTGCAAAGATAACTCAATCATACATAAAAGAATTCAGAGAAGATTCAAATATTGCTCATAGATAATCTTGATCATAAACCCACAATTCATCGGTCCCAACACATAGATAATCTTGATCATAAACCCATAATTCATCGGTCTCAACAAACACACTGCAAAAAGAAGATTACATCGAACAGACCTCCATGAGAGAGGGGGAGAACATTGTATTGAGATCCAAAAAGAGAGAAGAAGCCATCTAGCTACTAACTATGGACCCGAAGGTCTGAGGTAAACTACTCACACTTCATCGGAGAGGCTATGATGATGATGTAGAAGCCCTCCGTGGTGGAATCCCCTTCAGCGGAGCTCCTAACAGGCCCCAAGATGGGATCTCGTGGATACGTAAAGTTGCGGTGGTGGAATTAGGTTTTTGGCTCCGTGATCTGATCTGTTGGGGTAATGCGAGGTATATATAGGAGGAAGGAGTACGTCGGTGGAGCTTGGGGCCCATGAGGTGGGCGCCCTAGGGGGCGCGCCCACCCTCGTGGCTTTCTTGACGGAGGGTTCAAGTCTCCTGGGTCTTATCTGATGAGAAAATCACGCTCCTCAAGATTTCATTCCGCTTTGGACTCCGTTTGATATTCCGCTTCTTCAAACACCTAAATAGGCAAAAACAAAGCAATTTAGGTCGGGCCTCCGGTTAATAGGTTAGTCCCAAAAGTAATATAAAAGTGGAAAATAAAGCCCAATATAGTCCAAAACAATAGATAATATAGCATGGAGCAATCAAAAATTATAGATACGTTGGATACGTATCAGTGGCGGCTTCCACAACAACAACAACCGCCACCCTTCTTCTTCCCGAGCACATCCTCGCTGCCAACTCTGCAAGAAGCCGGGCCATGAAGTCATGGACTGCTGGCATCGCTATGATGAGAACTTCGTTCCTGATAATAACATGCTGCTGCGGCCATGCGTGAACAAGGAGGAGAAGGGGTGTGGTACGTGGACTCTGGTGCCACGGATCACGTCACAAGCGAGCTAGAACAACTTGCTCTCCGTGAACAGTACCATGGCGGCGATCAAATTCACACCGCAAGCGGTGGAGGTATGGATATTCAACACATTGGTCAAGCTCTTATTAATTCCCCTACACTTAAACATGATCTAGTCCTAAAAGATGTCCTTCATGTGCCTGAAGCGTATAAAAACCATGCATCCATGTCTCGTTTAGCTCATGACAATAATGTCTTCTTTGAAACTCACCCTCGTTACTTTTTTATCAAGGATCGGGCAACGAGGGAACTCCTTCATCACGGTAGATGCATTGGAGGTCTCTACCCCATCACATCCGGAGCACTTAGTCGCAATCGTCATCAAGACCTCTTTGGCAAGGTGGCATCAAAGATTAGGACATCCATCTTCGATCATTGTTAAACAAGTAGTCAATAAAGGCAACCTCTCGTTGTCACATAGTTCAATTAGTGAGTCTATTTGTGAAGCTTGTCAATATGCCAAGAGTCACCAACTTCCTTATCCCAAGTCGAATAGTATATCTCATGCTCCTTTAGAACTTATTTTCAGTGATGTATGGGGTCATGCAAGATATTCCTTTGGCAGAAAGAAATACTATGTCAGTTTCATTGATGATTATAGCAAGTTTACGTGGATTTATTTGCTTAAGTACAAATCTGAGGTTTTCTCTATGTTTTCAAGAGTTTCAAAAACTTGTGGAACGACACTTTGATCGAAAAATTTTGACAGTCCAAAGTGACTGGGGAGGGGAGTATGAAAAACTCAACTCTTTTTTCCGTAGCATAGGCATTGAACATCTTGTTTCTTGTCCTCATGCTCATCAATAGAACGGCTCCGCTGAATGGAAACACCGTAACATTGTTGAAGTTGGTTTATCCCTTCTTGCTCATGCATCTATGCCTCTCAAATATTGGGACGAAGCCTTTATCACTGCCACCTATCTTATAAACCGCCTTCCTAGCAAAGTTATTGGCAATGTCACTCCATTGGAGCGCCTCTATCATCAAACACCCGACTACAACTTTCTCAAAATATTTGGGTGTGCTTGCTATCCCAACTTGCGTCCATACAATCGTCATAAACTTTAGTTTCGTGCTACTCAATGCATTTTTATTGGCTATAGCAATCTTCACAAAGGTTATAAATGCCTAGAAGTTGCAACTAGACGCATCTATATTTCTCGGGATGTTGTGTTTGATGAAACTCTTTTTCCTTTTGCCAAACTCGTCCCAACGCCGGAGCCCTTCTTCGTGCTGAGATAGCACTTCTTTCAGATCACGGGGGTGAATTACATAAGGCTGACTGTGTGCAAAATTCCACTCCAAACGGTGGTTCTGATGATATATGTGCAGGAACAAGCTGTGATTTTATGTGTGCAGGAAAGGACAAACTTGGCGCAGAACACGAGGCTGATCTTCCTAACAGCAGCGGCGCGCGATCCAGCGCCGATCTGCGCGTCAGGTCTGACAGCAGCGGCGGCAGCGGCGTGCGATCCAGCACCGATCCGCGCGTCAGGACTGCGCCTGCTGAGCGCTCCGAGCCGGATCCTCATGCAGCCAATCTGGTGGCTGCCAGCTCTCCCGCGGCGGATGTGGCCCGACCATTGCGTCGTGGACTCGCCACGCGCCGCTTCGCTGGGGAAACCGTGTCTCCACGTGGCGCGCCGAACGATGGGAGCCCGCCCCTTGACCCAGCCGACGAGAGCGACGTGCCTGTGGGCACTGGATCCCCCTTGGATCACGCGCCAGGATCCGCTGCAGCCTCTACGCGGGCATCCTTCTCGGATCAGGAGCCGGGATCTTCATACCGCTTCTACATCACCATCGCCATCAGATCTCCTACGCCAGCCTCGAACTGGATTTTCTACGCCCGCTACCACGCCACCAACACTTCCGCCGCAAGACAAAGCAGATCACAACAGTATTATCAAGGAAAAAGAATACACTGATGGTACGGTCAGGTATGACAAAGTTAAGCGTGCTTTTCCTAGTCATATTGGAGAACCAACCTGTTTGCATGATTCTCTTGGACATAAAGATTGGAAAGAAGCTATGGATCATGAATATGATGCACTCATGAAAAATAGAACATGGCATTTAGTACCACCAAAGCAGGGTCATAATGTCATAGATTGTAAATGGGTATATAAGATAAAGAGAAAATCTGATGGAAGCATAGACAGGTACAAGGCTAGACTAGTTGCCAAAGGTTTCAAACAGAGGTTTGGCATTGATTATGAAGATACTTTTAGTCCTGTTATTAAGTCGGCTACCATTCGACTTGTATTGTCTATTGTTGTTTCCAGAGGTTGGAGTCTACGCCAGCTAGATGTTCGGAACGCGTTTCTTCATGGTGTTCTTGAGAAAGAAGTGTTCATGCGGCAACCACCAGGATATGAGGATCAAAGTGCACCACACCATGTTTGTAAGTTGGATAAGGCTTTATATGGTTTGAAACATGCCCTGAGAGCTTGGTACTCCAGGTTAAACATGCAACTACAACGACTTGGGTTTACACCATCTAAAGCAGATACCTCATTGTTTTTTTATCATAAAGATAAGATCACTATATTTGTGCTCGTTTATGTTGATGATATAATTGTTGCTAGTTCAAGTGCACATGCTACCACTTGTTTGCTTAAGCATCTGAAGCTGGAATTTGCTCTCAAAGACTTAGGTGATCTTCATTATTTTCTTGGTATAGAAGTTAAACAGATAAAGGATGGAATACTTCTTACACAAGAAAAATACACCATTGATATACTCAAGAGAGCAGGATTGGAACATTTGTAACATCCCAAATTTTCAATTTGGAATGTTATACATAGATCATCATTGCATATCATATTTTTGTTGCATTGTTGGCTAGATCCTAGAAATGCTACGCAACTCAAGGACCCACGGAGAGAGTTGGGGATTTTGTTATTTTCAAATTAGAGTTTTCTCAAATTTTGAAAATAGGATCGTTTGATTTTATTTATTTTATCTTCAATTATTTCTACTATCAAAATATGAGAGAGGGAATAAAATGACTTTCCCAAAATAAAGAAATAATGAAGATTTAATAAAAAATCAAATAAGATTTTATTTTGGAGTTTTTCGCTTTTTATTTGGATTTAGGAAAATGCTGCGTTTTCAAAATTGCATTTTGGCCCCAAATAAATGTTGATCTTGTCCGACATGATTTTAGAAGCCGGGGAAAATTTATTTCGGGATTTTTGGAGACCGTTTAGTATTTCTTTCGTTTGATTTTCTGCGCGTAATTATTTAAAAAAACGCGAACCGACCTTCGGGCCGTACCCGAGCGGGACTCCGCCCGGGGGCAGCTTATATAAAGCGCCGCCCGAGCCGCCCCCAGCCCAACAACCCCGCCGCCGGCCCACCCCGCTCCAAACCCTAACCCTAATCGCCCCGCTGTCGCTCGACCTGGCCGCCACGCCGCCGTCGACCGCCTCCCGAGGTTCGCCGCGCCTCGTAAAACACGCCGTCGGTTTTTTTTCAAAAACCGATCGGGTTTGTACGGTTTATTTTTTTTTAGTTTCGGTTTTTTTATTAGATCGGTTTTTTCGGTTAGGTTAAATAGCGAGCATTCGCTCGTTCGTTCGTTTTAACGAACGTGTTCATCAGATTAGATCTAGTTAACGAATGTTCGTTCGTTAACCTGTTCGTCGTTTTTCTTTTTCTCGGATTTAATTCGCGATTTTTCTGATCCGATTTTCGTTTTAGTATAACTTTTCGCTTGTTTATCGGAATCAGGTGATTCAAGCGCCCCGAGTTTCGTCTCAAAACCCTCTTTCCGAATAACCAACTTAAACAAGTTTTTGCTTCTGTAAAATTTGACTTAGATCCAGATTAGTAAAACGAAGCTGTTTTCTTTCGCCGTTTGACTTCCGTTGCTACGTTTGTTTTGATTCTTTTTTCAAACCGGAGTTCTTAAGTTGAACTTTCTGGATAGATCTTTTATTTGAGTTTTACCTGTGCATTAGATGAGTACTTATTGTATGCTTGTTTGTTTGTCTACGATAGAATACCCGGAGTGCGCCGCCTTTTATTTCGAGTCTCTAGGTCTCGCGGATCATCAGCAATGCAAGTAACACTTTGATCATATCTTTTCTCATACCCAGTTTTTATGCATTAGATCAATATTCAAACATTGCATTGATTTAGGATCTAATTAAATTGTGGGATGGGAAGTAGTTGAGGTAGTACCTATTACCTGTTTTATTATCAACCCTTGGGAGTTACTTCTACGTTTGCTTATTATGCCATGCTATGCTAGTAGACGTGGATTGGGTGAGTGTATTCCATGACTGATGGGAGATTGTTAAATTAATGGTTTACTTAAGGTGGCAACTTAAACACACATCTCGCGTGGATTGAGGCACCTGGTTTCCGGTGACTTGCCTGCTTTTTCTTCTGACCGCCACCTGTGCTCAAAGGGATCATGAGATTATTCATGCTAGAAACTTCCATGTGCAGCCACAAGCCATTATGGGCTCGCATAGTTGATTAAGTCGTGCGAACTCTTACGGGTAGACTAGCGATGTAGGGGAAAGTAGGTGTACCGTCTACCCATACGTAAGGTGCTAGCGCTTCCGAAAGACTATGTCTCGGTCATCCGTTTCTCAAACATCCTGTAGTGCGAGAAATCCAACTGAGGCGATCGAGTCTTGTGGGGAAAAGTGCGCAAACCTCTGCAGAGTGTATAAACTAATCATGATTAGCCGTGTCCCCGGTTATGGACATCTTGAGTATCTAGTACTTGGATATCATGTGAATCTCATCATGTTACTTCTAATTAATATTGTTGGGATGATAATGAGTACTTTTAATTGGGATTGAGAATGTCACAACCATTCTCAATGTTTAACAACCACCATGATAGTTAAATAAACTTATTCCTTTGCAGTAGGGAAAAATTGGCTTTACGCAAAAATGTAACCATAGAGCTTTCCACCAGCCAAATATGCATGTAGTATAGTTATTCCATTATTGTTCTCTATGTGTTACATTGCCGGCATATTCCATGTGCTGACCCGTTTCGTGCTGCAACGCTTCATGTTGCGCATTTTCGCATTTACGCAGTAAGGTGCTTAGGTCGTGGTTCTATACTCAGTGATGCCGTTGGAGTTGATGGACTCGCTTATTCTTCCAAGCCTTCCGCTGTTATCGTATTTAGATGGCCTTATGCCATATTTATTTTATTAAGTTCTCTTTTGAGACCCTCGATGTAATAAGTGTGTGTTTGCTACTCTGTTATAAATCCTTCAAGTATCGTGGTGGTGTCAAAGATTATCGATCCAGGGATGACACCTAAGCACAGAGATCGGACTGTTTGAGGTCTGGTCGCTACAAAGATGGTATCAGAGCCCACGCTGACTGTAGGACACGACCATTAAGCTAAAGCCCTAGATCACTACTCTCTTCTCATTTCGAACTCCTCATCTTTTCTACTCTTTTAGGATGATGAAAGCGAGGATCAAGTTCACCCAGCCGGATGAAGATACACCCTTTGGACGACACCTGAAGGAAGTCACTAAGTACCTGAACATCGGAATACCAAGCTTCACCGGACCTACAATTCCACTTTACCCGAAGAGGAGCGCTGGAAGATTCAAGCTTAAGTTCCCGGAAGGACGTTTGCGCCAATCACGGAGCCCATAGAGTGTGTTTTTAATGCACCAACTTGGAGTCTGGGAAAGAGCATGGCAGCTCACATAACCATGGGATGCATTGGAGAAGTTTACCAAGATGACTTCAAGGATACTATCTACCAGATTTGCGGACGCCGAGATGAACAATGGGAGATAGTTAGCACTAAGAAGGACCGATCCATTGCAACTTTCATCCAAGAGTTAAATCAGCACATTCGACGCCAGGAGAACCGGATGTCTTGCAGACATGATGGAGTTGAAGAAAGAAAAAGCCAAGATTATCGAACTAGAAGGAGAACTGAAGGCCACTCGCAAGGACTACATGGAGGAGATTGTAGCTCTAGTGAGACAAAACGGCGATCTTAAGGAGAAGATTGAAGAACTCATGGGAAATTCAGCACCCGGAGGAGAAGATGAAGATTGCACCTGTCCAGAGAGCTACATCATCATCGACGACACCGATTCCGATCCTAGTGATGATGATTTCGAAGATGAAGCTGGAGCAGATATCATGGAGTCTTCATCGAAGTAGTTTTTTTAGTTGACCACCATAACAGTAGTAGAATTTCCCCATTAAAAAATTAGTTTTAGTTCCAGCACTTTGTAACGATAGATAGATCGTTGTATGCCCTTGTTGATTTGATTGGAGTGATATTGTGTGTTTTTGTCTCATGTGCATATGGGTAGTGTTTTCTCCCTAGATCTCATTCTATTCTTAACTCTCGCCTTTTCTATAAACCCTCGATGCCTCCGAGACGCCAATTCTCGGATTTGTTTTCCCGCCGGAGATCACTCAGTTGATTCAGCAGCAGAATGCCTTGATTCAAACATTGGTATAGAACCAAGGCAACAACAACAACAACAACAACAACAACACACCACCACCACCACCTGTTGATCATTTGACCCGTTTCTTAAGGCTGAATCTGCCGGTGTTTTCCAGTAGCACCGAGCCGATTGTTGCGGATGATTGGCTCCGCAAAGTAGGGAGGGATTTAACCACTGCAGGATGTACAGATGGGGAAAAGGTGAAATTTGCCGCACATCACCTTGAAGGACCCGCAGCAGCATGGTGGGAGAATTTTACAGCCACTTACCCTGTAGACACCGGCCACATGGGATCGGGCCAAAGAAGCTTTCAGATCGCCCATGTTTCACCTGGAGCTATGGCCATGACGAAGCGTGAGTTTCGCAACTTGCGCCAAGGAGGACGGACAGTTGGCCACAAGATGTGGATGACTTTAGTAAACTAGCACGTTATGCCCCGTGATGACGTTGCTACGGACGCAGCTAAGCAGGAGAAGTTTCTAGAAGGACTAAACGATGAGCTGAGCATGCAGTTGATGGTAGCCACCTTCAATAACTACCAGGAGTTGGTAGACCATGCTCTTATGATTGAAGGCAAGCAGCAGCAGATTGACAATCGTAAGAGGAAGTATGGACAGGGGAAGTACAATTCTGGAGCTCAGCAGAAATTACGCTTTACCCCAAAGACAGGAGGTCAATTTCAGCATACTCACGGAGGGGGTAGCTCGCACAATCATAATGGCACAAAGAATGGAAACGGGAATGGAGGAAGTAATGGACAAAACCGCACCAACCCGTCAACACCATCCAAGGTGGACCTGAGCCATATCACTTGTTTTAAGTGCCGTAAGACTGGCATTATGCAAATGAATGTCCAGAGGCCCAAAATGGTAACGGCAATGGAAGCTCAGGAAAGAAGCCGAACCCTTTTAATAGAGGACAGGTGAACCACGTTAGCGTGGAGGAGGTTGATGTTGGGTAACGTAGTAATTTCAAAAAATTTCCTACGCACACACAGGACCATGGTGATGGCATAGCAACGAGAAGGGAGAGTGTTGTCTACGCATCTCAGAGACCAAAGCGGAAGCAATCACAACGTAGAGGAAGTAGTCAGACGTTCTCCTCGCGATCCAGCCGATCCCAGCGCCACATTCGGCGCCCGAAGTTCTTGGCACACGCTCAGCTCGATGACGCCTCGGGCTCCGATCCAAAGAAAGCTCCGGGAGAGGGAGTTCCACAAGACGACGGGCGTGGTGACGATCTTGATGTTTCACTGACGCAGGCTTCGCCTAAGCACCGCCACGATATGACCGAGGTGGAATATGGTGGAGGGGGCACCGCACACGGCTAAGGAACGATCTCAAGGATCAACTTGTGTGTTCTAGGGTGCCCCCACCCCGTGATATAAAGGAGGGAGGGAGGAGGTGGCCGCCACAAGGGGGCGCACCATAGGAGGGGGAAACCTACTCCAAGTAGGTTTCCTCTCTTTCCTTATCTTATTTGGAGGGAAGGAAGGAGTACTAGTATTAGGAAGTAGTACTAGTAGTAGGAATAGGAAGAGGGGAAGGAGAAAGGAAAGGGGGGCCGCCCTCCCCAATTCGGATTGGGCTTGGGGCGCGCCTCCCTTGTTCCTTCTCCTTCCTCCTACATGGGCCCAATAAGGCCCATATACCTCCTCGGGGTTCCCAGAACCTCCCGAGCTCCAAACTTCTCCTAACCTTTCCTGTCCAAATATATCCGTCCAATATATTAATCTTTATGTCTCGACCATTTCGAGACTCCTCGTCATGTCCGTGATCATATCCGGACTCAGAACAACCTTCGGTACATCAAAATACACAAACTCATAATATAACCGCCATCGAAACCTTAAGCGCGGACCCTACGGTTCGAGAACAATGTAGACATGACCGAGATACATCTCCGGTCAATAACCAATAGCGGGACCTGGATGCCCATATTGGTTCCTACATTTTCTACGAAGATCTTTATCGGTCGAGACCGCGCATAACAACATACGTTGTTCCTTTTTGTCATCGGTATGTTACTTGCCCGAGATTCGATCGCCGGTATCCAATACCTAGTTCAATCTCGTTCATCGGGCAAGTCTCTTTACTCGCTCCGTAATACATCATCTCACAACTAACTCATTAGTTGCAATGCTTGCAAGGCTTATGTGATGTGTATTACCGAGAAGGCCCAGAGATACCTCTCCGACAATCGGAGTGACAAAACCTAATCTCGAAATACGCCAACCCAACAAGTACCTTTGGAGACACCTGTAGTACTCCTTTATGATCACCCGATTCGCCAGGACGCTTGGTAGTACCTAAAGTGTTCCTCCGTAAACGGGAGTTGCATAATCTCATAGTTATAGGAACATGTATAAGTCATGAAGAAAGCAATAGCAATATACTAAACGATCAAGTGCTAAGCTAACGGAATGGGTCATGTCAATCACATCATTCTTCTAATGAGGTGATCCCATTAATCAAATGACAACACATGTCTATGGTTAGGAAACATAACCATCTTTGATTAATGAGCTAGTCTAGTAGAGGCTTACTAGTGACTTATCTGCTTGTCTATGTATTCACACATGTATTATGTTTCCGGTTAATACAATTCTAGCATGAATAATAAACATTTATCATGATATAAGGAAATAAATAATAACTTTATTATTGCCTCTAGGGCATATTTCCTTCAGCCTCCCACTTGCACTAGAGTCAATAATCTAGATTACTCAAGAATGATTCTAACACCCATGGAGTCTTGGTGTTGATCATGTTTTGCTCGTGGAAGAGGCTTAGTCAACGGGTTCCGCAACGCTCAGATCCGTATGTACTTTGCAAATCTCTATGTCTCCCACTTGGACTTGGTCCCGAATGGAATTGAAGCATCTCTTGATATGCTTGGTCCTCTTGTGAAATCTGGATTCCTTTGCCAAGGCAATTGCACCAAGATTGTCACGTAAGATCTTCATTGGTCCCGATGCACTAGGTATAACACATAGATCGGAAATGAACTCTTTCATCCAGACTCCTTCATTTGCTACTTCCAAGCAGCTATGTACTCCGCTTCACATGTAGATCCCGCCACGACGCTTTGTTTAGAACTGCACCAACCGACAGCTCCACCGCTTAACAAAAACACGATCCGGGTTTGCGATTTAGAATCGTCCGGATCGTTGTCAAAGCTTGCATCGACGTAACCATTTACGACTAGCTCTTTGTCACCTCCATATACGAGAAACATATCCTTAGTCCTTTTCGTATTTCAGATGTTCTTGACCGCTGTCCAAAGGATCCACTCTGGATTACTTTGGTACCTTCCCGCCAAGCTTACAGCTAAGCACACACGCCGTGTCCGTACACAAGATTGCATACATGATAGAGCCTATGGCTCAAGCATAGGAACATCTTTCATTTTCTCTCTATCTTCTGCCGTGGTCGGGCATTGAGTCCGACTCAATCTCACACCTTGTAATACAGTGTAAAAACCTTTCTTTGCTCGATCCATTTTGAACTTCTTCAAAACTTTGTCAAGGTATGTGCTTTGTGAAAGTCCAATTAAGCCGCCTTGATCTATCTCTATAGATCTTGATGCCCAATATGTAAGCAGCTTCACCAAGGTCTTTCATCGAAAAACTCTTGTTCAAGTATCCCTTTATGCTATCCAGAATTCTATATCATTTCCGATCAAGAATATGTCATCTACATATAATATCGTAAATGCTACAGAGCTCCCACTCACTTTCTTGTAAATACAAAGCTTCTCCAAAAGTCTCAGATAAACCCAAATACTTTGATCACACTATCAAAGCGCTTATTCCAACTCCGAGATGCTTGCACCAGTCCATAAATGGATCGCTGGAGCTTGCACACTTTGTTAGCTCCCTTTGGATCGATAAAACCTTCTCGTTGCATCATATACAACTCTTCTTCCGTAAAACCCATTCAGAATGCGGTCTTTACATCCATTTGCCAAATTTCATAATCATAAAATGCGGCAATTGCTAACATGATTCGGACAGACTTAAGCATCGCTACGGGTGAGAAGGTCTCATCGTAGTCAATCCTTGAACTTGTCGAAACCCTTTATGCGACAAGTCGAGCTTTGTAGACAAGAATATTACCGCCGCGTCGGTCTTCTTCTTGAAGATCCACTTGTTTTCTATTGCTTGTCAATTCTCGGGCAAGTCAACCAAAGTCCACACTTTGTTTTCATACATGGATCCCATCTCGCATTTCATGGCCTCAAGCCATTTTATGAATCTGGGCTCACCATCGCTTCTTCATAGTTCGTGAGGTTCATCATGATCTAGTAGCATGACTTCCGTAACAGGATTGCCGCATTCACTCGTGCGGATTTTATTCTGATTGATCTACGAGGTTCTCAGAGTAACTTGATCTCAAGTTTCATGATCAACATCATCAACTTCCTCACTATTTGGTGTAGATATCGCAGTAAACTGGTTTCGTGATAAACTACTTTCAAATAAGGGAGAAGGCATACATTACCTCATCAAGTTCTACTTTCCTCCCACTCACTTCTTTCGAGAGAAACTCCTTCTCTAGAAAGGATCCATTCTTAGCAACAAATGTCTTGCCTTCGGATCTGTGATAGAAGGTGTACCCAACTGTCTCCTTTGGGTATCCTATGAAGATACATTTCTCCGATTTAGGTTCGAGCTTATCGTGTTGAAGCTTTTTCACATAAGCATCGCATCCCCAAACTTTAAGAAACGACAACTTTGGTTTCTTGCTAAACCACAGCTCATAAGGTGTCGCCTCAACGGATTTTGACGGTGTTCTATTCAGCGTGAATGCGGCCGCCTCAAGAGCATAACCCCAAAACGATAGCGGTAAATCAGTAAGAGACATCATAGATCGCACCATATCTAGTAAAGTGCGACATGACGCTCGGACACACCATTGCTACCGTGTGGTGTTCCGGTATGGAGTTGCTAAACTATTCCGCATTGTTTTAAATGTAGACCAAACTCAGAACTCAAATATTCGCCCACGATCAGATCGTAGAAACTTTATTTTCTTATTACGATGATTTTCAACTTCACTCAAATTCTTTGAACTTTTCAAATGTTTCAGACTTATGTTTCATTAAGAAGATATACCCATATCTCGCTTAAATCATCTGTGAAGGTGAGAAAATAACGATATCCGCCACGAGCCTCAACATTCATTGGACCACATACATCTCAGATGTATGATTTCCAACAAATCTGTTGCTCTCTCCATAGTACCGAGAACGGGTTTTAGTCATCTTGCCCATGAGGCACGGTTCGCAAGTGCCAAGTGATTCATAATCAAGTGACTCCAAAAGTCCATCAAGATGGAGTTTCTTCATGCGCTTTACACCGATATGACCTAAACGGCAATGCCACAAATAAGTCGCACTATCATTATCAACTCTGCATCTTTTGGTTTCAACATTATGAATATGTGTATCACTACTATCGAGATTCATTAAAATAGACCACTCTTCAAGGGTGCATGACCATAAAAGATATTATTCATATAAATAGAACAACCTTTATTCTCTCGATTTAAATGAATAACCGCCTCGCATCAAACAAGATCCAGATATAATGTTCATGCTTAACGCCGCACCAAATAACAATTATTTAGGTCTAAAACTAATCCGAAGGTAGATGTAGAGGTAGCGTCGACCGCGATCACATCGACTTTGGAACCATTTCCCACGCCAAGACGCCACCTCGTCCTTTGCCGTTGTTCGCTAATCAGAAGTCCCTGCTTCGAGTTGCAAATATTAGCAATGTAACCAAGATCAAATACCCAAAGTGCTCAAGAAGCTCTAGTAAGGTACACATCAATAACATGTATATCACATATACCTTTGTTCACCTTGCCATCCTTCTTATCCGCCAAATACTTGGGGCAGTTCCGCTTCCAAAGGACTACCGCTTGTGAGAAGCACTGGCCAGTGTTTAGGTCCAGACTTGGGTTTCTTCCCTTGAGCAGCAACTTGTTTGCTGTTCTTCTTGAAGTTCCCCTTCTTCTTCCCTTTGCCCTTTTTCTTGAAACTAGTGGTCTTGTTGACCATCAACACTTGATGCTCTTTCTTGATTTCTACCTCCGCTGACTTTTAGCATTGCGAAGAGCTCAGAATTGTCTTAGTCATCCCTTGCATATTATAGTTCATCACGAAGCTCTTGTAGCTTGGTGGCGATGATTGGAGAATTTCACATGACACTATCATCCGAAGATTAACTCCCGGCTGAATTAAGTGATTATTATACCTGCATATTTTGAGTATGTGCTCACCGACGTAACTGTTCTCCTCCATCTTGCAGCTATAGAACTTATTGGAGACTTCATATCTCTCAATCCGCATTTGCTTGAAATATTAACTTCAACTCTTGGAACATATCATATGCTCCATGACGCTCAAAACGTCGTTGAAGACCCGGTTCTAAGCCGTAGCATGGCAATAATCGAACTATAGAGTAGTCATCGACTTTGCTCGCCAGACGCTCACAACTTCTCGCGTTGTTCTCGCAAAGCAGTTCGCACCCAGCGGTGCTTCCAGGACGTAATTCTTCTCAGGCAAAGAATGAGGATAATCCTCAAGTTACGGACCCAGTCCGTGTAATTGCTACCATCATCTTTCAACTTTGCTTTCTCAAGGAACGATTAAAATTCAACGGAACAACAAAGACGAGCCATCTATCTACAGTAAACATAGACAAGCAAAATACTATCAGTTACTAAGTTCATGATAAATTTAAGTTTTTAATTAATCATATTACTAAAGAACTCCCACTTAGACAGACATCTCTCTAGTCATCTAAGTGATCACGTGATCCAAATCAACTAAACCATAACCGATCATCACGTGAGATGGAGTAGTTTTCAATGGTGAACATCTTATGTTGATCATATCTACTATATGATTCACGCCGACCTTTCGGTCTCCGTGTTCCGAGGCCATATCTGCATATGCTAGGCTCGTCAAGTATAACTCGAGTATTCTGCGTGTGCAAAACTGGCTTGCACCCGTTGTAGATGGACGTAGAGCTTATCACACCCGATCATCACGTGGTGTCTCTAAGACGCATTTAACTTTGGCAACGGTGCATACTCGGAGAACACTACTTGATAATTTTAATGAGAGATCATCTTAAAATGCTACCGTCAATCAAAGCAAAATAAGATGCATAAAGGATAAACATCACATGCAATCAATATAAGTGATATGATATGGCCATCATCATCTTGTGCTTGTGATCTCCATCTCCGGCACCGCCATGATCACCATCGCCACCGGGCGCGACACCTTGATCTCCATCGTAGCATCGTTGTCGCCACGCCATCTATTGCTTCTACGACTATCGCTACCGCTTAGTGATAAAGTAAAGCAATTACAGGTATGCTTGCATTTCATACAATAAAGCGACAACCATATGGCTCTCGCCATTGCCGATAACTCGGTTACAAAACATGATCATCTCATACAATAAAATATAGCATCACGCCTTGACCATATCACATCACAACATGCCCTGCAAAAACAAGTTAGACGCCCTCTACTTTGTTGTTGCAAGTTTTACGTGGCTGCTACGGGCTGAGCAAGAACCGTTCTTACCTACGCATTAAAACCACAACGATATTTCGTCAAATAGACTCCGTTTTAACCTTCTCAAGGACCGGCGTAGCCACACTCGGTTCAACTAAAGTGAGAGAGACAGACACCCGCCAGCCACCTTTAAGCACGAAAGTGCTCGTAACGGTGAAACCAGTCTCGCGTAAGCGTACGCGTAATGTCGGTCCGGGCCGCTTCATCTCACAATACCGCTGAACCAAAGTATGACATGCTTTGGTAGGCAGTATGACTTGTATCGCCCACAACTCACTTGTGTTCTACTCGTGCATATGACATCAACGCATAAAACCAGGCTCGGATGCCATCATGGGTAACGTAGTAATTTCAAAAAATTCCTACGCACACACGGGACCATGGTGATGGCATAGCAACGAGAAGGGAGAGTGTTGTCTACGCACTCGTGAGACCAAAGCGGAAGCAATCACAACGTAGAGGAAGTAGTCGACGTTCTCCTCGCGATCCAGCCGATCCCAGCGCAGTTACTCCGGCGCCTCCGAGTTCTTGGCACACGTTCAGATCGATGACGCTCCACGGGCTCCGATCCAGCAAAGCTCCGGGAGAGGGAGTTCCACAAGACGACGGGGCAGGACGATCTTGATGTTTCACCGACGCAGGCTTCGCCTAAGCACCGCTAATGATATGACCGAGGTGGAATATGGTGGAGGGGGCACCGCACACGGCTAAGGAACGATCTCAAGGATCAACTTGTGTGTTCTAGGGTGCCCCCCACCCCCAGATATAAAGGAGGGAGGGAGGAGGTGGCCGCCACAAGGGGGGCGACCATAGGAGGGGGAAACCTACTCCAAGTAGGTTTCCTCTTTCCTTATCTTATTTGGAGGGAAGGAAGGAGTACTAGTATTAGGAAGTAGTACTAGTAGTAGGAATAGGAAGAGGGGAAGGAGAAAGGAAAGGGGGCCGCCCCTCCCCAATTCGGATTGGGCTTGGGGCGCGCCTCCCTTGTTCCTTCTCCCTTCCTCCTACATGGGCCCAATAAGGCCCATATACCTCCCCGGGGTTCCAGAACCTCCTGAGCTCCAAACTTCTCCTAACCTTTCCGGTGTCCAAATATATCCGTCCAATATATTAATCTTTATGTCTCGACCATTTCGAGACTCCTCGTCATGTCCGTGATCATATCCGGACTCAACAACCTTCGTACATCAAAATACACAAACTCATAATATAACCGCCATCGAAACCTTAAGCGTGCGGACCCTACGGTTCGAGAACAATGTAGACATGACCGAGATACATCTCCGTCAATAACCAATAGCGGGACCTGGATGCCCATATTGGTTCCTACATTTTCTACGAAGATCTTTATCGGTCGACCGCATAACAACATACGTTGTTCCTTTTTGTCATCGGTATAGTTACTTGCCCGAGATTCGATCGTCGGTATCCAATACCTAGTTCAATCTCAAGCATCGCAAGTCTCTTTACTCGTTCCGTAATACATCATCTCACAACTAACTCATTAGTTGCAATGCTTGCAAGGCTTATGTGATGTGTATTACCGAGAAGGCCCAGAGATACCTCTCCGACAATCGGAGTAACAAAACCTAATCTCGAAATACGCCAACCCAACAAGTACCTTTGGAGACACCTGTAGTACTCCTTTATGATCACCCAATTACGCTAGGACGCTTGGTAGTACCAAAGTGTTCCTCCGTAAACGGGAGTTGCATAATCTCATAGTTATAGGAACATGTATAAGTCATGAAGAAAGCAATAGCAATATACTAAACGATCAAGTGCTAAGCTAACGGAATGGGTCATGTCAATCACATCATTCTTCTAATGAGGTGATCCCATTAATCAAATGACAACACATGTCTATGGTTAGGAAACATAACCATCTTTGATTAATGAGCTAGTCTAGTAGAGGCTTACTAGTGACTTATCTGCTTGTCTATGTATTCACACATGTATTATGTTTCCTTAATACAATTCTAGCATGAATAATAAACATTTATCATGATATAAGGAAATAAATAATAACTTTATTATTGCCTCTAGGGCATATTTCCTTGATTGAAGCTCAGCCAGATGCTAATAGGTAAGTTTTTGGTTAAGTCATTTACTGCAGTTGTTCTTTTTGATACTGGTGCATCGCATTCATACATATCAAGGGGATTTGTGGATAAGTTTAGCCTGCCCAATAGGACTCTTAAGACGCCCATGCTAGTAAGCTCACCAGGAGCAGAGTATATGGCCAGTCAAGGATGTTTTCAAGTGTCTTTAAGTATAGGAAGGCATGTTTTCCCAACGGATTTAATTATATTGGAGTCCCAAGGTTTGGATGTAATTCTTGGTAAGGATTGGCTGTCGATGTGTGGAGGAAACATCGATTGCGCTAGTAAGACAATTTTGCTTATGACACCAGAAGGAAGGAGAATCAAGTATGTATCAAGGTATGAGCCGAGGAGGGCACATGTAAATTCCTTATCAG
This sequence comes from Aegilops bicornis, assembly GCA_021605145.1. NCBI lineage: Eukaryota > Viridiplantae > Streptophyta > Magnoliopsida > Poales > Poaceae > Aegilops > Aegilops bicornis. The sequence continues at coordinate 261,191,459 of CM038675.1, forward strand.
GAGTTGTGCAGGAGGAAGTACCAGTGGTAAGGGATTACCCGGACGTGTTTCCTAAGAGTTGCCAGCATGCCGCCGCATGAGACATTGAGTTTCTGATTGAACTACTGCCAGGCAATGGGCCGATATCTAAGAGACCATATAGGATGCCAGCCCAAGATTTGGAGGAAATTAAGAAACAGATTAAGGAGTTAGCCGAGGATCTTCATGAGCTATGTTTGGAAATAGTTCCGAGAGGCTATGTAGCAGCGTTGGAAATTCAGTCTACTTTGATGGATAAAATCGGAGAAGCTCAAAAGGCAGATAAGGAAGTTGCTTCTATTAAGGAGAAAATGAGCGAAGGAAAGGCTAAGGGATTTCGTGAGGATGAGCACGATACCTTATGGTTTGAGGACCGTGTTTATGTGCTCAATGAACCGGAGATCAGGAAGTTGATTCTGCAAGAGGCACATGATTCACCATATTCGATTCACCCAAGAAATACCAAGATGTATTTGGATTTAAAAAATACTTTCTGGTGGACCGGAATGAAGAAGGATATTGCAGAATATGTAGCAGTTTGTGATGTATGTCAGAGAGTAAAGGCAGAACATCAGAAGCCAGCAGGATTGTTGCAGCCATTGCCAATACCTGAATGGAAGTGGGATAAACTAGGCATGGATTTTATCACGGGATTACCCAGGACTCGTTCCGGCTACGACTCAATTTGGGTTGTAGTGGATCGGTTGACGAAGGTAGCACACTTCATTCCAGTAAAGACTACCTACAACAAAGGCCAAATTGGCTAAGATATACATGACCAGATCGTCTGCTTGCATGGATTTCGAGGAGTATAGTATCGATAGAGGAACCCGGTTTACCTCGAAGTTCGGAAGCGATTGCATGAAACTTTGGGTACCAGTCGAGTTTAGCACGACTTTCCATCCACGCACCGATGGACAAACCGAGAGAGTCAACCAGATTTTGGAAGATATGCTTAGAGCTTGTGCTTTGGATTATGGATCAAGTTGGGATGACAACTTGCCATACGCTGAATTTTCTTACAACAATGCTTATCAATCCGGTTTGAAAATGGCCCCTTTCGAAGCCTTGTACGGAAGGAGGTGCAAGACCCCGTTGTTGTGGGATGAAGTTGGAGACCGCCAGTTGTTTGGACCAAATTTGATTAAGGAGTCTGAACGGAAAGTGAAGTTAATTCGCGATAAGCTCAAGGTAGCCCAGTCAAGACAGAAGAGCTATGCGGATTCAAAACGCAAGGAGACGGAGTACGAAGTCGGAGAACGAGTTTATCTTCGAGTATCTCCGCTTCGAGGAGTAAAGCGTTTTGGAGTTAAAGGAAAGTTAGCACCCCGATTTGTAGGACCATATCGTGTTTTGGAACGTATGGGAGAAGTTGCTTACAAGTTGGAATTACCCGAGGGATTGTCAGGTGTTCACGATGTGTTCCATGTTTCTCATTTAAAGAAGTGCCACGCAGAGATGGTTGATATACCACTGAGAGATACAAAGGCCACCGAAGCGATTCAGTTGAACGGCGATTTGACCTACGAGGAGAAACCAGTTAAGATTCTGGAGTTTGCCAGCCGAGTCACCCGCAGCAAGGTCATCAAGTTTTGCAAAGTTCGGTGGAGCCACCACACCTAGGAAGAAGCCACCTGGGAGCGAGAGGAAGATTTGCTTAAGGCACACCCTCACCTATTTGCTAGCCAACCCGAATCTCGAGGGCGAGATTCATCTTAAGGAGCGTAGGTTTGTAACATCCCAAATTTTCAATTTGGAATGTTATACATAGATCATCATTGCATATCATATTTTTGTTGCATTGTTGGCTAGATCCTAGAAATGCTACGCAACTCAAGGACCCACGGAGAGAGTTGGGGATTTCGTTATTTTCATATTTGAGTTTTCTCAAATTTTGAAAATAGGATCGTTTGATTTTATTTATTTTATCTTCAATTATTTCTACTATCAAAATATGAGAGAGGGAATAAAATGACTTTCCCAAAATAAAGAAATAATGAAGATTTAATAAAAAATCAAATAAGATTTTATTTTGGAGTTTTTCGCTTTTTTATTTGGATTTAGGAAAAATGCGCGTTTTCCAAAATTGCATTTAGGCCCCAAATAAATGTCCATCTTGTCCGGCTTGATTTTAGAAGCCGGGGAAAATTTATTTCGGGATTTTTGGAGACCGTTTAGTATTTCTTTCGTTTGATTTTCTCAAGATAATTATTAAAAAACGCGAACCGACCTTCGGGTTGCATCGAGCGGGACTCACCGGGCAGCTTATATAAAGCGCCATCCGAGCCGCCTCAGCCCAACAACCCCGCCACGCCCCACCCCGCCAAACCCTAACCCTAACCGCCGCTTGCCAGCCTCATGGCCGACCATTCGTCGGAGCCGAGTCGCCGAGCCGCCGTCGACCGCCTTCCGAGGTTCGCCGTGCCTCGTAAACCGCGCCGTCGATTTCTTTTTCAAAAACCGATCGGTTTTCTATTGTTTATTTTTTTAGTTTTTTGTTTTTTTATTAGATCGGTTTTTTTCGGTTAGGTTAAATAGCGAGCGTTCGCTCGTTCGTTCGTTTTAACGAACGTGTTCGTCAGATTAGATCTAGTTAACGAACGTTCGTTCGTTAACCTGTTCGTCATTTTTCTTTTTCTCGGATTTAATCCGCGATTTTTCTGATCGCGATTTCTGATCCGATTTTCGTTTTAGTATAACTTTTCGCTCGTTTATCGGAATCAGCGCTTCGCTGGAGTTTCGCCTCAAACCCTCTTTCCGAATAACCAACTTAAACAAGTTTTTGCTTCTGTAAAATTTGACTTAGATCCAGATTAGTAAAACGAAGTCGCTTTTCTTTCACCGTTTGACTTCCGCTGTTTCGTTTGTTTTGATTCTTTTTGCAAACCGGAGTTCTTAAGTTGAACTTTCTGGTTAGATCTTTTATTTGAGTTTTACCTGTGCATTAGATGAGTACTTATTGTATGCTTGTTTGTTTGTCTGCGATAGAATACCCGTAGTGCGCCGCCTGTTATTTCGAGTCTCTAGGTTTCGCGGATCATCAGCAAGGCAAGTAACACTTTGATCATATCTTTTCTCATACCCAGTTTTTACGCATTAGATCAATCTTCAAACATTGCATTGATTTAGGATCTAATTAAATTCTGGGATGGGAAGTAGTTGAGGTAGTACCTATTACCTGTTTTATTATCAACCCTTGGGAGTTACTTCTATGTTTGCTTATTGTGCCATACTATGCTAGTAGACGTGGATTGGGTGAGTGTATTCCATGACAGATGTGAGATTGTTAAATTAATGGTTTACTTAAGGTGGCAATTTAAACACACATCTGGGTGGATTGAGGCACCTGGTTTCTGTGACTTGCCTGCTTTTTCTTCTGACCGCCACCTGTGCTCATAGGGATCATGAGATTATTCATGCTAGAAACTTCCGTGTGCAGCCACAAGCCATTATGGGCTCGCATAGTTGATTAAGTCGTGCGAACTCTTACGGGTAGACTAGCGAGATGTAGGGGAAAGTAGGTGTACCGGTCTACCCACATGTAAGGTGCTAGCGCTCCGAAAGACTATGTCTCGGTCATCCGCTTCTCAAACATCATGTAGTGCGAGAAATCCAACGGAGGCGATCGAGTCTTGTGGGGAAAAGTGCGCAAACCTCTACAGAGTGTATAAACTAATCATGATTAGCTGTGTCCCCGGTTATGGACATCTTGAGTATCTAGTACTTGGATATCATGTGAATCTCATCATGTTACTTCTAAGTAATATTGTTGGGATGATAATGAGTACTTTTAATTGGGATTGAGAATGCTGTCAACCATTCTCAATGTTTAACAACCACCATGATAGTTAAATAAACTTATTCCTTTGCAGTAGGGAAAAATTGGCTTTACGCAAAAATGTAACCATAGAGCTCTCCACCAGCCAAATATGCATGTAGTATAGTTATTCCATTATTGTTCTCTATGTGTTACATTGCTAGCATATTCCATGTGCTGACCCGTTTTCGGGATGCAACGCTTCATGTTGCGTACTTTTCGCATTTACTGACGAGTAAGGTGCTTAGGTCGTGGTTCTATACTCAGTGATGCCGTTGGAGTTGATGGACTCGCTTATTCTTCCAAGCCTTCCGTTGTTATCGTATTTAGATGGCCTTATGCCATATTTATTTTATTAAGTTCTCTTTTGAGACCCTCAATGTAATAAGTGTGTGTTTGCTACTATGTTATAAATCCTTCAAGTACTGTGTGGTGTCAGCATTACTGATCCAGGGATGACACCTGAGCACAGAGATCGGACTGTTTGAGGTCTGGTCGCTACAACATTGCAAACCTGTGAGTACACCAATTTCAACTTCAGAAAAACTTACAATTGATAGTGGAGAAGCACTTGGATCAGATGATGCAATAAAATACAGAAGTGTTGTTGGTGCTTTACAGTATTTGACTCTTACACGTCCTAATATTTCTTACTCTGTCAACGAAGTTTGTCAATATTTGCATGCACCTAGAACAACACACTGGACTGCAATCAAAAGGATTTTAAGGTATCTCAAATACTCAAAAGGTCTTGGACTTCAGATTACCAAGTCAATGTCTTTGCTTGTTACTGCCTATTCTGATGCAGATTAGGCGGTGTGTCTGATAATGACAGAAGGTCCACAGGTGGTTTTGCTGTGTTTCTGGGAACAAATCTTGTGTCATGGAGTGCAAGAAAACAGGCCACTGTTTCTAGATCTAGTACAGAAGCTGAGTATAAAGCTTTGCCTAATGCTACAGCTGAGGTAATGTGGATACATACTCTGTTATATGAGCTTGGGATCAAGGCTCCACAAGCTGCGAGGTTATGGTGTGATAATATTGGTGCAACCTATCTCTCAGCTAATCATGTTTTCCATGCACGAAATAAACATATTGAAGTTGATTTTCACTTTGTTAGAGAAAAGAGTAGCTCGCAAGCTACTTGATATTTGGTTCATACCAATTGGTGATCAACTTGCTGATGGCTTCACAAAACCTCTTACTACAGGAAGATTGAATGACTTCTAGAACAATCTTAACCTTGGTAAAGATCACTCGGTTCAGATTGAGGGGGAATGTTAGAATACATTGTATAGAGATAGGAGAGTAGTTTAAACTTTGTAATCTTGTCTCCTCTTATCTCTTCTTCTGTTAAACCTCCTGTAACCAAACAGGATCGATCTCATCTTTCTCTGATAGATTCCTCCTTCCTTGTAAGCCACAGCATACTCTCTATATAACGCAATGCGGCCCAGACGAAGGGTTCTACGCTTCCCAATTCTTCTCACACAGGGAGCAGCGGCGGGCGTGGCCGGGGAGCAGCACACGGGGCGGGCAGGCGCGGCCAATCGCGGCCCGAGGCGAGGCACGACGGTGGGCAAGCGCGAGATTCAGCCATGGTGTTCGTAGCGCAGTGGTGGGCTATACAACGACGGATCGAGACCGGGAGGAGGGGGAACTGAAAAGATGCTCACCGCGAGCTCGATGGCGAGGTCGGGAAGACCGGGGCTGGTCGGAGACGAGCGGATCGAGCGGCGAGGTGATGACGGCCGTGGCGGAGAAGACCCGCGATGGCGAGCTTGGCGGCGGCCTGGCGACGACGGCGGGCCGCCTGGACGTCGTGGCGCGGCTCGGGGTGGCCGGTGGCATGAATCGACGGGCGGCGTCGACGGCTTCGCTTGGTTGCTTTTCTAGATCGTGGATGGAGCAACAGAGGGGAAGCGAGGGGCTAGGGTTGGTCCATGGCGTCGGGGTGGTTCTTATCTACATCGGGACGACGCCGGATGGCCGGCACCTAGCTGGGCGCCATGGGATGGCCGCCATGATCCCCTGCCTGCCTCTGTAGCAGGAGGAAGGGGAAAGGGGGATTGTTGGGCTGGGCTAGTGGCCAGTTGGGCCAAGGCCTAGGGGAGGCGGGAAGGCTTTCCTCTAAAAAAATTGTTTCTATTACCATTCCCTGTTTTGCATTTAGTTGAGACATCAAATGATTTTTGCTTTGAATAAAACTTGGCACATAATTTTAACACAACAACTTGAGATGGCACCAAAAAGTTTGGGGTCCAAAGGAGTTGCGTAACCATTTTTAGAAATAGAAAATGCCTATTTTAATTGTTGTTGGACCACTAAATAATTTTCCAGGGGCACTTTGGGGATCCAAAAGAGGTTGGTTCCAACATGACAAATATCAAGGAATTATTTGCCACACTTTGAACATTTTATTTTGCATGTTTGAGAAGTTTGAATTTTGACTTTAATTTGAAATTGAACCGGATTGAATCAAAGGGGGATTTCGCAACAGTGAAAATGATGATGTGGCATCATTAACTTGGGATTGTTGTAGCTTAATTATCCGGGCGTCACAGGGGGCGGGGGTGAAGGTGGAGGCAGAGGTCAGGGGCGGAGGCAGAGGTGGAGGGCGGAGGTGGAGGGCGTGGGCGGAGGCGGATGTAGAAGACGACCTGATTCAAATTTTAAACTGAGGCTATAAATGTCCATTTGCCCATTTTCACCTGGTCGGAACATTTGCCCCATCGACTTACATTTCGGAACAGAGGGAGTATAACAATCATGCATAATAAAGTTTAGAAAAAACTCAATTAATTCGCAATCGTAAAAATTAGCAAAGCCAGCTGGAGCGCTCGCGTTGCCCATCTCATGTTCGCAATCATAAAAATCAGCAAAGCCGGATGGAGTGCTCGCTTTGCCCGTCTCATGTTCGCAATTGTAAAAATCGGCAAAGCCAAATGGAGTGCTCGCTTTGCCCGTCTCATGTTCGCAATCATAAAATTCGACAAAGCCAGATGGAGTGCTCACTTTGTGTGTTTCATGTTCGCAATCGTAAAAACCGGTAAAGCCAGCTGAAGCGCTTGCTAAGAGCGTTTGATATGTAGGCCAGCCCAGTCAAGGGACTTCTGTGCGAAGCACCCGCACTTTGATGCTTAACGTGTTACATAAGACTCTCCTTTCTTTTTTGAGAATAACATAAGACCTCTCCTATGGATGGGCTCCCAGCCCAGTGGCTAGAGAGCGGCTGTGTCTCCTGCACGAACGCGGGTTCGAATCTCGGTTTGAACATGTTATCTCACATTCTGCTCTTAATTAAAAACCTGTAGGGGCTTCTCCCGGTCTAGTTTTTTATAGGATCTCTCTTACCTTTTTTTTTTGAATCCTTTGGGTTTCTCGCAAAGAAAGTTTGTGCACGGCATTGGGTTGGGCTGGCCCAGTATAATCAAACTAGAAACACATCTCAATGGGGTCCAGGTGCGAAAATATGAAGGAGAACCTGGGTACCAGCGCACCCTATATGCAAAAAAAATTAGTAATTTAAAAAAAGTTCAAAAAATTCTAATTTTTTTTGGTATTAAACATGATCAAGTATTGTAGTCGTATAAAAAATATTCGTCAGAGAATGACTTTTGTTGCATCCTGATCGAAGATTCGGCAAAAAACGCTATATACAAGTACTATACACACTATATTGTCGTCATAAATTTGTCTTTTTTGCCGTGAAGTCAATATGAATCATTTCTTGTCCAAATCTTTTATGTTTAATTCCAAAAAAGATTTGGAATTTTTTAAACTTTTTTTAAATTACTAATATTTTTTTCGCATATAGGGTGCGCGGGTACCCGAGAGCGAAAAGTGCGCTTCCGGTCCAGGTGTGGCAAGAATAGATAAATACATACACAGTCCCTAAAAATAGATAAATACATACACAGATTAGAAGTAGTTGCATCCTCCATTTTGAGGCTTTCGAGATCAATCACTGCCGCCGAGGCTGTAATTCTGTCGCGCATGTTTTAGCGCAGTCTGGTTATCAGGCACCAGTGCCTTCTACCGTTTGGCTGGAGCACTTGCCTGCCTTTGTACTCGATCTGGTCGCCAGCGATTATGCGGCACCTTCTGGTTAATGAAACTCTTGTTTCCCTTCCGAAACATTCTGCGTGTTCATTCCAACTCCTGGCTGGCATGGCGCTCAGCGGACCAAGTTCTTTGCCCTAAAAAAAAGGAATCATTTGCCAAAGGCGCACCGGCCGAAGCTTCGACCGGTCGCGTCCATGTGCAAACGCGCCCAACGACCCACCTAACGACACGTAGGATGAGGGGCCCGCCCACGTGCGTCTTCTCCTTCCTGCCCTTTCTCTTCTTCCTCTTGGTTATCTCTCTCTTCTCTCTTCTCGTTGCCATGGTCAACCTGTCACCCACGCCGGAGGCTTCCTGAGACGCCGCCGTCATAGGAATCACCGATCCGCCACCCTCGACCAGATCCGTGCGGATCCGCATGCATCGAACTCTGCCTACCTCGCCGGACCCAAATGCCACGCCGGAGTCGGCCCGCCATGGCGCACTACAATCATCGGTGGAACCGGTTGTAGCAAATTCAATCATCGGTGGTAGCGAAAATCTACTACGGTTGCAAAGCAGCGATGGCCATGGGCGAGCATGGGAGCTTCGGTGGAAGCAAAGCACAAGTAGCTGTGATAATGGTTGTAGCAAATTTCAACGCCGTTTGTAGCAAAACCAAACTATAGTTGCAGCAAAACGGCGTCATCGTCATCGCGGGTTCACAACTAAGACAATAAGTTTGAAGCTTTTTTCATTGCCCGTTGTAACTTTTGTAACCGTCGGTTGCAGCTTTTTCGTTTGTCGTCCATGGGTACGGCTCCACAGTTGAAGCTTTTTTCATCGTCGGATGAAGCTTTTTTCGTCGCGAGATGAAGCTTTTTTGTCATTGGTTGTAACTTTTCTTTGGTCGTTCATAGTTTTCGTCGTACAAGTTGAAACTTTTTTCATAGTTAGTTGAAGCTTTTTTCGTCAGCGATTGTAGCTTTTTCCGTCGTCGGTTGCAGCACTGGGCATATTCCCCCGGGGCTTGATTTTTTATTGCAAGCAGGGGATGAGCATCACAGCGCATCGGGCGAAGACGCCGCGAAGCTCCGGTTGTCGCCATCGAGCTACAATGGCTGTTACTTAAGCTACAACCGCAGGGGTAGGTTGTTGCATGGGCGGCCGACGATTTGGACGGCGCCTGTATCGGGACCGGCGACCATGGCGGCGGCGAGGTGTCGACGAGCTCGAGAGATGAGGAGGGCGGCGAGGCGGCCGACGACGAGGAAAACGCTACCGAAAACGGGTTTCTTTTTCGCACGCTACCGGGCGAGAGGAAAACGACGACTGGTTGGATAAGGATCCAACGGCTCGGGACGTGCCGATCTGACGGCTAGGGTGCGACCGGCCGAAACGTTCGGCCGGCGCACCGGCGCAGATCGTTGCCCTAAAAAAAACAGAGCAAGCTCTCGCCTCTCGGTGTTACGAGTGCCACCTTTTTGGTTGAGAATCTGTTACGAGCGCCACGTAACGGCGTGACAGTGTGACACACTGACGCCATCAGAAAAGGACAGAAGCAGAGAGGCAGCTGCATCCAGCTCAGCCTCGTGCACCAGCTGCACGGGCCTTCTCTTTTAACGGGAGAAAATGTATCGGCCCACTTGACCCCTTCCGGACGGGTGACGTGGACGTGGATGCCCTGGGCCCCCGGCCGGAAGTCAACTGACGTGAACGGCAGCACTACCTTTGCCTTTGCCTCGATGCCGTTGCTTCTACTCCAATCCTGGAGCGTGCAGTTTTTTAAGCCGATGTGAACGGGACAATTTGACACGATCGGGCAATAGTAGGTGGCTGATTTTTATTTTCGTCTTTGTTTCGAACGAACGCATTCTTTATCGTCCACATGAGAGTCGGAGCTGTCATATCCCCACGAACACCAGGAGGCAGGCGCAGTTGACATTCGTCACCGGTGTATGATGTAGCCAAAGATATGTTGCCTCGACCTGCGATTTTTGGCTTCAAACAAAGGAGTAAAGGTACCGGCAATTGCTTGTAGACCAATTTTTTGCAATCTTTTGATGCATAAACTAACTAAATAGGCGCTACACCTGAACCCAGCAACCGCATTCTGATCGTCCATGTGTGTTTTATTGAGATTAGCTCGATTTTGATCATGTGAAGCCGCCCCATAAGTGTACTGCTTCCTCTGAATATTTGTGCACACAGACTGTTTTATATCCATGGCTGTCGCTCCGGATTTATTTAAAACATCATGCCTTACACCATGTGATTTGACTCTGACCTAGTCTCTCCCTATCATTCATCCGTTACACGGGCATCAGAGGGTCGACTATATCACACAAAAGTCTGGGATTCTTGACAGTTGACAAGCCATTTGGGTATATAGTTCAGTGTCGGTAAAACCAAACTTGGTATAGCACCGGGAGCCCAACCTTTTACTATATGAGAACACTTGAAAGACAAGTTTGTCAGATATACAGGCAATCGGAGACCAAACGAAAGCAACACGACATTGGGCAGCCACAGGAAGGCTTGCCATATGCCCAGCCCCGGCTCGAGCTGACGGCCTGACGCTGCAGCCGAACGGGACCCCCCATCTCGGCCAATCACGCAAAAGCACGGAGATTTCTTGTAATCTAGCTTAAGCCGATGTTCTAGGCGACCTCTCCGCCTCCATTTTCTACCTCGTAGTGAAAGCTGAGGTCAAGCAGCAGCTGCCTACCACCATCAATCCATCATCATAGGATAATAATACTTTTTTTTCTGAAACCACGAGATATAAGATAATAATACTGGCCTGACAAGTCACAGCCCCCACGCCGAGGCCGAAGCCGAAGCTAGCACGGACAAAACAGGCGTAGCTGGGCTTTGTTTTCTGGCTGGCCTGGCAGTAAACAAAGCCGCCAGTATACAACTCCAGTCCAGTCCAGTCCAGCCCCCGAGATTCCGAGCGCCAGCCCACGCACACCGACGACGTGCGCCCCTCCCCCTCGCGCGTTTCCACTCTGTCTCCGCGCCGTCGCCACCCCCAACCCCCCGACCCCAGCCCCGTCCAACCCCCCGGTAACCCCGCACCCGCCGACACGCGGGCCCCGCCGGCCGCGCGGCTCACATGCGTGCGCGTCCCCCGTACAAAGCGAGCCAGCCACTGCCGCTGCCGCTGCTTGCTCGGGGGAGAAAAAATACATCCCTTTTTACGGGGCTGCGGGGTGCGTTTCCCCCGTCCCGAGGTATAAATCCGTCAATCGGCTGCTTCTCCTTTTCCACTTCGATTCGCCGTCTCCTCCTCCTCCCTTCCCCTCCGTCTCGCTCCTCGCCCTTATCCCCGTCCCTTTCCCCTCCCTTCCTCCCACCCGCAGCCGACGAAACTTTCCCCAAGCCCCTCGGTGGATCGGACCGCCGCGCTCCGTCCATGTCGGTAAGCGACGATGCTCCCCGCGCGCTCCCTGCTGTGTTTTTTTCCGCCGGTTTCCGGCGCTGTTTCCTGCCTAGATCGAGGCCGGCGAAACGTCGCCTTCTGTAGTTTTTCATCGGTTACTATTAGTTTGCTGATTGGGAGAATCGGTGTGGAGCACGGGGGGATGGAAACCAGATGCTTGGGAGACGGGTGATCCTGGGCTGCCTTGCAACATAGGCGTACAGAGGAAATTCGTTCCGACTTTCCCCAAACCGAATTGCTGAGCGTTGGTTTTATATTCAATTTATTTATGTGTATGTATTGATGAAGGTTCTGGAAGGGTCGCCTCCCAGCCCAAACGTTCGTGATTAGTTAGTTAATTGATCATTTCTGCAACCATTTGGAGGCTCTTGTTTGATTGAACACGCAACATTTCTGTGGACCTACCTTTCCGTAGTTATTTGGCTTTTGTACAGGTCGCGGGCGAACCGGGATGACTTGAGTAGAGTTTCGTAATCTTAGATGGCTGTGACTTGTAAGGGGTAAGGTCCATTTCTTTTGGTAGGTTGGTCAATATCGAGGCACATCTAGGATGCTGTGGATTTGTAAGTATGGAGGTTCATTTTGTTTCCTGGGTTGGTCAGTATCCATTCATGGGGTCTAGCTGATCAAACATTTTTAGACACACAAAGTTTCTAAAGCAAAAGCATAACCATTTAATGACTCTGCTTTGGTGCATCGATTGTTCGGTGGCTATTCAAGTTTCGTGCTAGTCAATATAACTGAAAATTGTTAGCACTGGTATGTAAAAATGTATGCTTATGACAAATAAGTAAATTCAAGTTTGCTAGCGGCATGATACCAGGTGAGAATGGTATCATTATGTGATTACAGATTTACCCTGGATACTGTAGTATAGACCAGAGCTAAAATGTATGCATCACTGAACACATGAGGTGTGTTGGCTGCATCAATGTAATATCAGATTATGCGTAAGGGCAGCACTTATAGGCTCCTGTTTTCTTCTTAGGAGGCTAAAGTGTTATGGTCTGGGTTCTGAATATACCTGTATTTATAACAAAAATCTCCTCCGGGTGCATCCAGCAATCAGCTAGGTGTTTATTATTTATCAGACATATCTAGGCTAATGATCCCTACTCCTGTCCCATAGGTTTTTAAGTGAAATGTGCCAATACCTTTCAGCGCAGATGACGCATGCCTGCTGAAATTAACTTGTCATACCCTGATCAAGTAGTCAGTAAATGAATCAAATTCTAATTGTAATGCTGGACCATGTTACAGTATCAATCATTTCCTAATTCCTATTGTTAGCCAAGTGTTTACAGGTGTCATCTTCAATAACAGGTTGCCAGTGTGACTGTGTAGTACCAGTTTCTTCTTGAAAACCATCCCACATCATTCACCAATTCTTTATTGCACTTCAGTCAAGGGAAAATTACTTCTAGTCATGCAAGTTCATGTTTCGCGGGCTGAATTCATGATTTCTTATTTATCTCTCCCATTCTTTTTTCTGGGGAGGGGTTGTAATTTACTACAGTTGATGCCCTTTTTTTTCATGGAAGACCGAGGGTTTTACCGAAAGAAAGAAAGCTAAGAGAGCAATCATATACTTCCTCTTATGCGTACCTTAGTTCTTTCTGACTTCGAGTTATTGCATTCCATGGCTGCTTCATAAAGTCTTGTCTTTTCTGCTCAATCTAATACAGTACTCAGCAGCTTGCTCTCCTCTTTTCATGTACAATGAACAGTTAGTTGATATTTGAGGAAAATGCTCATGCACTATTTCAACAGTAGGACTTCATTTAGTTTATTCTTTCGTTATTTCCTTTGACATGGATCATGGTTCTTTTTTAGGAGGAATCTGGTCGCCCTTTGCCCAAGTTTGGCGAATGGGACGTCAACGACCCAGCTTCTGCTGATGGGTTCACTGTTATATTCAACAAAGCCAGGGATGAGAAGAAGGCTGGGAATGGACAAGATACCGAATCCCCTTGCAAAGACGCCAGGACTGAGAGGGTGGAAGCTTATGCCACCAAGGCAAATTCAGTATGTCCCTTCATGCTTCAGGATCAACGTTTTATTTTTGTTTTACCACATGGAAATATAGCACTAGTTCTTATCTGTTATGATCATTGCATTTGTTATTTTCGATTAATCTCGTTATTCCATTGCGCAGAAGAAGTGGTTTTGCTGCGTGACGCCAAGTCCTACACAATCTTGAGGAGGACGCATCGCCCGAAGAAGAATGGTTGCGAAAGTATGGTCATTTAATTTTGCTATATACATACTATCCATAAGACCTTGTAAGAGGTACCCAGGCCCCTGGGCCGTCACGATGGGTATCTCGTAAAACTCTGAAGTGTGTGTATGTATGGTGTGAGGGTTGTCAGACACTCGTTTGGATAAGTGAACTTCTGATTGTAATTCTGGTCTTCCTTGCCGGTCTCGTTTTGTGTAGTAGTAGTAGTGGTGAAGTTGATATGTGATTTGAGTCTCGCCTATTGCCAGAACTGCATACATCCAAAATTCCAATCCCCACCTGTGATTTGGCCCATTATGTGATAACACAAGTATCCTTATCCTTTTCTGTCCGTGCTGACCTAACTATTCGCTGCTCTATTTGGACCTATGTGCAGCTTGGTTTGAGGCCCTGGCTGCCGATGCTTTGGCATCGCCGGCAGCCAATTAATTTGTTGTCACCTGGTTGGCTGCCAATATCCATGTGCCAACATTTGGCAAAGTAACCAGGGATACCAATTGGTTTGAGACCAAATAGCTACCTTGTCTTTGTCTGTGATAAAAAATGGTCTTTGCTTATCAGGGCCATGGCACACACCAAACCGTGGACATCATCTTCAGCATTATATAGTCCGCAAATGATTAACAGCCCATTCCATCAAAGTAATCTGTTAACAAAAAAGTTAATTGCAGATAAATTATGAGTCAGCTACATAACTGAAAGTAACTCAAGAGAATCCATTACATTAGTCCACGGTTGCATGAACCGCAAGCTAGATCATAGCACCATACACACAAGCTTGAACATATTGTGGCACTCTGCTGGAGCTTAGATTATGACCTTGATAAATTCCGAACATTCGGATTTTGACCATGGCAAATCGAACGTTTTCGATGGCAATTTTAGTGATGCGAGTACGGCAAGTTCAGTTGGCAAGTATGGCAACTCCTTGCTCAGTGTTATTTTTTTTGCCAGAAAATTACAGTGCGTGTCAACTGAATTTGTCATCCTCGCGTCACTAAAAATATCATAAAAAATGTTTGATTCCGTAGATTATACTCCTAGATTAATAGTACGTCAACAAAACCTTGAAAGTTGAAACCCAGAAGCACAGTAGATTTCTTTTAGGACGCGTCAGAGTAAAAATTGTCCAAAGACCCGAGTGTTAAGTGTCGTCACTTGCAGGAAGCCACGAAGAGAAGTGCGGTATCTTGTTCCGGCTTAGCAATGCAGCCAGCTAATTCAACTCAGATCCTATTTGGTGCCTTAAGTGCCAGATATAGGCAATTTCGCTACTTTTTTTTAGGATCTCACGAAGCTTTATTATTGTATCACAATGTTGGTAGGGACGAATACAAGATCTCCAGGCTGACCTAACCAAACATGACGGCAAAACCCTAAGAATAAAGCATACTTTGCGAGATTATGGGCCTCCTCATTCGAGGTCCTATACTCATGACTAAAGATACAAGAAGAAAAATTACTAGAACTAGCTTTAATCTCTTGAATTATTGCACCAAAATTTGCAGAACTCCCCTCCTTGATCGCATCAATGGCCACCTTCCAGTCGGATGCTATGGACATCTTGCTTATATAGAGATCTCCGGCAAGGGCAAGAGCTTCTCGTATTGTTAGGGTTTCGAGGATCTGGGGATCAAAAGTGTTGCTAAGGACAAGTGTCGATGCCCCCAAAAAACCTCCTGCTTCGTCCCTGCAAATAGCACCAGCAGCACCAAACCTCCCTGTCCTGGATACGGCAGCATCCACGTTGGTTTTCATGTGATCTGGCAATTTCGCTGGATACGGCAGCATCCACGTTGGTTTTCATGTGATCTGGCAATTTCGCTACCTGGCGCACACCCTCCCAGCACTTCGTGACAAATAGGCTGGCCCATGTTGATTTTTTCTCCACAGTTTTCTGTGGGGTTTATTGTGAGTTTTTCTTACAGTTTTTCCTGCCATGGGTTCTACTTGGTTTTTGTTTTTGTTATATTTTTGCTTTCTATTTATTTTTAATTGTCATTTCCCTTTTCATTTTCTTTCTTTTTCAAATGTGTGAACTTTTTTCAAATTTAAATTTTTTGACGTTCGTGAATTTTTTCAAAATTTTGTGATCTTTTTCAAAAAAAATTCAAATTTATGAACTTGTATTATTTTTTGAACTTTTTCCAAATTACAAACATTTTCAAATTCATGTATTTTTTCCAAAGATCTCAAACTTCTTCTTAAATTTCATGCACTTTTTCCTAAATTCATGAAAAAAATTCATATGCATGAAATTTTAGATAGTGATTTTTTTTCAAATCCAAGAACTTTTCAATCTTTATGGATTTTTAACTTCCATGAACACTTTTTCTAGTTTCACATTTTTTTCCAAATTTGTGTGCTTTAATTCATGAAATTTTTCTCAAATTCCAGAACTTTTATCATTTTTATGAACTTTTAATTGCTTGCATTCTTTTTAAAAAGTTGAACTCTTCAGATTTACATTTTTAAAATTTATGAACTTTATTCAAAAGTCAACAGTCAAATGGTTAGCTAGTCAATCGGTCAACCAATCAAATGGTCAACCAGCCAACCAGCGAGATTTTTTTTTTAGGGGTAGCGAGATTTTTGTTGAGGGGCGAGATGTGAGCAAGCGTCTCGTTCGATCGAGCGAAGATTTAATGGGCCAGCCCACTAGGCTTTGCCTTCGAGCGCCAATAGGTTCAACTGACGCTGAGAGCGTCGTTTAGAGCACTCAAGACTCAATGTGCTTTAAGGATTATCATTAGGGTCCGTATTTCAGGATGGGCTTCCATTGCTCCCAAGTGTCAAATGTTAGATGGGCTTTCGGTCTATATAACAAATAGTTCTTGGATAAATCTCGGAAGGCCATGTGGGGTTCCATGACGTGACACAGAGGAAAGTTCTGTACTACATCGAAAATGGAGGAGAGTTAAGATCAACATATAGAAAATTATCTCCCAAATATGAGAAGAGCAATGGTACATGTACGTGTGCTTCTCTGTCACCCGTGTCGTGTTACGTGAACTGCTTTCATTATTCTGTATCATAGTGCACATTTTTTCCAAGTTCAAACCTTTCACAATTTACCAAGTTTTTTTTTTCTTTTGCGAAGCACAATTGACCAAGTCTATCAGATAACGACATAAATAACATCCAATAAATATATATGAATATATGCCTCATGACCTATCTACTTACATTTATTTCATATTGTAGATGTAGATATTTTGGCTATAAGTTTAGTCAAAGTTTACGAAAGTTGATTTACAGAAAAGTAGTACTCCTGTTGACACCAGATTTTGGCAATGTCAAGAACTTAATTAATATGGCCTCAAATGGAGAAGTAACCTACATAAAAAAGTTTCGTATTGTCGATATGTATATCTTTGAAGTTTGGGCCATCGCCATCCGATCTCATCTCGAAGGCCGAAGTTGTGTTCGAAATACTGATATTTTGTATTTAGAACACTACTCGGCTGATTACGCCCCCAAGACTGCCTCATATGGCAAAATGATCTACAGGGATTGTCTTCGTCTCGTTGAAACTATCAATTTTGATATAAAAATTGTTCCAATCCGAATTCGTATGCAAAAGTTAGAGCTATCGGAATGTAGCTCCGTCAGGAGGCAGAAAATGGCGCGCCCCACCAAACACACTGTCTGATGTGTACCGCGAATAATTGCCTATTTTGCACGAGCGATTACACCTTCAATATGACCTTCCATAAAAAAACGTTCAACATGAAAGTTGTTCGTCTCGTCGAAACGGTTAAGATTGCTTTTGTATTCGTTTCCATCCAAAATAGTTTACCATCACAAAAGTGACCCGCAAGGTGCAGCCAGTTTATACTGAACAATTTTGAAAAGTTCGGACAAAACCAATCCGAATTTGACTAGGGTTTTGGACGTGAATCCAAGTCTTTTCCTTGCACGGGAAATCCAGCCGCCTCTTATATACCTAAGAGGTGACGGCCGATTGAACAACACATAATCTAACAAATCATCAACCACTTTTTACCTTTACTTTTATCCTCTCCCTTGGTTGTCTTCTTCCTCGTTCTTCGTTCGTTCTTCATTTGCAGGGCGGCGGACCTCGAGGCCCTAGGGGTGGTCAGGCCCACCTAGGGCAGCCCATAGCCGCCGCGCGCCCTGACGGGGTCCCTCCCAGGCGCGTGAGGTTTCGGGTGTACAAAAGCGCCTGCCGGATTGTCTTGCGTACCGCGCTTCCAGCGGGTCTCTTTCGACGTGAGCTGCGGTGCATCATCCCCGGCGTCGAGGGTACACGGTGACGTGTTCGTGTGCGAACACACTTTTTGGCGACTCCGTTGGGGACGAAGTTTTGAACGGTCTACAGCCCGTTCTTGCTACGAAGAGAGCGTCAT
The DNA here is from genome assembly GCA_021605145.1 of Aegilops bicornis. Classification (NCBI taxonomy): domain Eukaryota; kingdom Viridiplantae; phylum Streptophyta; class Magnoliopsida; order Poales; family Poaceae; genus Aegilops; species Aegilops bicornis. The sequence continues at coordinate 261,209,392 of CM038675.1, forward strand.
CTAGGGTTTGCATCCTACAAAGGTAATATGAATACCCAATTCACTTATGTAGATGCAAATAATGCATATGTTGTTGCTAGATCGTTTAATCAGCATAGTGTGTCGGCTAGCCCTAGTTTTATCAATCAAGCATCTAGTTATGCGCAACAGCCGATTCAGAATAATCTTCATGCTTCAACTTCATATAATTCTAGTAACATGCAATATATGTATCCCAACTCCCATGCATCGGCCACCCCAGAAATTTATATGCCGATGAACAACATGATGAGTTCGATTAAGCAAGTTGAAACACCTCACATAGGAACTTCTGATAGTATGCAACAAAGTGTTTCACCTTTTTATTCATCGGCAACTAGCTTGCAATATGTTAATCAAAACATGCCGGTGGATAGGGGAATTGGCCATGCTACTACTAGTTATCCGGCCAATTACCCTCATTCATCATATGCTACACCTCATGCTACTATTTTTTTGGCACCATATGCAACTATACGTATTCATAATTCAAACCGCACATGCACGCTAATCGCCGAATAAGTGAACATACTATAGGATCACATGTGTCTTCACGTAGTATTGTAGCATACAATGCATGTTTTCCCTGCACAATTACAGAATTTCGGTGACATCTCGTTATCGAAAGAGTCTAAAAGTGTCGGGGGGGGGGGGCAATTCTATCCAGATTGGATCAATAAGAAAAATCTTACGTCTTTTTGCGGCGAATGCAATGTTGTTCTACATGAATTAATAAAAGAGGGAAGGCCTATTAATTCTAATGCAATCCAAGCTAGATTGTGCCAAAAAGAGAAAGCATTGGGGGTGGATAGAATTGTCAAAAAATGTGGTGATTCGGATAACAAAGTCAATTTGGTTATTGAAAAGACCGAATCAAATATTATGTATGCCGAATCTTTTCTAGAAACACAGGACGACAAGGTGTTGGGGAGCTATTCGAAAGAGGAACAACATATCTTTCAAGTAACACAACCATCATGCTCTCCAGACGTGTTTGAAAAAGTATGTCTAGCAAGTGATTTACCTATCTTCCGATTTGGTCGCAACTTTATTGTTGATGCTTCTATAAGAAAAATTCTCATAAGTGATTTTGAAAGACCAATGAAGAAGGGAAATTTACTTGTTAGCAATAAAACTGTTATAGAGCATATCGGTCAACCTATTGTGCCATTTACAAAGATCGATAGTGACCTATTATTGCAGCCAAAGTTTTCCCCATTGCTTTATCAAAATTTCATATCTAATTGGGTAGCTTTGCTTGTTTCATACTTGGCTTGCACTTGGTCTCAATTGAGGCATGCGTATTCTAACTATTTTCGTTTCAGAAATTTAAAGCCAAGGTCAAATTCATTTGAGGAATCCGATGCTAATATAATATCTTATCCAAATACATCGGATATAGGGTGCAAAACACAATGCATTTCCGATAGGTCCTAATGGAAAAAAGTTTTTGAATCGCCTGCTTCAAGACGATTCCCTCAAAGATGAGAAGGTAAAAACTACAGGTGATAGGATCAAGCTTTCAAGTAAAGAAGTTGTTTGAGAGCACAATGAAAATATTCTTGAAGGCATGAATTCTATCGAAGATACAATGAAGACGCCAAGGACTGGGGGGGGGGGCGACAAAGCAATCCAAAGATCGATGCAAGCAAAACAAAAGGAGATAAAGGCCGCAATAAGCACAAGCACAAGAAATCCAAGGTTACTTTTACACGGTTATTAGATAAATATCAAAAGAAAAGTGAAGAGAATGATGCTTATCGACCGAGTAATGCAAAAGCATCAAGATCACCTCCTAGGCGCAAATCCAAGGATCGGTATTGGCAAGAAGAGAATTTTAAGGCAACGTGTTTATATCCTTATTTTGGGTCGTCAATGCCATGCCTCCCTATGCTCATGTAGATTGATATTCATCATGGGACATGTATGATACAATGGCACATTCTCCAACATATTTTAGACCATCTCACCATTATTATACAGCTTCCAGAAGATCAACGTTCAGTGAGCTGTCATATGTTCAAGACCGTTTCAATAAGAAATAATCGGTCTGGAGCTCAAGAAAGAAGGAAGAGGTGATCAAACAAGTATATCGAGTTAAAAAATATGGTCGCAAGAGTGCCAATTCAGATTTGATATTAAAGGATAAAGAGCGAATTAAAGTGTTAACATTGGCTACTAAAGGCAATGAGATGAAGCAATCAATTGTCGAGAATGAAAGTTCCAAATTTGAAGAAAAAAGTTGAAAGTGCATAAGGTAAAACAAGAATTGTCATTAGTTCAAACAAAATCACAGCCGGAGCGCTCACTCGGCTTATCGTGTTGGCAAAAAAAAAAAGAAATTACAAAAACTTAGTGCACAAGAGCTCGAAAAGAGAAACATGACATGGGTTCCCAAAGGAAATAATCAAAACAAGAGTGATGTGCAAGGTTCCATTGCAAGAAGTGCGACAAAGGTAAAGAAGGAAAAGAGTGAAAATTATGAACGACCAAGCCGAAGGTTTCAACGTCTTCGGTGCACATATTATCCACATTCTCCAACTATGCCGTTGATGCCGATGACATGTAATTAATCCTCAGGTATGGCTGGTTACCCTTCATGGACTTATTTGGGTCCATGGACGCAATATAACTTCTTACAACATGCAAGGGTTTTACCTCATCACCATACATTCGATTAGCTGTATTTTGTTGCTAATCAAAGTGGCCGATATATAACTATCGCCCTAAGCAAAGACATTGCCGATATATAATTATTGCCCTAAGCACATATAAATGGACGATGGAGTGTTGACATCGTCCTTAGAAACAAACTTTGGGCAAATTATTTTTCGGCATCCAAGTTTTGCCGAAAAACAGGGGGGCATGTGTTGACATCTGATTTTGGCACGATCAAGAACTTAATTAATATGGCCTCAAATGGAGAAGTGACCTACATAAAAAAGTTGCTATTGTCAACATGGGCGCGGCGGCGGAAGGGCGCAGGCGACAGCTCGGGCCAATGGCGGGAGGCGCGACGACATCTGCGGATGGCTGGCCGCAGGGAGAGGAGGCCGGGCCAGGCGGTGTCTGGCGGCAGCATGTGGATGAGTCGGGCGAGGCAGGCCGCTGAGGCGAGAGTAGGGTCTGTCTTGGCGAGGTCGCGGGGCAGTGCAGTGCGGCGAGCGGCCTTCGGCAGCCAGAGACGGCTATGGGATACGGTGGAAGGCAAGGGGAGGTCGAGCGGGAGTTGGGGCTCAACGGGATGCTCGTGGGTGGTGCTCGGTGAAGCCGTAGGGTTCGGGAGGTGCAGATCGACAGCGATGGCGGCGGTGGCCGAGGGGGAAGGAGTCGATGCGTGCGTCGCCGAGGTGGTCTCCCTACCCGATCCAAAGATGTAAGGCGACGAAGACGAGGACGTAGGTCCTCTTGGGCTCCAGAGGACGACGAATGGTGGCCGGTGGCCACGCCAACGGAGGTGCCGCGGAGGCGACAACACCCGGTGGAGGGGCGTAGAAGGTGAGGGGAGAGGGAGTGGGTGAGGAGGAAAAGATCTCTGGGGGGATGACGGGGCCGAGGGGGCGGGGAGCGGAACGGGAGTGCCCCGGTTGGCTGTACAGGGAAAGGAGGCGACCGACGGAGTTAGGTGGGCTGGCTGGGTGGGAGTAGGCCGAGGCCCGGGGAAGCCAGGGGTTTTTTCTAATCCTTTTATCTTTATCTTTTTCTTTTAATCCTTTATGTTTAGGTATTTCCTATTTTAATTCCTATTTTTTTTATTTTTTCAAAAACATCTAAGTAGCATCTAAATTAGTGTTACTAAAAGTGCTACAACCCCAAAAATTTTGGTATTCAAATAATTTAGTTTGATATATTAGAAATTATAAAAGGTAATTAATTAATTGATTAAGCCACTGTTTATTTATTATAGAGCATTAAACCATTTGACAAAAATGTTGGTTCACCACCATAATTAGTTATGGAATATTTTCAACACGTTGAACATTTTAGTTTTGATTTTTGAAAACTTTTATTTTTGACTTTATTTTTAAATTTGAATTTAGACCATTTTGAATCTAAACGAGATTAGCAACAGTAACAGTGGTGACATGGCCTCATTAGCGTAGGATTACTGTAGCTTAATTATCTGGGCGTTACAAATCTCCTCCACTAGAAGAAATCTCGTCCCGAGATTTTAGAAGGAAGACGGAAACAAAGCGGGGTATTCATCACGAAGACGATCCTCGAGTTCCCAAATGGCTTCATCTTCAAAAGGATTTGACCATTAAACTTTTAGAATTTTGATAGCCCCCTGACGGGTGCGACATTCAACTTGATCAAGAATGTGGACCGAATGCTCTCTGTAAGAGATCATCTTCTGAGGTTGACTTTATAAGCCATGTGATTGTTGCAAAAGGACTTGCGACTCAGGGCATCGGCCATGTTATTAGCCTTGCTAGGGGTATAAGAAATACCGTAGTCATAGTCTGTAATTGTTTCCATACATCGTTGTTGACGGAGATCCAGATCTAGCTGAGTAAACAATTACTTCAAACTTTGATGATCAGTGAAGATATCGCGACGATTATCAGGAAGATAATGCCGTCATAACTTTAGTGCAAATTTAATTACAGCAAGATCAAAGGGCATGCACTGGGTAGTTCTTCTAGAAAGACATCTTGGAATTCACAAACGACGAGTGTTTTCAGTTCTCACAAAAGAAGAAGCGTTTCACGCATTCAAGGAAGAAATATGTGCTTCGACATTTTGAGCAAGATGAGCCTGGTAGCTTACTATCACACTTGATGGATGTAGTAGATGGATGGTTTTAGTGGCGCAAATTATAGAACCTGTATGTGTTTTCAACCATTCAATTTCAACGGGGACGTTGTCACTAACCGTGGTGGTTCGACATTGGCCCGCAGAATGCAGCTTGAAATTCCGGCCAAGTGATGGCGGTTCCAACAGGTAAGGAAAGCATGTGGCTATCCCACCATTGAGCAGCGGGACCTTTCAGGTAATAAGCCACGAAGGTGACATAGTTTGCACGGGCTACATCAACAAACTCCAACTCAAAAGTGATGTCACGGAGCCGGTCATCAGCATCAAGGAGTTGAATTAAGTTGCGGTAGATGATTGGGTTGAGACGTGCAAAGTCCTGTAGAGTCACTGGGGCGGGTTGCTGATTCATATTGGAGCGCAGGAACTGAGCCATGACTCATACATGAACTGGCGATTCAACATCAAACTATTGTATCATTCCGGCCATGAATTCAGGCGATGGTGGATTGTCGCCACCACGGTCATGACCAATGGGTCTAAACATCCTGCTTAAATGCAATAGGGGTAGTTCAGTAAAGGTTGGAGCAAGCGTATGGAGTCATTCATGACGTATCTTGGACAACGAGCAAAGGCACAGTATGTACAAAGCACTAGTCATGGAAGACATACTGATACATATATAGAGCCAATCGGAAGTTGTTCGTATGAGTTCGCACAAGAGAAACATACTAGACTTACTAGGCGGCACACATGCATCGATGTAAGGATACCACAACGGGAAATAGCAAAGGCTACATCAACGTCAAGGAAAACCTCTGGAGCGAGGGATTTGAAATTGATGACGCAGGGTGCCCTTGATATGAAGATCATGTGGTCAGTGAACATTGAAGCAGAACTTAGCCCTCAATTCGAGAAAGGGATAATACAAATCTCCGGATGGATGTGATCACGAGATCCTAATGTTAGTTTTAGCAAAATCGTTTAACCCGAATAGAAGAGAGGTCAGAGTCCCAGAGTATAGACGAAATGTAAAAGATCATAATACCACCCAATGGCGACGTGGGCCCGTAAGCCACACAACCATGTTAATAAAACCCTTTTTTTTCAAAGACTAGACTCAACTTCGGCCAAGGAGTTGGAAAGGGGGATCCTATAGGCAGTCGGTTCTAATACCAACTTGTGACGCCCCCGATTCAATCGTACACTAATCATACACGCGAACGTGTACGATCAAGACCAGGGACTCACGGGAAGATATCACAACACAACTCTAGACACAAATGAAAGACATACAAGCTCCATATTACAAGCCAGGGGCCTCGAGGGCTCGAATACAAGCTCGATACACAAGAGTCAGCGGAAGCAACAATATCTGAGTACAGACATTAGTTAAACAAGGATGCCTTAAGAAGGCTAGCACAAACATCAACGATCGAAGAGGCAAGGCCTCCTTCCTGGGACCTCCTAACTACTCCTGGTCGTCGACGGTCTCCACATAGTAGTAGGCACCCTCGGGGTAGTAGCAGTAGGCGTCGGGGTTGGCATCTAACTCCTAGGGGCCAACATCTGGTTGCATCAACCGGAAAGGAGAAGGAAGGGGGAAAAGAGGGAGCAAAGCAACCGTGAGTACTCATCCGAAGTACTTGCAAGCATCAGATCTAAACTAAGTATGCAATGATATCAAATGGAAGGGCTGTATCTGTGGACTAAACTGCAGAATGCCTGAATAGAGGGGAAGGCCTAGCCTATTGAAGACTAGCATCTTCAAGGAGCTCCAAGCATCTTGCAGCATGTAGAAGAGTAAAGAATAGCAGCTTATATTTAATAAAGCATGTTGTAGCATTAACGCCCAGAGACCCTTCCTCGACTCCCTGCGAGAAAGCAATCTCGGAGCCACATATCCATCACATATCAAGTATCCATTTCTAGTTGTATAAGATCAGGATACAAGTCTGAACGTCCATTACCGTGGACACGGTATTCGAATATATGTCTTCCCTGCAGGGGTGCACCACGTTTTCCAACACGCTCGATCACTCTGGCCGGACACACCTTTCTGGGGTCAATGCCCGGCATCGAAAGATCAACACGTCGCAGCCCTACCTAGGCTCAGCAGAGAGGTCCCCGCCGGTCTACATCCTAAGCACTCCAGAGTCTGGGCCCATCGCCCGTTGCACTCCGGTCGTTGTGTGCAGGGTGGATACCAGCACCACCCGTGTAGTGGATGGCATGATCCGACCGTGCCACAATGCTGAACTTGACATCTGACAAAGCTTCGGCTGATACCACGACGTTGAGGCCCATAACTATTCTCGCGTGGTGATTAGTGCGTAAAGGCCAAAGGCCAATTCAGAACAAATACCCAAACCTGTTAGTGCATTAACAATTAAAGTAGTGACGGCTGTCGGGACAAGTCCGGAGCTATCACCCCCCCTCTGGGTGATACCGCTAAATAACCGGCCGCCACCGTCACATTGGGGAACGCGGTAATTTCAAAAATTTCCTCGCTTTTACGGGACCATGGTGATGGCATAGCAACGAGAGGGAGAGTGTTTGTCCACGTACCCTCGTGACCGAAAGCGAGCGTTATAACAACGCGGTTGATGTAGTCGTGCGTCTTCACGATCCGACCGATCCAAGCACCGAACGTCACGGCACCTCCGAAGTTCTGCACACGCTCATTTCGATGACGATCCCGGGCTCCGATCCAGCAAAGCGTCGGGGATGAGTTCCGTCGGCCTGACGGCGTGGTGGACGATGATGATGCTCCACCGACACAGTGGCTTCGCCTAAGCTCCGTGACGATATGACTTCTCCGGCGCAGGCTTCGCCTAAGCTCATGACGATATGGTGAAGTGGAATATGGTGGAAGGGGCACCGCACGGCTAAGGAAAGATCCGTAGATCAACTTGTGTGTTATGGGGTGCCCCCGCCTCGTGATATAAAGGAGCCAAGGGGAGGTGGCCGGCCCAAGGGGAGGCGCGCAAGGAGTCCTACTCCCTCGGGAGTAGGACTCCCCCCTCAATCCTAGTTGGATTAGGATTCCGGAGGAAGAGAGAGAGAGGGGGCGGCCCACCTTTCCTAGTCCTAATAGGACTAGGGAAAGGGGGGGGCGCGACCACCTAGGGCTGGCCCTCTCTCCTTTCCACTAAGGCCCACTATGGCCCATGTAGTTCCCGGGGTTCCGTAACCTCCGGTACTCGATAAATTCGATTTCACTCGGAACCCTTCCGATGTCCAAATGTAGGCTTCCAATATATCAATCTTTATGTCTCGACCATTTCGAGACTCCTCGTCATGTCCGTGATCACATCCGGGACTCGAACAAACTTGATTGCATCAATACTTATAAACTCATAATGAACATCATCTAAGCGTTAGCGTCACGGACCCTACGGGTTCGAGAACTATGTAGACATGACCTAGAACCATTCTCGGTCAATAACCAATAGCGGAACCTGGATGCCCATATTGGTTCCTACATATTCTCTGAAGATCTTTATCGGTCAAACCGCATAACGACATACGTTGTTCCCTTTGTCATCGGTATGTTACTTACCCGAGATTCGATCGTCGGTATCCAATACCTAGTTCAATCTCGTTACCGGTAAGTCTCTTTACTCGTTCGTAATACATCATCTCACAACTAACTCATTAGTTGTAATGCTTGCAAGGCTTAAGTGATGTGCATTACCGAGAAGGCACAGAGATACCTCTCCGACAATCGGAGTGACAAAACCTAATCTCGAAATCGCCAACCCAACAAGTACCTTTGGAGACACCTGTAGTACTCCTTTATAATCACCCGATTACGTTGTGACGTTTGGTAGCACCCAAAGTGTTCCTCCGGTAAACGGAGTTGCATAATCTCATAGTTACAGGAACATGTATGGGTCATGAAGAAAGCATTAACATACTAAAGCGATCAATTGTTAAGCAAACGGAAAGGGACAAGTCAATCAGATCATAATACTAATGATGAGACCTTGTTAATCAAATAACAACTCCTTCTTCATTGTAAGCAAACATAACCATCTTTGATAAAAAACCTAGTCAAGTAGAGGCATACAAGTGACATATAGTTAGTCTATATATTCACACATGTATTATGTTTCCGGTTAATACAATTCTAGCATGAATAATAAACATTTATCATGATATAAGGAAATAAATAATAACTTTATTATTGCCTCTAGGGCATATTTCCTTGATCTCCCACTTGCACTAGAGTCAATAATCTAGTTCACATCATCATGTGATTCAACACTAATATTCACATCTGTATGTGATTAACACACATAGTTCACATCGTCATGTGACCAACACCCAAAGGGTTTACTAGAGTCAATAATCTAGTTCACATCGCTATGTGATTAACACCCAAAGAGTACTAAGGTATGATCATGTTTTGCTCGTGAGAGAAGCTTAGTCAACGGTCTGTCACATTCAGAGCCGTATGTATTTTGCAAATACTCTATGTCTACAATGCTCGCACGGAGCTACTCTAGCTAATTGCTCCCACTTTCAATATGTATCCAGATTGAGTCTTAGAGTCATCTGGATCTGTGTAAAAAGCTTGCATCGATGTAACTCTTTACGACGAGCTCTTTTATCACCTCCATAATCGAGAAATATTTCCTTAGTCCTCACTAAGGATGTTCTTGACCAATGTCCAGTGATCTACTCCTAGATCACTATTGTACTCCTTGCCAAATTCGGAGCAAGGTATACAATAGGTCAGTACATAGCATAGCATACTTCATAGAACCTATGATCGAGGCATAGGGAATGACTTTCATTCTCTTTTCTATTTTACTGCCGTGGTCGGGATTTGAGTCTTACTCAATTTCATACGTTTTGCAACACATGCAAGAACTTTTCTTTGACTGCTCCATTTTGAACTACTTCAAAATCTTGACAAGGTATGTACTTATTGAAAAACTTATCAAGCGTCTTGATCTATCTCTATAGATCTTGATGCTCAATATGTAAGCAGCTTCACCGAGGTCCTACTTTGAAAAACTCCTTTCAAATACTCCTTTATGCTTTGCGAATAATTCTACATTATTTACGATTAACAATATGTCATTCACATATACTTATCGTAAATGTTGTAATGCTCCCACTCACTTTCTTGTAAATACAGGCTTCTCCAAAAGTCTGTATAAAACCATATGCTTTGATCACACTATCAAAGCGTTTATTCCAACTCCGAGATGCTTGCACCGGTCCATAGATGGATCATTTGGAGCTTGCATATTTTGTTAGCTCCTTTAGGATTGAAAAACCTTCTGGTTGCATCATATACAACTCTTCTTTAATAAATCCATTAAAGAATGTAGTTTTGACATCCATTTGCCGATTTCATAAAATGTGGCAATTGCTAACATGATTCGGACAGACTTAAGAATCGCTACAGTTTGAGAAAATCTCATTGTAGTCAACACCTTGAACTTGTCGAAAACCTTTTTGTGACAAGTCGAGCTTTGTAGATAGTAACACTACTATCAAATGTCCGTCTTCCTCTTGAAGATCCATTTATTTAACATGGCTTGCTGATCTTCGAGCAAGTCAATCAAAGTCCATACTTTGTTCTCATACATGGATCCTATCTCGATTTCATGGCCTCAAGCCATTTCGCGGAATCTGGGCTCATCATCGCTTCCTCATAGTCCGTAGGTTCATCATGGTCTAGTAACATGACTTCCAGAACACGATTACCATACCATTCTGGTGCGGATTTTGCTCTGGAAGACCTACGAGGTTTGGTAGCAACTTGATCTGAAGTTTCATGATCATCATCATTAACTTCCTCACTGATTGGTGTAGGAATCACTGGAACTGATTTCTGTGATGAACTACTTTCCAATAAGGGAGAAGGTACAATTACCTCATCAAGTTTCTACTTTCCTCCCACTCACTTCTTTCGAGAGAAACTTCTTCTCTAGAAAGGATCCATCTTAGCAACAAAAACTTGCCTTCGGATCTGTGATAGAAGGTGTACCCAATAGTTACCTTTGGGTATTCTATGAAGACGCACTTCTCCGATTTGGGTTCGAGCTTATCAGGTGAAAACTTTTTCACATAAGCATCACAACTCCAACCTTTTAAGAAACGACAGCTTAGGTTTACTGTTAAACCATAGTTCATGCGGTGTCGCCTCAACGGATTTAGATGGTGCCCTATTAAACGTGAATGCGGCTGTCTCTAATGCATAACCCCAAAACGATAGTGGTAAATCGGTAAGATACATCATAGATCGCACCATATCCAATAAAGTGTGGTTACGATGTTCGGACACACCATTATGCTGTGGTGTTCGGTGGGCGTGAGTAGTGAAACTATTTCACATTGTTTTAATCAAGGCCAAACTCGTAACTCAAATATTTTTCCTCTGCGATCATATCGTAGAAACTTTTATTTTCTTGTTACGATGATTCTTCACTTCACTCTGAAATTCTTTGAACTTTTCAAATGTTTCAGACTTGTGTTTCATCAAGTAGATATACCCATATCTGCTCAAATCATCTTGTGAAGGTCGAGCAAATAACGATACTTGCCACGAGCATCAACACTCATTGGATCGCATACATCGGTATGTATTATTTCCAATAAGTTAGTAGCTTGTTCCATTGTTCCGAGAACGGAGTTTTAGTCATCTTGCCCAAAAGGCACGGTTCGCAAGCATCAAATGATTCATAATCAAATGATTCCAAAATCCATCGGCATGGAGTTTCTTCATGCGCTTTACACCAATATGACCTAACGGCGATTACCACAAATAAGTTGCACTATCATTATTAACTTTGCATCTTTTGGTTTCAATATTATGAATATGTGTATCACTATGATCGAGATCCAATGAACCATTTTCATTGGGTGTGTAACCATATAAGGTTTTATTCATGTAAATGGAACAACAATTTATTCTCTTACTTAAATGAATAACTGTATTGCAATAAACATGATCAAATCATATTTATGCTCAACACCAAATAACACTTATTTAGGTTCCACACTAATCCCGAAAGTATAGGGAGTGTGCGATGATGATCATATCAACCTTGGAACTACTTCCAACACTCATCGTCACTTCCCCTTCAACTAGTTTCTGTTCATTCTGCAACTCCCGCTTTCAAGTTACTACTCTTAGCAACCGAACCAGTATCAAATACCGAGGGGTTGCTACGAACACTAGTAAAATACACATCAATAATCAGTATATCAAATATACCTTTGTTCACTTTTCCATCCTTCTTATCCGCCAAATACTTGGGGTAGTTCCGCTTCTAGTGACCAGTTCCATTGCGGCAAAAGCACTTAGTCTCGTGCTTAGGTCCGGACTTGGGCTTCTTCACTCGAGCGGCAACTTGCTTGCCGTTCTTCTTTGAAGTTCCCCTTCTTCCCTTTGCCCTTTTCCTTGAGACTAGTGGTCTTTGTCAATCATCAACACTTGATGCTCTTTCTTGATTTCTACCTTCGTCTATTTCATCACGAAGAGCTCGGGAATCGTTTTCGTCATCCCTTGCATACTATAGTTCATCACGAAGTTCTAGTAACTTAGTGATGGTGACTAGAGAATTCTGTCAATCACTATCTTATCTGGAAGATTAACTCCCACTTGATTCAAGCGATTGAAGTACCCAGACAATCTGAGAACATGCTCACTAGTTGAGCGATTCTCTTCCATCTTTTAGCTATAGAACTTGTTGGAGATTTCATATCTCTCAACTCGGGTATTTGCTTGAAATATTAACTTCAATTCCTGGAACATCTCATATGGTCCATGACGTTCAAAACGCCTTTGAAGTCCCGATTCTAAGCCGTTAAGTATGGTGCACTAAACTATCAAGTAGTCATCATATTGAGCTAGCAAAACGTTCATAACGTCTGCATTTGCTCCTGCAATAGGTCCGTCACCTAGCGGTGCATCAAGGACGTAATTCTTCTGTGCAGCAATGAGGATAAACCTCAGATCACGGATCCAATCCGTATCATTGCTACTAACATTTTTCAATACAATTTTCTCTAGGAACACATATAAAAACATAGGGAAGCAACAACGCGAGCTTTTGATCTACAACATAATTTGCAAAATACTACCAGGACTAAGTTCATGATAAATTTAAGTTTAATTAATCATATTAAAAACTCCCACTTAGACAGACATCTCTCTAGTCATCTAAGTGATTACGTGATCCAAATCAACTAAACCATGTCCGATCATCACGTGAGACGGAGTAGTTTCAATGGTGAACATCACTATGTTGATCATATCTACTATATGATTCACGTTCGACCTTTCGGTCTCTGTGTTCCGAGGCCATATACATTATATGCTAGGCTCGTCAAGTTTAACCTGAGTATTCGCGTGTGCAACTGTTTTGCACCCGTTGTAGATGGACGTAGAACTTATCACACCCGATCATCACGTGGTGTCCGGGTACTACGAACTTTGGCAGCAGTGCATACTCGAGGAGAACACTTCTTGATAATTTTTAGTGAGAGATCATCTTATAATGCTACCGTCCAACAAAGCAAGATAAGATGCATAAAGGATAAACATCACATGCAATCAATATAAGTGATATGATATGGTCATCATCATCTTGTGCTTGTGATCTCCATCGCCGAAGCACCGTCATGATCACCATCGTCACCGGCGCGACACCTTGATCTCCATCTTAGCATCGTTGTCGTCTTGCCAATCTTATGCTTCCACGACTATCACTACCGCTTAGTAATAAAGTAAAGCATTACATCGCGATTGCATTGCATACAATAAGCGACAACCATATGGCTCCTGCCGATTGCCGATAACTTCGGTTACAAAACATGATCATCTCATACAATAAAATATAGCATCACGTCTTGACCATATCACATCACAACATGCCCTGCAAAAACAAGTTAGGCGTCCTCTACTTTGTTGTTGCAAGTTTTACGTGGCTGCTACGGGCTGAGCAAGAACCGTTCTTACCTACGCATCAAAACCACAACGATAGTTTGTCAAATAGACTCCGTTTAACCTTCTCAAGGACGGGCGTATGCACTCAGTTCAACTAAAGTTGGAGAGACAGGTCTTCCGCAAGCCATCTATGTGCAAAGCACGTCGAGGGAACCGGTCTCGCGTAAGCGTCTGGCGTAAGGTTGGTCCGGATCGTCTCGTCCAACAATACCGCTGAACCAAAGTATGACATGCTGGTAGGCAGTATGACTTGTATCGTCCACAACTCACTTGTGTTCTACTCGTGCATATGACATCAACGCGCATAAAACCTGGCTCGGATGCCACTTTGTTGGGGAACGCAGTAATTTCAAAAATTTCCTCGCATTTTACAGGACCATGGTGATGGCATAGCAACGAGAGGGAGAGTGTTTGTCCACGTACCCTCGTGAACCCGAAAGCGGGCGTTATAACAACGCGGTTGATGTAGTAAATGCGTCTTCACGATCCGACCGATCCTAGCACCGAACGTCACGGCACCTCCGGAAGTTACGCACGTTCACTCGATGGCGATCCCCGGCTCCGATCCGAAAGCGTCGGGGATGAGTTCGTCGGCCTGACGGCGTGGTGGCGATGATGATGCTCCACCGACCACGAGGCTTCGCCTAAGCTCATGACGATATGACTTCTCCGCGCGAGGGCTTCGCCTAAGCTCATGACGATATGGTGAAGTGGAATATGGTGGAAGGGGCACCGCACACGGCTAAGGAAAGATCCGTAGATCAACTTGTGTGTTATGGGGTGCCCCCGCCCCCGTATATAAAGGAGCCAAGGGGAGGTGGCGGCCCAAGGGGGCGCGCAAGGAGTCCTACTCCCTCGGGAGTAGGACTCCCCTCAATCCTAGTTGGATTAGGATTCCGGGAGGAAGAGAGAGAGGGGGCGGCCCACCTTTCCTAGTCCTAATAGGACTAGGGAAAGGGGGCGTGACCACCTAGGGCTGGCCCTCTCTCCTTTCCACTAAGGCCCACTATGGCCCATGTAGTTCCCGGGGGTTCGGTAACCTCCGGTACTCGGTAAATTCGATTTCACTCGGAACCCTTCCGATGTCCAAATGTAGGCTTCAATATATCAATATTTATGTCTCGACCATTTCGAGACTCCTCGTCATGTCCGTGATCACATCCGGGACTCGAACAAACTTCTGCATCAATACTTATAAACTCATAATGAGCATCATCTAAGCGTTAAGCGTGCGGACCCTACGGGTTCGAGAACTATGTAGACATGACCTAGAACCATTCTCGGTCAATAACCAATAGCGGAACCTGGATGCCCATATTGGTTCCTACATATTCTCACGAAGATCTTTATCGGTCAAACCGCATAACGACATCGTTGTTCCCTTTGTCATCGGTATGTTACTTACCCGAGATTCGATCGTCGGTATCCAATACCTAGTTCAATCTAGATTGCGGTAAGTCTCTTTACTCGTTCCGTAATACATCATCTCACAACTAACTCATTAGTTGTAATGCTTGCAAGGCTTAAGTGATGTGCATTACCGAGAAGGCACGGAGATACCTCTCCGACAATCGGAGTGACAAAACCTAATCTCGAAATCGCCAACCCAACAAGTACCTTTGGAGACACCTGTAGTACTCCTTTATAATCACCCGATTACGTTGTGACGTTTGGTAGCACCAAAGTGTTCCTCCGTAAACGGAGTTGCATAATCTCATAGTTACGAGGAACATGTATGGGTCATGAAGAAAGCATTAACATACTAAAAGCGATCAAGTGTTAAGCTAACGGAATGGGCCATGTCAATCGATCATTCTACTAATGATGTGACCTTGTTAATCAAATAACAACTCCTTGTTCATGGTTAGGAAACATAACCATCTTTGATTAACAAGCTAGTCAAGTAGAGGCATACTAGTGACATCTTGTTTGTTTATATATTCACACATGTATTATGTTTCCGGTTAATACAATTCTAGCATGAATAATAAACATTTATCATGATATAAGGAAATAAATAATAACTTTATTATTGCCTCTAGGGCATATTTCCTTCAGTCACATCGTACGGGTGCTCTCTGGGCCCGCCCGGCTTTCACAACGGTCTCAAGTGAAGTCAAGGTAACTGTGTGTCCAGACATCAAGGGGAAAACCCAAGGAATCAGCCCCGGTGGACTCCACTCAATGTAGTCATCAAGGTGAATGTAAGAGGGACCACCCTCGAGGTTCACACTTGAGGTGTTGAACGACAGAGCCGTATCGGGAATGGTGAAAGAGAAACCACCCTCGATGACCACACTGAATAGCTACACTACAGAATTATCATCATGAGTGCGTTATGAGGGATCACCCTCGGCACTTGATAGTAGCTCTGCAGAGTCGAGCAACAAAAGGTGTGTGAAGTGATGTGAGGTGTCGGGCTCTGGTCATCGATCACGTTGATCGAGGCATCGATGACGAAGCAGGGGTAACAAGGACAAGTGGGGTCACTAATGGATCTCTAACCAACCTACACTAAGCAGTTTAGGACAAGCAGGTAGGTAACAATAGTAGGTACAAAAGCAGGCTATGCATCAGAATAGGAGCAATCAATAACAGTAGCAAAATCTAATGCAAGCACGAGAGAATGGAATGGGCGATATCGGGATGATCAAAGGGATGGCTTAACTGGAAGCTCCACTGAAAGGGAAGAAGGGACGTCATCGACGTAGTCGATCACAGGGGCATCAGCAGCGGTCTCTCGGTCTACCGGAGAGAAGAGGGGAAAGAAACAGTAAATATAATGCAAACAAGTGCATAACATGACAACAGGCAGAGCAAGACGTGTTCTAACACGGTGCTACACGATACCGACGAAGGGGATAACATCCGGAAAAGTTTTCCCGAAGTTTGGCATTTTTAGACAGATGAAACGGAGGGGGAAAGTTGCATGTACGCTATGCTAGGGATGTGTGGCGGACAAACGGACCGCTTATTCGGATTTGTCATATTTTTCTGAGAAACTTTGATGTATAAAACTTTTTTCATCCGAGCTATGGATTATTTTATATGATTTTTCAAAGTTTTAACAATATTCTGCAATTTTAATTTAATTTGAATTAAATAGCTAAAATGCTAAGCGCACCCAACACAACATACACAAAAGTGCACACAGTGGCTGACAGGTGGGCCAGGGGGTCCCAGTTGACCAGCCAACGTTTGACTGGTCAACAAGGGGTGGGGCCCTCCTGTCATTGACTAGGTCTAGCTAATTAATTCCTGTTTCAACTAATCCAGTGATTAGGCTAATTAATCCCGAGTTAATTAACTAATTAATTAATTAATTAACTAAATAATTTATTATTATTATTACTTTGTTTTACAGGGGCGGGGCCTACTGGGCAGTGGCACATAGAGCCAATCGGGCGACGGGCGAACGGGCACATGGGCGTGGAAGTGGGCGCCCGCACCCAAGGAGGGGGCGAACCCAAGCGCGGCAAAACGCTGGCCCCGGGCATCGGCCGTGTCGAGGTCACCGGCGACGAGGGGAGCGGGCGGAGAATGCGGGCGTAGCCTTGCAGGGAGAGCGCGCCTTGCAGGTGGAGTCTGCGCCGCCAGCGATGCAGTGAGGCACGAGGGGCTAGTCTTGAGGATGTGGCGTGCGAGGGGAGTAGGGCGGGGCACGTGCACCGGCAAGGGGAGCTGCGGCAGCCGGAGCAAGAAGCGGCGAGGTCGAGCGCAGGGGGCAAGGCGGGGTCGCGGGGCTGTGTGCGTGGGCGCGTCGGGCTCCTAGGAACCCTAGGAGCTCGACGGTGAGCATCGGGCACGCGTGACCGCGAATGAGGCCACGTCGAAGAGCTTGTCGGCGGCTGCGGGTTCGGCCATGGCAAGCACGGTGGCTACACGCGCGGCAAGGTGACGAAGAAAAGGGGAAGGCAGAGAAGCTCACCGGGGAGGCGCAAGAGGGCCCGGTGACGGCTTAGTAGCTGCAGGGCGGTCGGAGTTGACGGAGATGGCCGGCGACGAGCGGGTACGGGGTGGCCGCGTAGGTGCGGGACGGGGGAAGCTCGCGGGGGCGCCGTACAGTAGCGGGGCACTAGCGGGCAGTGGTGGCTGGTGGCGGGAGTGGCCGAGGTGGCGTGGCAAGAGGTAGCAGCGGGGCGGGTAGCACGCGGTCGCGGGGGCGGTGGTGGTGGCCATGAGCGGGTGAAGCAGGGGAGGCGAGCCACGGGCACGGGCGGTGCGACGAGCGGCTTGGTTGGGTGCGGCGGCTGGGAGCAGGTGCACGCGAGGCCATCCGGCGCAGTGGCGCAGGCAGGAGCTGAGCTCCGGGCACGGCGGCGGAAGGGCGCAAGCGACGGCTGCGGAGGGCCGGCATGGGGAGAGGGGCCGAGGCCGGGCGGTATCTGGCGGCGTGGGCCGCCAGACGAGTCGAGGCGAGGCAGGCCGCGGGGAGGTGGGGTCTGTCTTGTGGCGGTCGCGATCGGCGACAGCGCGTGTGGGCACGCTGTGAGGCAACGGATGCAAGGCGTGGGGAGCGGCCTTCGGCGAAGGGGACTATGGGATACGGTGGAAGGCAAGGGGAGGTCGAGCCAGAGTTGGGGCTCACCAGGATGCTCGCGGGTGGTGCTCGGTGAAGCCGTAGGGTTCGGGAGGTGCAGATCGACAGCGATGGCGGTGGTGGCCAAGGGGGAAAGAGTGTAGGTGACGAAGACGAGGACGTAGGTCCTCTTGGGCTCCAGAGGACGATGAATGGTGGCCGGTGGCCACGCCAATGGAGGTGCCGCGGAGGCGACAACGCCCGGTGGAGGGGCGTAGAAGGTGAGGGCAGAGGCAGTGGGTGAGGAGGAAAAGATCTCTGGGGGGATGACGGGGCCGAGGGGGCGGTGATCGGCGTCCTTATCCCTCCCCATCGGCGTGTGGCAATGAGGAGGTGCGCCTGATCCGACGGGACGAGCAGGAGTGCCCGGTCATTTGTCTGAGGAAAGGAGGCGACCAAGCGGAGTTAGGTGGGCTGGTGGGTGGGAGTGGGCCGAGGCCGGGAAGCCAGGGGTTTTTTCTAATCCTTTTATCTTTATCTTTTTCTTTTAATCCTTTAGGTTTAGGTATTTCCTATTTTAATTCCTATTTCTTTTAAAAAATTTCAAAAACATCTAAGTAGCATCTAAATTAGTGTTACTAAAAGTGCTACAACCCCAAAATTTTTGGTATTCAAATAATTTAGTTTGATATATTAGAAATTATAAAAGGTAATTAATTAATTGATTAATCCACTATTTATTTAATATAGAGCATTAAACCATTTGACAAAAATGTTGGTTCACCACCATAATTAGTTATGGAATATTTTCAATACGTTGAACATTTTAGTTTTGATTTTTGAAAACTTTTATTTGTGACTTTACTTTTAAATTTGAATTTAGACCGTTTTGAATCTAAACGAGATTAGCAACAGTAACAGTGGTGACGTGGCCTCATTAGCGTAGGATTACTGTAGCTTAATTATCCGGGCGTTACACTTGTTTTTCTTCTTCCTCATTCTTTGTTTGTTCTTCATTTGCAGGGCAGCGAACCTCGAGGCCCTAGGGGCGGTCAGGCCGACCTATGGCAGCCCATAGCCGCCGCGTGCCCTGACGGGGTCTGTCCCGGGCGCGTGGGGTTTTGTGTGTACGAAAGCGCCCGCCGGATTTTCTTGCGTACCACGCTTCCGGCAGGTCTCTTTCGACGTGAGCTGGGGACGAAGCTTTGAACGGTCTCTAGCCCGTTCTTGCTACGAAGAGAGTGTCATCTAGGGTTTGCAATCTACAAAGGTAATATGAATACCCAATTAACTTATGTAGATGCAAATAATGCATATGTTGTTGCTAGATCGTTTAATCAGCATGATGTGTCGGCTAGCCCTAGTTTTATCAATCAAGCATCTAGTTATGCGCAACAGCTGATTCAGAATAATCTTCATGCTTCAACTTCGTATAATTTTAGTAACATGCAACATATGTATCCCAACTCCGATGCATCGGCAACCTATGCCAATGAACAACATGATGAGTCCGGTTAATCAAGTTGAAACACCTCACATAGGAACTTCCGATAGTATGCAACAAAGTGTTTCACATTTTTATTCATCGACAACTAGCTTGCAATATGTTAATCAAAACATGCCAGTGGATAGGGGAGTTGGCCATGCTACTACTAGTTATCCGGCCAATTACCCTCAATCATCATATGCTACACCTCATGCTACTAATTTTTTGGCACCATATGCAACTATAGGTATTCATAATTCGGCTTCACACATGCACGCTAATAGCCGAATAAGTGAACATTCTATAGGATCACATGTGTCTTCACCTAGTATCGTAGCATACAATGTTTTCCTTGCACAATTACAGAATTTCGGTGACATCTCGTTACCGAAATAGTCTAAAAGTGCCGGGGGGCAATTCTATCCAGATTGGGTCATTAAGAAAAATCTTACGTCTTTCTGGGACGAATGCAATGTTGTTCTACATGAATTAATAAAAGAGGGAAGGCCTATTAAATCTACTGCAATCCAAGCTAGATTATGCCAAAAAACAGAAAGCATTGGGTGTGGATAGAATTGTCAAAAAATGTGGTGATTCAGATAACAAAGTTAATTTGGTAATTGAAAAGACCGAATCAAATATTACGTACGCCGAATCTTTTCAAGAAAAACAGGACGACAAGGTGTTGGGGAGCTATTCGAAAGAGGAACAACATATCGTAAAAGTAACACAACCATCATGCTCTCCCAACGTGTTTGAAAAGGTATGTCTAGCAAGTGATTTACCTATCTTCCAATTTGGTCGCAACTTTATTGTTGATGCTTCTATAAGAAAAATTTTCATAAGTAATTTTGAAAGACCAATGAAGAAGGGAAATTTACTTGTTAGAAATAAATCTGTTAAAGAGCATATCGATCAACCTATGGTGCCATTTATAAAGACCGATAGTGACCTATTATTGTAGCCAAAGTTTTCCCCATTGCTTTATCAAAATTTCATATCTAATTGGGTAGCTTTGCTTGTTTCATAGCTGGCTTGCACTTGGTCTCAAATGAGACATGTGTATTCTAACTATTTTCGTTTTACAAATTTAAAGCAAAGGTCAAATTCTTTTGAGGAATCCGATGCTAATATAATATCTTATCCAAATACATCGGAGATAGGGTGCAAAACACAATGCATAGCCGAATGGGGTTATTCCAAATTTTAACCATTTGTTTGCTTAACTCCAAAGCCATTGGCACACCAAGATCGGCTAGAAACAAGAAGTATACCTTCAATTCAAGTATGTGTGATCAAATATTTATTTTTTTGCTAAAAAATAATACATTAGAGTTCTTGATCACCATGTTAAGGCATCAATCCAAGGACGAATGTGTTGCAAGTTGCATGATTCGTCCAAGCATAATTTTGAGGATTGTCACATGTTTCGTCAAATAGTTAAATCGACCATTGATAAAGGATGATTCAAATTTGTTGAAACAACAAGGGATGACCAGTCTATCCCGATTGGTCCTAATGGAAAAAAGTTTTTGATTCGCCTGTGTCAAGACGATTTCTTTAAAGATGAGAAGGTAAAAACTACAGGTGATATGATCAAGCTTTCAAGTAAAGAAGTTGTTCAAGAGCACAATGAAAATATTCTTGAAGGCACGAGTTCTATCAAAGTTACAATGAAGACGCCAAGGACTGGGGGGGGGGGGGCAACAAAGCAATCCAAAGATCGATGCAAGCAAAGCAAAAGGAGATAAAGGCCGCAATAAGCACAAGCACAAGAAATCCAAGGTCACTTTTACACATCTATTAGATAAATATCAAAAGAAAAGTGAAGAGAATGATGCTTATGGACCGAGTAATGCAAAAGCACCAAGATCACCCCCTAGGCGCAAATCCAAGGATCGGTATTGGCAAGAAGATGATTTTAATGCAACATGTTCATATCCTTATTTTGGGTCGCCAATGCCAATGCCGTGGATGCCTCCCTATGCTCATGTAGATTGATATTCATCATGGGACATGTATGATACAATGGCACATTCTCCATCATATTTTAGAACATCTCACCATTATTATGCAGCTTCCAGAAGATCGACGTTCAGTGAGCTGCCATACGTTCACTGGTGCGCGTCGGTCCTAAACAAACGATTTTTACCCCTTTCCGCGACGGCATTTGGAACCATCGCCAAGTGAGTGTGGGCGATAGGGGGGGGTCCTTCCCACACGACCCAGAAACCGTCGGGGATAGGGAGCCTTGATTCATACAGTTGTCCCTATATAACCGTTTTCGATATCTCGAATATCCCAAACGCTTCATCCTTGCTACTCGTTTGTGCTCGCATTGCCATCACAGTCGGAGTTTTGTGGTTTTGCCTAAAACCAAGCAGATTCCAGGCACGGGAGTTTTCCAGGCAGATTCTAGGCACGGGAGTTTTATGATGCCTGGCACATCATAAACAGTTCATGATTATAAACCGTGTACGATGGGTAGACAATCACACACATTTAGTTTTCCGGCACCGTATGTGATAGTGTCTGACATCACACATGCTTTGCAAATGGCAACTGTGTGCATGCTTGCACACGTTTCCTCTCTGTGAACCATCTCGGATTATGGTGTATATCACAAACGTTTGTGTTTTAGCAACCGTGTGTGCCGTAATGACCTGCACAACGTAATTTCGCCCTAATTTAATTCCTGCTATTTAAAATTGTACCTAATTTAAACTTGAAAGTAGGCTATAGCTTTATTCATATCCATCAGGTTCAAACAACAAATGCATTATTTGATTCACAAATACATATGTTTAAGAATTACATAAGCACCAAATAAAGAATGATGTTCCAGGGTTCTATACTTGTACTATTACAAATGGTAAAGAAAGACGCGACAGACATTCCAGTTGCTGAACAAGGTGAAGCGGAATGGCCCTATTGTGCTCTCCTGGATGCAGAAGGCATGCAGGACTCTAGTCCAACCCCTTGTGATGGCCGGCCACCAATCATGTAGTTTGAGAAGTAATCTTGAGGAAACTGCTTCAGAATCCAGTGCAAAAGAAAAAAGATTCAGATATTGTCATCTAACACAACTCATTACGAGCAGTAAAAATAAGGCTACATGGTTCTTACTTACCATCCTATAGTTCACTGTTATCTTGCATAAAGTGTAAACAAATAGTTCGATTGACATCTTTTGACCCATTTTAGTAACAATCTTTATCAGTTTCCTCACTTGATGCTGGTTCATGAATATCTCATTGCCCCATACGCAGAAAGTGTCGAAGTGTGGATCTTTGGCAATGATATATGTACCTAAAAGCACCAAGTTAATATTAGAAGCTAAACAACAATTGAAAAATGATGTAGTACAACACTCCATCCATCCCACTATATAAGATTTTATTACATGTGCATCTAGACATCATCAAAACATTAAGGTAACACTCTTCCTTGTTGCTATGTAGCATGGGATTGCATATTTAGTCATTCAATACAATGCATGTTGCTAAATAACAATTGAAAAACGAAAAGGCATGTTAACTGCAATATCCTTAACAACAACCAAACATCGTATTTCATAGTGGTATTGTTGAAACTGCTATTGATGAAATTGAACTGCACGGCAAATAGTTGCACATATAGAGCATCATATTGTGAAGAACTGAAATAAACAAGTCATAAGGACATCTCTAGGAAATCCTTAAAAGTTAAAGGACTAAAACCCTTAGTGGATATATATACTCCAGCAATTTTTGGCCTTTTCTAGTCAATCCCCTAAACTTAAGGTTGTAAACTTCAATTTGATCAAGTTCAAAGCAGGTTCAACCGAAAGTAGCATGCATTCAAACATAAAAATAGATAGTTTTGCATAACCGAACATAAAATATAAATTTAAACTAAGCTAAACTACTTTCGGTCGAAGTAGAGGTCGAGCCAATCCTTCCTCATCATGTACGGTGTGCCGCGAGCCGGGTACGGGCCAGTACCATCGTCGGGGTCATTGGGGAAGGAACTCCTCCACTCGTAGACGTTGATCTCCTCGTCCTCGGGGCCCACCTCAACGCCCTCCGCGCTGCCGTCACCGCCGCCTTCGACTTCGTCATCAGAGGAGAGCGCGATAACCTCGCCTCCCTCGGCGCCGTTGTCCTCGCCGCCTTTGACCTCGTCATTGGAGGAGAGCGTGATAACCTCGCCGCCCTCCGCGCCGGCAAATATCGCCCGCTCCGCCTCCACGAGCTCCGGGTGCTGCCGATGGAGCTCTTGCATGTAGGCCTCGTCGGCGGCCTCGGCCTTGAGGCGCTCCCACGCCTCGTGGTCCTCCCGTGCCATAGCCGAGCTCACCACCCCTGGCTCCAGCGGAACGAGGTGGACCGGACGTGTGCCGAAGGGGAAATTGAGCCTAGCCGCTGCGCCGTGCTAGCGGACCTGCCAGTGGTCGTACTCCATGGCCGCGAGCTCGGCCGTGTGGAAGCTACCGAGCCACCGGCGGGTGTGGGTCTCTCGATCTTTAATCTCGGCGACCCACATTCCCCATCGCCTCTGCCGGACCCCGAGGTAGGACTTCGTCGGCTGCCGGGTCCGAGGGAGGACGGGGAAGTCCTCGAACCAGCATAGGGGCGCGGGGGCGGGCGGATCGGGGGACCGACGACGGTGGATCGGGCCCGACGGGGACACCTCAGCGGCCACCTCGCTGGTGTCGGGCGAAAAGTCCGCGATAAACATCTTTTTGGCCATTGGCTCCTCGAGCTCCGTGGCACACGGGCAGAGGTTGAGGATGGAGGTGCCGACGATGGCGGCGACCTACCAATGGTTTTGAGGGTTGTGTGTGTGTCTGTGTGAGCGGAGGTTTTTGGGTGTGTGTGTGTGTGGAGGGGGAAGCAAGGTTGTGTTTGAGGAAATACTGCGGCAACTGAAAATCTTACTAGGCGGGAGTAACAAGGCGGGGCTACTGAAAATTTGGATCAAGGGCGAGCAGATATTTTTGAGATTGCGAGGGATGCAGAGGCGGGAGTAAAATGCCGGGGCTCTTGAAAATTTGAATCAAGGGATCAAGCGGAAGCAGAGTAATGTGAGATATCGCACAGTCCGCACATACTAATCATGTGCTATCAAACATTAAAACCTTCCAGGCAGTAGATATTTTCGAGATTGCGAGGGATGTAGAGGCGGGAGTTTTTGGGGAGTGAGCTAGTGTGCTCGACACGCCGGCCGTGGATTGTAGCCGACGCACCTTATCGCGTAAGCCATAGGCGTACTATACACCGACAGTGCTCCAAGATATTTTGTACTACATCTCACATGGTTGGTGATAATAAACTGTGTGGGATCTACTTGATTTGAATTACAAAATGGGGTCACAGCGGCAATCGACGTTGTTTGAATTGCTAGACCTTTTATCCGCAGTGAACATGCAACTATATGTGTGTCGTAAAAGAAATGGAATTATTCAGGGTTCGTTTGGACATTTTATACAATAAACTAGTTTTCTAGCCATTTCCCGTGCACAATTCAAAATTAAACTACATGCACATGCTCTGGTGCATACAAATTGGTTGAAAAATCAAATCTGTGTCCTTTAGTGCATGCTTAGGTCCCATGGAAGAAATGGGAATGAATTTTTCGGGGTTTGTTTGACCTTTTTTATACATTAACTAGGTTTTCTATGCATTTTATGTGCATAATTCAAATTTGAACTACAAGCACATGCTCCAATGCACCAAAGTTGGTTGAAAAATCACATGTGTGTCCTTGGGTGAATTTCTAGGTCCCATGCAAGAGATGGGAATGAATTTCAAACACCAGGGCACATGTTGAGATACCTGGTTTTTAAATTCTAGTAAATCCAAAACTCGTCTGAAATTCATGAAACTTGGCATGCTATGATGGA
Source organism: Aegilops bicornis (assembly GCA_021605145.1). Lineage (NCBI taxonomy): Eukaryota > Viridiplantae > Streptophyta > Magnoliopsida > Poales > Poaceae > Aegilops > Aegilops bicornis. Next base: position 261,235,025 of record CM038675.1, read on the forward strand.
GCTCCATCAACATGCTGTGGTAAAAAATTTGTCGCATTTGCGGCAGGTTTGGGTATAAGCCTCTCACAAACCAGAGCTTCTCAGAACAAGCATGATGGTTTTGATAGGGAATGTACCACCTTTGGGGACGGGACGATATCTATTGCCTCTTATTGCTTTCAAAAAATTTCTAGTGTCAACATAGAGCAACAGGAGTGTTGTGTTTAATCTTGGAATTTTTCGAGGTTCGTTTGGCCTTTTTTTATACATTAACTGGGTTTTGTAGGCATTTTATGTGCATAATTAAAATTTGAACTACAAGCAATGCTCCAATGCACTAAAGTTGGTTGAAAAATCATATGTGTGTCCTTGGGTGAATTTCTAAGTCCCATGCAAGAGATTGGAATGAAATTCAAACACCGAGAACCTTTGATTGATTCTTGACAAAACATTGAGATGCCTGGATTTTAAATTCTAGTAAATCCAAAACTCGTCTGAAATTCATGAAACTTGGCATGCTATCATGGAGCGGCATCAACATGCCGTGGTAAATTTTTTTCCCATTTGGGGCAGGTTCGGGTATATGCTTCTCACAAACCAGAGCTTCTCACAACAAGCATGATGGCTTCGATAGGGAACGTACCACCTTTGGGGACGAAACGATATCCATTGACTCTTATTGCTCTCAAATTTTTTCTCGTGTCCACATAGAACAACAGGAGTGTTGTGTCAATTTTTGGAAATTTTCAGGGTTTGGACATTTTTATGCATTAACTGATTTTTCAATGCATTTATGTGCAAAATTCTAATTTGAACTACATGCACATGCTCCAGTGCATATAAATTGGTTTAAAAATCAAATATGTGTCCTTGGGTGCATGCTTAGGTCCCATGCAAGAAATAAGAATGAATTTCAAACACCAGGGCACCGTTGATTGCCGGCAAAACATTGAGATGCCTTGGTTTTTAAATTCTAGTAAATCCAAATCTTGTCTGAAAATCATGAAACTTGGCATGCTATCATGGAGCGGCATCAACATGCCGTGGTTAAAAAATTGTCCCATTTGGGGCAGGTTTGGGTATATGCTTCTCACAAACCAGAGCTTCTCACAACAAGCCTGATGGTTTCGGTAGGAAACGTACGTCCCACAGTTGGGGACGAAACTATATCCATTGCCTCTTATTGCTTTCAAAAAATTTCTCGTGTCAACATAGAACAACAGGAGTGTTGTGTCAATTTTTGAGCTTTTTCGGGGTTCGTTTGGACATTTTTATGCATTAACTGAGTTTTCTAGGCATTTTATGTGCATAATTCAAAATTGAACTACATGCACAGGCTCCAGTGCATATAAATTGGTTGAAAATCACATGTGTGTCCTTGGGTGCATGCTTAGGTCCCATGCAAGAGGCAGGAATGAATTTCAAACACCGTGGCACTTTGTTGATTGCCGGCAAAACGTTGAGATACCTGGTTTTTAAATTCTGGTAAATCCAAAACTCGTCTGAAATTCATGAAACTTGGCATGCTATCATGGAGCGGGATCAACATGCCGTGGTGAAAATTTTGTCCCGTTTGGGATAGGTTTGGGTATAAGCTTCTCACAAACCAGAGCTTCTCACGATAAGCACGATGGTTTCAATAGAGAACGTACCACCTTTGGGGACGGGACGATATCCGTTGCCTCTTATTGCTTTCTAAAAATTTCTAGTGTCAACATAGAACAACAGGAGTGTTGTGTTTAATCTTGGAATTTTTCGGGGTTTGTTTGGCCTTTTTTATACATTAACTGGGTTTTGTAGGCATTTTATGTGCATATTTCAAATTTGAACTACAAGCACATGCTCCAATGCACCAAAGTTGGTTGAAAAATCACCTGTGTGTCCTAGGGTGAATTTCTAGGTCCCATGCAAGAGATTGGAATGAAATTCAAACACCGGGGCACTGTTTATTGCCGGCAAAACGTTGAGATGCCTGGTTTTTAATCTAGTAAATCCATAACTCGTCTAAAATTCATGAAACTTGGCATGCTATCATGGAGCGGCATCAACATGCCGTGGCAAATTTTTTGTCCCATTTGGGGCAGGTTCGGGTGTAAGCTTCTCACAAACCAGAGCTTCTCACAACAAGCATGATGGTTTCGATAGGGAACGTCCCACCTTTGGGGACGAAACGATATCCATTGCCTCTTATTGTTTTAATTTTTTTTCTAGTGTCAACATAGAACAACAGGAGTGTTGTGTCAATTTTTGTGATTTTTCGGCGTTCGATTGGACATTTTTATGCATTAACTTGATTTACTAGGCATTTTATGTGCATAATTCAAATTTGAACTACAAGCACATGCTCCAATGCACTAAAGTTGGTTGAAAAATTGAATCGGTGTCCTTGGGTGAATTTCTAGGTCCCATGCAAGAGATGAGAATGAAATTCAAACACCAGGGCACTGTTGATTGCCGGCAAAATGTTGAGATGCCTGGTTTTAAATTCTAGTAAATCCATAATTAAATAAAATTCATGGGACTTAGCATGCTGTCATGGAGCGGCATCAAGATGCCATGGTAAAAAAATTGTCCCATTCGGGGCTGGTTCGGGTATACGCTTCTCAGAAACCAGAGCTTCTCACAACTAGCATGATGGTTTCGGTAGGGAATGTCCCACCTTTGGGTACGAAACGATATCCATTGCCTCTTATTGCTTTCATAAATATTCTCATGTGAAGATAGAACAACATGAGTGTTGTGTCAATTTTTGCGATTTTTCGCAGTTCGTTTGGTTATTTTTATGCATTAACTGAGTTTTCAACGCATTTATGTGCATAATTCAAATTTGAACTACATGCACATGCTCCAGTGCATATAAATTGGTTGAAATATCAAATGTGTGTCCTTGGGTGCATGCTTAGGTCCCATGCAAGAAATGGAAATGAATTTCAAACACCAGGGCACCGTTGATTGCCGACAAAACATTGAGATGTCTGGTTTTTAAATTCTAGTAAATCCAAAAAAGTCTGAAATTCATGAAACTTGGCATGCTATCATGGAATGGCACCCGACATGCTGTGGCATTTTTCGTGTCCATTTTAAGAGAAGGCGCACTCGAATAATGACAACCAACAAAGGCATTTTGAAAAAAATAGCTGCCACTTTAATATCTCAAACGTTTGTAGAATTCAAACCGTGTGCGTTCTTTTAACCATTCATATGATGCCACGTGTCTTGGTTTTAATGGCTGTAGGAGGTGCCGTGTGGGCAGCTGATTGGCCTTGACTGAACGGGAGGCGTGCGAGCGCAGTCCGGTGCGTAGGCTGACCGAGCGGTGTGCAAGCTGTCCTCCAATGCGCAGGCTCACTAGGAAGCTGTAACACCCCGAGATTCTTGCTACAGTAATCTTCCACTAATTATTCCAAGTTATCACCATTAACTTGCTAATAGTCATTACGATCCGAAACCTATTCCAATTTAAAATTCAAATAGTGAGGAAAAATAAAACTTCTTAAAAAAATTAAATAAAACTATTCATGTTATTGCAAGTAATCCCCTAGTATTTGTCATGTAGAAATACTACTCAAAATTGGATTTTTAGATTGACCCTAGCAATATTTAAGTGGTCCAGCAGGCCATTTAAAAATAAACAAAAGCCAAAACATTTCCAAATGTTTTGGAACTTTGTGTGCAGCCTTGAAATAATACCTAGTATTTGTGTGCCAAATTTCATAACTAGACAAATTCATCTACTATGAAGAGGAATGGAAAACAAAATAAATAATAATAGAGACAAAAAAAGGAAAAGCTAGCTAGCCTATTGTGGCTGTGGCTCTACACGTACAGGACCTAGCCCAGCCCAAGTCTTCGTTCGTCCCCAACCTCATGCCGTGGACGCTGCTCGTCCGTCCAGCGAGCGGATGCTGCGTTGTCGGCCATCCCGTGGTCGTAGAGATGGATAAGGACCCTCCCTCGACGCCTCTCTCTTTGTCATGAACCCTAGCTCCCTCTGTTTTCCCCTCTCGCACTGTTCTGCACCGAATCGAGCCGTGCCCGAGACCACAGTCGTCGCCGCCTTCGTCGATCCCGCGGCCACCGGCCTTCCTTCGCCGCGCCAAGACATCCAGGAGCTCCGCCATCGTCGTCTCCTTCGCCCTCGCCTATGGGTTCGATCTAGGACCGCCCCAAGCCTCGCCATCGCCGGTCTTCTTCTCCGTGGCTGCCACATCTCGTCGTCGGCATCGATGCGTCCGGCCACCCCGCACCTCCTCGACCTCGCCGTCGAGCTAGTGGTGAGCCCCTCCTTCGGATTCCCCCTGTAGCCCCCTCGATCCGTCGCCGTTGTAGTCGCGCTCGCCGAGGCCGCCATGGCCGGCGCTCGCGCCCGAGTCCACACACCCTCGCGCTCACTGCGGCGTTGACCGCGTCCCGCTCGCCCTGCCTTCCCTGCTGCTACCGCCGCCGCGCCCTGGCCAAGCTCCGTGCCGAACCGTGCGTGCTGCCGCTCCTAGCCGTACTGTTGCCCTCCCTTTGCTGTTGTCTGTTGCTGCTGCTCATACGTTACTGGGGCTCTGCGCTGCTGGTGCTAGTGCTGCTGGCTGCTCCCCGCCGTGCTCACTGCTGCTCTGCTTGCTGCCGCTATGTGCTGCTGCTAGCTAATGCTTCTGCCGCTGCGTATTGCTACTACCTACTGCTGATGCGTATTGTTGCTGCTGCCATTCTTGGCCATGGCCGCCACCCCCTGTAAATGGCCGTGTGTGGCCGGCTGGGCTCTGTCCACTAATGGCCGGCCCTGCTTAGATTAGTACTACTAGGTTTAGTTAGTATTAATTAGTGTTAAGTTAGTCTAGTGATAAATGACATGTAGTCCCCCATTAAATAAGTTAGGTCTATTTATTTGTTTAGGTAAATAGTCTATGACACGTGGGCACACCTGTCCTTTTGACTAGTCAAATTGACTTAGTCAATTCAGTTTAAACTAAATATAATAATTCCAGAATATTATTAAAACTTTAGAAAATAATATAAAATAAACCGTTTATCAGATGAAAATATTTTGTACATGAAAGTTGCTCAGAACGACGAGACGAATCTGGATACGCAGCCCGTTCGTCCGTCACACATCCTTAACATATCGAACACGCAACTTTCCCCCTCCGGATCACCTGTCCGAAAACGTGAAACACCGGGGATACTTTCCCGAATGTTTTCCCCCTTTCGCCGGTATCACCTACTACCGCGTTAGGGCACACCTAACCCCGCTCATTGTCATGTCATGCGTCGTCATGCTTATGTTTACATTGTATTTACTGTTTCTTCCCCCTCTTTTCTCCGATAGACTACGAGACCGACGCTGCTGCTGCCCAGTTCGACTACAGCGTTGACGATCCCTCCTTCTTGCCAGAGCAACCAGGCAAGCCCCCCCTTGATCACCAGATATCGCCTATTCTTTTCTATACTGCTTGCATTAGAGTAGTGTAGCATGTTCTTTGTTCGGTTACTCCTATTACATTGCATAACTTTGTCATTGTTGCTACGATCGTTGATACCTTACCCGCAATCATAAATGCTTAGTATAGGATGCTAGTTTATCATCATTGGCCCTACATTCTTGTCCTGTCTGTGCTATACTATCTTGTGATCACTTGGGAGGTGATCACGGGTATATACTATATACTTTATACATGATACATGTGGTGACTAAAGTCGGGTCGGCTTGTGGAGCACCCGCGAGTGATTCACGGATTGAAATTTGAAAGGACCTTTGTCCCAATGGCCCTCTGTGTGGATCTTTGTGGCGAGCGACATGTCGTTGAGACCGCCTAGGTGAGAGGTGGGCACAGCCTGGTCGGTGTCATGGTTACATCCATTAACACGCTTACGGATCTTGGTATTTGATCCGAGTCCGCCATTTGGTCTATACGCACTAACCAACTACGTGGGAAAGATATGGGCACTTTCGGCGTCGTGGTATCAGCAAAAGCCTTCGTGACGTCGGCGGTGGCCTTGTAGCCGGATTGGAACGTAAGCCCTCTTGTATTAAGGGGCTAGTTACGCTTCGTAGATGTATGCAACGTCTTGGTGTGCTAAGGCGATGTGCCCAGACCACAAGCGCTTAGGTTTAGACCGGTGTCGACCTCTCTATTGGCCTAGGTGGGGCGCAATGTATGTGTTGATCTTTCGCGGTAGGCGTGAGCCGAAAAGTGAAGTCCGACAAATGGGATCATGCGTGTTGGGTTATGTGGTGCACCCTAGGAAGTTTATCTATTCGAATAGCCGTGATCTTGATGTGAGACGACTTGGAGTTGTACCTTGACCTTATGACAACTAGAACTGGATACTTAATAAAACACACCCTTTCAAGTGCCGGATACAACCCGGTGATCGCTCTCTAGCGAGCAACAAGGAGGGATCACGGGTAGGATTATGCTATGCGATGCACTGGAGGACTTGATCTACTCTCTTCTACATCTTTGCCAAGGCGGAGGCTGCCGAGCGTACTCTTCGGCGAGATTAGTTATCCCTCTTATTACGGCATTCTCGGTCCGATCCGATATGGCCCTTTACACATACACCCATGCATATGTAGTGTAGCTCCTTGCTTGCGAGTACTTTGGATGAGTACTCACGGTTGCTTTCTCCCCTTTTCCCCTTCCCTTCTACCCGTTCGACGCAACTGCATGTCGGAGCTCAGAGCCAGACGGCATCGTCAGTCGACGACTCCTACTACAATCGGAGGTGCCTACTACTATGTGCAGCCCGATGACGACGAGGAGTAGTTTAGGAGGATCCCGAGCGGGAGGCCTGCGCCTCTTCGATCTGTATGCCGGTTGTGATAGCCTTCTTAAGGCAAACTTGTTTAACTTATGTATGTACTCAGATATTGTTGCTTCCACGACTCGTCTATGATCGAGCACTTGTATTCGAGCCCTCGAGGCCCCGGCTTGTATTATGGTGCTTGTATGATTTATTTATGTTTTTAGAGTTGTGTTGTGATATCTTCCGTGAGTCCTCGATCTTGATCATTACACGTTTGCGTGCATGATTAGTGTCTGATTGAATGCTGGGCGTCCGCAAGCGTCTTGGTATGTCTGCGCAGCTCACTAGGAAGCGAGCCCTTTGACTTTCATGGCCGCCATCCTTCCTCTCCATTAATGGCGCCCGAGCTGCTATTTAATACGGGCGGCCTTACTGTTCGCCTCCCATTCCCCTCCCCCACGCAGCCGCAGACCTTCACCAACGCCATGCCGCAGAACGATCATCTGCCACTAGTCTTCAAGTTTGGTGAAGTCGATTCTGAGCCGGAGGAGATATAAAATAAGGAGGAATGGGGCCTCATGGACATGGCCCGGAACGAGCTGGCCACGGCGGTTGCTGCCCCCGTTCTCATCCCCGCTCCCATCCCCGCGCCCGCGCCTACCATCCTCAGAGCATTGACAGTGGTCGCCGAGCACTATCGCAGATTTGGAAGCCGCGCCGTCGATGAGGTCTCCGCGGACCCATGAAGCCTCAGACATGCCAGCCTTGGCCTGTTCGTGCCCGTCTGCGCCCTCCACCCGCCGTGGTGGTCTTGGCCCCCGTCGTTGCCAGCCTGCCCGTGCCGTGCCGTCGTGCCCTCCACCCACCGTGGCGCGGCCCCGTCGTTGCGTTGGTGCACCCGCGTGCCGTGCCCGTGCATCGCGCCTCGGCGACATGGGATGCTGCCGTTGACCGCTACCTCTCAGCGGCGCCCGTTGCCATCCTCCCATGCCCCGCCCGTCGATCGCGCGACGACATGATGTTTGATTTACAAGTGAAGAACATTTTGTGCTGCCTTGAAGACTTCAACAACGGCGTCCTGGAGGATGACAACGACAAGGACGGCGCGGCACGCCGCCTCCGCCGCCGCCGGAATTAGTTTTTTGGGTTTAATACCGTATCTCGAATTCTCGATCATATGAATATAAATTCGTAGTGTGATTGAATGAAAGATATGTTTTGAACGAACTTGCGTTTTTCTCTCTTAATGTACATACTTATCAAAAGATTTTCTTTTGAAAAAAATGTCAATGGTTTTTAAATATAAAAAACACATCGCAAACGTTTTAGTTAGAACATCCGGATGCAAACCGACAGCTTCCCTAGGAAGCCAAGGGAAAATGTGCCGAGCAGGATTTCTGCATCCCTTCAACGCAAACGGTTGTTTTGCATGATCCGTGTGCAACCACGTACAAACAATTGGGTAAGATTTGCATATCTGTCGTTTTGGGTATATTGCCATTTGTCAAACTGAAAGATTGACATTTGTTTATCTAGTAACATTGCCATTTGTCAAGCTTGTAACACTGCGATTTGTCAAAATATGCAGCTAAAAATAACTAGCACTATCTAATTTTTGCAACTAAAATCACTAGCACTGTTCATATGGACACCACTAGCAGGCGTGAGTCGATGGACGCATATGCAAATGTACCATTGATTACATACAACAAGTCATCAGCCCACAACGACAACGAGGATACACGTTGGATTATAGATAATTTCCAACAGAACATTCTAGTAAAGTTTTTCTCACACAACAAATAACAAAGAGATGAAATGAAATTCAGCTCAACCACTCGTCGGCGTTGGAAACGCTTGCTTTGAACGAGAAGTGATTCTCTGGGAAGGGCCAACTACTGTCAGTCTCAAGACCAACGCAGGACTGATCATCCAGGCTGAAGCGGCCTATGTTAGGATCCATATTGGGACGGTAGGGAAGCATAGCAATGTCCAAGGTATAGATACAGTTGCTTCTCATAAATGGTAGTAACGTTGTGTCAACGGCCAATTTGGATCGCCTTCCACCATCATTGGATAGTTTTGTCCAAGGAAGAGCGAAGTTTCCTCAAGACTTCCAATCTTGAACCGAGGAGAAGATGTTGGCGCTAGTACACTAGTATCCATCCCGAATACCACCAACGGCTGTTGGAATAGGTCCGAGAGTGCGACCATGCGAGACAACACCGCTTCCTTAGTAACATCAGCGATTGCCAGTATCTGAGACAAGAAGAAGAGGTGATCCATCGGAATAAGTTGCAGCGCCATCGATTATATGGGTCCAGCTCATCCTCATGCTCGTGATCATTAGCATCGTCATCTCCCCCTTGGTTATAAAAATTTAAAAGTATAGGTGGTGGAATGTTCACAGGACCTTGGAAACACAAGAAGGTTAATTAATTAGTAGAGAGAAACTAGCTAACCCGCATGCATGTGGATGAAACAATTATAATTACGGTGGAAGACAAACGTACCGAAAGCATGGTGATTCCATGCAGAAATAATGCCACGAGTGGTGGCAGCAAACACAAGACCCTCGTATTGAATTGCATCATAGTACTCATCCGTATATAGAAATTGATTTTTGAGCAATATCCATCAAGGCGTGGAAGTAAGGAAGGCAACAAGCTTGTCAAAGATAGCAATAACTTCATAGTTTGAGTAATCCCAAGAGCGGCTAGGAACTCGACAAATTGCTATCTTCCGTAGACGACAGTCACCATGATCGTATTTGAACTCACGTAGAATACCGGTGTACTCAACCTCTGGGCAGTCGTTTGAGATTTTTGGAAGTGGAACCCGGTGACGAGTGTACACATTCACAAGTTCCTACTCGTAGTTGTACCCAATGTAAACAACCCAATCTCCATTTGCGCCTGCCCAAGCCTTGCTCTCAAGCGATGGCATCTTAACATCATACGTATCATTATCAAGCGGCATCAACTTGCACAAGGTGAGGCTTCCCTCATTCCCGCGCCAGTCAGCAGGGTCACGACGAAGAAGATAGGGGAGATCAAACCGCTCCTGGACCCTTGGGTTCCTTGTAACGATGTTATTAGTTGAGTCGAGAATGGTCTTGAATGAACCTGCCATGCTAGCCGAGGTGACGACGTCGCACCGATCAATGAGTTCCTCCACCACGTCATCATTCATATCGGGGCAAGAATAACGAGGTTGTTTCTGGCCTGTCCCCTCCATGGAGAAGATGATCGAATAATGGCAGAAGGAAGGGTGAAGGCGAATGGAGGAGGGAGGAAGAGAGTGCGACAACAGTTCCAAATCGAGAGGGAAAGGCAAAGAGGCGGTGGACGGTTGCCACGATACACGAAGAGGCGCCTGGGGAGCGAACGGTTGCCACAGAGGTCACACACTGATGACAAGGGCCGAGTGATCCGCATGAGTATATCGCACACTCCTTGATCTGGCTGACCGTTTCTTTTGTGTTGCCTAATGACAAACAGTTCATCCGAGTGAACCGTATGCTGTATATCGCACACACCTTCATCTGGCTGACCGTTTCTTTTGTGTTGCCTAATCACAAACAGTTCATCCGGGTGAACCGTATGCTATGTATCACACACGCCTTCATCTGGCTGCCCGTTTATTTTGTTCCTCCTCATCGCAAACAGTTAATTGAACTGAACCGTATGCCCTTCATCGCATACACAACTAAAACCTGAATTGTTTGATGCATCCGTCATCGCAAACGTTTTATACATTTCCGATGGTTTTCATACAACACCGTTTGCGATTATTGCATCGCACACAGTTTCTCGAAGGGTCTCTGATCGTAGTGTCGCGTTAGCAGCATCCTGCAGTAGTTGTTCAAGCCCGTTTGAATAAGAAAGAATCGGCCCGGAGCTCAAGAAAGAAGGAAGAGGTGATCAAAGAAGTATATCGAGTTAAAACAGATGGTCGCAAGAGTGCGAATTCAGATTTGATCTTAAAGGATAAAGAGCCAATTAAAGTGTTAACATTGGCTACTAAAGGCAATGAGATGAAGCAAACAATTTTTGGGAATCAAAGTGCCAAATCTGAAGAAAAGAAGTTGAAAGTGCACAAGGTAAAACAAGACTTGTCATTAGTTCAACAAAATCATAGCCGGGGCGCTCACTCGGCTTATCGTATTGGCAAAAAAAGAAACTACAAAAACTTAGTGCACAAGAGCTCGAAAAGAGAAACATGACATGGGTTCCCAAAGGAAATAATCAAAACAAGAGTGATGTGCAAGGTTCCATTGCAAGAAGTGCGACAAAGGTAAAGAAGAAAAAGAGTGAAAATTATGAACGACCAAGCCGAAGGTTTCAACGTCTTAGGTGGACACATTATCCACATTCTCTAACTATGCCATTGATGCCGATGACATGGAATTCATCCTCAGGTATGACTGGTTACCCTCCATGAACTTATTTTGATCCATGGACACAATATAACTTCTTACAACATGCAAGGGTTTTACCTCATCACCATACATTCGATTAGCTATATTTTGTTGCTAATCAAAGTGGCCGATATATAACTATCACCCTAAGAAAAGACATGGCCTATATATAATTATCGCCCTAAGCACATATAAATGGACGATGGAGTGTTGACATCGTCCTTAGAACAAACTCTGGGAAAATTATTTTTCGGCATCCAAGTTTTGCCGAAAAACAGGGGGGCATGTGTTGACACCAGATTTTGGCACAGTCAAGTACTTAATTAACATGGCCTCAAATGGAGAAGTGGCCTACATAAAAAAGTTCCGTATTGTCGACATGAACATGTTTAAAGTTTGGGCCATCGCCATCCGATCTCATCTCGAAGGCCGAAGTTGTGTTCAAAATACTGAGATTTTGTATTCACTCGGCTAATTACGCCCCCAAGACTGCCTCGTATGGAAAATGATCTACACGGATTGTCTTCGTCTTGTTGAAATGATCGATTTTTATATAAAAATTGTTCCAATCCGAGATCATATGCAAAAGGTAGAGCCATCGGAATGCGGCTCCGACAGGAGGCAGAAAATGGCGCGCCCCACTAGACACCCTGTCTGATGGGTACCGCGAATAATAGCCTGTTTTGCGCGAGCAATTTGACCCTCAACATGACCTCTGATCAAAAAACGTTCAACATGAAAGTTGTCTCATCAAAACGGTCAAGAATACTTTTGGACTCGTTTCCATCCGAGATAGTTTACCACCACAAAAGAGACCCGCAAGGTGCAACCAGTTTAAACCGAACAGTTTTGGAAAGATCAGACAAAACCAATCCGAATTTGACTAGGGTTTTGGACGTGAATCCAAGCCTTTTCCTTACATGGGAAGTCCAGCAGCCTCTTATATACCTAAGGGGTGATGGCCGATTGAACAACACACAATCGATCTATCATATACTACTTTACCTTTACTTTTATCTCTCTCCCTTGTTCTTATTCTTCCTCATTCTTCGTTTGTTTTCTTCATTGCAGGGCGGCGAACCTCGAGGCCCTAGGGGCAATCAGGTCGACCTAGGGCATCCCATAGCCTTCACGCGCCCTGACGGGGTCCCTTCCGAGTGTGTGGGGTTTCAGGTCTACAAAAGCACCCGTCGGATTGCTTGCGTACCGTGCTTCCGGCTGGGTCTCCTTCAACATGAGTTAAGGTGCATCACCCCCGGCGTCGAGGGTACATGGTGACATGTTCGTGTGCGAACAACTCCCTCCGTAAAGAAATATAAGAGCGTTTAAATCACTAAATTAGTGATCTAAATGCTCTTATATTTCTTCACAGAGGGAGTAGACACTATGGCTCCGGTAGGGGAACAACGATAGCAACACGTCGACTCGTTATGGCGGCAGGGGTGGTCATTCAGTGGTCTCATAAGCATGATATAATTTATTATTATGTTTGATATGCATTGTACTTCGGGTGAACTTTTGTAATAGATCTAACCATTTTCGCAAAAAAGAAAAGAAATAGATGAAGTACCATATAGATCAGATTTGGGAGTAGGCAAAACATGCCTGATACGTCTCCAACGTATCTATAATTTATGAAGTATTTATGCTATTATATTATCCATCTTGGATGTTTAATGGGCTTTACTATGCACTTTTATATTACTTTTGGGACTAACCTATTGACCTAGAGCCCAAGGTGCCTTACATTTTTTCAATTGTTTTGATTATTACGCGGAAAAGGAATATCAAACGGAGTCCAAACGGAATGAAACCTTCGGAAAAGTTATTTTTGGAAAGAAAGCAATACGTGAGACTTGGAGTTCACGTCAGGGGATCAACGAGGAGGGCACGAGGCAGGGGGCGCGCCCACCCCCCTGGGCGCGCCCTCCACCCTCGTGGGCCCCTTGTGGCTCTCCTGACGTATTTCTTCCTCCTATATGTACCAATATACCCTAAAGCCATCGAAGAACAGAATAGATCGGGAGTTCCGCCGCCGCAAGCCTCTATAGCCACCAAAAACCAATCGGGACCCTATTCCGGCACCCTGCCGGAGGGGGGAACCCTCACCGCTGGCCATCTACATCATCCCGGCGCTCTCCATGATGAGGAGGGAGTAGTTCACCCTCGCGGCTGAGGGTATGTACCAGTAGCTATGTGTTTGATCTCTCTCTCACTCTCTCTCTCTCTCTCTCTCTCTCTCGTGTTCTTGATTTGGCACGATCTTGATGTATCATGAGCTTTGCTACTATAGTTGGATCTTATGATGTTTCTCCCCCTCTACTCTCTTGTAATGGATTGATTTTTCCCTTTGAAGTTATCTTATCGGATTGAGTCTTTAATGATTTGAGAACACTTGATGTATGTCTTGCGTGGGATAACCGTGGTGACAATGGGTTATTCTATTGATTCACTTGATGTATGTTTTGGTGATCAACTTGCGGGTTCCGCCATGAACCTATGCATAGGGGTTGGCACACGTTTTCGTCTTGACTCTCCGATAGAAACTTTGGGGCACTCTTTGAAGTACTTTGTGTTGGTTGAATAGATGAATATGAGATTGTGTGATGCATATCGTATAATCATGCCCACGGATACTTGAGGTGACATTGGAGTATCTAGGTGATATTAGGGTTTTGGTTGATGTGTGTCTTAAGGTGTTATTTTACTACGAACTCTAGGGCTGTTTGTGACACTTATAGGAATAGCCCAATGGATTGATCAGAAAGAATAACTTTGATGTGGTTCCGTACCCTACCATAATCTCTTCGTTTGTTCTCCGCTATTAGTGACTTTGGAGTGACTCTTTGTTGCATGTTGAGGGATAGTTATATGATCCAATTATGTTATTATTGTTGAGAGAACTTGCACTAGTGAAAGTATGAACCCTAGGCCTTGTTTCCTTTCATTGCAATACCGTTTGTGCTCACTTTTATCATTAGTTACCTTGATGTTTTTATATTTTCAGATTACAAAAACCTATATCTACCATCCATATTGAACTTGTATCACCATCTCTTCGCCGAACTAGTACACCTATACAATTTACCATTGTATTGGGTGTGTTGAGACACAAGAGACTCTTTGTTATTTGGTTGCAGGGTTGTTTGAGAGAGACCATCTTCATCCTACGCCTCCCACGGATTGATAAACCTTAGGTCATCCACTTGAGGGATATTTGCTACTGTCCTACAAACCTCTGCACTTGGAGGCCCAACAACGTCTATAAGAAGAAGGTTGCATAGTAGACATCAAGCTCTTTTCCGACGCCGTTGCCGGGGAGGCTAGGTAAGCGGCACTCACACCCCATCAACTAAGCTCTTTTCTGGCGCCGTTGCCGGGGAGGTGAGTGCTTGAAGGTATATCTTTAGATCTTGCAATCGAATATTTTTGTTTCTTGTTTTAGCACTAGTTTAGTTTATAAAAGAAAACTACCAAAAAAATGGAATTGATTTTGTCTCATACGCTTCATCTTTTTAATATCTTTCATGAGAATGATGGAAAGGAAAATTGTGCCAAAGTGTTAGAAGAAGAATGCATTAAAATGTTTGGCACTAAATCTTTGAATGATGAGCATGATTGCAATGTTGTTAGTATGAACTCCTTGAATATCCATAGTACTAATGATGATTGCACTAGTCATGATGAAAATATCTCTTATAAGCATGCCAATTTTTGTGGAGTGCATTGGGTTTGCAAGTACACACCAAATAGGGAAGATAGATATTGCAAGAGGCATAAGCATTTAGAAACTAAATTGTTGCAAGAAAGGCTAGATGTTTGTGCTGAAAATTTAAATTTCTTAGCCGTACTTGTGAACTTTGCAATGAACATGATCATTTCAGTACCCAATGCAAATTGTTTCATGATCGTATCGTGTCCAAAAATTGTGATGACTTGATTTCCCTTGCACATCATAATGAACTTAGTTTGCTCTTGGGTTATGAAGAAATGAAACATATAACTAAGGTTATTCCAGAATTTGCCCTTGATAGAGTTCTTCATTTTGATCATGAGTAAATTTATATGTATTGCTCGGTGAATTGCATTGAAAATCCTTATATTGCCAACTACATAAAGAAAAGAAAACAAATAGAAGATGAAGAGAACACTAATGAAAGGGAAGAGACTTCCCAATATCCTCCTATTATTTCTTATGATGAATCAGGTAACGAGGAGGAGCTTTCTATTCAACCAATCTCATCAATAAGGAGCTCAAAAAGGAGGGATAAACCCGCACATGATGTGAAGAAGAAAAAGAAAAACCGGAGAAGCAAAGGTAAAAAGGTATCCCTCCCAAATAATGTTGCTCCTATTATTGTTGTGCCTCATGAAAATGAATCAAAAATAATTGTGGAAGATAATGCACTTGATGATGATCTCGTTATGCCTATTGCTTGTTGTGATGATTATGATTGAGAAGATAATGATACTTCTTATGATCTTGAAAATCTTTTTGGCACTTGCTTGGAATATGACAATTGCTATACTATTGGTGCTATCCATACTATTAATGATGAGAGTGATTATGCTTATGATATGAAAAGGCCCAAGCTTGGGGATGCTATGTTTGATGAAGATGATGTTTTTGAGAATATATTTGCTGCAATTAATGTTTGTCCCAAGCTTGGGGATGCTACGTTTAATGAAGATGATATTTTTAGCCTCCCAAGTTTTGATATGCAAAGTTGTTATGATCATAGCATGCCTTCTGCCTATGATGATTATATTGATGAAAGTGGGTTTGGAAGAATGTCAACTTTAGGAAGTAATGATACCACTATTTTGGAGGATGTTGAATCATATAATATTTATGAAAGTGGATTTGGAGAGGTCATGACTTTATTTAGTAATGAGTCCACTATCTTGGAAGAGGTTTCAATCGATTATGATGAGAACAAAGGTGCTACTTATGATGATTATTGTGATGAAACTTATGCTATAAAAAGTAGTGATGATTATATTTGTAAAAATTGTCATGATTATGATTACCCTTTTTTCTGAACATTACTCTTTTAATGTGGAAACAATCTATAGTATTCAAGTCTCGTATGATACTCCCACTATTCCGAATGAGAAGAATTTTGCTTGTGTGGAGAGTAGTAAATTTTCTATGCTTGTAGATCATGAAAAAATGCTTTAGGTGCTGGTTATATTGTTGAATTCATTCATGATTCTACCGAAAATTATTATGGGGGAGGAATATAGGCTTGTAGGAATAGTAATAATAGCAAGTTTCCTCTCTATGTGCTTAAAATCTTGAAGTTATGCTTGTTTTACCTTCCTATGCAAGTTGATTCTTGTTCCCATAAGTTGTTTGCTCACAAAATCCCTATGCATAGGAAGTGAGTTAGACTTAAATGTGCTAGTAATATTCTTCATGATGCTCTCTTTATGTTTCAATTCTTATCTTTTATGTGAGCATCATTGAAATCATCATGCCTAGCTAGGGGCGTTAAACGTTAGCGCTTGTTGGGAGGCAACCCAATTTTATTTTAGTTTCTTCCTTTTTGGTTCTGTTTAGGAATAATTAATTCATCCATCTTATGTTTAGATGTGGTTTTGTGTTTTAATTAGTGTTTGTGCCAAGTAGAACCTTTGGGAAGACTTGGGTGAAGTCTTTATGATCTTGCTGTAAAAAACAGAAACTTTAGCGCTCACGAGATTAGCTTCAACTTTTTACTGGAGAGTGCTATTTAGTTGATTCTTTTTGCAGATGATTACTAGACAAATTCCTCAGGTCCACCAGTTTATTTTAGAATTTTTGGAGTTCCATAAGTTTGCTTTAGTTACAGATTACTACAGACTGTTCTGTTTTTGACAGATTCTGTTTTTCGTGTGTTGTTTGCTTATTTTGATGACTCTATGGCTAGTAGAATAGTTTATAAACCATGGAGAAGTTGGAATACAGTAGGTTTAACACCAATATAAATAAAGAATGAGTTCATTAAAGTACCATGAAGTGGTGTTTTATTTTCTTTCACTAACGGAGCTCACGAGATTTTCTGTTAAGTTTTGTGTTGTGAAGTTTTCAAGTTTTGGGTAAAGATTCGATGGACTATGGAATAAGGAGTGGAAAGAGCCTCAGCTTGGGGATGACCAAGGCACCCCAAGGTAATATTCAAGGATAACCAAGAGCCTAAGCTCGGGGATGCCCCGGAAGGCATCCCCTCTTTCGTCTTCGTTCATCGGTAACTTTACTTGGAGCTATATTTTTATTCACCACATGATATGTGTTTTGCTTGGAGCGTCATTTTATTTTATTTTGTTTTGCTTGCTGTTTGAATAAAATACCAAGATCTGAAATTATTAAATGAGAGAGAGTCCTCACATAGCTACATAATTATTTAACTACTCATTGATCTTCACTTATATCTTTTTGGAGTAGTTTGTCATTTACTCGTGTGCTTCACTTATATCCTTTGAGTAAATAGTTGAATGATTTGAATGTCATAAATATGAAATTATATATGTTTCATATGCTTATCCCATGGGGAGTAATGCCTTCACATATAAGAAGTAGAGGTGGTAAATTTATTGAAGGTTAGCAAACATTGTATTGGTCACTTGAACAATTCATGAAAGAATATTGAAGGAAGAGAGATTTCACATATAAATATACTAGCTTGGACATCTTCTATGATTGTGAGCCCCATTAATTATTTTCAAACCTGAGCAAATTAGTTGAAGTTGGACAAGGAAGACAACATAATGAGTTATGCTTGGGTATATTTGTATAGAAGTTATATTGTTATGGATCCTCTAACATGTGGTGCTTGCTATTTAGAATCCTTTTCTAGCCAAAATATCTGTACTAAGCGGGAATACTGCTTGTGCATCCAAATTCCTTGAACCAAGTTTATTCCATGAGTGTCCGCCATATCTACCTATATGCGGTATTTACTGCCGTTCCAAGTAAATTTGCATGTGCCAAACTCTAAACCTTCAAATAATAATCTGTTTTGTATGCCCGAATCGCTCATGTAGCGACTAGGGGCTAGCAGTATCATCCATGCTAGGTGAGTTATTCTCACAATGAGTGGACTCCGCTCATCATTCACGAGAAAATGGCTGGTAACTGGGATGCCCAGTCCCATGATAAAAAGATCGAAATCAAATCAAAAATAATTGCAAACAAAACTCCCCTAGGTTTGATGTTAGTTGGAGGCACGCGTTGTTTCGGGCAAGCCATGGATTGATGATTGTTGGTGGAGGGGGAGTAAAAATCTTTACCTTTCTGTTTGGGAACCGCCTATGATGTATGTAGTATGGAAGATATTGGGAACTCTTGGTCGTTATGTTGACAATGAAAGCATACCTCTCAAAATTATTTTCATCTCTGTTTTTGCTTGAGCTCGGCACCTCTGCAAATCCACGCTTCCCGCTGCGAAGGGCCTATCTTTTACTTTTATGCAAGAGTCAGTATATTCCTTCTCATTCCAACCTACTCTTTAGTTGGCAAGCATCATGTGATGGAAAGATCTAAGCATATATGGCCATTCAAATATATTTGAGCATGAATTATTACTGTTGACATTACCCTTGAGGTAAAAGGTTGGGAGGCAAAACATTAAGCCCCTATCTTTCTCTGTGTTCGATGAATACTATTTGTTCTAAAAATATGCTTTGAGTGGGCAATCATGGAAGACTAAATGATAGTTGAGTATGTGAAGTTTGCTGAATCAAAGCTCTGACATAGACTCTTTCTGAAAATAAGATGAATTATAATTGTTTGATGACTAATAACACGGTTTGTTAGTTTTCAAGAAAGTTTATGATCTATACTTTAACATGAGAATAGTTTGTTACTTGATCATGCAAAGTTCTATGAGTTGAGCTACTGTTATATAATGATGCTAGAAAAGGTGATTCAAATTATCATTGATCAAACTTGTGCACCTGCTAGCATTCACACTTCATAAATTATTTCTTTTATCATTTACCTACTCGAGGACGAGCAGGAATTAAGCTTGGGGATGCTGATACGTCTCCAACGTATCTATAATTTATGAAGTATTAATGCTATTATATTATCCATCTTGGATGTTTAATGGGCTTTACTATGCACTTCTATATAACTTTTGGGACTAACTATTGACCCAGAGCCCAGTGCCAGTTTCTGTTTTTTCCCTTGTTTTAGTGTTTCACAGAAAAGGAATATCAAACGGAGTCCAAACGGAATGAAACCTTCGAAAAAGTTATTTTTGGAAAGAAAGCAATACGGGAGACTTGGAGTGCACATCAGGGGATCAACGAGGAGGGCACGAGGCAGGGTGGCGCGCCCACCCCCTGGGCGCGCCCTCCACCCTCGTGGGCCCCTCTTGCCTCTCTTGACGTATTTCTTCCTCCTATATACACCAATATACCCTAAAACCATCGAAGAACAGAATAGATCGGGAGTTCCGCCGCTGCAAGCCTCTGTAGCCACGAAAAACCAATCGGGACCCTGTTCCGGCACCCTGCCGGAGGGGGGAACCCTCACCAGTGGCCATCTTCATCATCCCGGCGCTCTCCACGACGAGGAGGGAGTAGTTCACCCTCGGGGCTGAGGGTATGTACCAGTAGCTATGTGTTTGATCTCTCTCTCTCTCTCTCTCTCTCTCCCTTTCTCGTGTTCTTGATTTGGCACGATCTTGATGTATCGCGAGCTTTGCTATTTATAGTTGGATCTTATGATGTTTCTCCCCCTCTACTCTCTTGTAATGGATTGAGTTTTACCTTTGAAGTTATCTTTTTGGTTTGAGTCTTTAATGATTTGAGAACACTTGATGTATGTCTTGCGTGGGATAACCGTGGTGACAATGGGTTATTCTATTGATTCACTTGATGTATGTTTTGATGATCAACTTGCGGGTTCCGCCCATGAACCTATGCATAGGGGTTGGCACACGTTTTCGTCTTGACTCTCCGATAGAAACTTTGGGGCACTCTTTGAAGTACTTTGTGTTGGTTGAATAGATGAATATGAGATTGTGTGATGCATATCGTATAATCATGCCCACGGATACTTGAGGTGACATTGGAGTATCTAGGTGATATTAGGGTTTTGGTTGATGTGTGTCTTAAGGTGTTATTTTACTATGATCTCTAGGGCTATTTGTGACACTTATAGGAATAGCCCAATGGATTGATCGGAAAGAATAACTTTGAGGTGGTTTCGTACCCTACCATAATCTCTTCGTTTGTTCTCCGCTATTAGTGACTTTGGAGTGACTCTTTGTTGCATGTTGAGGGATAGTTATATGATCCAATTATGTTATTATTGTTGAGAGAACTTGCACTAGTGAAAGTATGAACCCTAGGCCTTGTTTCCTATCATTGCAATACCGTTTGTGCTCACTTTTATCATTAGTTACCTTGCTATTTTTATATTTTTAGATTACAAAAACCTATATCAACCATCCATATTGCACTTGTATCACCATCTCTTCACCGAACTAGTGCACCTATACAATTTACCATTGTATTGGGTGTGTTGGGGACACAAGAGACTCTTTGTTATTTGGTTGCGAGGTTGTTTGAGAGAGACCATCTTCATCCCTCGCCTCCCACGGATTGATAAACCTTAGGTCATCCACTTGAGGGAAATTTTCTACTGTCCTACAAGCCTCTGCACTTGGAGGCCTAACAACGTCTACAAGAAGAAGGTTGCGTAGTAGACATCAATGCCCAAGCCAGAAATTTAAATGCATGGCACATCTCATAAATTCAAAATTTATATTTAAACTACCCTTTTAAGAAACACAACCAGGAAGAGCTAAACCGAAGAATATCACTGTAGGAAAAATGTTATATGCCGAGTGTATTTCGTCAGGCACTCCGCAAACGAGCCCTTTGTCGAGTGTAGCGGTAACGACACTCTGCAAGAAAATGACACTCGAGAAATAGGTACTTTGCCAAGTATTACTCTTGGCAAACCAGGGTCTTTATTCAAGCCGGTAGTGGGGATTAACTAGGCAGGTATTAGACTCCCATCCCCATCCCCATACTCGCCTACCGGGATAAAGAGTTTCTCATCCCCATCCCCATCCTCGTCTTGCGCACTGGGTAAGGTATTTGACCCACCAACTTCCCTGTAGGCATTAAAGTTGGCACATCCCTATCCCTTAATAGTGTAATTACCCACGGGGACACATGTAATAGTTAACCATTGCCAGATTGAGTCTTTACCGGTGTTTTTTATAGGACACTTGACAAATAATTAAAAAGCAATAAAATGCATGTATAAATTTGGATTTTCAAGAGCAGACCTCTAGGAATGAAAAAATTGAATATTATTTGATAAAATAGGATAAATAGTGAATGCAATTCATGTCTTCTAATTAGCAAATGGTTCAAAAAAAATGTTTTTTTCATTAGTAACACAATGTAATGTGTTCCATGTGGGAAAATTAACCATGTCCTATATTAAAAGTTCTTGCTTTGTTTAAGCAATTAAGTGCATTTTTAGTGTTTAAGTAATATAATACTTTTTAGATCACTAAAACGGGTTAAAAAATCCTATTTGTGTTCTCGAATATGTTTTTAGGCCTTATACAAGAAAAGAAGATGAGTTCTGAATATTCTAGTGTCAAGACTCGACCCCGACCATGGAGCTTATTATTTTTTAAATTTTGAAAAATACAAGCGAAGTCTGGAAAACATGAAACCTCGTGTGGTCTCATGATATATGTTGTGGTAAAACTTTGAGAAGGTTCTCAAAATTTCTGACGTGCACTGCTTGGAAAATGATGCATCTCCGAGTAAGAATCATGGTTTTCGAGAGAAAACATGTCGGACTTAAAGGCAAAGTGTCACTTGCTTCATTGTTTGATGTTGAAACTTTTTCTGCAGTCAACATACACCATCACATGCTCCATGTAAAATTTTAGGATTTTAGGGGCTTGTTTTCTATATTAAGTCATTAAGTGCACGAAAAAGTTGAGAAATCTTATCTATGTTCTTGAGTCTATGTTTATGCCTTATACAATACAAGGAAAGGAATACGAAACATTAGGATGCCAGGACTCGACCCCAAACAAGAAGTTGTTTGTTTTTCAATTAAAAAATTGCACAAGAATTTTGAAAAATATGAAACCTGGCATTGGCCATGATATGATCCCTAGATGTTGTGGTAAAACTTTGAGAAGGTTTCGCAAAAGTTATGTCATAGAGTGCTCAGAACCAAATGATCTCAGAGTAGGAGTCGTGGTTTTGAGAAGCAATGGGTCGGGTTTAAAGGTAAAGTATTGATTACTTCATCATTTGACCTTAAAACTTACTAGTGGACCCGTTGCGCCAAATGGCGCAGAGGCACGCTAAATCCATGTGCGTGATGAAAAAAATATCCATGGTTTAATCCCTTTGAATAAGAAACATGGTGGATTGTTGCCTACAATGAAATATACATATATACACATTTAAGTTGATAGTACAAAATACATGCTGCCATATTTGCGCGATGAAAAAAATATTTCATGGTTTAATCCCTTGAATAGGAAACATGGTGGATTGTTGTCTATAATGAGAAAAAAAAATCTCAATCGACTTGTTCATGGCCAAGTTGTCCTGTTGCACCAAATGGCACAAGGTCCCAGTTCAAATCTACAAAAAAATGTTTTCCAATATAGTAATTGTTTGTATCTTTGTAATTCTTAAAGATAAGAATGATTCCTTTAAAATATGTAATGTCATTTTCAGCCTACTAACATCAAGATGTAGTAAGGCGAGAGAAA
Organism: Aegilops bicornis; assembly: GCA_021605145.1. Lineage (NCBI taxonomy): Eukaryota > Viridiplantae > Streptophyta > Magnoliopsida > Poales > Poaceae > Aegilops > Aegilops bicornis. The sequence goes on from CM038675.1 coordinate 261,257,918, forward strand.
ACAAGACTTTAATTATCTTCTCCTTATTCAAACGGTTGAGAACTTGAAGCAAAATCGAGCGAAAGCCCAATTAAACTAAGAACTTAAAGCCATTATTTTTCTCAACTTAGGGGTATATGATCTTGACTTTGTATAGAGAATTATTTGCATATTAAAGCCTTTATTTGGTGATAAAGTTTCTCCCTTATGTAACTTATCATTCACAATGTTAACATGGATAAGTAGTACTCCTCCGTCACTCAATGTACGATGTTTTTGCAAGCTATCATTTACACAAAGGATCTCCCAGAGCCTACGGAATAAAATTGAGTATAGAACTTTTTCTTAGAGCAAGAGTGTCATGGCCCAAAACCTTCGTGGTTGCATGAATGAAACTTAAGTGTTGTTTAGCGCCTACAGCTCCTAAAGGATCTCCCATAAACAGGGCGGGAAGGGGGGGGGGGGGGGGGTTAACAAAACAGCCAACAATGCTGGTGCCAGGACTCGACATACGAAATTCCACATGCTCAGGATCTTGACATCAATCGCCTCAGGTGTACCCACCCCGTCACCGCTTCAGTAATCCTTTGTTTTTCAGTGCTGCTTCCAGGAAATTTCCAGCAGTTGCAGGATGGAGTTGAAGGGTTGAGCCCAAGATCAGCTTCATCGAGTATGTAACTGTACTTTTTAGTCAGTAGTAGGGGGGTGAGTTAACAAAACAGCCAACAATGCTGGTGCCAGGACTCGACAAACGAAATTCCACATGCTCAGGATCTTGACATAAATCGCCTCAGGTGTACCCGCCCCGTCACCGCTTCAGTAATCCTTTGTTTTTCAGTGCTACTTCCAGGAAACTTCCAGCAGTTGCAGGATGGAGTTGAAGGGTTGAGCCCAAGATCAGCTTCATCGAGTATGTAACTGTACTTTTTAGTCAGTAGTAGGATGAATAAACTCACTATGTATGCAAGTAGTAAATAAGACAAATATTGCCATACCTCACCCATTGGCACGGGTATCACCGATCTGAACCTGGCTATAAAACGTACCAACATGTAAAGGAAGGATTATAGAAAAATTAAGAGAAGCGGATGCCAAGTAGAGAAAAAAAGCATGTATCTTAGTCAGCTCGACATACACTACCAGTATCAAACAATTCTAGTTCTCTAAAGAAAGAAGTGTATGTACAGAGAAATTTAGCCAGACAACTTGCCCATAAGCATGAGCTCCCACGTGCTGAAATCATTGATTATTTCTAACACGGCCAACAACAAATTAGATACATATGGCAAGACAAAGCTTCAGAAATTTCTTACTATGTATTACAAAGGTAAAAGGCTAGCAGTAACACTGACAAGTATTCAAGTGTAAGATAAAGTGTAAGGATTAAAGGCATTTACATGGACTACCATTAGCTCATAGGCAAGGTCTGCTGCTAATGGATCGCCACTAAGAACATGAAGTTACTATGCAGTCTGCAGTCTGCAATGAAAGAACTTCATTATAAACACATGTTCCCAGCCTGGTCTTTTCTTCGAAAAGAGAAGCAAAAAAGGATTATGCAATAGAACTAAACACCAAGGCAATGCAAAATATTCACTGTTTTTACTCATATTTTTCGACTACACATCTAAATTGGCCCTAAACAATATATTATAGATAATGAAAAAAACTTCTTAAGGCACTCACAGGTTATGATTCTACCAACCTACCATTTTCACTCATTCTGTAAAATGACCATGTCAACACTAATTTTATATGAAGCTACAAAGAGATAATAATAAGAGCGACATTGATGAAAACTGAAATCACAATGTACGTCGTGGCAGTACCTAATCTCTGTTCTAATAAAATCATACTATAACGATTTGCATATAGAAAATTATATATATCTACCTGACCTATGTTATAATAGCATTATATATATATGCTTCACTCAGTGTGCGTACAGCTTTTAGAATGTAAATTTTCCCATATTTTGAGAAATCATTTCAGGATTGCAAGGAACAACATTGCAAGTAAATCAGATATATATCTACTAAAACCAGTGTTGTTTCTTCCCTGCTCATTTTGATTTGCTGCTAGTATCCAAGTGACAAAGAACTGTATGGTCAGTGGCGTTTGGTTAGCCACTGACCCACACCTTGTTTAGTTCTCTGATCTAAACCCTCTAAGTAATATACTCATCCAGAGGTACACCACAGCTCCAACTTGAGCAAATGAAACTGAACTTATGCTTAAATGACGGAATGAGACGAAAATGATTAGGAGGCTATAGAACATGAAAGCACACACAGAAAGTAGAGCAGCAAGACAGGCAGAGATCACAGCAGCAAACCTTGACGAGGCCCAACGAGCAGAATGGAGACGCGGCGACGAGCTAAACAGAGATTCTGCACGAAATCAGCAAGATGGAACGACCTGTAAAATAGAAAGGGAAACAATCAGTACATAACAACGGCATGCAACTATATAGGATCTATAATAAACAAACCAACTGTACCGAATGACAAAAGATCACACGCCATCGTCAAATAATCAGTCCATAAAGATCATTAGTACATAAGAGATCAGAACACGGGAGACAGCAACGACAACTGAAAGCACACTATGCTGCAATGGTATTCCAATGGAAACAAAAGCATTCATCCATTCAAACGCAAACAGCAGAACAAGCAACAAAATAGAAGCAAAACAAAAAGACACATCGCCTTCAAACATCACTCTTTTACAGAAGTATCAGCATCATCGTATCCTCCTCATACAAGCCGCGGAAACTGACACCGCGAACCATGCACAACCAACCCAAGATGAAAACACACGACAGCATTCATCGAGCAACCCTTGCGCATTTCATCAAACACCTAACAGGCATGCACCCATAGAGAAGCAGAGGAAGCTGGACAACAAGGACGGAACGACCCACGCTCCTACGAAGGAGCCAACGCGAAATCCAAGGAAACTGCGCACGATGGGAGCAAATGGAAACAGACGAGATCAGTAACTCGTAGAAGCAACGGCAGGAAAGAACAGGAGGAGCAGAATAGAAAGAACCTCAATCAACAACACTAATGGAGGAACGGATGGCCATGGTGCAGAGCCGGAGGACAGGGCGTTCGAACGGGACGAAGCGAGGCAACGAAGAGAGCGCGCAGCGAGTGGGCGAAGCGAAGCGTGCACAGAATGAGAAGCAGGAGAAGAAGAAAAGGGGGAAATCGAAGAGAAAAGGAGGCCCTTGCCCACCGCGCTGCGTGGGGCCAGAGCCCACCGTCACTGAGCACGGCGAACGCGCGTAGGGCACGCAGCAGCCTGGGCATGGCAGACGCACGCGACGCGGCAGCGGCCCCACGGAGTGACACACGCACGCCCACCGCCGCACCGCGCCCCGGCCGCGCGTCGGGCACAGCAGCATGGTACGCAGCAAGCCACAACACAGAAAACTCAGGCGAGTCACAGACCAGTGGGCCCATCCCAGCACGGTGCCCACAGTCAGCAGCACGGCCGCAACACGGGGGCGGACGGGCAAACCCAACCGAGCCACCAACCCAAACAGAGTACCACCCACCCGAACAGAGGGCGCAGAGGTGGGCGACGGGTCAAATCGAACACAGGAAAAATGATGATTCCCAATGACGAGTGGGGTCAAGGGAAACGGGACCCAAGCGACAGCGGCTAACCTTCCAAGGAGAAACCCTTATATTTTCTAAAGCGGGCCGCGCCTATCCACACCAGAGGGAGCTGACGCGCGGGGCCAGAAGGAGACATGGCCCACAGGAAAGAGAGGAACACGCCCGCAAACGGTAACAGACGACTCGAAGGAAAAGCAGCTGCCAGTACGCCTCACGACACGACGCGGCATGGGGATGGCGTCCGCTCCATATGCGAGACACGGTCAACAGAACCACAACGTGACCCGAGCCAATCCACACGCGGGAGGCCGCGCTCACACAAAAAAACTACAGCCACGACACCGACACACGGGACCAAGGAGAAGGCAGGCCCACCTACATCGGGCGAGCGGGAACCAAAGACGATTAAACAGAGGGGCGGCTGGGAAACGCGCAGCGCCCACGACGCATGCCCGCCTGTGACGCTCGCGCAAGTGGCGTGGCAGGATCGGCTGCCAGCACCCGAAAAAGGCTCACCCAGCCAATCCGACGAGAGGCCGAGCCCACATGTCATGGCCTGCAAGAACTCACCCCGCGGTCAAAACTAAAACAACAGAAGATCCAACATCAACGACCGAAGAAAGCTGCTGTTTGACCAATATCCAACTGCTGAAATTGAAGCAAATCGGGGGACAACCGTGAAGAGAGTTGGCTAGGCTCATTATATGTTAAAATTTTACACTAAACATACACCATCTAATTTTTTTTTGCATTTTTCAGAGGCGTTTGCTATGTTTAAGTCATCAAGTGTATTTCTAGGCATTTAACAGATATAATTCAAATCCAATCTGCAAGTACATATTTTTTTGACAAAATTAGGTTATAAAATCCAATTTGTGTTCTTGAGTCTATATATAGCCCTTATCCAAGAAAAGGAAAGGGATTTGAAACACCAGAGTGCCAGGACTCGACTCCGAACGAAGTGGTTATTGATTTTTTTTCTAATTTCAAAGATGAAAAAAGCATGAAAACATGAAACTTGTCACGATGTCATTATATGATCCCTAGAGACTGTAGTGAAAAATTGAGAAGGTTTCGTAGAAGTTGTGTCGTACATATTGGATATCATGGGTAGCGTCTGTATTTAATTAATGCACAGTGAAGATCATGGGCGATGTCTCCGTTAGCCGGCCGACCTTTAGCGATTTAGCCTGCTGGGAACCGGCTGGAGTTCCTTGCCCAATTGGAGGGGATGATGTTGTGACGCCCCTGAAATTAATCATGCACTAAACATCCACACGGAACTGGAAGCCTAACACCGACTAGAAGATAACCCCTACTAGGACATTCCATGCTCTATAATCTTCATGGGCATGGGCCTTTGGGCCAACCGTCATCGTGGACCTTCATGGTGGGCATTCCCTCACCACAAGTGGCAGGAAAAAGAAAATTTGCATCGTTGTACTATTGAACGATGAAGTGGAAATTAAAGGAGATGAAGACTTGGTCAAACATATTGCTTATCTCTATAAGGAGTTGTTTGGACCTCCTGATATAACTTCTGAAGGAAATATGTCCTAGAGGCAATAATAAAGTTGTTATTTACATTTCCTTATATCATGATAAATGTTTATTATTCATGCTAGAATTGTATTAACCGAAAACTTAGTACATGTGTGAATACATAGACAAACAGAGTGTCCCTAGTATGCCTCTACCTGACTAGCTCGTTAATGAAAGATGGTTAAGTTTCCTAACCATAGACATGTGTTGTCATTTGATGAACGGGATCACATCATTAGAGAATGATGTGATGGACAAGACCCATCCGTTAGCTTAGCATTATGATCGTTTAGTTTATTGCTATTGCTTTCTTCATGACTTATACATGTTCCTCTGACTATGAGATTATGCAACTCCCGAATACCGGAGGAACACTTAGTGTGCTATCAAACGTCACAACATAATTGGGTAATTACAAAGATCCTCTACAGGTGTCTCCGATGGTGTTTGTTGAGTTGGCATAGATCAAGATTTGGATTTGTCACTCCGTGTATCGGAGAGGTATCTCTGGGCCCTCTCGGTAATGATCATCACTATAAGCCTTGCAAGCAATGTGACTAATGAGTTAGTTGCGGGATGATGCATTACGGAACGAGTAAAGAGACTTTCCTAAGAACGAGATTGAACTAGGTATGATGATACCGACGATCAAATCTCGGAAAGTAACATACCGATGACAAAGGGAACAACGTATGTTGTTATGCGGTTTCGACCGATAAAGATCTTCGTAGAATATGTAGGAGCCAATATGAGCATCCAGGTTCCGCTATTGGTTATTGACCGGAGATGTGTCTCGGTCATGTCTACATAGTTCTCGAACCCGTAGGGTCCGCACGCTTAACGTTCGATGCCGATTTGTATTATGAGTATGTGTTTTGATGACTGAAGTTTGTTTGGAGTCTTGGATGAGATCACGGACATGACAAGGAGTCTCGAAATGGTCGAGACATAAAGATTGATATATTGGACCATGTTATTCGGACACCGGAAGTGTTACAGATAGTTTCGGGTAAAAAACGAGTGCCGGAGGGGTTACGAAACCCCCCATTTCATAAAGTATACGACCAGGTTTAACAACGGATACCCAATATTTGGGGGACCCCTTTCCCGAGCCCAGACGTGTTTCCGTGGGTCTTAGTGTAACCAGTTTGTTGGGAAATATACGTACCCATATTTTTCCACCATGACGTGCATATCGTGTTATTACTCTTCGTCCTGCTTCTATCTGTCTCGTCGTGATCCAAGCGGGTTCAAGTGCTTGAAGAGCATATCTACCAAAACAAATACGATTGCCTCGGCATGATTTTCCTTTCATTCTTCCTCTATGTTGTTTGCGAAATCTGGTTCTTTTGGGGTTAGAGTTGATGGTTCTCTTTCTTAGTTCCATCTCTACTGCAAAACTGGACATGAGAGTTTCTTCTCATCCAACTCCTCGCGAATGGAATGAGAAAGCCGGGGGAACTAATGGGCCACCATGGGCCTTATTGGAAGGAGAGGAGGGCAGCCAGGGCAGGCCACACGCCTCCCCCATTAGGAGTCCGAATTGGACAACGGAAGGGGGGGGGGGAACCCTAGAACACACAAGTTGATCTTTTAGCCGTGTGCGGTGCCCCCCTCCACAGTTACACACCTCGGTCATATCGTCGTAGTGCTTAGGCGAAGCCCTACGTCGATAACTTCGTCATCACCATCGCCACGCCATCGTGCTGACGGAACTCTCCCTCTGCCTCAACTGGATCAAGAGTACAGGGACGTCATCGAGCTGAAAGTGTGCTGAACACGGAGGTGTCCTATGTTTGGTGCTAGGATCCACTAGTGCGCATCGGTCCTAAACAAACGGTTTTTTACCCCTTTCCGCGACGACATTTGGAACCGTCGCCAAGTGAGTGTGTGCGATAGGGTGTCCTTCCCACACGACCCAGAAATCGTCGGGGATAGGCCCTCCACAGGACCAGTGGGGCCGTGTGTGATCGGACGAGGCATCGAAACCCAATCACTTCCATAGTTATGTACATCCCACACGGTAATCCGAGAAAATCATTTCCGTAGGTATGTACATCCCACACGGTAATCTGAGAAAATCATTTCCGTAGGTATGTACATCCCACACAGTGAATCCCAGAAAAACATTTCCGTTCGTATGTATATCACACACAGTCAATCCAAGGAATATGTTTCCCTTCTTATGTACATCCCACACAGTCAATCCAGGAAAAACATTTCCGTTCAGACGTAAATCCCACACAGTTTTATGTGTAGGCTCGTGTGTGAAAGGTGTAACTATCACACACGGTCTTCCTTGGTTAACTGTTTGCTTTTATCAACTATATCACACATGATTTGATGAAAAAAACTGTGTGACATTGGGCTATCCATCGCAAGCACTTTTACTGCTAGAATCGTTTGCAAAGGTCCATGACACATTTAGCAGGTTTATTAGTTTACAATTAATAATTCCAGTATTACGCAAATTCACATTTCATATTGAACTGCTGTTTGCCAATTTCATATCAGGCACATAAATATATTATAACATCACAGTACGGTAGCTACATGAAAACAAAGACAATACAACATATAGCTAGTTCAACTTCATAAGAACAATATATTCATTTCCCTAATCGTGATCATCCAGGTTCGTCTTATCCACCTCTGCTTTCAGTTCAGTAAGAACCCGTTTTGCACGGGCCAACTGGGAAAGTGCCTCCTCCTTCGCCAACACCATCTTAGCAAAGTCTAGTTAAAAAAATCTGAGCTCATTCTCCACCTTCAACTTTTTATCCTACATCTTGAAATATGCTTCAGCATTGACAAGACTTTCTGTAAGCCTACGTGTGTTCACTTCCTCATACATGCTCCAGAGCTTCGTTAGGCACATCTTCAAAGACCCTGGCCACTCTTGATCAACCCACTCCAAGTAAAAACACTTTCGTTCGTCCTATAATATTTAAAACTAGATCAGTAACAATTGTAGGGGATATGGGTTTATAGCAACATAGAAAATCACCAATGCTTATTTTGAAAAACTAAAGAAACATGTTAATTATGACATATCTTCTCAAAAAGATCAATGTGCAAATGAAATAATTGGTACTGTGACAACCAAATTCTGTAACATCAGAAGCTATAATTAACTACAACGATGCTACAAGTTCTTACTCATGTACAATAAATAACAAATTGAACATTTTATGAGGAAGGTAAATATAACTGCAAAAGCATAGCGACAGTGTTTGGATGACAGCAAATTGATACTAACAGGTGTGTACATGCACAAATTTAGTAATATAGAACTAATAGCACTAAGGCCGTCCACTATGTATGCCAAAACTGGTGTAAACACAATTGTTGCTACATCTCGCACCGATGCCCTGAACTGGCGAGCCGATGAAGCAGAAAAAAAATCAGGGACCCGGACTCCGGAGCACGTAGTTGCTCCGATGCCCAGTTCCTTCGTGCCATAAGATTTAGTATTTTACTGCTTGGCTGCTCGGATGTGTGGACCAAAGTTGGCTGCACAAACTGCTGAAGTGGTGCCAAATAATTTTCTAATGGCAACCGCCGATGAGATGGCAACAATTTAAGATACTAGGTACAAAGCGTGACACTTTGTCTTAGGATGCGTTTGGTTGAAGGTGTGGTATGAATGGGTTGGGACCGACAGTGTCTGAATCACATCTAACAAATGGTTTGTAACAATGGAAGAGGGTCTAACCTTCTCTGCACATGTGAGAAACTTCCTCCCAGTGTTCATAGAATCAAACGCAAGTAGCTTCACGCATGGAGATTGATGGTGACAACGAGCAGATAGATCTTCAGCCACCCCGCTCCATTCGTTGCCACTGATGGTCTTAGGGAGCTACAAGAGGAAGAAACGACTCAAATCGACCTCCAGGTAAAAATCCTTCATTCCAAGTCATAGCCCGAGAGAGAGAGAGAAGAGAGGCATACCCGGGTGGTGAGGGAGTAGTTGCCGGAGGAGGAACCGCTGGAGATGTCTTTGGAGAAGACCATGGCGACCCCGACGGTAGGATGCGAGACAGCGAGAGCGAGGAAGCGGCTATAGCTTAGCAAGGAAGGAAGGAAGGAGGAAATAGGGGAAATGTGACTTGTGGTCGGGAAGAAAAGGGGGTGGGGAAGGGGGAAGGGGGGTGGGGGTTGATATTTTGGCGGTAGGCCAAAATTTTGGAAATGTGGAGGGAAACTTTGCGCGCGGTGCCGCCGGACCATTCACTTTGAACGATTGTGTGCATCGCAAACGATTCTTCTGCTTTACGCGCATGTGATAAGTTTGATAATCCAAATTTTGGTCTCAAGGCATGGGCACATTTACTTTGAACGGGCGCGGTGTCGCCGGACCATTCACTTTGAACGATTGTGTGCATCACAAACGATTCTTCTGCTTTACGCGCATGGGATGAGTTTGATAATTCAAATTTTGGTGGAAATTTCCCCAGGTACGCCATTGCATAATTTTACATCACTTGCTAACTTGGGCACATAAAAGAGCGTACATCAACCACACCACACTTACTGAATCGAGCAATTTTAGTAATTACACAGAGCCAGTTGACCTAAACATGCTCTAACAAAAGACTAGCATTAAAAACAAAGCCTAAGTACGCATAATTAAAAATCCGCCGCCGTGCTGGCCTATTGTGACGCCCGGATAATTAGACTACAGTAATCCCAAGCTAATGATGCCACGTCACCTCCGTTACTGTAATTAAACTCCCGTTGATTCGAACCCGATCCAAATTCAAATTTAAAACATAGGCAAACAACAAAAGTTTCCAAACTTTAAATCTAAAATGTTCGGAGTGAACTAAATAATGCATAGGTAATTATGGTGGAGAAACCACATTTTTATAAAAGGTTTAAATGCTCTTAAGTAATTAAAGTAGTAGGTAAAACAATTAAATAAATGCAATTGGATATTATAAAATACTATACTATTTTGTTCGGGGTTAAAACCTTTTGTGGCAGTAGTTATAATTGTAACTCTATTTTAGGTGTGGGTTTCATTTTTGTAAAACTATAAAATATTACATAAGTAAAAGAAAACCGTAATAAAAGAATAAATAAATAAAAGAAAATACGAAAATAGAAAAGCAGAATTAAACTAAACAAAGGAGAAGCCCCCTCTCGGGCCGTGGGCCCAACTGGCCAACCCCCACCCCCTGTGCCCAGCCGCCCACCCTCCCTCCATAGCCCCACCGGGGAGAAACCCTAACCGACTCCCCTCACCACTCGCCGCCCCACTCCCCGATCCAGATCGGGATCGGGCGACCACCCGCCTCCAGCCCCCGCCGAGCCGGGCGCCCCATCGCCGATGTCGCCATCGCCCGGCGCTGCCTCGCTCGTCCTCCTCGCGGCTCCCATCCGCCGCCTCCCGTCTCCTCCCTTGCAGACGCGCCCGACCAGCGCCTCTCCCTCGCCGGATCTCCCGCGCCTCGCCGCCGTCTTGACCCCTCCCGACCGGAGCTCCTCGCCGCCGCCTCATCCCACCTCCACCGCCCTCGTCGCGGATGCGCCCCAAGCCCGACGTCGCCGTCGCCGCTCGCCTCGTCTCCGTCATCCTCCTCGACTCCTCGCCGGACTACATCGTCGCCGTCGTCTCTATCAACGCGACCGTCCCCGTCCCCCACCCCGAGCACCACTGCCTCGTACCCTACGCCCTCGGTGAGGCTCCGGCCTCTCTCCCTCTCTCCCCTTTTTCTTCGTCACCGGCGACACTCACCGCGCGTCGACCGCGCTCGGCCCATGGGCCTCATCGCGATCCTCCGTGCCCCCCGTATGCACACGCCCTCGCCCGACTCGCGCCCGATCACCCCTCGAACATGGCCGCCGTCGCGCCCCGGCGCCCCTGATGCGGCTCCTCGCGCCGTCCCGTGGTCGTTCACGCGCTGCCCGGTGCTCGTGCTCGCGGTGAGCACGCAGCGCGCACGCTCGCCTCGCCCGTCGTCGCTGTCGTCCCTCCCGGCGCGCTCCAGCGCTAGGTCACGCCCTCACGCCATGCCCTCCGCGCTTGGCGCCCGCCTTGCTCCTCCCATGCCTCTCCATCTCGGCGATCAAGCCACGCCGGCGGGCCTCGCCACGCCCGTGGCTGGCCTCGCCGATCTGGCGCTCTACCCGGTCGGGCGCCGACGCCGCCCGCCACTCCGCTTCCGCCCCATTAGGCCTTTGGCCCTATGACAAACGGGCCCGAATGTTTTTAGGAATTAAGAAAATAATAATAATATATAATAACTTAATTAATTAACTAATTAATTAGTTAACTTAATTAATCCTATTTAGGTTAAACTAATCACCTAATTAAACTAATCAATTACATTTAACTAAAATCAGCCAATGACAAGGACCCCGGGTCAGTTTGACCAGTCAACGGTCAGATTTGACATGCTGACGTCATGGTGATGTCCTACTCACATCACCTTTCGCTGTTTTGGATAATGTTGGATTTAAATAAATAATTAAAATCAGAAAATTAATAAAATCTTTAGAAAATCATATCTTTTAATCCGTAACTCGGATTAAAATATTTTCAACATGAAAGTTGCTCGAGCGACGTGATTTAATCTGGATACACAAATTGCCTCGTCCGCCACACACCCCTAACCTATCGAACCTGCAACTTTCCTCCGCTCCTCCGCTCGAAAACACGAAACACCGGAATACTTTCCGGATGTTTCTTAACCAAGTACCACCTCATACCACGTTAGGGCACGCCTAGCATCGCTACTTGACATGTCATGCATCGATATGCATCTGTTTACTTGTTATTCATTGTTTCTTCCCCTCTTCTCTACGGTAGACTACGAGACCGACGATGCGATGCCCCCTCGTGGTCGACTACGCCACCGACGACCCCTCCTTGTTCCGAGCAACTGTGCAAGCCCCCTTGATCACCGGATATCGCCTACTCTTCTCTATATTGCTTGCATTAGAGTAGTGTAGCATGTTATCGCTTTCGATTATACCTATCCCGATGCATAGCCTCGTCCTTGTTACTATCATTGTTACCTTCCTGCAATCCTATATGCTTAGTATAGGATGCTAGTACTTTCATCTGTGGCCCTACATTCTTGTCCGTCTGCTGTGCTATACTATCGGGCCGTGATCACTCGGGAGGTGATCACGGGTATATACTATATACTTATACATGATACATGTGGCGACTAAAGTCGGGTCGGCTGGTGGAGCACCCGCGAGTGATTCACGGATTGGGGGCTGAACGGACCTTTGTCCCGACGGCCCTCTGGATGGATCTTTGTGGCGGAGCGACAGGGCAGGTTGAGACCGCCTAGGAGAGAGGTGGGCCTGGCCCTGTTCGGCGTTCGCGGATACTTAACACGCTTAACGAGATCTTGGTATTTGATCCGAGTTGGCTACGAGCCTATACGCACTAACCATCTACGCGGGAGTAGTTATGGGTATCCGGCGTCGTGGTATCACCGGCACTTCGTGACGTCGACAAGAATCGAGTGGCGCGGATTGGAACGTAAGCCTGCTCTTGTATTAAGGGGCTAGTTCGCTTCCGGCCGCGTTACAACGTGCAGTGTGTGCATTGGGCGATGGGCCCGGACCCTGGCGCTTAGGTTTAGACCGGCGTCTTTGGCCTCTCTGTTGAGCCTAGGTGGGGCTGCGACGTGTTGATCTTCCGCGGCCGGGCATGACCCAGAAAGTGTGTCCGCCAAATGGGATCAAGCGTGTTGGGTAAGTTGGTGCACCCTGCAGGGAAGTTAATCTATTCAATAGCCGTGATCTTGATGTGACGACTTGGAGTTGTACCTTGAGCTTATGACAACTAGAACCGGATACTTGATAAAACACACCCTTCCAAGTGCTAGATACAACCGGTGGTCGCTCTCTCTCAGGGATATGAGGAGGGGATCGCCGGGTAGGATTATTGCTATGTGATGTTACTTGGAGGACTTCAGATGGCCCTCTTCTACCATTGCAAGACCGGAGACCGAGCGTAGTCTTCGCTAAGACTAGCTTTCCCCTCTTATTCTCGCATTCTGCGATTCAGTCCACCGATATGGCCCTTTACACATATATCCATGCATATGTAGTGTAGCTCCTTGCTTGCAGTACTTTGGATGAGTACTCACGGTTGCCTTGTTCCCCTTTTCCCCTATCTCTACATGATTGCTGCAAATGCAGACGATGGAGCCAGGAGCAGACGCCACCGTCGATGGCGACTACTACTCGAGGTGCCTACTACTACGTGCGGCAATCCGACGGCGGCGACCGAGTAGCTTAGGAGGATCCTGTGCAGGAGGCCTGCTCCTCTTCGATCTCAGTATCCCGGTTTGTGTTAGCCTTCTTAAGGCAAACTTGTTTAACTTATGTCCAGACTCGAGATATTGTTGCTTCCGCTGACTTCGTCTATGATCGAGCACTTGTATTCGAGCCCTCGAGGCCCTGGCTTGTATTATGATGCTTGTATGACTTATTTTATTTGTAGAGTTGTGTTGTGATATCTTCCCGTGAGTCACTGATCTTGATCGTACACATTTGCGTGCATGATTAGTGTACGATTGAATCGGGGGCGTCACAAGTTGGTATAAGAGCCGACTGCCTGTAGGAATCCCCCTTCCAACTCCTTGGCCGAAGTCGAGTCTAGACATTGCAAAAACTTTTACTAACTTGGCTGTGTGCCTTACGGGCCCACGTCGCCATTTGGGTGGTACTAGGATCTTTTACTCCTCGATCTTTACTCTGGGATTCTGAACTCTCTTCTATTCGGGTTAAATGATTTTGCTAAAAACAAAACTAACTTTAGGTTCTCGCAAATACTTTCTACCGGAGAGGCCCTTCAGTCCGGATGATCACCGACTGCACCAGAAGATTTCGGAGATACTCTTTGATATTCTCTCGAAACTTTGTGCCCATCACTTTTGCTATTCCCGACCACCGATAAACCCGTATGGAAAACTACTTACACAGCATTCTTACGATCATCCCCCATTGACCTTGTTATTACAAGATACCCCGAAGTTTTCTCTATTGTGCCGAGAATACTTTGTGCCTACTGCCTAGCAGTTCTTTGCCACATGAATACCCCTTCAAATAAATCCTCGCACTTGTCGAGTATCCGCTCATCCCGTGTTGTTCATGTGTTTCACAAAAGTCTTCAAAATACTAATCGATCTTCCGAAAATCCTCTGGAGCCTTTGGCTCTTGAAATTCTTGCTTGATTGCATTATGGTTAATCCCATAAGTCTCGTAGTCATATTGACATTCCTTGTCATTATCATTTTGAGTCTGTTGACTCAATATGTTTGCGAATACTCGCAATCATCATTGATCCTTATAAATTACCTTTCCGGCTGAGCTGCCATTCTTTTAACTGGAATTGGTTCTCGACAAATCAAAGTGTCGTTGATTTTACATTAAGGCTATTCAAATTATCCATCCCTACTCAGAGCATTGCTTCTGACCCCTTGATTTGGGAATCATAATTCCTTTGCATTTGACAATTGAGTTAGTCAGTTGTTTCTATAGTTTGATCTCCTTGCATTCTTCTTCCTCTAGTTGAGTACTGATGCTCACGTCAGATCCCTTGTGGACCACCAGATCCTTTGTTGGATTTTATCTGACAACGCCCTTCATATTCAATAACCTTGTGAGCCCTTCCTCTGATACATAATGCCTTTGGTAAATTGTATCCTCTGCTTTCTCAACCATGCTCTGCCTTCGAGCTTGAGTTAATTATTTCTAAAGATTCTGGTATATGATTCCAAGAAGCCCCTATGGGTTGAACATATGCCTTCACTAAACCGTGTGAACCCGAAAGTTTTCACGAATCATACTCTTCTGGTGCTTCGCCAGATAAAATTTTCAACACCGCAACTTCATCGAACGTGAGCGGTGAATGAAAGGTTATGCATTGGAGAAGTGGGAGTCGACCTTGAACTTTGTGTTCATGCCCATGGACACGATGTAGATCTTATCATTAAAGCTTCTCTTAAATTAATTATTCCTTTGGTATAAGTTCATCTTATATCCGAATCTGGCCTTTTGCAATCGTGGTTCCAACCATGTTCTCCTTTAAATACCATTTCTCGTGCAAGTTTAAGCACTTGTCTTCGGTAGAGCAATACCCTACCAACCTTTACTTTGATCTTGTGTCGAGTATTACCCCCACGGTATCTCGAGATTATCATGGAACTGCATAACTTTTTATGAGTTCTTCATCAAGTGCTACCTTCCCACCGATTCCAATTTTTCACGGGCTCGAAAGTTATTAAACACTCAAAGACACCGATAATCGAACCGAGTCTCGCACTACGGTTCAACGACACTTGATAATCTTCTTTAAGTACGAAGTTTAGAATCGATCACGCCATTCCTAGCCTGTTTGGCTATATCATTGTCGTGATTATTTTAACTGTGCTACCCGGTCCTTCTTCTCGGGCGCAATTTTCGACGATGAACTAACCTCGACGCCGATCCTCATCGTCATATCATTTCGCCTTGAACAACAAGCTTGGTTTCGAGGTTGTGTCGCACTTTGGTTCCAATAACCTTTCACTTCATCATTACTTTGACTTGTTGTAAATGCGCCGATCGATTACATCTTCATGAACTCTCGCGACAAAGGTGTCGTGATCATCAACATTCTCGAGCTCATCCAGATACCAATTGAATCCATGATGAGAAATACCATCCTTGCCCTTGATGAATTGTATTATCACCGACCACTTTATTGCCTTCCGCTCAACACAAGTTGTTCGTGTTTTGTGTAAACCTTGGGATCCCTCGCTACCCAGCAGCTTGATCTTCCTTACCTCGGAAGTATTACCATCTCCTTTTGTCAAGGATGTGGTGAAAATTTCACCACCTCTTACGAATTCTTGATATCATAATACTTCTTGCCATCTTCGTTCATTCCTTGGCCCCCGTATTGTTTTCAACCTAATGCCGACAATTGAGCTATGACGTGTGAATTGAAACTTCTAGCAAGCCTCTTGCTTTGAAGTGAAATTCTTAGACTATTGATTATTGAATCACCATTCCGACGTTGGTCGTGCAACCCAGCCCATATTTCGGTGCACCTTTCAACCAATGTTTAGTTGTGTATGTTTTCCTCGAGCATACATCATTATACCATTTGAGCCGACAAATGTCATCTTCTTGTTCACATTATCGTGGAAATCCATCCGTTTGGAATTCTCGATGAATTGTCGCCGAGCCCATCAGCCACCTTCTCATCCCCTCCTTGGTTTAAGGATGAACTATTGCTTCCGTAACCCGCTCCAAAGAGTTCATTTCACGAGAATCTTGAAATGTCATTTCGCCGATTTGTGTTGCACCCTTTCCTCTCGGACCCCCTGAGTCTGAGGTATCATGACACCAATTGGATATGGATCTCGGTCAGATATGATGGTTGGGACAACTTTCCAAGCGTTATGATATTGATCCTTTGATGACCCGGTAGCATGGTGTCATGCCTAGCACCCCCCCCCGGCTGGAGGACCTATCATTATAGATTCCTTTTCAGCAGGGTTATCCATTCATCCATGAGGGAATTGTAATACTGTTTCTACAAGTTATTCCTGATGGATCCTTCGTGATTCCAAAGTCTGACCTTCACCAAGACCATGTCAATGCTATCTCGAAGCATGTCCGTGATACTCGATTTTCAACAAGAACATTCAAGCCCAATGCTAAATGTTTCTTGCTCAATTATCCAAACACCGTTGTATGGGTAATGTCATGAAATTTCTCTCCCCTTACCTAAAGGGTTTTCTACATTATCTCCTGTCGTGGATATCTTGCTCTGCTTGTCCTTGGGAAGGATATACCAGTGAAATATGTGTTTAAACACATTTTCCCTTTCCATTGTTCTGTTTAACCTAATGATCACATTTTCCTTTCCATTGGTCTGTTTGACCTTTCTTGTAGTCTATATAACCTAAGCAGTAATAATTTACTTCTTATGTAAACACCTCGGTGTACAACTCGCCAGTGAGACCTGTTACTTTTGTTGATGACATTTGGTAACCACCGATGGACGAGAACTTTGCCTAATGGTCCGCCTCGTTCAACGAAAGCAGAAAACGGTTCTCTTCGTCCCTCGCCCTTGGTATCGACATTGTTGCCCACATAAGCGATAGGCTAACCTCTCGACATGTCTTGCTATCATGACCGTGCAAGATGTCACCGCCCTTCCTACTTTTTAACCCACATGGTGGGCCCATAACCCACGCTTCTTCGTGATCGAAACCTGACTCACCATGCGACCACTGTTTCTAATGGTTATTCCCCATGCTTGGCCTTGTATTTAATTCACGGAACACCTTCCGAGTGCTTTATTCTGGTATCAGACGCTATACTTACTCTCGCTACTCTGAACCCCTTTCTCACTCCGGTTCAGACCTCGAGAAACTATCTACCCGTTTGGAACCTCTTATTGTACCTTCATACATTACTCTCGATGTATTTTATATGTTCAACTCGAGAGATACTCTTATGCCCATTCATGGGTTAACCCTGATTGTTTACCTCATAAGCATTACGTCAGAGCCGAGCTGCCCTTACCTATTCGTAAATGCGTTGGAGATCCCAAGGAAAGGACGACTTCACCATGATGACTTGAAATGTAAAAATGAAGACATCAATATAATGGATCGACCACTTGAGAAGAGCAACCAAGACCGGGAATATCTCATTAGAATTTCGTAACTAGACCTCCCCCTTACTCCCTCTTAAATCTCGACGAGATTTCTTGTAGTGGAGGAGAATTGTGACGCCTTGGGATAATTAGACTACAAGAATCCCAAGCTAATGATGCCACGTCACCCCGTTCTGTAATTAAACTCCGTTGATTCGAACTCGATCCAAATTCAAATTTAAAACATAGGCAAACAACAAAAGTTTCCAAACTTTAAATCTAAAATGTTCGGAGTGAACTAAATAATGCATAGGTAATTATGGTGGAGAAACCACATTTTTATAAAAGGTTTAAATGCTCTTAAGTAATTAAAGTAGTAGGTAAAACAATTAAATAAATGCAATTGGATATTATAAAATACTATACTATTTTGTTCTAGGTTAAAACCTTTTGTGGCGATAGTTATAATTGTAACTCTATTTTAGGTGTGGGTTTCATTTTTTGTAAAACTATAAAATATTACATAAGTAAAAGAAAACCGTAACAAAGAATAAATAAATAAAAGAAAATACGAAAATAGAAAACTGTAACTAAACTAAAATGGAGAAGCCCCCTTCCTGGGCCGTGGCCCAACTGGGCCAACCCCCCGGCCCAAAGCCCACCCTCCCTCCATAGCCCCCACCGTGGGAGAAACCCTAACCGACTCCCTCACCACTGCTCGCCCCCGCCACTCCCGATCCAGATCGGGATCGGGCGACCACCGCGCCTCCAGCCCGCCGAGCCGGCGCCCCCATCGCTTCGATGCCGCCATCGCCCGGCGCTGCCACTGATCGTCCTCCTCGCGCGGCTCCCATCCGCCGCCTCCCGTCTCCTCCCTTGCAAGACGCGCGCCCGACCCAGCGCCTCTCCCTCGCCGGATCTCCCCGCGCCTCGCCGCCCGTCTTCGACCCCCTCCCCGACCGGAGCTCCTCGCCGCCGCCTCATCCCACCTCCACCTCGCCCTCGTCGCGCGGATGCGCCCCCAAGCCCCGACGTCGCGCCGTCGCCGCTCGCCTCGTCTCCGTCCTCCTCCTCGACTCCTCGCCGGACTACATCGTCGCCGTCGTCTCTATCAACGCGACCGTCCCCGTCCCCCACCCCGAGCACGGCTGTCTCGTACCCTACGCCCTCGGTGAGGCTCCGGCCTCTCTCCCTCTCTCCCCTTTTTCTTCGTCACCGGCGACACTCACCGCGCGTCGACCGCGCTCGGCCCATGCGCCTCGTCGCGATCCTCCGCGCCCCCCGTATGCACACGCCCTCGCCCGACTCGCGCCCGGTCACCCCTCGAACATGGCCGCCGTCGCGCCCCGGCGCCCCTGATGCGGCTCCTCGCGCTGTCCATGATCGTTCACGCGCCGCCCGGTGCTCGTGCTTTCGCGGTGAGCACGCCGCACTTCTGCTTAGCTCGCCGTCGTCCCGCCGTCGTCCCTCCCGGCGCTCCAGCGCTAGGCTGTGGCGCCTCACGCCAGCCCCCTCCGGCGCTTGGCGCCCGCCTTGCTCCTCCCATGCCTCTCCGTCTCAGCCGATCAAGCACGCCGGCGGCCTCGCCACGCCGTGGCTGGCCCCCTGCCTTCGATCTGGGCGCTCTGCCCAGTCGGGCGCCGACGCCCGCGCCCGCTACCCGCTCCGCCCCATTAGGCCTTTGGCCCTATGACAAACGGGGCCCATCCCAGAATGTTTTTTTAGGAATTAAGAAAAATAATAATAATATATAATAACTTAATTAATTAACTAATTAATTAGTTAACTTAATTAATCCTATTTAGGTTAAACTAATCACCTAATTAAACTAATCAATTACATTTAACTAAAATCAGCCAATGACAAGTGGGACCCCGGTCGGGTTTGACCGATCAACGGTCGATTTGACATCTTGACGTCATGGTGATGTCCTCGACATCACCTTTCGCTGTTTTGGATAATGTTGGATTTAAATAAATAATTAAAATCAGAAAATTAATAAAATCTTTAGAAAATCATATCTTTTAATCCGTAACTCGGATTAAAATATTTTCAACATGAAAGTTGCTCAGAGCGACGTGATTTAATCTGGATACACATCCTCGTCCGCCACACACCCCTAACCTATCGAACCTGCAACTTTCCCCTCCGCTCCTTCCGTCAAAAACCACGAAACACCGGAATACTTCCCGGATGTTTCCCCCCTTAACCAGTACCACCTCATACCACGTTAGGGCACGCCTAGCATCGCTACTTGACATGTCATGCATCGATATGCATCTGTTTACTTGTTATTCATTGTTTCTTCCCCCTCTTCTCTCTGGTAGACTACGAGACCGACGATGCTGATGCCCCTGTGGTCGACTACGTCACCGACGACCCCTCCTTGTCTGAGCAACCAGGCAAGCCCCCCCTTTGATCACCAGATATCGCCTACTCTTCTCTATATTGCTTGCATTAGAGTAGTGTAGCATGTTACTGCTTTCAGTTATACCTATCCTGATGCATAGCCTGTCCTTGTTACTACTGTTGTTACCTTCCTGCAATCCTATATGCTTAGTATAGGATGCTAGTACTTTCATCTGTGGCCCTACATTCTTGTCCGTCTGCTGTGCTATACTATCGGGCCGTGATCACTCGGGAGGTGATCACGGGTATATACAAGATACTTATACATTATACATGTGGCGACTAAAGTCGGGTCGGCTGGTGGAGCACCCATGAGTGATTCACGGATTGGGGCTGAACGGACCTTTGTCCCGACGGCCCTCTGGATGGATCTTTGTGGCGGAGCAGTGGCTGGTTGAGACCGCCTAGGAGAGAGGTGGGCCTGGCCTGCTCGGCGTTCATGGATACTTAACACGCTTAACGAGATCTTGGTATTTGATCTGAGTTGGCTACGAGCCTATACGCACTAACCATCTACGCTGGAGTAGTTATGGGTATCCGGCGTCGTGGTATCGGTAAAGCACTTCGTGACGCCAAGAATCGAGTGGCGCGCCGGATTGGAACGTAAGCTTTGCTCTTGTATTAAGGGGCTAGTTACGCTTCCTACTGCGTTCACAACGTGCAAGTGTGCATTGGGCGATGGGCCCGCACTGTGGCGCTTAGGTTTAGACCGGCGTCTTGGCCTCTCTGTTGAGCCTAGGTGGGCTGCGGCGTGTTGATCTTCCGCGGCGGGCATGACCCGAGAAAGTGTGTCCCGCCAAATGGGATCAAGCGTGTTGGGTAAGTTGGTGCACCCTGCAGGAAGTTAATCTATTGAATAGCCGTGATCTTGATGTGGGCGACTTGGAGTTGTACCTTGAGCTTATGACAACTAGAACCGGATACTTGATAAAACACACCCTTCCAAGTGCCGGATACAACCGGTGGTCGCTCTCTCTCGTGGATATGAGGAGGGATCGCCGGGTAGGATTATTGCTATGTGATGTTACTTGGAGGACTTCAGATCGTCCTCTTCTACCTGTTGCAAGACCGGAGACCAGAAGCGTAGTCTTCGCTAAGACTAGCTTTCCCCCTCTTATTCTGGCATTCTGCAGTTCACCCAATCGATATGGCCCTTTACACATATATCCATGCATATGTAGTGTAGCTCCTTGCTTGCGAGTACTTTGGATGAGTACTCACGGTTGCCTTGTTCCCCCTTTTCCCCTATCTCTACACGATTGCTGCAAGCAGACGATGGAGCCTGTGAGCTGTGACGCCACCGCCGATGATTTACTACTACTCCGGAGGTGCCTACTACTACGTGCAAATTCACCGGCGGCGACCGGGAGTAGCTTAGGAGGATCCTGTGCAGAGGCCTGCTCCTCTTCGATCTGTATCCCAGTTTGTGTTAGCCTTCTTAAGGCAAACTTGTTTAACTTATGTCTCGTTTCAGATATTGTTGCTTCCGCTGACTCGTCTATGATCGAGCACTTGTATTCGAGCCCTCGAGGCCCCTGGCTTGTATTATGATGCTTGTATGACTTATTTTATTTGTAGAGTTGTGTTGTGATATCTTCCCATGAGTCCTTGATCTTGATCGTACACATTTGCGTGCATGATTAGTGTACGATTGAATCGGGTAGTGGCTGCACCAGAGCTCGCGTTGGTACTCCACCGCCGATTCCTCGATGGACAGAATCTTCTCTACCTCGACCTCGGCCACGCGCAACTCCTCCTCCCGGCGCTCCTCGATCTCCGCCGCCTCCTGCATCTCCAACCGTAACATCCCAAAATTCTAAATTTTGGAATGTTATAATAAATAGATAGATTTGATTGATTGTTTGATTGATTGTGTGAAATTGAGTGAAATTCGGAACTTTCTGAAAGTTAAATGAGAGGGAATAAAAGGACTTTCCCAAACTTTCATCTTTGCTTCGATCTCCATGAATTCAAATTCTTTTCAAATACAAAACCCTTGAGCGAAGATGATATGACTTCTTCCATTTAATTAAATGAAAGGGTATTTGAAAATATTTAAATTTCATTTGAAAATATTTCAATTCATAAACTTCATGCAACTCAATGATTTTCATGAGAGAAGATAAAATGACTTCTTCAAAACAGATGAAATATGTGTTGGAAGTTTAAAAGGATCAAATTAAAATCCTTTTGAAAATTATTTTCAATTTGGAGTTATTTGGGTTTTTTTCAAATTATTTTTCTCCAAAAATAAAATATATGGAAATTAGGGTATGTAAGTGCATCTAGTGCCCCTTAGTGATTTTGGTGTATTGAAGACTTATAGGTTAAGAGACTAATGTGTTTATGAGTGTACACAGGTCTATAAGTCTATGAGGAGTTTGATATTTACAGAGAAAGTCGACCCCTAAAAATGAAGTTCTTCGACTGAAGACTTTCGATTTCTGTAGACTTTCTGAAGACTTTGAAAGTGAAGAAATTGGTGTGACCTTGAAGACTTGGTATTCATTCGAGGAACATGAAGCGTGAAGAATTTTGTTTTCGTAGTTTCATTTCTCTTTCTTGAGTCATAGGAAACACCGTCTTTGTTAAGGGGGTCGAGGAAATACTAAGGAAAAATTTCCATGTGATGCTCAACTCAAAATCCTACACCTACCAATCCCTTCGAGTGAAGCCATTGGAAATCTCATGCAGTTCAATCATATTCTTCAGTGACAGAGACGAAGTTCTTTTGGTCTCTGAGCAATTTGTTCTGACTGAGGAGTTAGGAATTCGCCAGTGCGAATTGCCTACACAGTGAGGAACATGATAGCCCTGAGGAATTTGAACCTCAAATTTCCGACCGTTGCTGTGCTGCGCACCAGCTGTCCCAAAATATCTTATCCACCTAACGGTCATATCATTGAAGGGCATTTATGTCTTATCATGTCGGGCTGCTCCCTAGGCTATAAATAGCCGCCCCCTACAACCACTAGCTGGCTGGCTGCTCTGAGAGAAACTGACACTTGTCATTTGAGAGCATCCCATCCTCCGAGGACTTTGAGCGAAAATCATCAAGTGAGGAAAAAACCCAAACCAAAACACCTACAAACCCAAAGTGATTGAGCATCACTGAAGAGATTGATCCTGCGTGGATCCGATGCTTGTTACCTTTGAAGATTGTGCTTCTTCCAGACGGTTAGGCGTCATGGTCTAGAGCATCCAAGAGGAAATTGTGGATCGCCGAGTGACCGAGTTTGTGAAGGTTCGGAAGTCACCTGAAGACTTACCACGAGTGATTGGGCGAGGTCTGTGTGACCTTAGCTCAAGGAGAATACGGTGAGGACTTGGTGTCCTGGACTGTGTGTCCTCGAATTTAAATACTCAAATTAGCTCTAACCAGACGCATAACCGAGACAATGATTGGAACTGGTCTACCAAATCATTGTCTTCACCAAGCTTAATGGTTCTATTTCCTCAACTCTTTCATTTCCTCATTACTTGTGTTGTGTGCTTGTCATATACGTGTTTGAAGACTTTGATCAAGACTTTCTCAATTTCCTCAGTTCAATTTCTTCAGTCTGTTTGTCTTCATCCTGTGTTATCCTGTGACTACGCTTTCTGTACTCTGTGCATGTCTTCATTTCATCATGATGACCATGCTTGTATTCTGCTATGTTTACTTTTGAGTACTGATTCCGCTGCAAGTAGTTCTTCGCTAAGGAATTTCCTCACCCACAAATTCCTAAGTGAAGAATTCATAAAAATCGCCTATTCACCCCCCCTCTAGTCGATATAACGCACTTTCAATTGGTATCAGAGCAAGGTACTCCCTTGTTCTGTGTGATTTTGGTTTAACCGCCTGGAGTTTTAGTTATGTCGACCGCAGATATGAAGAAAGTGACATGCCCAATCTTTGATGGTCACGGGTATCCCAAGTGGAAGGCCATGACGAAGAAGCCCCTCATGGCGATGAACAGCGAACTGTGGACCGTCACTGAGACTGGTCTTACCGATCTGTGCAAGACGGCGGGAGCTGATGACATTCGCAAGTACACTCTTCTCAACCTCACGGCGAAGGACGTCATTTGCTCCTGTCTGTCTCAAAATCAGTTCAGGAACATCATGCATCTTGATCATGCGAAGCTTATCTGGGACCGTCTCTCTGAGGTCTATGAAGGTCATCGAACCCGTCATGATCCTTGGTTTGAGGACTTCAAGGAATCTCTCAAAGCGATGACATTCAAACCAGAATCATCATCCTCTTCATCATGCCTTATGGAAAAAAGTCTTTGAGGTAATGGCTGAATGCTACCTATCCGAGTCAAGTGATGATGAATCTGGTGATGAATTTGGACCCACTATGTCAAACTTGCTTCCCTTGCCACTAAACAACAAAGAGCTTTAGAAAAAGTTCAATACATGCTCAATAAGAGCGATGATATGTTGGGTGAAGAAATGGATCAGTCAAAAGCTTTGGCTGAAAGTCTTCAGAGACTTCATACTAAGTATGATACCCTTCAAGATCAACATAACACTCTCTTATCTGATCATGAGAAGCTTTCTTATGAATTTCTTCAAAGAAAGCAAGATCTTGAGAAGCTAAGAGTGAGTTATGAAGATCTTCAGAAGGAGCGCGATTCATTACTAGCTCAACAAATCAGCGCTGCTCAGGAAGAATTTGTTCCTCCATGTTTGAAATGCATTGAACGTGAATCTGCTAATTCTTCACCTGAATTTTCAAATGCTTCTAATGTTACAAATTCTTCACCTGCCTCTGCTATCACTTATTACTCATCTGAGGACATTGCTAGTATCATTGACGTTGCAGGGCTGAAGGAATTGTACATGACAGGCATGTACAAAAGCCTCAAAGGGCATCAGACTCTTTGTGATGTGCTTAAAAAGCAGATCCTCAACAGGAACCCTAGGAAAGAGGGTATTGCCTTTGAGAGGAAACTCAATCTTGATGGTACATATTGGAAGCCTGAGCAGTACCCCAAAACCTCATGGGTTGCTGCAAAGGGACCTCCAGTTGATCCATCTAATCTATCTGGCTTTACATGTGAATCTTCTCACTCTTCTGATGAGTCATTTGACTCCAATTATAAATTGTTCAAAAATCAGAATGGTGAAGTATTTGCTAGATATGTTGGCACTAACTGCAGGAATGGTTCCCCTATGAAGAAAATCCTGGTTCCCAAAAGATGACTTGAAAGTCTTCAGGTGAATGTCCTCATGACACCACCTGTGAAGAATAGGAACCCCAGATCAAATTCTTCATATGGACCAAATTCTTCATATGGATCCAAGTCCTCATACGGATCAAATTCCTCACGTGGATCAAAGTCCTCATATGAACATCATCGTGCTAACAACTCTGTTTCGCAGGGAAGAGCTAAGGGCTATGAATATGAGCATTATTCTTCTAACCATTATGTTCTAAGTCCTCGAAGAATTTCTCTGCTTATTCATATGCTTATCCTAACTCCTCTTATGTGAAACGAAATGGTCTAGCTTCTATGCCACCTTTCTCTTATGGAGCTCGCACAGTGTTGAACTCTTTGCCACCCCTTCAGATGTGGGTGGTGAAGAAAAAGAACTAATATCTTCTGCAGGGTCAGGTCTCCAGACGCGCGTGAACGTCTGAAGGATTTGCTGGGGGCCTGACAAATTGTCTGAAAGGACGCAAGCTAATCATGAAGAAATGCACTTTCATTTCTCACGTCCTCATACTTCTTTATCTGTTCTATTGCTTGATGAAATTGATCTGATGAATTGATGTCATATTCTTCACTGATGAAGTATATGAGTTCGTAAGCTGCACTAATTCATCTGCAGGATGATCAACCCAAAGCCACTGAGTGGGTCCTCGATAGTGGATGTACAAATCACATGACTGGTGACAAGAATCTATTGATTGATGCCCCCTTATCTCCATCGCATCTGAAGCATATCATCTTTGCTAACAAAGGCAAAAGTCAGGTATTGGGTCTAGGTAAGGTTGCGATCACAGAGGATCGACACATGGACAAAGTCATGCTTGTCGAGTCCTTAGGATACAACCTCATGTCTGTTTCAATGCTCTGTGATCTTGATATGGTTGTTGTCTTTGGCAAGTATCGTTGTGTTGTGGTTATGGAAGCTGACAATTCCAAAGTCTTCGAAGGCTTTAGGAGAGGAGACTTGTATATTGTTGATTTCTCTACAGGACCGCAACCAGCCGTGTGTCTACTTGCAAAAGCTTCAGAAGGCTGGCTATGGCATCGACGACTTGGTCATGCAGGCATGAGGAATTTGTACACGCTTGCAAAGAAGAAGCATGTCATTGGCATCGAGAATGTCAAATTCCTCAAGGATCACTTATGCGGAGCCTGTGAAGCTGGAAAGATGACCAAGGCTAGGCATCCAGCGAAGACTATCATGACCACCACTCGACCATTTGAATTGCTTCATATGGATCTCTTCGGTCCTAATCATTACTCAGCAGTCACTAGTGATGCATCTCTATATGGTCTTGTTATTGTTGATGATTACTCTCGTTACACATGGGTACACATTGTCACTTACAAACATGAAGTGCAGGAAGTCTTCAAACGATTTTCCTCGAGGGCTTCAACCAACTTTGATGTGAAGATCAAGCACATCAGAAATGACAATGGAACTGAGTTCAAGAGTTCTGGTCTTGATGACTATCTTGATGAAGCTGGAAAAATGACCAAGGCCAAGCATCCAGCGAAGACTATCATGACCACTACTCGTCCCTTCGAATTGCTTCATATGGACCTCTTTGGTCCTAATCATTACTCAGCTGTCACTAATGACGCATCTCTATATGGCTTTGTTATTGTTGATGATTACTCTCGTTACACATGGGTACACATTGTTACTTACAAAAATCAAGTGCAGGAAGTCTTCAAACGATTTTCCTCGAGGGCTTCAACTAACTTCGGTGTGAAGATCAGACACATCAGGAGTGACAATGGAACTGAGTTCAAGAATTCCGGTCTTGATGCCTATCTTGATGAACTTGGTATTACTCATGAGTTAACTTCTCCCTATACTCCTCAGCAGAATGGCGTCGTGGAGCACAAGAACAGGACTCTTGTTGAGATGGCTCGCACTATGCTTGATGAGTACAAGATGCCTCGTCACTTCTGGATTGAGGCAATTTATACTGCGTGCCACATCATCAACAAGGTATATCTTCACAAATTCTTCAAGAAGACTGCCTATGAACTTCTCACTGACAAGAAACCCAATGTGAGTTATTTCAAAGTCTTCGGTGCTAAATGTTGGATTAGAGATCCTCATCACAATGCTAAATTTGCACCGAAAGCACATGAAGGTTTTATGCTTGGTACGGAAAGGACTCGCACACCTCTGAGTCTTCAACAACGTTCTTCACAAGGTTGTTGAAACTCAGATGTGCGGTTCGATGAAACTAATGGCTCGCAAAGAGAGCACCTACCTTCTGTGATAGATGAACCAACACCTGAGGATTCTATCAAGTTCAAGGCTATTGAGGATGTCATTCCTACCGAAGAATCTGCTGAAGAATTCATTCCAGAACGTGAAGAACGTCGAGCTGATGCACCTGAGGAAAATGCTGAAGAAAATGGTGCTGAAGAAAATGGTGCTGAAGAAAATGATGATCAAATTCCTCAACGACAACCAGCTCATCCTCGCGTTGCAAAAGAAGTGCAAGTTGAAAAGATCATCGATGACATTAGAGCACCAGGTCCTCTCACACGCTCAAAAGCTTCACATTTATCTAACTTATGTGGGCACTATGCTTTTGTCTCTATCACAGAGCCCACTAAGGTAGATGAAGAATTTCTGGAGCCTGAGTGGATTCAGGCCATGCAAGAAGAATTACATCAATTCGAGCTCAACAACGCCCTGGGAACTGGTCAAACGTCCAGATCCTGCATAAGCACAATATCATTGGCACAAAGTGGATCTACCGCAACAAGCAAGATGAAAATGGCCTTGTGGTGAGGAATAAGGCACGACTTGTAGCTCAAGGCTACACACATGTTGAAGGAATTGATTTCGATAAAACTTTTGCACCTGTTGCTAGACTTGAGGCTATTCGCATATTACTTGCTTATGCTAACCATCATGATATCGCTCTATATCAAATGGATGTGAAAAGTGCATTCCTCAATGGTAAGCTTGAGGAAGAAGTATATGTTGCTCAACCCCCAGGTTTTGAAGGTCCAAAGAATCCTCACAAAGTCTTCAGACTCAATAAGGCCCTCTATGGCCTCAAGCAGGCCCCTCGGGCGTGGTACGATACTTTGAAGGAATTCCTCATGAAGAAAGGCTTCAAACCCGGTTCACTCGACCCTACTCTTTTCACTAAATCTTATGAAGGTGAATTGTTTGTGTGCCAAATATATGTTCATGATATTATGTTTGGCTGTACTGACCAACGTTATAGTGATGAATTTGCCTATATGATGAGTGAAGAATATCAAATGTCTATGATGGGAGAACTGAAATTCTTCTTAGGTCTTCAAATTCACAACAACACAATGGCATATTCATATCTCAGGAGAAATACCTCAAGGATGTACTGAGGAAATTCGGCATGCAAGATTGCAAAGGCGTCAAAATTCCTATGCCCACAAATGGCCATCTATGCATTGATGAAAATGGTATTGACTTTGATCATAAGGTAGACTGCTCCATGATTGGTTCTTTATTTTACTTATGTGCATCTAGGCCAGATATAATGCTTAGTGTTTGCATGTGTGCCCGATTTCAAGCTACACTGAAGGAATCACACCATAAGGCTGTGAAGCATATTCTTTGATATCTAGCTCACACACCAACACTTGGATTATGGTACCCCAAGGGCTCGGCTTTTGATCTCATTGGATATTCTGACTCTGACTATGCTGGTGATCGTGTGGACCGCAAGTCAACATCTGGTACATGTTATTTCCTCGGACGATCTTTGGTCTGTTGGTCCTCGAAGAAAGCGAACTGCGTATCCTTTCTCTGCTGAAGTCGAGTACATTGCTTTGGTTCTTCTTTGTGCTCAACTGCCATGGATGAAGCAAACTCTCAAGGAATACGGCGTCAACGTGAAGAATGTGCCTATCCTCTGTGACAATGAGAGTGCCATCAAGATTGCTCACAACCCGATTCAAGCACTTTCGAAGACAAAGCACATTCAGATTCGTCATCATTTTCTTCGTGATCATGTGTTGAAGGGCGGCATTTCTATTGATCATGTGAAGACTGAAGAACAGCTAGCCGATATCTTCACGAAGCCCTTGGATGAGAAGAGATTTAGCAAGTTGTGGTGTGAGCTAAATATCTTAGAATCTTTGAATGTTCTTTGAAAAGGACACTCATCCTAACACTTATGCAAAATTAATGACTTAGATGTGCAACACATGAAGAAACGTTTTTCTTCAATCAATGAAGACTAACACTCTAAGTGTGAAGAAATTAATGAAGAATTTGTTTCTCAGAACCCTACGACAATTGTATGCGGTGTCTGAAATCATCATTCTTATACGGTGGGTCACGCCACCACCAAAAGTTGAAATCTTCAATTTGAGTTTTTCCTTAGTTTTGAATTTCCTCAGTTGTTCAAATTCTTCAACTTTGCAAAATCTTCATTGTTTCCGTCGTTTTTCTTCATTGGCTATATATATAGATGAGTTTATGTCCTCTACATCATTCACTTATGGCTATTTCTTCAAGTTGCATTTTCTGCTAAGTGAATGTGATCGGACCCTTCCCCCTCTATGTTATACTCAACCCAATCTATTCACAAATTCATCATGTGCGTTCTATTTGAAACTCGTTCAAAATCTTCACTGTGTCTTGTCAGCTGAAGAATTTGCGAACGGAACTTTAAACTTGTCTTATCCAAATTTTCGGCTTTGCCACTCAAACCGTTCCGCATCCCACGATAGACTTATCTATTCACCCACGATCCAACAAGATCTCCACTTTTCAGTACGTGGGTGACACATGTCATGCGAATGAGAAGGGTTAGGGCACGTTAAATCCAAAATCTTGAGCGAATAGTTTTTCACCGTGGCTATAAATACCCCCTCCCCTTCCTCACTTCCTTTACTCCGCTCGATCTCTCTCTCCCGGTCGAGCTTCTAAAACCCTAGCGCCGCCGCTACTCCATCGTCGCCGGTGACAAAGAGCTTCACTGCCTCGACCTCACCGCCATCGTACTCGCGCCGGCCGCAGAAATCTTCAC
Organism: Aegilops bicornis; assembly: GCA_021605145.1. Taxonomy (NCBI): domain Eukaryota; kingdom Viridiplantae; phylum Streptophyta; class Magnoliopsida; order Poales; family Poaceae; genus Aegilops; species Aegilops bicornis. Next base: position 261,288,312 of record CM038675.1, read on the forward strand.
TCCGCCGCCGCCGTAGCACTTCCTCCGCCGAGTTAGGACATGGAAGATCTGCATAGACGAACTTCACTTCTCCACCTCACTGTTCATCGTATTCTTCGTTCAGGGTAATTAAAAGTTACTTTTACTGCCCTATTTGATTCAAATGATTTCTACAAAATCCTCAAAGGTGTTTTATTCTTCAAATCCTCACACACTAAACACCTCACATGTCATCTGTTATTGATTCGTTTCTCTAAGCATCATTTTTCTTCAAGATTCCTCAATTGTGTGGATCTTCGATCTATACAACTCTGGAACCTAAGACAAAGAACGCTTAGTAAAATTCTTTAAGACTCATCTGGTCAAATTGCTCAAACTTGTTCTTTTCGAAAAACCTTCTGAGAACGCATATGACCTCTCCCAATTCCTCTCAACTATACTCTGTTCACAGGTACTCATGTCCATTCTTTGAATCACTAGGTTCTCAAAGAACTTAACTCATTTGCAGCGTTCCTCGAAGAAAAGTTGCATACTTCTTCGTAGAATTCGATTGTTCAAATTCCTCAATCAAGAAAATCGCAGACGGTAAGAAGCCACGTAAAGGAGGAAAGAAGCACGAGGTCGTGTTCCGCCTTTGAGATCCTCGATGACATATACAAAGAATATTGCACTCCTGATGAGGCCAAGTTTGGTAAGGAGAACAAAAATCAGCGCAAAGTGCGCATCCAGAGGATAGAAAGGAGATGGGCAAGAGAATGGAGGGAGTACATGTATGTAACTCCAAAGTACATGAAGAAATTTGCTCTAAATCCTCCATGCCCAAGACCTCCATTGGCACCTGGCCAAGAAGCAGATCCCACGAGCCTCAAGCGCGGCGAGGACTATCCTGATGAATGGGCCAAGCGCCAGGCCAAGTTGGCTAGACAAGCCAAAGAAGCAATGAGGAAATTCAACGAAGACTCTGCTACTGCTGCTGCTGAGGCCCCTGTCAAGCCGAAGAAATCTATGGCAAAGAAGCCTGCACGTAAGCCAAATGCTTCACCTACAGTTCCTTCAAGGCCAAGTTCCTCAGCAATGCCCTCACGGCCAGAATCTTCAAAGTCCTCAAAACCAATTCCTCATGCTGCTCCAGCTCCTCCAAAATCCTCAGCTCCTCCAAAGTCCTCAGCTGCTCCGTCAAAGTCCTCAGCACCTGTGCATCTTGCCATGTGCCAAAGGACTACAGGCATCTCCATTGCCTCAGAGTCTCGGCTAGTTCCTCACCGCACCCAATTCTTCAACAGGACCCTCTTTCTTTGAAGACAAAGGCCATCTTTGGGCGAGGTCCTCGCCCTAGTCCTCAGAAGAAGCAGGTCGCCTTCCAAGTGCCGTCTAAAGAAGACGAAGTTGATGATGATGAACTTGCTGAGATCATCAGAGATAGGCAAGTCAGGGCCGCTAGAGCCAAAGGCACAAATATGCCACTGCTTTTGGATCCAAGGTTGATCCTCGACTATATTGATCTACTCGCACAAGGACCCAAACACTCCTATGCCTGATTTCAATTTGACTCTGGCCAAAGTCACATGTCAACCCATTTCATCCAAGAAGAAAAATGGAAATATGAGAAGGCCAGGCAGATCAAGAAAGCACAAGATAGGAAAGAAAAGTTTCAAGAACAACATTGTCTCTATGACAACCGATGAACTTGTAAAGATCCGATCGAAATCAAAGCCCTCATTGATGACTTCAATGCTTACTATGCTTTGATTGGCAAGGAGCCAAAGTCAGGTTTGTTAAACTGACTGAGAAGTTCACCTCCAATGTTGCAGCTCCATCGCAACAAGAAATTCCTCAGGCTGAAGCATCTGCTCAACCAACTGAAGAACATGCCAGCACCGCTGATGACTTTCAGGCTGGTGAAGAAAATGTGAGTTCCAGGGCTGATGACTGCATTCCAGCCGTTGAAGAAATTGCCAGGGCATCCACTAGTGGTGCACCTGAAGAAAATGAAGAGGTCAGGGCAACTGCATCAGTTTTGCTTGAAGAAAATCAACCAGATTCCTCTGCTCCTCCTGCGCCTACACCAACTCTAATCCTTCCATTTGCATTAGATGTGAAGAAGACCAAGGCTGCAGAGCGTGCAACAGTGAAGAAGAGGAAAGCATCAACTACTTCAGATTCTTTAGCTTTGAAGGAAATGAAGCCTATGACAAGTTCGTTTGAAAATCCCATAGATGCTGTTCCGATCTCAACCATGCCATCAAAGGACCTTGTTCCTTTTGATGAAGAATATGTGATCCCTAGCGGATCTGATGAAGAAAATCCTTCTGCTACTTCGTCAGAGCAGATGGATGAAGAAATTGAAGTGGATGAGATCCCTTAAACACCTGTTGTTTCCTCGCCTATGCCTCGGTTCACAGCTGAAGAGGCTGGCGTTGAAGAAATGGAAGATGAAGATGTGGACATTGGATGTACCACACCAGTGATGAATGATGACCTTTGGGAAAGTCAACACCCCAACTCTCCACTCTTCACACCTTTATAGCAAATACCTCAGTCCCCTGCACCAACTGTTCAAATGGGCTCTGAAGAAACTCACCCCACCTCGTCTGTACGTGAAGAAATTCCAGCCACTAGTGCTGAAGAAACTGCTGCTGCTGAACAGCTGAAGACACAGACTGCTGCTGAAGAGGAACCAGAAATTCCTCAGCCTGAGGAACCTGAGATTGCGATTCCTGAGGTTGTGATGCAACTCACTGACACTCCTCTGCCCAAGCCAAAGGATCCATTCTCAAGGAAGCAAAAATTCAAGGCTGAAGACTTTTTCAGCGAGCATGTATTCTTCACTGACTACAACCCCTATGACTCTGCTTGCATAAGGAAGAGGCGTTTCTGGACTGCCAGCCAGGCCAATTTCTATTCCTCACTGCTGTTCAACAAAGACAAAGTCTTCGATCATGCACACATTCCTCACGTGGATATGGAATCTCTGCCGTGTTTCGAGCCAGTCCTCAGTGTTCTTCGTGATGTCGGACTGTTAAATTTCTGCACTAACATCTGTGATTGGAATGAAGAACTCATTCTTCAGTTTTATGCGATGCTGCACATCACCGGAGATTCTGAAGATGTGAATTCATGGGTGCTGGATTGGATGTCTGAAAACACTCACTACAAGGCACCAACTACTGAATTGCTTCGTGCCTTACCACTCAGTCCTCCCCTTGAAGCTGCTCGTTGCGTCTACAGTGAACCTGAGCTTACAAATCACTACATGCAAGTTCTGATGAAGCCCTTGAAGCCAGGTCAGGCCCCACGAACCAAATTCCTCGTGAAGGAATTACTATATGTGCCTCGGACTGTCTATCGCATTTTGACGAAGACATTGAGTCCAATCAAGGGCCATGACTCGAATGAAGAAGAAGTCGTTGGCATCACGAAGAATCTGCTTTTCAATATCATTCATGGCATTCCTATTAACTTCCACGATTTCGTCATGAGGACTCTGGCCAATGTCGCTATGTCACCGTTTGAGCTGAAGCCTTATGCACCTTGGATTATGAGATTCATCAGAACAAGGTCTTTACTCAACTACAAAGCTGATACACTGAACCATTGCAGCTACTTGCCTCCGATTGAAGTCCTCAAGCGGACATTTTCCTCAACTGATGACAAAGGCAAGGCCGCCGCTGTTATAGATGAAGGCATTCGTCCATTGGATGATCAATTTCGCAAGGCTGCATCCTACTCAACCAATGACGACTCTGCCACCCATGACTCTGCCGCCAACACTGCCAAGCAAAATCCTCAAGGCACAGCACCCAGGGTGATGACTGATCGTGAGCTTCTCCTCAGTCTTCATCAGAAAGTTGATCACAATCATAAATGGTTCAAGAGACAATTTGTTTCAATTCTTCACAACATGACCTCAACCCACAATGCAGTGAAGAAAAACCAGTACTACCTCCATGAAACCTTCAACCGTACCTGGGCTGTTTTATCTCATGTCTATAGCAAAGACGATCTGAAGAAAATGGGTCTCAAGGAAGACTTTGACTGGTCTGCACCTCCTCCGAAGAAATACAAGAAGGTCAAGGTTCCTTCCTTGATGGCCAACTCCTATTCTTCATCGCGCGACATCGATGAACATGAAGACTTGGACGACACTGCGGCAGGCCTAACATCAACAACCGACCCCAACAACGATGACGCTCCTTCATCAACTTGATATTCTTCAGGGGCGTTAGTCCTTAGTTTTGATCCTTTTGGTCATTCAATGACAAAGGGGAAGGAATTTGAGTTAGTCTTCAAGAGGGTCTATTATATGGGCGTTTTTTTGCTAAGTTACAACTCTCGTTCTTCTGATGACTTTGCTGGATCGAGTTGTAAACTTAAACCCGATGGTGCTCTGATACTTTTGATGTGTTCTTATGCATGCTTATTCCTCGTTACTGTTATTGCACGCATGCTGAATTACATCAGTCACCATATTTCATCATGCATTTCAAATTCTTCATAGTATATGTCAAATGCGTGTATGAATTACAAGATATAGGGGGAGATCTCCATGATTCAACTCTTCATGTGTGCATTGCTTCAAAAGAAAATTCCTCACTATGCACATCTTCAGGGGGAGTTCTTCTATATCTTGCAATCAAATTCCTCATTATCAGTATTTACACTTCATATGTTTATCCCTGTTGAAAACTTAACCTATATTATCATCAATCACCAAAAAGGGGGAGATTGTAAGTGCATCTAGTGCCCCTTAGTGATTTTGGTGTATTGAAGACTTATAGGTTAAGAGACTAATGTGTTTATGAGTGTACACAGGTCTATAAGTCTATGAGGAGTTTGATATTTACAGACAAAGTCGACCCCAAAAAATGAAGTTCTTCGACTGAAGACTTTGGATTTCTGAAGACTTTTTGAAGACTTTGAAAGTGAAGAAATTGGTGTGACCTTGAAGACTTGGTATTCATTCGAGGAACATGAAGCGTGAAGACTTTTGTATTCGTAGTTTCATTTTCTCTTTCTTGAGTCATAGGAAACACCGTCTTTGTTAAAGGGGGTCGAGGAAATACTAAGGAAAAATTTCCATGTGATGCTCAACTCAAAATCCTACACCTACCAATCCCTTCGAGTGAAGCCATTGGAAATATCATGCAGTTCAGTCATATTCTTCAGTGACAGAGACGAAGTTCTTCTGGTCTCTGAGGAATTTGTTTTGACTTAGGAGTTAGGAATTTGCCAGTGTGAATTGCCTACACAGTGAGGAACATGATAGCCCTGAGGAATTTGAACCTCAAATTTCCGACCGTTCTTTATCTTCATGCACCAGCTGTCCCAAAATATCTTATCCACCTAACGGTCATATCATTGAAGGGCATTTATGTCTTATCATGTCGGACTGCTCCCTAGGCTATAAGTAGCCGCCCCCTACAACCACTAGCTGGTTGGCTGCTCTGAGAGAAACTAACACTTGTCATTTGAGAGCATCCCATCCTCCGAGGACTTTGAGCGAAAATCATCAAGTGAGGAAAAACCCAAACCCAAACACCTGCAAACCCAAAGTGATTGAGCATCACTGAAGAGATTGATCCTGTGTGGATCCGACGCTTGTTACCTTTGAAGACTGTGCTTCTTCCAGACGGTTAGGCGTCATGGTCTAGAGCATCCAAGAGGAAATTGTGGATCGCCGAGTGACCGAGTTTGTGAAGGTTCGGAAGTCACCTGAAGACTTACCACGAGTGATTGGGTTAGGTCTATGTGACCTTAGCTCAAGGAGAATAAGGTGAGGACTTGGTGTCCTGGACTGCGTGTTCAGGACTGGGTGTCCGGGACTGTGTGTCCTTGAGTTTAAATACTCAGCCGCTCGAACCAGACGTACAAATGAGACAGCAGTTGGAACTAGTCTACCAAATCATTGTCTTCACCAAGCTTACTGGTTCTATTTCCTCAACTCTTTCATTCCCTCATTACTGTGTTGTGTGCTTGTCATATCTGTGTTTGAAGACTTTGACTGAAGACTTTCTTAATTTCCTCAGTTCAATTTCTTCAGTCTGTTTGTCTTCATCCTGTGTTATCCTGTGACTACGCTTTCTGTAATCTGTGCCTGTCTTCATTTCATCATGATGACCATGCTTGTATTCTACTATGTTTACTTTTGAGTACTTATTCCGCTGCAAGTAGTTCTTCGCTAAGGAATTTCCTCACCCACAAATTCCTCAGTGAAGAATTCATAAAAATCGCCTATTCACCCCCCCTCTAGGCGATATAACACACTTTCAGGGTAACATAATTCCCTACAACAGAAAATTGGAGAGAAATACATTTGAAATCATTTTGGTATTTTTAAAATGATTTTTATAGGATTTTATTAGAATAGTAGCACTCTTTGCTTTATTTAAATTTGTGTGGATTTTATTTGACTTCACAAAAATGTCCATGTTGTTGGAAATCTTTTGTCGAAAATTTTGATATATTATATGCCTATAGTTTGTTTCTATTTTACTTAGTTTATATTATTTTTCTTTGTCTGTTTTTTTAAGAGAACTTCCCTCCGACTGAGCCGGCCCAGCCGAAGCCAGGCCAAGGCCCAGCACGCCATCGCCTCCATTCCCGAGCGGGACTCCGCTCAGGAGTCCGCCACCGCGCCGCCACCTCGACGTCCGTGCCGCCTCCTGACTCTGCGCCGCCCGCTTGCCCCTCCCGCACGCCATCTCGTCCCCTCCCTCCATAAATAGCGTCGCCCCTCGCCCCGTGCCGCTCCTCGCAGCAACCGCCACCGCCTCGGCGAGATCCACCGCCGCTGTCGCCGCACTTCCCGCATCGCCGCTTCTCGCCGTCCTGCGCCGGTAGCTGCCGCCAGCCTCACTCGCCCGCGCCTCCACCTCGAGCGCCACTGCCGCCACCTCGCCGCCCTCGCCCCTCGTCGCGAAGCCGCGCCACGCCGGAGTTCGCCGTCGCCGCTGCCCCGCCTCGCCGGAGAAAACCGCCGCCGCCGCCGGTTCATCTCACCCGACCCGGTATAAACCGAGAAAACCCGCCGGTTTTTCTGTATATAGTTCGGTTTTTCTTTTAGAGCGGTTTATTTTTTTAGGTTTTGTTAAATAGCGAGCGTTCACCTGTTTAGATCTGTAGCGAATGGTTTTCGTTCTTTAGCATTCGGTAATGAACGTTCGCTCGATAGGATTTTTCTTTTTATTTTAATTTCGGTCAGGTACCTATCTGTGATGATTTTATTTACAGATTAGTCCCTCTGTTTCAAACGACCACATCCTTTTACTCGTTTGTCCTAATCCAACGAAACCAACGCCCACGTCTTCGTTATGATCTCACCTATCCAGATAATCTACTTAAACATGTTTTTAAAAATTTAAAAATTTGAATTCAAACAGATTTGTATTCAAACTTTGTTTGATCGTAACTTGAGTTTCGTAGCTCCGTTTGAGTTGATTCTTTTTGCAAATTAAAGCTGTTGACCTAAAATTTCTGATAATGCCAAATTCTCATAATTTTGGTACTGTTAGAAATTGTTTTCTATTGAAAGAGTTATTTTCTTGGTTTTGCTGTTTTTCGAATTGTCTTCTTCGTTCTTTTCGATCTTTTGCATGACTGCTTTTGTGTGGTTACTATTGCTTGCTTACGATAGATTGAATGGAGTGTGACGAGTAGAACTGTCAGGAGTTATGAGTGCGAATCATCTTCATCAATAGTACATGCAAGTTCACACTTTGATCATATCCATTTCATACCTAGTTTTTATGCATTAGTTTCACCCTCAAACATTGCATGAGTAGGATTGATAACATGTGGGTATTGGGGAGTTGTTGATGAGGTAGGAACCTATTGCCCTTCATTCAAACCTTGGGATTTACTATTACGTTATGCTTATATTGCCATTCTATGCTCGTAGACGTGGATTGGGTTTGAGTGTATTCCATGACAGATGTGAGTTGTTTACTTAATGGTTCAACTTAAGGTGGCTACTTTAATACACATCTGGGTGGATTGGTTGCGGGCACCTGGAGAATCCAGTGTTGTCCTAGGATATCCCGGAGGACCCGTGTGATCATCCTACGGTTCGCCACCCAGGCTCAAAGGGATCATAAGATTATTCATGCTAGAAACTTCCGTGTGCAGCCACAAGCTATTATGGGCTCTAGCATAGTTGAGTAAGTTGCGTGAGCTCTTGAAGAGGTGGATCAGCAGGTAGAGGGATGTAGGTTTGGTATGGTCTGCCTGGAGTAAAGAGTTAATGTTTCTGAAAGACTGTGTCTCGGTCATCTGTTTCTCAAACACCATGTAGTGTGAGAAATCCAACGGAGGAGATCGAGTCTTGTGGGGAAAAGTGTGCAAACCTCTGCAGAGTGTACAAACTAATCATGGTTAGCTATGTCCTCGGCTATGGACAATATTGAGTCTCTGGTACTTGGATTATCATATTGATCTCATCACGTTACTTAAATAATTTGTTGGGTTATTGATGTTAATTTGGGATTGAGTTGGAGGAACCTTCTCAATATTTTCAACCAACTTTGTAGTTAAATAAATTATATTCCTTTGCAGTAGGGAAAATTGGCTTTTTGCAAAAAACATTATAACCATAGAGCTTTTCCACCAGCCAAATATGCATGTAGTGATAGCCATTATTCATCATTATCCTATGGTGTGAATTTGCCAGTACATTCAATGTACTGACCCTTTGTGGCTGCAACGTCTCATGTTGCAGGATCTTACGACGAGTAAGTGATACGTTAGGGTTACGATTTATACACTCAACTTTGCCATTGGTGTTGATGGGAATCCACAACCTTGTTGTTACTTCCGCTATTTGGATTGAGGTAATAGTATTTACGTTATTTTCATACATGATTTACCTCTGTTAGAAAGCCTCGAGTACTGTGTGTGTCAGCATACCGATCCAGGGATGACACTTAACCACAGAGACTTGACCGTCTGAGGTCGGGTCGCTACAAGATGGTATCAGAGCACATGTTGACTATAGGACGTGACCCTAGAAACTGGCAAGCCCATAGGAAGGATTTTCTCTAAAACTTTCCTTTTCAAAAAAGACCTTTTACCTCTCTTCTCTTCTGAGCTTATTCAAATATTTCCTTTTAGTGAGACCATATCCCTTTCCTCTTCTGACCACTCGAAGATTCGACTGATGAGATCACTCCAAGAAGTACAAGATATCGGACAACCACAACCACTACAGAATGAAGGAGATTTTACCGTGCATCTGAATAATGGAAACTACAACAGTTGAAGACTCCGAAGACTAGGAGAATTGAAGGCTCTGAAGAATTCCCAGATTTTTATGACCTAGGAAGCCTACCCTTATGGAACTTGGCAGAGTATGGAAGTTGTCAATACCCAAGATCAAGGTGTATCGGAGGAAGACCAGAGCATGGAGAGTTAAAAAAACTCAAAGTTCTATCAAGGAAAATCCTAAGGCAGGAGATATCAACTATGGAGAGATAGCTCATGGAAATGACAAGAACAGAAACACGACTATCCATGATGTTATCGCCCGCTTATGTTATTGTCACCGTGCTGAGTTAAGCATGCATATGCATGGAAGGATTGGATGAAAAAAGGGCTAATGGAGCACCTATCAGCAAAAGATGAAGTTTTAACCCTAGCTGGTGTATCACCAGGATCTGGAGTATTACACCAAGAAGTTTAAGGTGTACCTTTAGGAAACTGTATTTGTCAAGAAAGTATTTCGTGAAGAACTCAGGACCCAGAAGCTGAAAGTAGCCAAGCTAGAGGAGCAAAACCTTGAGACATCAAAGATTCGTCAGGAACTGAAGGACAGTAGGACATGGTTCATGTCGAGGTTGATGAAACCCGTAAGTTTGGAACGCAACTCCAGAAATATTGAAGGACGTCAAGATAGACTTTGCGACAACAGAGATGATCTGGCAAAAGAACTTGAGAAGGACAAACATGATCGGAAGAAGCCATTGGAAGCATGAACAAGACTTGAAGAGTTTGGCGACATTGAAGATTTATTGACCTTTAGAAGAACAAACCCCTGGTATATACCTACATTAGATGCGACGATTGTGAGCTGTCATTTGTTTGATGTTTTTCCGACAGCCACAATAAAATCTGTCTTTTCAAAACTTTTGTTTGTATTGTGTGCATCCCTCTCGATCTCTCTTATCCCACCCAAAACCCCTGGACCCAATAGAGGATGAATGGAGATGAACTCACCTTTCCGGGATCAAAAAGTCAATTGGAGACGGACCAATGGATTCAGAACATAGAAGAACATATGGAGAATAACCCTATAGTCGGAAAGGATATGACCCAGCATGCTCTTCAGTGCTTTGAGAGAGGTGCTGCTACTTGGTGGAGGATGTACCAAACCATCAAAGGATGGAAAGGAGTAACCACTTGGAAAGAATTTAAGTTGACGTTGCCAAAGTCTCGGTTGTGTCCCAGGAGTTGAAGCCTTATGGGAAGGATATGAAGAAAACGTGTGCATGCAAGCTTTGTGGAGTAATAGGACACAACCATAAATAAAACAAGGACGAATACCCTCATAAGTGGAGGATTACCAAAGGAGTTAGCCGAGGATCTCAGGGAACTTCGGTTGGAGATTGTTCCCAAAGGTTTTGTTGCAGCAATGGAAGTTCAGTCTACATTGTTGGGAAAGATCCAAGAAGCTCAGAAGGATGAAAAACAGATTGCTGAGGTAAAAGAGAGGATGAGCAAAGGAAGGGCCAAATGTTTTCGTACGGATGAGCACGACACCTTATGGTTCGAGGACTGTGTATATGTGCCCAATAATGCAAAGACCAGGAAGTAAATACTTCAGGAGGCTCATGACAATACTCGATTCGCACTGGAAACACCAAGATGTATTTGGATTTGAAGGAGTGTTTTTGGTGGACTGGTATGAAGAAGGATATTGCGGAGTATGTAGTCGTAGGTGATGTATGCCAGAGAGAGTAAAAGCGAGCATCGTGGCCAGGATTACTACAGCCTATGCCGATACCCGAATGGAAGTGGGATAAGCTTGGCATGTATTTCATTACCGGATTTCCCAGAACCCGAACGGGATATGATTCTATCGGGGTAGTAGTTGATTCGCTTGACCAAAGTGGCTCACTTGATTCCAGTGAAAACCACCCATACACGTGCGAAGTTGGCCAAGATATGTTTGACCAGGATCGTATGTCTGCATGGAGTTCCAAGGACCATCGTATCAAATAGAGGAACACAGTTTACCTCAAGGTTTTGGAATCAACTGCACTAGACTTTGGGTACTAGGCTAGAGTTCAATACAACCTTTCATCCGCAGATAGATGGATAGACCGAGAGAGTCAATCAGATTCTGGAGGACATGTTGAGAGTGTGTGCGCTAGATTATGGATCTAGTATGGATGATAATCTACCTTACGCGGAGATTCTCATACAACAACAGTTACCAAGCCAGTTTGAAGATGGCCCCTTTTGAAGCTTTGTATGGGAGAAGGAGCCAGACACCGTTGATATGGGATGAAGTTGGAGGCCGTCAGTTGTTTGGACCAAATGTGATCAAGGAGTCAGAAGAGAATGTTAAGTTGATTCGAGATAGACTGAAGGTAGCTCAGTCCTAGCAAGAAGAGTTATGCAGACTAAAAAACGCAAGGAGGTAGTCGATGAAATTGGAGACAGAGCATGTCTTCGTGTGTCTCCTCTGCAAGGAGTTAAACGATTTGGAGTTAAGGGAAAGTTAGCCCCGAGATTTTTAGGACCATACCGAGTTTTGGAGCGTATGGGAGAAGTGGCCAACAAGTTGGAGTCACCCGAAGGACTGTCAGGAGTTCATGATGTGTTTCATGTTTTCAAGTTGAAGAAGTGCCATGCAGAGATGGCCAATATTCCCCTGTAAGGACGCTTGAACCTGGAAAGGATAATGATGTTCCACGAAGTGGAGTATGGACTTCATAAGTATAAGTTTTTATCTCGCTATGTGGGATATCCCACGAGGATGAAGAGATGAATTACTATTGGATATAAAGGAGGTATGATGTTGGAAATATGGTTCAATGGAAATTCCATGATGAGTCTGAGTAATCATGTCCTAGTTTGGTGCCAATAGAAGGAAGGAAGACAGTACAATTGGATGGATTTAAGAATACTAGGAAGTTGGAAGTTGGAATAATGATCAGTTGCCCGATGATGAGATCAAGGTTTAAAAGTGATGAGATGGGCCATAACCCACAGGCCCCAGGATCTGCCAAGAAGCAAGCACACTCTTGCTGAAGGAAAAACCCTGGAAGAAGACACGACTTTATCAATAGACGATCTTATAGGAGTCTACGCAAAACCTGAGAGTTATGAAGGAATGATAGATGTTTGTTTGGCTTGCATAAGTAATGGATTTATCCGAACTTGGTTCATCGACAAGAGAAATTCTTCAATGCTTGTGAGGATGACCGAGTGGTAGAATGCGAGATTCGCTAAACCATGTACAAGGTAATGATTTGGGTGCGGGATGGATTGATCACCATAACGACTTACTCTTATTGTTCTCTTTGCTCTATGGGATGGTAAATCTGAGTGACTTGCTTATAGTAGTGAGACAACGATCTAAACCTTGTTTAAACCTTAGAATGGTATAGGTATTTTTTTCCTTGTACACGGCAGCTGCTGCCAACCGTATATTATATGGTGAGGTTCAACCCAGACCCATTTCCTGCAGGAGAAACCATAAATGGTTGACCGCCATGAGATATCGATAGTTGTTTAGTATTGGCGCCAGACCCGTGAGCTAAGAAGACCCAGTCTCGGAATAACCTTACCAAGATGAAAGGACAGAAGAAATTAAGGAAAAGGTTATGCCACTATCGGAAGAGCCCAGAGAAGGAATTTTCCTGAGAATCTGAGAAGACCGACCCTGCCAACAATAAGGATGGAGTATATGAGTTTTGGTGGAACCGTAACCATTTTTCTAAGGGTGGTAGCACCCCAGACCCCCTGTGATGATCGATGGATTATGAGAAGACCCCCAAACCTAACCTATTTCTTTATAGCCTCTCCGAATATCGAGGACGAGATTCATTTTAAGGGTGGTAGGTTTGTAACATCCCAAAATCCTAAATTTTGGAACGTTAAAATAAATAGATAGATTTGATTGATTGTGTGAAATTGAGTGAAATTCGAAACTTTCTGAAAGTTAAATGAGAGGGAATAAAAGGACTTTCCCAAACTTTCATCTTTGCTTTCTAATCTCCATGAATTCAATTTTTTTTCAAATACAAAACCCTTGAGCGAAGATGATATGACTTCTTCCACTTAATTAAATGAAATGGTATTTGAAAATATTTGAATTTCATTTGGAAATATTTCAATTCATAAACTTCATGCAACTCAATGATTTTCATGAGAGAAGATAAAATGACTTCTTTAAAACAGATGAAATATGAGTTGGAAGTTTAAAAGGATCAAATTAAAATCCTTTTGAAAATTATTTTCAATTTGGAGTTATTTGGGTTTTTTTGAAATTATTTTTCTCCAAAAATAAAATATATGGAAATTAGGGTAACATGATTCCCTACAACATAAAATTGGAGAGAAATAAATTTGAAATCATTTTGGTATTTTTAAAATGATTTTTATTGGATTTTATTAGAACAGTAGCACTCTTTGCTTTATTTAAATTCGTGTGGATTTTATTTGACTTTACAAAAATGTCCATGTTGTTGGAAATCTTTTTCTGAAAATTTTGATATATTATATGCCTATAGTTTAATTTTATTTTATTTAGTTTATATTATTTTTCTTTGTCTGTTTTTTTAAAAGAGAACTTCCCTCCGACTGGCCCGGCCCAGCCGAAGCCAGGCCAAGGCCCAACGCGCCATCTCCTCCGTCTCCGAGCGGGACTCCGCTCGGGACTCCGCCACCACGCCGCCGCCTCGACGTCCGTGCCGCCTCCGGACTCTGCACCGCCCCCTTGCCCCTCCCGCACGCCATCTCGTCCCCTCCCTCCATAAATAGCGTTGTCCCCTTGCCCCTTGCCCCGCGCCGACCCGGTATAAACCGAGAAAACCCGCCGGTTTTTCTATATATAGTTCGGTTTTTCTTTTAGAGCGGTTTATTTTTTTCAGGTTTTGTTAAATAGCGAGCGTTCACCCGTTTAGATCTGTAGCGAACGGTTTTCGTTCTTTAGCGTTCGGTAACGAACGTTCGTTCGATAGGATTTTTCTTTTTATTTTAATTTCGGCCAGGGACCTATCTGTGATGATTATATTTACAGATTAGTCCCTCTATTTCAAACGACCACATCTTTTTACTCGTTTGTCCAAATCCAACGAAACCAATGCCCACATCTTCGTTATGATCTCATCTATAGATATAATCAACTTAAACATGTTTTTGAAAATTTAAAAATTTCAATTCAAACAGATTTGTATTCAAACTTCGTTTGATCATAACTTGAGTTTCGTAGCTCCGTTTGAGTTGATTCTTTTTGCAAATTAAAGCTCTTGACCTAAACTTTCTGATAAGGCCAAATTCACATAATTTTAGTACTATTAGAAATTGTTTTATGTTGCAAGAGTTATTTCCTTGGTTTTGATGTTTTCCGAATTGTCTTCTTCGTTCTTTCCGATCTTTTGCATGATTGCTTATGTGTGGTTACTATTGCTTGCTTAAGATAGATTGACCGGAGTGTGACGAGTAGAACTGTCAGGAGTTATGAGTGCGAATCATCTTCATCAACAAGATGCACAAGTTCACACTTTGATCATATCCCTTTCATACCCAGTTTTATGCATTAGTTTCACCCTCAAACATTGCATGAGTAGGATTGATAACATGTGGGTATTGGGGAGTAGTTGATGAGGTAGGAACCTATTGCCCTGCATTCAAACCTTGGGAGTTACTATTACGTTATGCTTATATTGCCATTCTATGCTCGTAGACGTGGATTGGGTTTGAGTGTATTCCATGACAAATGTGAGATTGTTTACTTAATGGTTCAACTTAAGGTGGCTACTTTAATACACATCTGGGTGGATTGGTTGCGGGCACCTGGAGAATCCAGTGTTGTCCTAGGATATCCCGGAGGACCCGTGTGATCATCCTACGGTTCGCCACCCAGGCTCAAAGGAATCATAAGATTATTCATGTTAGAAACTTTCGTGTGCAGCCACAAGCTATTATGGGCTCTAGCATAGTTGAGTAAGTTGCGTGAGCTCTTGAAGAGGTGGATCAGCAGGTAGAGGGATCTAGGTTTGGTATGGTCTGCCCGGAGTAAAGAGTTAATGTTTACGAAGATCGTGTCTCGGTCATTCGTTTCTCAAACACCATGTAGTGCGAGAAATCCAACGGAGGAGATCGAGTCTTGTGGGGAAAAGTGCGCAAACCTCTGCAAAGTGTACAAACTAATCATGGTTAGCCGTGTCCCCGGTTATGGACAATCTTGAGTCTCTGGTACTTGGATTATCATTTTGATCTCATCACGTTACTTAAATAATTTGTTGGGTTATTGATGTTAATTTGGGATTGAGTTGGAGGGACCTTCTCAATATTTTCAACCAACTTTGTAGTTTAATAAATTATATTCCTTTGCAGTAGGGAAAAATTGGCTTTTCACAAAAACATTATAACCATAGAGCTTTTTCACCAGCCAAATATGCATGTAGTGATAGCCATTATTCATCATTATCCTATGGTGTGAATTTGCCAGTACATTCAATGTACTGACCCTTTGTGGCTGCAACGCGTCTCATGTTGCGAGGATCTTCTGACGAGTAAGTGATATGTTAGGGTTACGATTTCTACACTCAACTTTGCCGTTGGTGTTGATGGGAATCCACAACCTTGTTGTTACTTCCGCTATTTGTATTGAGGTAATAGTATTTACGTTATTTTCATACATGTGATTTACCTCTGTTATAAATCCTCGAGTACTGTGTGTGTGAGCATACTGATCCAGGGATGACACTTCAGCACAGAGACTTGACCGTCTGAGGTCGGGTCGCTACACCAGCTCCCGCTCGGCGTCCTCATGAGGAAGCAGGTGCTCCCTCATGAGGAAGCAGACATGGGTTGCATGCTGGAGTCCGAGGTGGCCTGGAATATCTTGGCGTCTGCATCCTCGATCTTGGCGTGGATGGCCTCGACCCGGGCCAGGGCGACATCAGCGGCACGAACGGCAGCTCGAGCGCTCTCGGTGTTTGCAGCCGCCATCGCAGCAACAGCTGCAGCCGTCTCGGCTACTGCAGCTGCCATGTCGGCTGCCACAGACGCCCTCTCGGCAGAAGCGGCCGTGCTCAATGCGGATGCGGTGGCACTCTCAGCGTAGGCAGCCGTGCTCTCGGTGCAGACGGCAACGCTCGAGGGGGGGGGGGGGCATCGTACGGGCCTTCACGAAGCGTTTCCATGGCGTCATCTTTGCAAGAAGGGGGTGTGGGAATGGGGATTGGGATTCATGGATTTGGGGGTTTCCGGCACTAGAGCAGACGAGCCGGCGAAGCTTAACGAGGGAGACTTAAATAGACCCAGATATTTTCATCGCAAACGGTTCCTAGAAAACAACTGTGTGATGTTGTAGATATTTTTTATTAGTCATGAAAGACAATTTGGAATAAAGTGCCAACGGATGGTGTTTTAAATGAATGAGAAATTTCGTAGTACTAATACAACTGTCATGTCAAATTTTGGAAAATTTCAGGGGTCATTTGACCTTCTAAGACATTTAAGTGGTTTTTTAGCCATTTAATGACCGTAATTGAAATTTGAACTACATGTACATGGAACAGCTAACCATAACGGTTTGAAAACTCATATTTCGTGTACTTGTGTGTGATTTAATTCCATGTGTAGTAAATTGGAAGGAATTTTTCAAACATATTGGTCTAGCGGCTATGACACAATTACGCATGGAGTGACATGGCATTTTAATTCCAAAAAATAAAACAAATCAGATACACATGAAACTTTGGTTGATGTAATGTCATGCCACCAAGATGATGTTGTAAAAAAATTGGCATGTTTGACCAAAGTTTGGACACACACCCCTCAGAAACCGGAGCAACTCACTAGAAGGTTCCGAGAGGGAACAATGCATGTTTGATGACGAACGGGAGATAGCGTCCTCTTACGGCCTTAAATTTTTTTTCTACGTCTAACATGCACTACTACAACTGTAATGTGAAATTTTTGAAAATTCTAGGGGCCATTTGACCTTTTAAAGACATTTAAGTGATTTTCTAACCTTTTAATGACCGTAATTCAAATTTGAACTACATCTACATGCAACGCCTAACAATAACGGTTTGAAAAATAATATTTTTGTGTACTTGTGTGCGAGTTAATTGCATGTGCAGTAAATTAGGAGGAATTTTCAAACATATTGGTGTCAATGCATGGGCACATGCATGGAGTGTATGCCATGGCATTTTAATTCCAAAAAAAATTACAAAATGATCAGAAAAACATGAAACCTTGCTTGATTTAATGTCATGCCACCAAGATGATGTGGTAAAGAAATTGGCATGTTTGACGAAAGTTTGGACACACACCCCTCACAAACCGGAGCAACTCGGTAGAAGGTTCGTGGTTCCGAGTGGGAACAATGCATGTTTGATGACGAAATGGAGATAGCTTCCTCTCACGGCCTTGAATTTTTTTCTACGTCTAACATGCACTATCACAACTGTAATGTGAAATTTTGGAAAATTTTAGGAGTCATTTGACCTTTCAAACACATTTAAGTGATTTTCTAACCATTTAATGACTGTAATTCAATTTTGAACTACATCTACATGCAACACCTAACAAAAACGGTTTGAAAAATCATATCTGTGTACTTGTGTGCAAGTTAATTCCATGTGCAGTAAATTAGAAGGAATTTTCAAACATGGTCTCACGACATGGACACATGCATATGTATGCATGGAGTGACATGGCAGTTTAATTCAAAAAAAAAAGATCAGAAACACATGAAACCTTGGTTGATCTAATGTCATGCCACCAAGTTGATGTGGGAAAGAAATTGACATGTTTGACGAACGTTTGGACACACGCCCCTCACAAACCGGAGCAACTCGCTAGAAGGTTCGTGGTTCCGAGAGGGAACAATGCATGTTTGATGACGAACGGGAGATAGCTTCCTCTTACGGCCATCAAATTTTTTCCTACGTTTAACGTGCAACTGTCATGTGAAAATTTGGTAAATTTCAGGGGTCATTTGACCTTCTAAATACATTTAAGTGATTTTCTAACCATTTACTGACCATAATTCAAATTTGAACTACATCTACATGCATCGCCTAACCAACGGTTTGAAAAATCATATTTTTGTGTACTTGTGTGCGAGTTAATTCCATGTGCAGTAAATTCAAAGGAATTTTGAAACATATTGGTGTCAAGGCATGGGCACATGCATGGAGTGCATGCAATGGCATTTTAATTCCAAAAAATAAAAAAAATGATCAGAAAAACATGAAACCTTGCGTGATTTAATGTCATGCCACCAAGATGATGTGGTAAAAAAATTGGCCTATTTGTCGAAAGTTCGGACACACACCCCTCACAAACCGGAGCAACTCACTAGAAGGTTCGTGGTTCCGAGAGGGAACAATGCATGTTTGTTGACGAACGGGAGATAGCTTCCTCTTACGGCCTTCAAAATTTTTCCTACGTTTAACGTGCACTAATACAACTGTCATGTGAAAATTTGGAAATTTTCGGGGGTCATTTGACCTTTTAAAGACATTTAAGTGATTTTCTAACCATTTAATGACCGTAATTCAAATTGGAACTACATCTACATGCAACACCTAACCAAAACGGTTTGAAAAATCATATTTATGTGTACTTATGTGCGAGTTATAAAGATCATCAGACGGTGTAAATACCTGGTGTTCAAAAAAGAAAATGTAAAGATCTGGCAAGACAACCGACCCCCACACGATTGGCACTCAATCTCACGGCTCGAGGTTTGGTAGGTGTTTGGCGGGGATCATTAATCAGACACGGTTCTTGATGTCTACTACGCAACCTTCTCCTTGTAGACGTTGTTGGGCCTGCAAGTGCACAGGTTTGTAGGACAGTAGCAAATTTCCCTCAAGTGGATGACCTAAGGTTTATCAATCCGTAGGAGGCGTAGGATGAAGATGGTCTCTCTCAAGCAACCCTGCAACCAAATAACAAAGAGTCTCTTGTGTCCCCAACACACCCAATACAATGGTAAATTGTATAGGTGCACTAGTTCGGCGAAGAGATGGTGATACAAGTGCAATATGGATAGTAGATAAAGGTTTTTGTAATATGAAAATATAAAAACAGCAAGGTAGCAAGCGATAAAAGTGAGCGTAAAAGGTATTGCAATGCTAGGAAACAAGGCCTAGGGTTCATACTTTCACTAGTGCAAGTTCTCTCAACAATAATAACATAGATAGATCATATAACAATCCCTTAACATGCAACAAAGAGTCACTCCAAAGCCACTAATAGCGGAGAACAAACATAGAGATTATGGTAGGGTACGAAACCACCTCAAAGATATTCTTTCAGATCAATCTATTAAAGAGTTCGTACTAGAATAACACCTTAAGACACAAATCAACCAAAACCCTAATGTCACATAGATACTCCATTGTCACCTCAAGTATCCGTGGGTATGATTATACGATATGCATCACACAATCTCAGATTCATCCAACCAACATAAAAGTACTTCAAAGAGTGCCCAAAAGTTTCTCTGGGAGAGTCAAGAACGTGCCAACCCCTATGCATAGGTTCATGGCGGAACCCGCAAGTTGGTCACCAAAACATACATCAAGTGGCACATGATATCCCATTGTCACCACAGATAAACACGGCAAGACATACATCAAGTGTTCTCATAAAAGACTCAATCCGATAAGATAACTTCAAAGGGGAAACTTAATTTATCACAAGAGAGCAGAGAGGGAGAAACATCATAAGATCCAACTACAATAGCAAAGCTCGGGATACATCAAGATCATGCCATAGAGGGAACACGAGAGAGAACACGAGAGAGAGAGAGAGAGAGATCAAAAACATAGCTACTGGTACATACCCTCAGCCCCGAGGGTGAACTACTCCCTCCTCGTCATGGATAGCACCAGGATGATGAAGATGGCCACCGGTGATGGGTTCCCCCCTCCGGCAGGGTGGCGGAACAGGGTCCCGATTGGTTTTTGGTGGCTTTGGAGGTTTTGCGGTGGCGGAACTCCTGATCTAATCTCTGTTCTGGAAGTTTTAGGATACGTGGGTATATATGGGTGAAAGGAGTATGTCGGTGGACCGAAGGGGGGCCACGAGGCAGTGGGCGCGCCCCAGGGGAGTGGGCGCACCCCCCACCCTTGTGAGCACCTCCCTTCTTTCCTGACGTGCACTCCAAGTCCATCGGGTGGCTTTCCTTCCAAAAATAACTTCTCCAGTTGATTTCGTTCCGTTTTGACTCCGTTTGATATTCCTTTTCTTTGAAACACTGAAATAGGCATAATATAGCAAATATGGGCTGGGCCTCCAGTTAATAGGTTAGTCCCAAAAATAATATAAAAGTGGATAATAAAGCCCAATATTGCCCAAAACAGTAGATAATATAGCATGGAGCAATAAAAAATTATAGATACGTTGGAGACGTATCAAGCATCCCCAAGCTTAATTCCTGCTCGTCCTCGAGTAGGTAAATGATAAAAAGATAATTTTTGATGTGGAGTGCTACTTGGTATAATTTCAATGTAATTCTTCTTACTTGTGGTATGAATATTCAGATCCATAAGATTCAAAACAAAAGTTCATATTGACATAAAAATAATAATACTTCAAGCATACTAACTAAGCAATTATGTCTTCTCAAAATAACATGACCAAAGAAAGTTATCCCTACAAAGTCATATAGTCTGGCTATGCTCCATCTTCACCACACAAAGTATTTAAATCATGCACAACCCCGATGACAAGCCAAGCAATTGTTTCATACTTTTGACATTCTCAAACTTTTTCAATCTTCACGCAATACATGAGCGTGAGCCATGGACATAGCACTATATGTGGAATAGAATGGTGGTTGTGAAGAAGACAAAATGAGGGGAAGATAGTCTCACATCAACTAGGCGTATCAACGGGCTATGGAGATGCCCATCAATAGATATCAATGTGAGTGAGTAGGGATTGCCATGCAACGGATGCACTAGAGCTATAAGTATATGAAAGCTCAACAAAAGAAACTAAGTGGGTGTGCATCCAACTCGCTTGCTCACAAAGACCTAGGGCAATTTGAGGAAGCCCATCATTGGAATATACAAGCCAAGTTCTATAATGAAAATTCCCACTAGTATATGAAAGTGATAAAATGAGAGACTCTCTATCATGAAGATCATGGTGCTACTCTGGAGCACAAGTGTGGTAAAATGATAGTAGCATTGCCCCTTCTCTCTTTTTCTCTCATTTTTTTAATTTTTTTGGGCCTTTTCTATTTTTTATGGCCTCTTTTCCTTTCTCTTTTTTTTCGTCCGGAGTCTCATCCCGACTTGTGGGGGAATCAAGGGCTCCATCATCCTTTCCTCACTTGGGACAATGCTCTAATAATGATGATCATCACACTTTTATTTACTTACAACTCAACAATTACAACTCGATACTTAGAGCAAAATATGACTCTATGTGAATGCCTCTGGCGGTGTACCGGGATGTGCAATGATTCATGAGTGACATGTATGAAAGAATTATGAACGGTGGCTTTGCCACAAATACGATGTCAACTACATGATCATGCAAAGCAATATGACAATGATGGAGCGTGTCATAATAAACGGAACGATGGAAAGTTGCATGGCAATATATCTTGGAATGGCTATGGAAATGTCATGATAGGTAGGTATGGTGGCTGTTTTGAGGAAGGTATATGGTGGGTGTATGATACCGGCGAAAGGTGCGCGGTATTAGAGAGGCTAGCAATGGTGGAAGGAAGAAAAAGTGCGTATAATCCATGGACTCAACATTAGTCATAAAGAACTCATATACTTATTGAAAAAAATAAAGAAGTTATCAAAGCAAAGTATTACGCGCATGCTCCTAGGGGAATAGATTGGTAGGAAAAGACCACCGCTCGTCCCCGACCGCCACTCATAAGGAAGACAATCAATAAATAAATCATGCTCCGACTTCATCACATAACGGTTCACCATACGTGCATGCTACGGGAATCACAAAATTTAACACAAGTATTCTTTAAATTCACAACTACTCAACTAGCATGACTTTAATATCACCATCTTCATATCTCAAAACAATTATCAAGCATCAATCTTTTCTTAGTATTCAATACACTCATAAGAATTCTTACAAATCTCGTATGCTTAGCATATTAAGATTATTTAAGCAAATTACCATGCTATTTAAGACTCTCAAAATAATATAAGTGAAGCATGAAAGTTCATATATTTCTTCAAAATAAAACTACCACCATGTTCTAAAAGATATAAGTGATGCACTAGAGCAAACAACTAACTACTCCGAAAGATATAAGTGAAGATCAATGAGTAATCGGATACTTATGCAACTATGTGAAGACTCTCCCATTTAATAATTTCAGATCTTGGTATTGTATCCAAACAGCAAGCAAAACAAAATAAAATTACAATGAAGGATAGCACAACTCATGTGAAGAAGCAAAAACTTAGGCTCAACCGATACTAACCGATAGTTGTTGAAGAAGAAAGGTGGGATGCCTACCGGGGCATCCCCAAGCTTAGATGCTTGAGACTTCTTGAAATATTATCTTTGGGTGCCTTGGGCATCCCCAAGCTTGAACTTTTGTGTCTCCTTAATTCCTCTCATATCATGGTTTCTCTTTTTATCAAAAGCTTCATTCACAACAAACTATACAAGAACTCGTGAGATAGGTTAGTATAAACCAATGAAAAACCTTATCATTTTCTACTGTAACAAATCACTAACATTATTATTCAACATTGCATACTAAATGCCTCTGCATATTTAATACTCCTATCCTCAAATAGAATCATTAAACAAGCAAACAAATGCAAATAATGCAAACATAACAGCAATCTGCCAAAACAGTACAGTCTGTAAAGAATGCAAGAGTGTTAATACTTACCTAACTCCAAAAATTATGAACTAAAATTCCCACTATAATAAATTTATCAGAGCTCAATATTCAAAAATATTCAACATTGTACCACTCTCTGACTTTTCTAGGGAATTTTTGCAACAGCGGTAAACTTTGTGTTTTCAAACAGCAATATGTATACTAGCAAAATAAGCATGGCAAAGGCTATCCTTGACTTTTTTATTGAAACTAAAGATGCAAAACATTATTATAAATAACATCAAGCAAATACTAACAAAAGGAAATGACGCTCCAAGCAAAACACATATCATGTGGTGAATAAAAATATAGCTCCAAGTAAAATTCTTGATGAACGAAGACGAAAGAGGGGATGCCTTCCGGGGCATCCCCAAGCTTAGGCTCTTGGTTATCCTTGAATATTACCTTGGGGTGCCTTGGGCATCCCCAATATTAGGCTCTTGCCACTCCTTATTCCATAGTCCATCGAATCTTTACCCAAAACTTGAAAACTTCACAACACAAAACTTAACTTGAAACCTCGTAAGCTCCGTTAGCGAAAGAAAACAAAACACCACTTCAAGGTACTGTAATGAACTCATTATTTATTTATATTGGTGTTAAACCTACTGTATTCCAACTTCTCTATGGTTTATAAACTATTTTACTAGCCATAGATTCATCAAAATAAGCAAACAACACATGAAAAACAGAATCTGTCAAAAACAGAACAATATGTAGTAATCTGTATCAAACGTATACTTCTGGAACTCCAACAATTCTAAAATAAATTGATGGACCTGAGGAATTTGTCTAGTAATTATCTTCAAAAATAATAAACTAAATAGCACTTTCCAGTAAAAAGTTCTAGCTAATCTCGTGAGCGCTAAAGTTTCTGTTTTTTACAGCATGATCATAAAGACTTCACCCAAGTCTTCCCAAAGGTTCTACTTGGCACAAACACTAATTAAAACACAAAACCACATCTAAACAGAAGCTAGATGGATTATTTATTCCTAAACAGAACCAAAAAGCAAGAAACTAAAATAAAATTGGGTTGCCTCCCAACAAGCGCTATCGTTTAACGCCCCTAGCTAGGCATTATGATTACAATGATGCTCACATAAAAGATAAGAATTGGAACATAAAGAGAGCATCATGAAGAATATGACTAGCACATTTAAGTCTAACCCACTTCCTATGCATAGGGATTTTGTGAGCAAACAACTTATGGGAACAATAATCAACTTGCATAGGAAGGTAAAACAAGCATAACTTCAAAACTTTAAGCACATAGAGAGGAAACTTGATATTATTGCAATTCCTACAAGCATATATTCCTCCCTCATAATAATTTTCAGTAGCATAATGAATGAATTCAACAATATAGCCAGCACCTAAAGCATTCTTTTCATGATCTACTTGCATAGAAAATTTACTACTCTCCACATAAGCAAAATTCTTCTCATTCGTAATAGTGGGAGCATCATAAGAGACTTGAACACTAAAAACTGTTTCCATATTAAAAGAGTAATGTTCAGAAAAAGGGTAATCATAATCATGACAAGATTTGTAAATATAATCATCACTACTTTTTATAGCATAAGTTTCATCACAATAATCATCGCAAGTAGCAACTTCGTTCTCATCATAATCGATTGAAACCTCTTCCAAGATAGTGGAATCATTACTAAGTAAAGTCATGACCTCTCCAAATCCACTTTCATAAATATTATAAGATTCAACATCCTCCAAAATTGTGGGATCACTACTTCCTAAAGTTGACACTCTTCCAAACCCACTTTCATCAATATAATCATCATTGGTAGAAGGCATGCTATCATCATAACAACTTTGCATATCAAAACTTGAGAAGCTAAAAATATCATCATTATTAAACATAGCATCCCCAAGCTTGGGACAAACATTAATTGCAGAAAATATATTTTCAAATATGTCATCCTCATTAAACATAGCTTCCCCAACTTGGGCCTTTTCATATCATAAGCATAATCACTCTCATCATTAATAGTATGGATATCGCAAATACTATAGCAATTATTATATTCTTCCAAGCAAGTGCCAAAAAGATTTTCAAGATCATAAAAAGTATCATTATCTTCCCAATCATAATCATCACAACAAGCAATAGGCATAACGAGATCATCATCAAGTGTATCATCTTCATTTTCATGAGGCACAACAATAATAGGAGCAACTTTATTTGGGAGAGATACCTTTTTACCTCTCTTTTTCTTTTCTTCTTCTTCACCACATCATGTGTGGGTTCAATCTTCTTTTTGGAGCTCCTTATTAATGAGATTGGTTGAATAGATGGCTCCTCCTCGTTACCTGATTCATCATAAGAAACAATATCAGGATATTGGGAAGTCTCTTCCCTTTCGTTAGCATTTTTTTCATCTTCTATTTGTTTTCTTTTCTTTGTGTAATTGGCAATATAAGGATTTTCAGTGCAATTCACCGCACAATACATATAAATCTTCTGTAGATCAAAATCAAGAAATTTATCGAGATTAAATTTTGGAATACCCTCAGTTATACGTTTCATTTCTTCATAACCCAAAAGAAGACTAAGCTCTTTATGATGCTCAAGAGTAATCAAATTATCACAATATTTGGACACGACTTGATCATGAAACAAATAGCATTGGAGCTTTAAATGACCATGTTCATTGCAAAGTTCACAAGGGGTGCGGAAAATATTGAATCTTTCAGCACATTCATCTAGCTCTTCTTGCAACAATATGGGTTCTAAGTACTTATGCCTCTTACAATATCTATCTTCCCTATTTGGTGTGTACTTACAAACCCAATGCACTCCACAAAAATTGACATGTTTATAGGAGGCATTTTCATCATAACTAGTGCAATCATCATTAGTACTATGGATATTCAAGGACTTCATACTAACAACATTGCAATCATGCTCATCATTCAAAGATTTAGTGCCAAACAATTTAATGGATTCTTCTTCTAACACTTTGGCACAATTTTCCTTTCCATCATACTCACGAAAGATATTAAAAAGATGAAGCGTATGAGACAAACTCAATTCCATTTTTTTGTAGTTTTCTTTTCAAAACTAAACTAGTGCTAAAACAAGAAACAAAAAGATTTGATTGCAAGATCTAAAGATATACCTTCAAGCACTCACCTCCCCGGCAACGGCGCCAGAAAAGAGCTTAGTTGACGGGGTGTCAGTGAGTGCCCTTTACCTAGCCTCCTCGGCAACGGCGCCAGAAAAGAGCTTGATGTCTACTACACAACCTTCTCCTTGTAGACGTTGTTGGGCCTGCAAGTGCACAGGTTTGTAGGATAGTAGCAAATTTCCCTCAAGTGGATGACCTAAGGTTTATCAATCCGTAGGAGGCGTAGGATGAAGATGGTCTCTCTCAAGCAACCCCTGCAACCAAATAACAAAGAGTCTCTTGTGTCCCCAACACAGCCAATACAATGGTAAATTGTATAGGTGCACTAGTTCGGCGAAGAGATGGTGATACAAGTGCCATATGGATAGTAGATAAAGGTTTTTCTAATCTGAAAATATAAAAACAGCATGGTAGCAATCGATAAAAGTGAGCGTAAAAGGTATTGCAATGCTAGGAAACAAGGCCTAGGGTTCATACTTTCACTAGTGCATGTTCTCTCAACAATAATAACATAGATAGATCATATAACAATCCCTCAACATGCAACAAAGAGTCACTCCAAAGCCACTAATAGCAGAGAACAAACATAGAGATTATGGTAGGGTACGAAACCACCTCAAAGCTATTCTTTCGGATCAATCTATTATAGTGTTCGTACTAGAATAACACCTTAAGACACAAATTAACCAAAACCCTAATGTCACCTAGATATTCCATTGTCACCTCAGGTATCCGTGGGTATGATTATACGATATGCATCACACAATCTCAGATTCATCCAACCAACATAAAAGTACTTCAAAGAGTGCCCAAAAGTTTCTACCGGAGAGTCAAGAATGTGTGCCAACCCCTATGCATAGGTTCATGGGCGGAACCCGCAAGTTGGTCACCAAAACATACATCAAGTGGCACATGATGTCCCATTGTCACCACAGATAAACACGGCAAGACATACATCAAGTGTTCTCATGAAAGACTCAATCCGATAAGATAACTTCAAAGGGGAAACTCAATTCATCACAAGAGAGTAGAGGGGGAGAAACATCATAAGATCCAACTACAATAGCAAAGCTCGGGATACATCAAGATTGTGCCATAGAGGGAACATGAGAGAGAACACGAGAGAGAGAGAGAGATCAAACACATAGCTACTGGTACATACCCTTAGCCCCGAGGGTGAAATACTCCTTCCTCGTCATGGATAGCACCGGGATGATGAAGATGGCCACCGGTGATGGGTTCCCCCCTCCGGCAGGTTGCTGGAACAGGGTCCCGATTGGTTTTTGGCGGCTCTGGAGGTTTTGCAGCGGCGGAACTCCCGATCTAATCTCTGTTCTGGAAGTTTTAGGATACGTGGGTATATATGGGTGAAAGGAGTACGTCGGTGGACCGAAGGGGGGGGGCACGAGGCAGGGGGGCGCCCCCACCCTCGTGAGCACCTCCCTTGTTTCCTGACATGCACTCCAAGTCCGTCGGGTGGCTTTCCTTCCAAAAATAACTTCTCCAGTTGATTTTGTTCCGTTTTGACTCCGTCTGATATTCCTTTTCTTTGAAACACTGAAATAGGCATAAAACAACAAATCTGGGCTGGGCCTCCGGTTAATAGGTTAGTCCCAAAAATAATATAAAAGTGGATAATAAAGCTTAATTTTGCCCAAAACAGTAGATAATATAGCATGGAGCAATAAAAAATTATAGATACGTTGGAGACGTATTAGTTCTGTATTGGAAACCGCCAGCTATTATGTTCACACACGGATTGGCTGCGGGAATTGTGTGTAATTCAAACTACAATACTCGTAAATTCCGGCGACCGGTGTGTGAACTGTCCCCGTCGATCTAGATTCCGGCCGCCAATAAATACTAGCTTGCTCACGCCGTCCCGCCTGCATTCTCATCTACATCCTCCCCTCGCTCGCCCTCTCTCTCTCTCTCTATCTATCTATCTATCTATCTCTCTCTCTCTCTCTCTCTCTCTCTCTCTCTCTCTCAAATCTCTGCCATGGCACCACCGGTCTGCCCTCGCGCCGACGAGAAGTCGCAGCCCCCCGAGGACGCTCACTCGATTAGCAGCGACGAGGACCCCTATACGCCGCCTGACGAGGTTGCACCGGACCCCCCAACTTTGGATTGGTTTTGGGGCCAGTACAATCTTTGTCTGTGGAAGTTGCTGCCGCCGGTTGAGAAAGCCAGGCAAGTGGCGTTCAAGAAGGAGATGGCGGAGGAGGAAGCCAGGTACCGGCGGGGTGTGAAGCCCGTGATGCCGCCTGGAAAAAGGAGGCGGTGGAGCTTTGGGGGCGGGCGCGTCATCGTGCCGAGGAGGTGTACAAAGACGGGTACTTCGCGAGGAAGGTCATAGGCGCTGGGCGCCTCGTCGCTGCGTGGAGGTGGGCCGATAAGCTCTAGTGTGCCACCGACGAGGAGGTCCGGTGGGCGCCCAACAAAATGGCAAGATCGGGCTACAAGATCCGGCGTGAGGAGTTTGAGTATCTGCCTCCGCACTGTGAGTCAGCCAGGGGTCATTTAATACCGGCCCTGTGAGGGATTATTAGTTTCGTTTTCAATTTTATGCATTGTACCTAGTAGTTAAGTATCATCACGTATATGTGATGATATTATATATATATATATATATATATATATATATATATATATATATATATATATATAGGACAACACTATTCTCATCCCGGGATTAGAATAGTTATTTGGATCACAACCGTGTCTATATAGGAGCCGTAGGGATGTTCCCGTACTAAAAAAAGAAACAAAGCCCTTTTCTCCCCCACCCACTTCCACCTTCTCCCTCCACCCGCTTCCACCACCGAGCCACGCCGCACCCGCCCTGAAACCGGCCGTTGCACCACCTTCGACCCTTGATCGGCCGCCGCGCCATCTCCGATCCTCGATTCGGCCACCGCGCCGCTTTCTACCACCGGATCCTCCCATGGACCCACCTTCTCCCCCTAGATCCGCCTCCGGCCCCTCCTCCCGGGATCCGCCATGGCGCTTAACCGCCCATGCCCCACCCCGCCTGGACCCACTCACCTCCCGCCACGGTGTCGCGCCGCCCGAACCTCCCCATCGCCAGGTTGCGGTCACCAACCTCCCTGTCACGGTGTCGTGTGCCGTGGTCGAACCTCCCGCTGTCGGTGCCCGCCCCCCTCTCCCACACCGACCGGGACCCCCGCCACCGTGCCCTCTTCACCACCGGCCCGTCAACACTGGCGCGGGCGTCCTCAACAGCGACGAGATCGACCGCCTCCAGTCGCTACGCCCAGCGTTCCTTCCGACGACCGGCCCGCCCCCCAACTTATTCTGAACTTCTCCAACTTCCTCCCTAGTCTAGAGCTTTGAGTCTAGGCCCCTGCAGCAAAAAAATCAGCGTCCACTCCTATGGAAATTCTTCTCCAAAATCTTCCGGCGGTGAGTGTTCTTCAAGTTTTGCACTTCTGACTTCTTCCGAACTTACATTTATTTCGTACCTAGTGAATTTGCCTTGAAATTAGACCATCCATATATACCTTCAGCTCAGTAAAAATAATTTGTCTACAAACTGGTACTATCGTTAGTTACTTTTACATAATTCTTAGATGGTTGGTTAGCCTAAATCTGTAGGCACCGAGCAAAAAAATTCTGAAACTCTACACACTCCTCTAGCGGACAGCAAGGGATGCTCTAACAGAAACTCGGAAACTCAATTGTGCCGCGAGTGCCTAACTATATTCGTCGATGCAGCTCTCATCACAAACTCTTTTTTTTGCCTTGTGAAAATGATGCAGATGTGGGCATCCAACAAGGAGAGATGTGTCGGCGCTGCATTTCGTCGTCTTCGACCCCGTGGCCGTGGGCAACCAGGCAGCTGATGTAGATACATCCTGAGCGGCAGTGCTATTCTACTGTCCGCATTGCAGATATATGGTTGGTGATTTGTCACTTGTTAAATTACATGATGAGATGACATGAGTTGTGGAAAAGGAGCGAGCAGGACATAATAAAGATGATGTCCTGACTTCATTTTTGGGACGGTTCAAAATGTGTTTGGGTCAATTTCTTCTTTATTTTCTCGGTCACTATCTTGTTCTT
Source organism: Aegilops bicornis (assembly GCA_021605145.1). Taxonomy (NCBI): domain Eukaryota; kingdom Viridiplantae; phylum Streptophyta; class Magnoliopsida; order Poales; family Poaceae; genus Aegilops; species Aegilops bicornis. The sequence continues at coordinate 261,318,600 of CM038675.1, forward strand.
GCTCATTTTGTTGAAAGATGGTCTTGTGTACTATGAAGATGTGAACAAAAATATGCATTCACAACAAAGAAGACAAAGATGTTGTGGTAATGTAAAGTCCGTCCCAGCATCTGTAGTTTTCCAGATTGCTATGAACATTTTTGTAATCTTAACGGTGGCTGAGGGAGTTCCAGACTAGGGGGTGTCCGGATAGCCGAACTTTCATCATCGGCCAAACTCCAAGACTATGAAGATACAAGATTGAAGACTTCGTCTTGTGTCCGGATGGGACTTTCCTTGGCGTGGAAGGCAAGCTTGGCGATACGGATATGTAGATCTCTTACCTTTGTAACCGACTTTGTGTAACCCTAGCCCTCTCCAGTGTCTATATAAACCGGACGGCTGTAGTCCATAGGACGAACAACAATCATACCATAGGCTAGCTTCTAGGGTTTAGCCTCTTTGATCTCGTGGTAGATCTACTCTTGTAACACACATCATCAATATTAATCAAGCAGGACGTAGGGTTTTACCTCCATCAAGAGGGCCCGAACCTGGGTAAAACATCGTGTCCCTTGTCTCCTGTTACCATCCGCCTAGACGCATAGTTCGGGGACCCCCTACCCGAGATCCGCCGGTTTTGACACCGACATTGGTGCTCTCATTGAGAGTTCCTCTGTGCCGTCACCATCAGGAAGGATGCCTTTTCCCGTCTTTAAAGACGGCGCCGTCGTCAAGGGAGCTTTGGCCGCTGGCCAGACTATCCGGCTAGGAGGTTTTCTCATGAGCGCCTGTTCGGCCACCGCCCCGACAATGACCTCTCAAGTCATTAAAAGCGATCTTCACGTCAGCTCGGAATTCGCCGAGCAGCTAGATCCGATTGAGCTCTCCTCCGTAAACGAGCTCTTGGATCGCATTGCCTCCACAGGAGTCGCTACCGACTACGATCAGATTGGGCTTAAAACCGATCTCGAGAGAAATTAATCGTCCCAGAGTTACCCACCACGTTGTCGTGGTAGAGGAACAATGCTGGCGACTCTTCTTCTATGTTAAAATCCAACTATGTTTGGATCCGGATCCCTCCATGCCGGATTCCCGGAGGGACGGGACGCTAATCAAATCTTGAACCTAAAGTCGGGGCATCGGACCAGATTTGTTGGAAAGCGCTCGGCAAACCAAGCTTCCGATTCCGGAAGCTTCTTGGCCTTTGAGCCTCGGACGGCGGGGTTCGAACTTAATTCCACCCGCCCACCCAAACATAAGCGATCTATCTCAAATACGGCAAGAGCCCGATGAAACAATACATCATTCTTGGGCGATTCCTCCCGGTTATGAACAAGATAAAGGGTATCGTGAAGAAAGCGCGATTTCAATCTTACGCAACAATTGCACGGACAAGGGAATCATAAACGCCATCGATTCGTCGCGAAGTTTCACGCCTCGCCAACCTAGCGACCATCGTACAAAAATACTGCGCGATGGAGAGTGCACAGAAAACCGAAACTAGGTTTTGGGACAATCCGCCCTGAATACAAACCCGATCCGAAATAAAGGGTGCTTCATAATCAAGCACCGGGTTAAAACCAAAAGCAAAAACCCCTAAAGTGCAGAACCGTCTTTGGAGGGATGGCTCAACGGACCTGCAAAATCCACAAGACGGAGGGCGCCACTCCAACACACAGCCTTCGAGCGTGTTGGATACTACGGCAGGTGGCCAAAAGTGGCGTAGGCTTTTTAGCCCCGCAACCAACCCAAAGCATCAAAGACGGTATTAACGGATTCGAGACTTTCGCATCAAATAACATGCGGAAGCGAACAATCCGCAGCCTCGCCAAGTCTACCAAGTAGCAACAACAAATCCATGGAGCAACACGGCTATCACCTTCAACGCCAGCGACGAACCTAAATTCCGAACAACTAGAGCACCAGCCGCATTGGTCCTCAGTCCGATAGTGGACGGTTTCCGTCTTACCAAGGTACTCATGGATGGCGGCAATGATTAAACCTCATCTATGAGGAAACCCTTCAAAAAATGGAAATTGACTGGAGCCGCATTGAGCGAAGCAGCACAACCTTCAGAGGGATAATCCCTAGTCGAGAAGTACGCTGCATAGGAAAAATCACACTATATGTAGTGTTCGGCTCACCGGACAATTACAGGTCCGAGGAGGTCACGTTCCAAGTGGCCCCATTCGGCAGCGGATATCACGCTTTGTTAGGGCGAGAGGCATTCACAATCTTCCAAGCTATACCCCACTACGGGTACATGAAGCTCAGAATGCCCGGACCCAATGGGATAATCACTCTCGCCAGTGATCCAGATACATCACTCCGCGCTGAAAATAAGACAGCCGCACTGGCCCTAGAGGCATTGTCCGAAGCCCTAGCGGCAGAGGAACTAACTACGCTGCGCTCCGCGGTGGATAGGGACGATGTGATACTCGATAAGAGGTCCAAATCCACCTCTTTTAAACCAGCATACGAAATAGTCAAATTTTAGGTCCATCCAACGGACCCCACAAAGACGGCCTCCATTGGGGCACAATTAAGTCCTCATGTCGAAGCCGCACTACGAGAATTCCTTCGAAAATTGGGACATTTTTCCTGGCACCCTTCGACATGCCAGAATCCCACGCAGTCGGGCAGAGCACAGCCTAAATATCCTAAAAGGATTCAAGCCCGGTCAAACAAGCTCTTCGGCGATTTTCCGAACCCAAAAGACAGGCAATGGGAGAGGAGCTAGGCAAACTCTTAGAAGCCGGATTCATCAGAGATATAAAACATCCGGACTGGCTAGCCAATCTAGTAATGGTACCAAAAAAGGACAAATCCTGGCGCCTCTGCGTCGATTTTAAAGACCTTAACAAGGCCTGTCCAAAGGACCCTTTCCCCCTCCCTCGCATTGACCAAATCATCGATGCTACCGCAGGGCACGATTCATTGTGCTTCCTCAACGCATACTCCGGATACCATCAAATCAAGATGGCGGAGAAAGATCAGGCCGCAACGGCATTCATTACTCCATATGGGCCATTCTGCTTCAACACAATGCCCTTCGGACTCAAAAACGCCAGCGCAACATATCAGCGCATGATTCAAACATGTATGGCTACCCAGATAGGCAAAATAGTAGAGGCATATGTAGATGATGTGGTCGTCAAGACCAAACACGTCGGAACTCTAGTACAAGACTTGAGGGTGACATTCGACAACCTCTAAGCATATGACATTAAGCTCAATCCGGAAAAATGCGTCTTCGGCGTAACAGCAGGAAAGCTCTTGGGCTTCATCGTATCCGGTAGAGGAATTGAAGCAAACCCGGCCAAAATCCGAGCTCTGTCACAACTGAATATTCCAAAAGACCTCAAGCAGATACAAAAACTAACCGGATGCGTAGCGGCCTTAAGTCGCTTCATCTCCCGTTTAGGATAAAAGGCTCTGCCCCTCTACCGCCTCCTCCTCAAGACCGAACATTTTGAATGGACGGATGCTGCCACAGCCGGACTCGAAGAAATAAAGGCCATCACGGCAACAAATCCGGTTACGGCGCGCCCAACTGGGCGAACCTATGTTATTATATATCGCAGCAACACATCAAGTTGTCGGTAGCGGTACTTTCGTCGTTGAACGAGAAAGCGAAGGGCACATATTCCCTCTTCAAAAACCAGTGTACTACGTATCCACTTTGTTCTAACTCCATGCAAATCCGGTACCGCATTATCAAAAGATAGCGTGTCACGGTGTTCATGGCATCCCGTAAGCTGCGACACTACTTTCAAGAGTGTTCAATAACCGTGGCCTCCGAAGTACCTCTCAACGATATTATAAACAATCGTGGCCTTAGCAGGCAGGATTGCAAAATGGGCTATCGAGCTCTTACCATTTGACATAACCTACAAACCACGGCGACCTATAAAGTCGCATGTTCCGCTGACTTAAATGCCGAATGGACCGGCGAACTCCCTAAAGAGTACGACGCGTACTCCAACTGGATCATGCATTTCGACGGATCCAAAATGTTGGCTGGCTTGGGGGTCAAGGCGTCTGGCGTCCCCAATCGAGACACAATACAATACGTACTTCAAATAATGTACATGGACTCCAACAACGCGGCGAATACTGAGGCCCTTCTACATGGCCTCCGGATGGCAATCTCCATGGGCATTCAACGCCTAGAGGTGCGCGAGATTCAAACCTCGCAATATCCCTAGTAAATGGAGACTTTGACGCCAAAGATCCAAAAATGGCAGCTTACCGCAACGCCGTCCTAAAAATGTCAGCTCGGTTCGAAGGACTCGAATTCCACCATGTAGCCCGGGATAATAACCAGGCAGCAGACGTGTTAGCATGCATCGGCGCGAAACGAGACGCCGTCCCTCCAAACATCTTCCTGGAACAGCTCTTTAAGTCATCCGTATTATGGGAAGAGGAGTCCGGAAATAACAATCCGGAGCCAGCTGCATCACCTAACTCAGACCATTACGACACAATCGGGCGGCTCACCAATGAAATAACACCTTCAACTCACGAAATAATGGCGTAATTGCCCGTGGACAGAACCATTCCTAGCCTACTTAATGCGGCAGGAACTTCCGAAGACCAAAATGAGGCCCGCTGCATAGTTCGCGATCTAAAGCCTATAAGGTCCATGAGGGAGAACTTTATAAGAAAAGCACAACCGAGTCCTTCAAAGGTGTATCTCCAAGAGGAAGGGCGAAATCTCCTGGCTGAAATTCACGCCCGGACTCGGCGGGCACCACGCCGCAGCCCGGGCCCCTCAGAGGCAAGGCCTTCCAGACAGGATTTTATTGGCCGACAGCCGGGCAGATGCTCAGGACTTAGTCCAACGATCGTCGGTTGCCAGCTCTTTGCTAATCGAGCCACATGCCACCCACCGCCTCAAAACTATACCCATTACAGGCTGTTCGCGGTGCAGGGGCTTGACATGGTTGGACCCTTAAAGGGAACCCACAAGCACAAATACTTATTGGTCATGGTGGACAAATTCACCAAATGGATTGAGGCCAAGCCGGTTAAAACGACAGAATCCGACCGGTGATAGACTTCATATCCGGGGTAGTACACCGTTTTGGCGTCCCCCACATCATCATCACTGATAACGGCACGAACTTCACGGCCGACGAGGTTAAACTCTGGTGCAAAAACATGGGCATCAAGCTCGATTATGCTTCAGTCTATCACCCCCAAACGAACGGTCAAGTCGAGCGAGCAAATGGTCTAATCATGAGCGGCATCAAACCCAGACTAGTGCGGTCCCTCAAGGAATCTAACACGCACTGGGTAGAGGAGCTCGACTCCGTACTCTGGGGGCTGCGGACAATGCCAAACCAAACTACAGGATTCACACCATTTTTCATGGTATACGGCGCAGAGGCAGTTCTGCCCTGCGATATAATTCATGACTCACCTCGTGTGCGCATGTACGAAGAAAGAGAAGCCGAGTTGGATCGGCAGGACAGTTTGGCCGCCTTAGAGGAGGAGCGGGACGTGGCAAAGGCTCGTTCCGCATTTTATCGCCAGCAGGCTCGAAGATATCAAAGCGAGAAATGCGGGCCAAAACTTACAATGTTGGCGAACTTGTTCTACGCCTGCCGGACAAGAAAAAGTTCAAACTTAAGCCCAAGTGGGAAGGTCCCTTCATCATCGACCAAGTCCTGACCGGCGGAGCATACCGTCTACGTAACGCATCTGACAACCGACTCGAGCCGAACCGATGGAACGCAGCCCGTCTCCGAAGATTCTCGCCTAACGCCGGACTCGAGTTCGCCTCACTCCCCGGCCCACCTTTTTATATTTTTTACCGCCTCTTGTCCCCTCCTTCTTCCCACTTTTTTTCAATACCTTTTATAGGCTGATTTGCGCTTTGTTCGCACACACGATGTGCTCCTGGCACTCATTATACTGGGGCTTCTTTAATGAAGCTTATTCATACGGGCTTCATGCCCAATACATGTGTCATACTTCGCATGTACCTTTTATTCACCATTGTATGGATCGATATGACTTAAGTTTTGGCCAAGCTGGGTTGCTGGCTCACGTGCTTACCCCTACGTTCTGATTGTTCGGCTAGGAGGTAAAGGAGCACCTCTGCGATTACTCTTGCCGGGTCAGCCGGATGTGTACCTCAGACTGGGTGAAGCCGAAAGCTACCGTTCTTAAGAGAATATTCGGTCGGTGACTTGAAAGATGATTTATTACTTACTTATTTATCTGCCCCCAGATGCTTTTTCTGCTATTTTCGCAGTCTGGCATTGCATTTTAGGGCATGCCTCCCAGGGAAAGGAACCCTTAACGAAACTATTCTCCCTGGAAGATGTTTCTTACTAACAATGTAATATAACATAACTAGTTGGGCACTTGTCTGATGAAGCAATTATGACCCCGACGCCTTGTCTCCATGCATGCCCCGGTACTTTTATAACCGTAAGGGTATTCGGACACACTCCGGACTGTTGGGTCCCGAGGTTGAAGCGAAACGGTCCGCTAAGACAAACGATCTACAATCCAGCTAGAAGGCATTTTACATGTCATTTCAAATTACATCGTCAAACCGACTGATTGTACTCCTCCTCAATCCCATCTAACAGCTGTCTAATTTACATTCCTGTTGGGAATATCTCATGACGGTTCTACTTGACCGTACATCAAGCTCACAGGATCTCCTTCCCATCAGGCCCATGAGTCCGACCTCGGCCATGTGGTTTGGGTCAGCTTGGTAACGCGTCTTCACCATGGCCCGAGCCTCCTAAGCGCCATACGACAGGTGATATCTTCCACAAACGGAGGCGTCGCCGTGCTCCTGAAGCTTCTCTCGGCAAGCTCACCAAGGCCCTCGGGTAGGGAGACGGATGGCCATAAAGCATGAACGACGCCACTCGCCGCTTTGCCGAACACGTTCGAGCAATTGCACCAGCTCGGGAAGTTGGTCACCCGTTGACCAGCATTTCCTTCAGGCGACCTGTGAGCACACCTAAAGACATATTTACATCAATCGACTTCCTCGCTTGAATTCTTCTTTTCAAAGGAATTTGTTCAAGCACTTACTATAAATGCAGCGGTCAGCCGATTCTCCTTCACGGAGCTGCATATTTGGGCCCGAACAACTTTCAGCTCTTCTCCTCGCTGGGTGTGGGCATCTTGGAGCTTGTTTCTCTCTGCTGCACCTTCATAAGCACCCTCTCGCTTGACCTTTAGCTGGCCGCAATAGCTGTTGCTTGTCCGGATCTAGTCCGGCGCCTCTGCAATATTATTGTCGATTCACGCCGCACTTTGTTAAATAATTGTCTTTTCAAAGTACTTCTTACCGGTGGGGGTCTCTGTGGCTCCCCCACAGTGGCGGCGATCTTGACCTCAAGTTGGGCCTTGCACTCTTGGAGCTCCCTGGGACAGATGGGTATTCTTCTCAATAAGATCCTGCATAATAATTGATCCTTAAATCAGTTATTTCAACTATTTTAAGTCTCGGGGCTCTTGGCATATATAACTATTAAAATTACTTACCCGTATGTCTTTCACATACTGCTCCGTGGCTCTGGTTAACCCATCTTGAGCGGCACGGAGGTGCGCGTTTCCCTTATCAAAGGCATTTAACGCCTCTGGGGAGAAACACGCGTCACAAAGAACTGTCCGGCGACGCCTTTGATTCATGGCGCTCTCCACCTCAGACCGGGTGGCGGATAGCCTGTCGGCATCCTCCGTCGGAGGAGCGTCCGGCTCATGCCTTGCATTCGCCTCCCCTCCCGGACCATGCGTTGGAGCATGGCTGGCGGAGGCTTGATTGGCAACCTCTCTGGACACTGTCCGTGGCGCTCTTCTGGAAAAGTTATGAGCATTAATATACCTCCCTGGGATCCTTCCCTTAAAAATAGCGGTGCTCCGTGCCGTTCTTGGCGACGCTTCGGTTCGCGTCACACTCCTCTTCCGCTACCGGGCCGGATCGACCCTTGTTGGTCGGCCGCGTGGTTCGGCTTCCCGCCTTAAAGGCACCTCCTGCGATGCACCATCAGTATGGGATGGTCAGAATTGAGCGCGGATCAAATGATGGTGTCAAGACCTCGGTCGTAGTCACCTGGGAGGCCGAAAACAAACCGGGGTAGTCAGCCGTAATGTCGACTACGGCATTGTCCGGATCCCATCAATCAGCTCCACCTTTATGTCCGGATCCTCTTCAGAGGTCGGATCAAGGGATCGTTCCGGATCCTCGGGCTGTGGAGTTAGGCTTCGTATGCCCTCCACGTCCCGGCGCAGCTCCTGCGTCGAAATCACAGAGTAAGATACTTGACTTTAAAAGTATGGATCAGGTAGATGAACATTCGCTTACCCAGCTCCGAGGGTTATTCATAGAGAATCCATTCAACGGATTCGTGCGGAGGAAGTCCTCCTCCTCTCCCTTGTACAAGCCAGACATGATCTTTGCCAGATCGGCTGCCGAGCCTGGCCCTTTGCAGCCATGACGGGTGGCGTCATCTTCCCCGTTGAAATCCCACACAGGGTGGCCCTATATTGGAGTGGCTGCACCCCTCGCATAATGCACGTGGCCATGACTCCAATCATGGTCAATCCGGAGTGGGCCAGTAACCTAATCCGGCCCATCAGATAATGGACGCTCCTATCATCTTCCCGTTGAGGGCTCTGCGGGTGCCAACTCAGTCAATTCTTCAAGGGAGCATTGCTGAACTCCGGGAGGCCGATCCGAACTGGATCCGGCAGAGGGGCGTGCTCCATGTAGAACCATTCCGAAGACCAGTCTTCGGACGCCTTCTTCGGGGTGCCGGATAGATATCCGGTCCCGGCGATCGCCATATTTCGGCTCGCCCACTTGATATATCGACCCCTCATGAGAACGGGTACGAGACAAAACAATCTCTTCCATAGCGCAAAATGGGGCTCGATGCCCAAGAACAGCTCGCAAAGAGCTACGAAGCCCGCGATGTGCAAAATGGAGGCGGACGTGAGGTGGTGAAGCTGGAGTCCGTAGAACTCTAGGAGCCCCCGGAGAAACGGATGTATAGGAAATCCGAGTCCCCTTATTAGATAAGGGACAAAGCATACCCGCTCCCCTTTGGAAGGGTTGGGGACGCTCTCCTTTGCTTTCCACCCTTATAGGTGGCTAGTCCGGCTTGAACCGGAACCATGAAAGCTGGGGAAGATATCCCTCGGTTTGGAGTGCCACTAGCTCATTTGTGTGGCCGAGCATCTCCCCAATTTCCTGGCTTAGGGCTGGGGCGTGAGAGGAGGAGCAGCGTCGGCTATCCATGATGGAATGGATTTTTGTCGAGGCGCTTGATGAGAACTTGCGGATGGAGGATGGTGTGAGCTGGATCTAGATCCTCGCCTCTCTTATAGGCGGCTCGTTACGCACGGCTAGGGGTAAAATGTAAAATACCCCAGCCTTTTCGCATTAAATGCGACACGTGGAAGAAGGCCATTATTGGGCGTAGAAGCCTAGGAGCGCAACATTTATAAGGAAGCCGGACACTATTCGACGGGAACATGAAGTTTGAAGGAGAACCCGCCTTGCAACGCTAAAGACAATATCTGCGCCCGGACTCGTCGTCGCTGAAGCCGGTTAAAGAGGCTCTTGAGGAGTTCCGGACTAGGGGTGTCCGGATAGCCGAACTATCATCATCGGCGGACTCCAAGACTATGAAGATACAAGATTGAAGACTTCGCCCGTGTCCGGATGGGACTTTCCTTGGCGTGGAAGGCAAGCTTGGCGATCTGGATATGTAGATCTCCTACCTTTGTAACCGACTTTGTGTAACCCTAGCCCTCTCCGGTGTCTATATAAACCGGACGGTCAGTAGTCCATAGGACGAACAACAATCATACCATAGGCTAGCTTCTAGGGTTTAGCCTCTTTGATCTCGTGGTAGATCTACTCTTGCAACACACATCATCAATATTAATCAAGCAGGACGTAGGGTTTTACCTCCATCAAGAGGGCCCGAACCTGGGTAAAACATCGTGTCCCTTGTCTCCTGTTACCATCCGCCTAGACGCACAGTTCGGGACCCCCTACCCGAGATCCGCCGGTTTTGACACCGACAGTGGCTTTCATGCAATTTATTTCTGTAGATGTATAAAACCTGTTCAATTCATGGTGAACAAAAACATGTTGCTGCATGTCGAGTGTTCCTGACTTGAGCGTGTATTTTCTTTTGATTTATGTGGCCTTACATATGAGGTACTGTGGTACTGAGGTTTGGCTGGAAATGAGTGAGGGAGTCAATTTGTCTGAGCCTTGGACTTGTTGCTGCTTCTTTCTAGTAGCATCATGGTACCAACATTTCGTACATTGATGTTTCCTCTCTACTAGGCGGTGTGATGTTTTAGGAACAAACTTTGTTGCTAAACACAACAAAAATTGTAGGTAAAATGACTCAATTGCAGCCCACTCTTTTAGCACATGCAGTTTTGTTGGTTTTGCACCTAGATGTTATTATGCTACAATTTTTTAAAAAGTTCAAAGACGACAATTATAGAAATTGGATGAATGCTTTGTTGTGCTTGTACTACTGTGCTAAAAATTTGCTTTAACTTTTTTGTGAAGGTCAAAATATTGTGTTCGAGAAGGTCAAGTGTGTTATGTGTATCTCAGCAAGTTCAAAAAAAATTAAACACACAAGGGAAAACATGGGAGATTTGCGTTTCTTTTAAAACTTCAAGTGACAAACAAATTTAAAAAGAGCACAAACAAAAAATAAGCCTTGAAAATTCACTTCAAAAACATCAACAAGACAAAGGATGTTCTCTTTGTTCTCGAATGCAAAAACAAAATTTTAAATAAAAAGGGGATGCATTATACGCATTTTCTAAAAAGAAACCAAGAAGTTCGGATGAAAAAAAGAAACCAAGAAGTTCGGATGAAACTAACGGAGTAGTACAATGTTAATAACAAATTCAATTTTCTCTCATTATTAAAAGAATAAAACCAAGAAGTTCAAATTTTTAGAACAAAGAAGTTTAAAAAAAAATCTTATTTTCCTCATTACTAAAAAAATAAAAACCAATAAGTTCAAATTAAAATAACGGATGAGCACTATGCATACAAAAAACCACACATTGTTCTTGTTTCTAGAAAAAAATATTCAAGAAAAAAATTGTTCGATGTATAGGTAAAAAACATTTTTTCTAAAAATAAAAGTAAGAAGTTCAAAATAAAATAACAGAGAAGTTCAAAATTTATAAAAATTAGAATAACAGAGCATTCCATTTCCTGTTAAACCGAGAAGTACTAATTAAACTAAAAAAGGAGTTCAATTGTAAAAAAAATTGGATTTTTTTGTTCTAGAAATATAACCAAGAAGTTCAAATTTTAAAAACAAAGCACCACGATATTTCTATACGAAGAACAAAATAAGGACCGCCTAAAATAATGTAAACTCTCGAAGTTCATATTTAATATATTGGAGAGTTCGACAATAATGAGAAAACAAAAGCTCATGGATTTCCCATCTTTGGAAAATAGATTTTCCTCATTTCTAAAATAATCAAGAAGTTCAAATTTAAAATTTTGATCATTTCAAAAATTATAAAAAAACATGGATTTCCCTATTTCTAGAAAAACTTAGATTTCTAAATTTTTAAGACAAAGAAGTCCAATGTTTATTACAAACCCCAAGAAGGTGAAACACAAAAAAAGCATCTCAACACAAATTAATATAAAAAAGTATTTTATCTGTCAAAAAACTCTAGAAGTTCAAAATAAAAAAAACGGAGTAGTTCGATAGTTATAAAGAAACAAATTTCCTCATTATTAAGGAATGAAAAAACAAGAACTTACATTTTTTAGAATAGAGCTGTACAAAATTCGTAAAAAAATATTTTCATCGTTTCTTACAAAAAAACTCTAGATGTTCAAATTTTAATAACGGGTCGGTTCAATATTTATTAGAAAACTAAGATTTTTGCGTTACTACAAGGAAATAAACCAAGAATTCCAAATTACAAAAATAGAGAAGTTTGATATTTATAAAATAAACTCAGATTTTTCCTTGTTACTAAAGAATAAAAATGACGAAGTTCAAATTAAAAAAGAGGAGTAGTTCGATATATACGGGAAACTCAAATTACTACCGTTTTTAAGAAAAAAAATAAAACTATGAAGTTCAATTTACAAAAAAAATGTTTGATGCTTATTTAAAAACATATTTCCTTTTCAAGAATATCACTAAGAAGTTGAAATTAAAATAACAGAGAAGTTCGAAGTATATAATAAACTCAGATTTGTTGCAAGAAGTTCACGTGCACCACCTTGCACGGTTCAGAATTTATATTGCGGGACATCCGACCTCCAATTACATGTTTTAAAATGGCAAAAAAATAACGTCAGACGTTCAATTGCGTGCAATTCGACGTATACACAAAAAGTGAGAGAAGTTCATAGTGAAAACAACGAGAAGTTCGAGTACTGCAAGGAATAAATTTCAAGTGACAATAAAAGTATAGAAAAATAAAAACTTAAAAGGTTTGTTGAAACAAGTTCAAGTGCTCTGTCCGGAGAAGTTCAAAAATTCTTGCGAGAGAGCTTCACCTTGTATTTCCATGTTTGATTTTTTCCGTATAAAAATCGAATACAATACTTTACTCGAAATATAAAAAGGTGAAGTTCATATTGAAATAACAGGGAAGTTTGGAGTTTATTAAAACCTAGGATTTACCTGTTCAAAAAATAAAAAACACAACACAATTTTTGCACTTTAAAAACAACTCATAAACGAAAAAAGTGGTTGCTAGAAGTTCAAGTGCTCGGTGAGGAAAAGTTCAAAAAATTCTTGTGAGAGAGGTTCACCATGTATTTAGATGTCCAAAATACATAAAAATATGTTGTTTTTTGTGTTTTATAATAATTCTCTCAAACCAGAGAGAAGTTCAAAGTGATAATAACCAAAAGTTCACGTACTACATGGAGTGTATTTCATATAAGAAAAAAAATAAAGTGAAACAGACTGAAGTCCAAACAGACATGCCCCAGAAGTTCAACTACTTCACGCAGTGCAAAAAATAGCACGTGAAAAACAGAGTGAGGTTTAAACAAACATGCCCGAGAAGTTCAACTACTTCACAAAGTGCGTTTCCATTTGCAATGAAGGCAGAAATCATGATCTCGTCATTTCTCTAATTCACTTCAAAACAACAGGAATATCATTTGTGTAAGTTCAAGTCCTCGGTCGGAGAAAGTTAAAAAAATATATTGTGAGAGAGGTTTGTACAAAAAGAATATCTTTTGTGTAACACTGACGAAATGAATAAGAAAAATTACAAACGAAAATACATCACAGAAGTTCAATGTGAAAACAGCAGGAAGTTCGACTACTATAATGAATGAATTTGAGATGAAAAACTTTTAAAATAGTCGCGAGTATGAAAAAACGATCAACACGGGAAAGTTGCGTGTTTACATCAGCTTTCCACCGGTATATTATTTGCTCAATTCCGGTGAATGTTCCGGTGAGTGGATGGAGATCTACGGGAAAAAAGCACGTGAAAAACAGAGTGAAGTTCAAGTAGCCATGCCAAGAAGTTCAAGTTCTTCACGCGGTGCATTTTCGAAGAATCTATTTCACGATAAAGGCAGAGCGAATGATCTCGCCATTTTCAAAATTACTTGAAAACGTCTAGGAATTAGTGAAAACCATCAACATGAAAAAGTTTCGCATTTTCCTTAGCTTTTCAACTGTATATTATTTGCCCCATTCGGATAAAGTTTGTAGAAATTACGGCGAAAATACCTTTTTAGCCATTTTCAAAATTGACTAAAAACAGTAAGGAACTGGGAGAAACAATATATACAAAAAGGTTTCGCATTTCCTCAAGCTTTCCAACGCCATATCATTTGCTACATTCAGATGTACGGTTAAAAACTTAGCTCGAAAATATGAACTTGGTGCAGCATGGACCGTTTGATAAAGCACTTTTAAACCGTTCAAAATTAGAAAAAAACTTTCAACATGAAAAAGTAGCGAATTTCATAGGCTTTCCGACGCCATATCATTTGCCTCAATTGGATTAGTCGCTTAGAAATGACATCGAAAATACGAACTCGGCTGTTCGGTTTGTGAAATTTTACGATTTTCCAAATTACTCTTTAAGCGTAGGGAATTAGAGAAAACTTTCAACATGTGGAAGGAGCGGTCTTGCAGTAGCTTTCCAACTCCATATTATTTGCCTCATTCTGATAAACGGTTTTAAAATGCGATCAAAAATACGATTCACGTTTTTCGTATGAAGAAAAAATGATTTTCTAAACTGCTCTTAAACCGCTTACATTTTGCGAAAAATTTAACTTGGGTCATGATACTGGTGTCCATAGCTTTCCAATGGTACATCGCAAGCCCCATTTGGGCAATGTTAGCAGAAGTTCAACCTAGCACTGGGAGAAGTTCAGGTCGAACAACTCAGGCAGTATAATTGCAAAAAACGCAATTTCATCACGACCCGAGAGCAAAATCCGCCAACGAGCGAGATTCCTATTTAAAACCGCTATTTAGTTGCTAAAAATTGTTTCTAGATTACAATAACATCATATAGAACACGACTAACCAGAATAATTCGCGGGGAAGCCACGGTTGCGAAGATAGCCCGAAGGTCGTGTTCGTACAGAGAGAAGTTCAGGCGCGTTACTCAGGCAGTTCAGGTTGTGATCAGAATATTATTCTGATCCCGTGATCAGAATAGTGTTTATGTATATATATTATGAATTCCATTTTCTATCAGTTTTTGTATACTAATTTGAATCTAGCTATTATCATCCACATATACAGAATGGAAAGCGTATATACACACATTGAAACAGAACATATAAGAATGGAAAATAGAGTACACACATTGAAACAGAGCAATAAACAGAGCAATACTATGATTGCTGTGAATACATAGCTATCCACGTCGAAATGCTTTCCAAAATAAAATGCGTCCATGAGACCATGACCAGCAGCCCTTGCCTAGGGTAGCCCTTGGCTCTGCCTGAACTCGTGCAGGCGTTCGTCCAAGCGGTCGACACACTCGCGGTACATCTGGAGCGCGATCTCGAGCTCAAGTTAGCTATTTCATTGGAGATCACCAGCTCGAGGATGCGATGGCCATGTTCCTCTACTGCGCCCAGGTGGACACCTGGGACAAGGAGGCGGTCAAGCCTACGGACCAGTGCATTGGCATCCAGCGGACCACGGACAAGGCGAACGGCGGCACCCACGCGAACGGTGCGGCGCGCGTTCAGTGCAAGTACGGCGCGGCTGGCCTATGGTGCAAGTACGGTGCTGAGGGCCTCTGCCCACTCCTGGCGAGGAATGAGTGTATTGACGGGACGTGTACCGAGCTGCGGCGCCGTGTCGACATCAGACAAGCGCTGATGTATCTGCTATTGTTGTGTGGCGTGCCGCGTCTCTTGCTCTGCGGCACTCCAACGGTCTCGCCATGCGGCGAGCCGCAAGCCTATTGGTGCGGACGCGCCTAGCTTGCTTTGCGGCGCGCCATCGATCATGTAGTGCGGCGAGCTGCAGCCTGTCGATGCTGACATGCCTATCTTGATCCGCGACGCTCAAGCGCCATGCGCCAATGGTCTGCTTAACCCTGGCGATGACGGCCATCACCGCGTCGTCCAACGCGTTGCCGGGGAGCGCCTCGGCCTCGACGTGCCGTGGCGCCTGCTCGTTTTCCTCGTCGACAAGGTTGATGGCAGAGGAGGTGCTTTGGTGGGTTGGCATGCTTGGAAAAGGTGGATGTGCTACAGGCTGCGCTTGTCGCCTCCGTGCGTCACGCGCTCCCTATGCGCAATATAGCAGGGTGGCGGGAAACAGGTGAGGAAATGGTGGGAAACGGTGGCGTGTTCATAAAACACCATCAATTAATGGGAACTTAGCATTGAGCTAGCACAAGTCGTAGATGATGATCAGATGAACACGGACCACACTAGGGAACCCGTCGGTGATGAATTCATCAATCCCAAACGGTTGAATACTAGCAAGCATCTGCCCACCACACACACGTTCTATTCCATCACAAATAGGTCGGATGGATCAACTGTATGCCACGTATCGCAGATTGTGAAAAAGTAATGCGGCATACCTTCTTTAACATGTGTTAAAAATAAAAAAAATAAAAAACAAGGAACTCGAGGTTAAATTAGCTGAGGGAATGGGGCATTTCGGTCATTTAACCGAAATGACCCATCCCATCACCTAATTTAACATCGACACAACTTCCCATCCAGTCACCCATCTGATGGCTGCTCCAGCCGGAGCACACTTAACTTGATAGTTTGCTTACATGAGCTACTGGTGGAACAACTAGTCCTTGCTGATAGGAATGCCTCTTCACATCCCTATGGCGTATCCGGATGACTGCCCATCCAACAATGGCCAATAGATGTTGTGTAGACATAGCATATCCCATACGTTATTATCTGTCTTCGCACACATTTCTGATTACAGACCTGTTTGCCGCGTATCACACACATCTTGTTATATTGAACCGTTTCTATTCTCTTGCCTAATCACAAACAGTTCATCCGGAAGGTGAACCGTATGCTGTATATCGCACACACCTTCATCTGGCTGCCCGTTTCTTTTGTGTTGCCTAATCACAAACAGTTCATCCGAGTGAACCATATGCTGTGTATCACACACGCCTTCATCTAGCTGCCCATTTCTTTTGTCCCTCCTCATCATAAACAGTTAATTGAACTGAACCATACGCCCTTCATCGCACATGCAACTAAAACCTGAACCGTGTTTGATGCATCCATCATCGCAAACGTTTTAGACATTTCTGACAGTTTTCATACACCAGCGTTTGCGATTATGGCATCGCACACAGTTTCTCGAAGGGTCTCTGATTGTAGTGTCGCGTTAGCAGCATCTTGCAGTAGTGATCAGTCGGATCGTGAAAACGTACGACTACATCAACCACGTTGATAAACGTTTCCGCTTTCGGTCTACGAGGGTACATAGACACACTCTCCCCGCTCGTTGCTATGCATCACATAGATAGATCTTGCGTGATCATATGTAAAATTTTGAAACATGTTCCCCAACAGTGGCATCCGAGCCAGGTCTATGCGTAGATGTTATATGCACGAGTAGAACACAAAGAGTTGTGGGTGATAATAGTCATA
The DNA here is from genome assembly GCA_021605145.1 of Aegilops bicornis. Lineage (NCBI taxonomy): Eukaryota > Viridiplantae > Streptophyta > Magnoliopsida > Poales > Poaceae > Aegilops > Aegilops bicornis. Next base: position 261,335,716 of record CM038675.1, read on the forward strand.
CTACTTACCAGCAACGTCTTACTTTGATTCGGCGGTATTGTTGGATGAAGCGGCCCAGACCGACATTACATGACCGCATTCATGAGACTTGTTCTACCGTCGTGCTTTGCACACAGGTGGCAAGTGGGTGTCTATTTCTCCAACTTTAGTTGAATCGAGTTTGACTATGTCCGTTCCTTGTTGAAGGTTAAAACAACACACTTGACAAAAAATCGTTGTGGTTTTGATGCGTAGGTAAGAACGGTTCTTGCTAGAAGTCCGTAGCAGCCACGTAAAACTTGCAACAACAAAGTAGAGGATGTCTAACTTGTTTTTGCAGGGCTTGCTGTGATGTGATATGGTCAAGACGTGATGATATATAAATTGTTGTATGAGATGATCATGTTTTGTAGAAGTTATCGGCAACTGGCAGAAGCCTTATGGTTGTCGCTTTATAGTATGAAATGCAATCGCCATGTAATTGCTTTACTTTATCACTAAGCGGTAGCGATAGTCGTAGAAGCAATAGTAGGTGAGACAACAACGATGCTTCGATGGATATCAAGGTGTCAAGCCAGTGACGATGGTGATCATGACGATGCTTTGGAGATGGAGATCAAAGGCACATGATGATGATGGCCATATCATATCACTTATTATGATTGCATGTGATGTTTATCTTTTATGCATCTTATTTTGCTTAGTACGGCGGTAGCACTATAAGATGATCTCTCACTAAATTTCAAGGAACAAGTGTTCTCCCTGAGTGTGCATCGTTGCTACAGTTCGTCGTGCCGAGACACCACGTGTTGATCGGGTGTGATAAGCTCTGCGTTGACATACAACAGGTGCAAGACAGTTTTGCACATGCAGAATACTCGGGTTTAAACTTGACGAGCCTAGCATATGCAGATATGGCCTCGAAATACTGAGACAGAAAGGTCGAGCGTGAATCATATAGTAGATATGATCAACATAGTGATGTTCACCATTGAAAACTACTCCATCTCACGTGATGATCAGACATGGTTTAGTTGATTTGGATCACGTGGTCACTTAGATGACTAGAGGGATGTCAATCTAAGTGGGAGTTCTTAAGTAATATTATTAATTGAACTTTAATTTATCATGAACTTACACTACAAAAAAAGACACATCCGTGACATTTTGGGACGAACGATTTTTTTGTCATGCTTATGACACTTCTATGAAGATGATTATGACAAAACCCAGTATCATCATAGATGTGGTGGGCTCCTACTTCTATGACAAAAAATCATGACAGAAAATGGCCTTTTCGTCCTAGGCGGGCCGGAGACACGGCTGCATGACATTCTTTGGGCCTTCCATGACGGAGAAACCCGTGGTAGAAGCAATGGCGAGGAAAATATCGGGGAGTTCCCGGTTACGGTGGGTGGTCAGGGGCCGAGCGATGCGGCTTTCTCCCGTACGAGGGCACGAGGCGTTGGGCTCTAACTAAACCCGAGCGAGGCGTTCACCCATCGAACTCGGCGATTACCGCTACGAACTCTGGCGTTACTAAACCCGAGCGATCGATCGATGGCTGTTAACTGAACCCGATCGAGCGATTCCTTCGCTACTGCTGCTAACTGAAGCCAATCGGACCTGCTGCCTCTTGATGAATAGTGAGCATTGTTGGGGGTTTGGATGAACAGTTCCCGTTGGGGGGTTGGATGAACAGGAACCTGTGGTGGTAGAGGCTGTTGCCGCTGGATGAACAGGACCCTGATCGATCAAGCCGGTGGATGAACAGGACCCCGTGGAGGGCTGGATGAACAGGACCCCATGGAGGGCTAGATGAACAGGACCCCATGGAGGGCTGGTTGAACAGTAGCCGGTGGAGGGCTGGATGAATAGTAGCCCGTGGAGGGGTGGTTGAACATGACCCCATGGAGAGGGCTGGTTGAACAGTAGCCGGTGGAGGAGCGAGTGGTGGAGGCTAGATGAACAGGAGCCCGCGGATGAATAGGAGCCTGTGGATGAACAGTCGTAGGTGGAGGCTGGAGGAGTTCGACGGTGTATGAACAGTAGCCCATGGAGGCTGGAGGAGGTCAATGGTGGAGATGAATAGTATCCCGTGGAGTCTCATTTTGCGGTACGCCACACCCCTCCCGATGAACAGGACCCCCGTTTCGATCGTAGCGCTCCAACACAAGTCCGTTTCCTCCATTTTGCGGTACGCCAGACCGCTCCCGATCAACAAGACCCCGTTTCGACCGTAGGAGGTCCGTTTCCTCCGTTTTGCGGTACGCCAGACCCCTCCCGATGAACAGGATCCCGTTTCGACCGTGGCCAGTCGAACACAAGGTCGTTTCCTTTGTTCTGCGGTACGCCAGGCCTCGTTTCCATCAGCTATTCTGTCCAAGCTGGTTGGCTCCCGATGAACACGACGTATTCTGTTGCCTCCCGATGAACACGACGCATTCCGTTGCCTTCCCATGAACACGACAACGACGTAGTTTCTCCGTTTCGACCCAGCCATGTACACGAGCCCTGGCCGTACGTATGCGCTAGTAGGCGTTCGAGACCCTGCCCGTATGTACATACGTGGCGTGTTACTTTCTTTCACCACGGCGGCAGACGTACGTGTACATGCTACGTGCGCGCCTCTACTACGACACGTGTGCGCCTCTACTACGACACGTGCCGTTCCTTACACGACCACGGTTCATCGCTGCAGCCTGCAGACTAACCGATCGTATGTACGTACACATTCGCGAACAGAATGACAATGCTACGTACGCTTCGACTGGGTGGGTCCCGACTGTCAGGCACTTCCTTGCGTGTGAAGATGTAGCTGGTGGGTCCGAGCAGTCAAGGCGGAAACGTTTTTTTCGTGAAATACGGTGGCCCGTCCGATGGGTCCTGCTGTTAGGTGGAGGAATCATTATTTTCCGTGTAATAAGGAGGCACTTCCTTGCTGCACCCGTGGACCCAACTGTCAGCCTCTCCACATACAGTACTCTTCTGATGGAAGTCGTTCCTTGACCACGTTGACCACGCCGCACCGAGAGCACCAGGGCGGTGGATGACGGCGAGGCCTAGGAAGGGGACGACGCGGAGCTGGGGAAGACGCGACAGTGGTTGCCCACGCGGAGAGGAGTACGAGGGTTCACTGGTTCGGCTGCGGTGTGAGGCTGCCATTGCCGCTGGGCCTGGCCAGCGGTGGGAGTGGTAGGGGGCGGTGAGGCCTCCGCGGTAGCACAGCCGGCCACGGGAGGCAGGAACAGGTGGCACGACCGGCGCTGCTTTGGGCGGCTGGAGCAAGAAGACCAGAGCTTGAAGAATCATGACGGCCGTTGGATGGACATCGTACGGTCACTGCAGCTAGAATCGTTTATATTGACTAAGTTGACAAAGCCCTTGGTACGCGTCAACTTAGTAGGCCCACAGGTTAGCCTCAGAAACAGTGCGCCCCAGATGTCAGGGGGAGGAATCATTTTTGGGGCGGCTGAAGCTAGAATATCCGAGATTGAAGAAGAAGCATGACATCCGTTGGATGGACATCCAACGGACACTGCTGCTAGAACCGTGTGTTGACTATAAGTTGACGAAGCCTTGCATACGCGTCAACTTACTTTTTTTAGGGGACGCGTCAACTTAGTAGGCCCACAAGTGTGTGGCAGAGAACTTATAGCCCATTTGCAATTTGTAAGAATGTACATCCCATTTTTGAATTCTAATGGAATTTACGATAGCCCATTTACAGTCTATTAAAAGTACAGCCCATTTTCTAGCTAGGACAATGATTAATAATTTCAACCAACCGTTCAAAACATAATTCAATAAAATTCACATTTTGATGGGATCCGAAATATTTTTATCCCGAAATTTCTAGTCAGATTAAATATAATTTCAATATAAATTCGTATTACGTAAAAATCCAACGAAACATTGCACGCGCAACAATTGAAATTAAAATTTTCAAAAGCCAAAAGTAATATTTTCTAAACTAATTACGTGTTTGGTGCATGTTTTTATAGTTACCGCCCAGTTTTTATAATTACATCCCATTTATTATTTCTTAAAGCCCATTTTGTTGTTAAGCTTAATGCATCCCTCCTAACAAAGATTTGCAGCCCAGCGGGGCGGAAAATAACAAGTTGGCCCGGATTGGGTACAACTGTCGGCCCAGTTGCATTGCTGATGTTGAAAAAAAGGCCTGTGTAGTACAGTACAACCTTACAAGGCTACTCAGCCCACATTTAGCGACGCCGGAAATGCACAAACAAGGCTTCTGTACAACTTTTGAAGCCAATGAGCTCAATTAATAACTTAAGAAAAAAGTTAGAGTATAGTGGAACCTAATTAAAAGCTGCCACGAGCGAAGAAATAATTCAACGGGTCCCACTTGTGCGTGTGTGTGTGTTTGTGTGTGTGTGTGTGTGAGAGAGAGAGAGAGAGAGAGGGAGGGAGAGAGAGAGAGAGAGAGACCCATCGGTCGATGCTCGTAAATACATCTTTCAGCCATATGCATTGATGATGCTTAGTAAAAACTTATATAGTTGACACAATCATATAGAACTTCATAGCACACTGAATTTGCATACAAAAATTTCACGCAGGCGACACAATTAGGGTGGAAGCAGTGGATCGCTATGGGTAGGGCTATGTTGAAACCAACGAACTCGTACATAACGGTTCATCGTCTTTATCAATGACGGGGAAATATCTTGAATGTTGTGCAAAGAAAACAGATAGACAACACAATATATAAGTTCTGCTAGAACACTAAGTTGACGTACAGTCATTTCTAAAAAAGTTCAGGTAAAAAAATAGAATAGGTCACAATCAAATGTACTGGCACATCAATGCTTCACACCCATAGCTCGGATTTAACTAGTATCTGACAAGATTAAGTTATTACCTCAAATTAGAGCACATCCAGGCAGCCAGCCCTGCCTCTTCTCCCAAAGAAGCAGTGGCCTCCACCGCGCGATGGAGTAGGCCCTGTGCCATCCATCATCCCGAGCAACACGGGGAAAGTCTGACGCTGACTCCTATAATGGACGTCATCGACAGACCCAGGCACCAGCGGCGGCGGCAGGACTTCGATTGATGGATTGACCACTTCTTCGACATGCACGAACACTCGATACAGGTACATCCCTAACGTGGTCCGCGGCGGCCTTGGTGGCGATGAATAGTACAATCCCGGTTCCTGCACCAATATCTCAACACCAATCACCTTCGGTATGGTGGACTGCTTCTTCATCCATGCCATAACCGTCAGAGCCCAGATGTCTGGAGGAACAAACATACTTACGAGCTCACCTCCAAGGTCGTTGATAAGATCATTCATGGACTCGTTGTTCCAAGCATGTCGAGGCATGCTGTCGAAGGTAAGATTTGTTAAAAACTCAAGCTCAGAGGGCACCGAGCCCCATCCTGGGTGCCACCGATCAAAGCTCACCAGCGCGCTATCGCAGAACAAACGCCGGGAAGATTCGAACACACGACTGCAGTCGAAAGTTGTCCGGAACCTGACGAAGAAATCAGCCAGTGGCGGACAGACTTTGATGAGCAAGTCACTTTTTTGGATGCCATGCGCAATGCCAAGAGCTTTGACAAGGTCGTCCAGCGAGGCGGGAGGCCAGTCGCCGTTGATGGTTACCATCAGCACTTTGCTGGCAAACTTGTCGTCAAGCACCGCCATGCCACTGTTGAGCGACAGCACGCAGCGCCCGAAGGCAGGACGAACCTCAGGATCCGGCTCGAAGATCCGTGTTGACCGGCGACATAATAGTGCGCTTGAGTACAGGGAGTATAGGAGGGGGATTTGGGGGAACTGGAGTAGGAATCAAGATTCCAGAGGTGGGGAGGGGCAGGAGATTGGGGATGAAAAGGTAGCATGAATTTCGAACACGTGCCAATATGCTCTCGGCGCGCAAGCGCATGAAAACACCGGTGGCACCCACATGTCGGCGAGCAAGAGTCCCAATTCTCCCACAAGATATTGATGTTCCGTGCAACGCATGGGCATCTTGATAGTAACTTGAAAAAATGAGATATACTCGTAACACTGGAGAATGGTGATGCCCTCATTTATCCCACCAGCAGTTCGAGACAATAAACAGTTTGAAACAACGATATATACAACATTGAAACACTGACTAGTGACTACTACTGACATAAACAACAAGACATGATAGTTCATAAGAAGTCTCGATACACCACCAAAACGCACCCATCTGCAGCGTTCAGACTCTCGTGATCCAGACAAGAATGACATTCTAAATAGAGGAAACTAGTACATAGTAAGAGTGACATTGACGAGGATGACCAAATGACAAGGAATATGCATAACACAAGACAGTTTTCCATAGCAAACAGAGCCTCTCTGCAATCAAGGTCCTTGCCAATGGTGATCTCCTGGTTAATCATATAATTGAGTCCGAGAAACAGAGAGTGTGAACCAAGGCTGTTTACCCGCCTCAACTCAAAAATCCCGAAGGCCCCAACAAGCTGGCATCCTACTCATAGACGTAACAGCCACTGTCCGGATACTCACGTATTTCATAGTGCTTGCATACAGTGGGGTTTTTCCAATATAACTTTTCCGGCTCATGTGTCCGAATGATCATCAGTCTTTTGTCATCGTTTGATCGAGCGAGGAACCAGTTGTGCTTCCTTGTTTTTGACAAAGGTGGTGTGATTACAAAGGGCGGTAACTGTAGGGACAATGCATCATATCAAAAAGGACATGCATTGTTAATGTAAGATCAACATTGTTTAGAGTATGAGTATGATAATGCAAGAAACAACATTGATATGTCCCTGTTGGAACTGGGAGGAAAATACAGGGAAATGTATACTGGGTTCGAAAATATAGAAGTGCCATGCATGGTTATACTCATGTTATCTCACAATCGATTCTTCACAGGAAACTACCATGTCATGCATGTTATGTAATCATGTTCTGTCCTCACAAACAAATTCTTCAAGGAAACTAATAGACCATGCATTTTTATATACTCATGTTCCGTGGGAAAAAATTTGTGAGCATATTATTCTAGCCATTGATTGCTGAAGGGCGAACATAGGTATGTACACATGGTAAGAATTACAGGATTTCACTACTTCCAAATATAGAGTTCTCCATATGCACATTTACTTCCCTAATGTATGGTTAGATGAAACCAATAGTGTGATGCATGTTTCTACATCATGAAAATGAGGAAACTAACATGGACATTGATACACACTCATATTTAGTAGTATATAGATTACTATAAAATAAGGAGAATATCAATATCTTCCTAACAGTTTGATTATTCAAGGGTACAAATTGGCTATAATGACATGGTCACAATCGCATGAATTAACTCATTCCAAATATAGCTGATTTACGGTGTCTCTAATACATTGCCATAGTTCTAATCTAATTCTGCTCAAACAGGGATATGCCAATCATCACAAAAAGTTCAAACAGTGTCATGGCATCATCATTAACATCAGACGGAAACAACTTGCACGCACCGTCCCAGCAATACGTGGTGCCATCTGCTTTGTCGATCACGTAGATGATGCCATTGTGTTCAATAGCATCATAGAAGTTTGTATCAGCTTTGACGACGATCCACTGCGAGCTGAGTTGTCTCCAGCTAAAGAAGGCACCAGCGGAAAGATAGGCGAGTCCCTTGTTGAAGAAGGCAATTAGCCAGAAGTCTGCGTAATCCGCATGTCGTGTGGGCACTTGGCAAATTACAATCTTCTGCAAAACAAGGTGCATCCAACTGACGACGTAATCTAGATGACTTGGACCGCGATGGCAAAACACTATATCATCCAACGGAGGAAGGCTAATCTCATGGGAGGTCTGTAAGTTCACGAGCACCAACTTTTTCCCGTCTTCTCTGACGGCAGCCATCCCGTAGGAGTTCATGCCGACCTAGTACATACCTGCAAAAGTTTCGGGCGATGGTGATCGGATCAAAGCCGAGGGAAATGATGTACGGCGACCCACTACATACTTGTGCAGAAGTTTCGGCTAATGGAGGTCAGATTGACATAGAGGGGCATCATGTACGCCTCCGTATCATGGTGAGCAAATCTCACAAGACCAGATAGCAGCAAGCATGGTCTCTTGAAAAGCTTAGGCCTCGCTTCTACGATGGCCGTGTGCATGCCCCTCGAGCATGCAGCCAGCCGCAGGGCGCTCAACATATCCATACTCAAATGACAGAGGTCGAGGACGTCACTGGGGAGATTGCTCCAATCGCGGCTCATATGGATGCTGCGTGGTTCGCGTTCGGCCTTGGTGGAGTTTGGAAGGTGGGGGTTTTGGGGGGTTTGATTTACGGGGGAGAAGGCTCTCGGTGCTGGAGCGGCTAGTGAGGGAATAGTGGTACTGGGGGAGGCGAGCGAGGTGAGGGTACGCGGGGGCACAGTGAGATAATGAAGAGTGACCTCAGGATCTCCGGCGAGATGGAGATGGAGAGGGAGTGGTGCTAGGGGAGAGTGAGACGAGGCGAGGCATGCTATACAGGGCGGTGACAGTGACTGCACAATGCACAAGGTGTGGCTGACTTTGGTAACCCGGACACACCGCCTGGACTGGTGCCACCTCGGGCGCAGGGTCTTGTCACTTCACTTGTGAGGACTGGATGAATAACAGTATTTTGACCATCAAGTGTACCACAGTTGTACTACTATTACTAGTACTAGTAATAGGAGTAGTAGGAACATGAGTAGTACTCCCTTGCTAGCATGCCTCTGGGTTCACTTCATCCTCCAGGTATCATCCATATTGCGAGCAGAACCAAATTCTTGTGCATGCAGAAGTGCGAAGAAGGACTTTTCTTTTTTGAGGATAACCGCATATTCCTTAACTAGAGAATGTTGTGTCTCCCACGCACATGCCAATATCCATCTGAACCAGCTGCGACACATTTTTTTTATCCATTTGCATAGGTCCCACCTGTCAGGAGGGGTGCAGAAATAAAAAGGAATCATAAAATGTGTCACCACGGTGATTCGAAAGAGTGACCTCAACTAGACAGTGGCACATGTAGCGCTAGAAGGATGGGCACGTACATGGACAGGTACACTCCTCAGTCTACCCGCGTAGCCTTTTCGTTTAGTCTACCTAGTCATCTAATCAACTGCCTGCAGGCCACTTCTCCCATTTACTTCTCCATCGGGAACTGATTTTCCTCAGCTTGTTCACTACTCCTTCATCTTCATTTGCATCCAAACCACACTGCATTCACATTGTTTTAACCTCTTCACATCCTCCTGGAGTAATACCGAAGCCCCTTTAAATAATCATCTTCTTCAGTTAGACTAGCCATCCAATCCTAATTCTCCAAACCATAGCCCTCTGGTCCAACGGTTCCAAATGGCGAAAGAGATCCAGATGCAGGTTTTTAGCGTCCAACATGTCCTCGTCGAAGGCTCGTTGACCATAGTTGCCACAGTCACTGACCACCTAAGGGTTGTTCGGAACTGGATCAACAATGTATCCAACTCCCTCCAAAAGGTGGAGATGAAGGCCATCGGTCTCGACGCAGAGTACACGGAGCGTGCCACTGGGAAGATCCAACGCGCCATCGTCCTTCAGTTGTGCCTCGTAGATGATGTTGTGGTGTACATCATCATACATGCGCCCTCCATACCAGGTGAGCTTCACGATTTCTTGTCTCGGGAGGACATATACTTCTATGGGGCAGCCATCGCAGGGGACAAACAGAAGTTGGAGCCGTACAACCTTGATTTAAAAAGCATCACTGACGTACAAACCAAAATAAAGATTCCTGCAGAAGATTGTGATAAACCGACATGATCCCTATTTGACGTAGCAAATTTTGTGCTCGGAACAAATCTTCTTAAGGGTGACGAGACGCTGGCATTAAGGTCTTCTGGATGGGAGAATTATCCCTTGACATACGAGCGGATAAAATATGCTGCCCTCGATGCCCGTGTGAGTTTCGAGATAGCTGCAAGGTCCAGAGAGCTTGTTGCGAAGCCATCTCCCACAGAAAATGAGAACAAGAAGAAGAAGAAGAAGAAGAAGAAGAAGAAGAAGAAGAAGAAGAAGAAGAAGAAGAAGAAGAAGAAGAAAAAGCTGCTGCACCAGTAGCAGGGCATTATGGATGGATGAACTATTTCCTCTCTTGTAAAAAAATATTCCCTCTCTATGTATATTGATATAGATGGATTATTTTGATGGTGTGCATGTCTCTGAAACAAGTAGTAGTGTGGGTCCGCTCGACTATAGGGAACTATTTATCCCCCTAGATTTCTCTACTACTACTCTTCCAGTGATCGGTATGCAATGCATGTGTCCAAAGACATGACAGCTTTTCCATGGAAGTTCAACTACGGCGACCATCACGTTTCATCCACTGCCACTCGCGATTCCCACGACGCCGCTCCAACCCATGGCACCACGTCCCCTGATGTGCGCCTCACCCCTCTCGGCCGCACCGCACCTCTGCCTTTGTGTGCTTGACATGTGGGCCACCTGAAATACGGCGAGCATCAAGTTTCTACCACAGCCACACGTGATTCCCACGAAGCCGCTCGAACCCATGACACAACACGTCCCCCAACCTGCGGCTCACCCCTCTCGGCCCCATCGCCTCTACGCCAGGGAGCATTACATGTGGACCAGCCACCTATCGGGTCCACATGTTATTGACTCAAAGGCAGGTGTAGCAAGGTGTTGAAGCTCAGTCCCGAGGGCCCAAAGAGGGAAATGTAACTCCTGCGCCAAGCCTTGTGGTGCTACCGCTGCACGAACTCATGCCGAACTCAAGATTTGTTTCTTTACTATACATGCACGCAACGATTTAATGGACATTGTAGTCTCAACATGTGATGGGGATCTCTAAATTTGAAATTGAAACTTATAAAACGAATAAATTCAAAACAAATAAACTGGGAGAGAGGGAGTATACCGTAGGATGTGTCCCATACGAAACAAGTCCCCTGGTTTATCACCGCGAAGATGCGGTTAGAAAGGAGCACAGCGTCTTCGTACTCGCACGGCAACAAATCGGCTGCAGACAACATGATCCACCTTTGACCACCATGTGCAAGGTTTGTGCTATCTTCTTGAATCTCACCGTGGTTCCATCGTACCAACTCAGGCGGTGGCCCGTTGCATGGCTGATCCCAATGTTGGACAAAGGTTCTACGGGAACAGTGTCACCGTTGTAAATGTTGTGCAAATTGATGTTGGTACCCTCCCGTACATATGCAAGCCAATATCCACTCGCATCGAGCCTAACCTGTGAAACAGTGGGTAGGGGGAGAATTAGGAAATGGACACAGAAGTAGTCTTTAGAATGCATTTATTACGTGATCAATCTCATCTTACCTGCTCATCGGACAAAATCCGAGTGCCCCTCAACGTCGACATCTCAAGGGGCGTCAACTTGCAACTACGGCCACGCTGCGCTGGAGAGACCCCCAAGGAAACATCCTCGTGCGTTGCATGGAACATCAAGATGCATTTGTATGAGTAGTTTATCTTGTGAGAGAGAAAGATGAACGAGGGAAGGCCTTATTTGCAAATGTGGAGAGGGGTGTGCCAAACTACGGCCACGCCACACTGAAAAAAATTGAGTTTGGGTCGGTGGCACACCCTGCGGCAAGATGCCCGTGTGGGCTTCTTCTATAACTAGCAATATGCCCGTGCATTGCAGGGAACATCAAGATGCATTTTTTTACAGAACACCTATTGTGATTGACCCTTGCAGGAGTAATCCCATGTGTAAAAACTAATAATATCTCGAGAATTTTATCGAAAAAATGGTACCTTTGGAACAAGTTTTCTTTACTACTACTCCTTGCAGTGAGCGGTATGCAATACATGTGTCAGAATACATGACAGCTTGTCCATGGAAGTTGAACCACGACGACCATCACGTTTCTTGTTTCTACCACTGCCACACCCACACGTGATTCCCATGACGCCGCTCCAACCCACGGCACGACATCCCCCGACATGCGCCTCATCCCTCTCGGCCCCAGCGCTCCTCTGCCTTTGTGTGCATGACATGCGGGCCAGCTGAACAGCGGCGACCATCAACTTTCTACCATAGCCACACCCCATTGGACGCGGTTTGCCTGCTCCGATCCGTACTCCCGCACCATCGAATTTTTGTCCAGCGGCTGTGACACATTTCGTCCCGGTCATCAATCCTCAGCTAGAGTACTACTTCTGTACTACATGTAGTACCCGCCGGTGAGGCCATCTACGCCTCGTAACGCCTCGACGCCCAGCTGTGGCACCCTCCCCGCCACCACCGGCCGGTTCATCTTGAACGAGTGAGTCGCGAACCACGCCACCACCATAAGAATGACATGTGGGCCAGCCGCATTTAAGGTCCGCATGTCATTGACTCATAGGCCGGTGCACTAAGCCACTGAAGCTCGGTCCCGTGGGCCCCGAGAGGGAAATGTAACTCCTACGGCAGGCCTTGTGGTGCTCCCACAGTACGAGCTCGTGCCAAACCCAGAATTTGTTTCTTACTACTACCAACTACTCCCTTCGTTCCTAAATATAAGTCTTTCTAGACATTTTAAATGGCTACCACATACGGATGTATGTAGACATATTTTAGAGTGTAGATTCACTCATTTTGTTCCGTATATAGTCACTTGTTAAAATATCCAAAAAGATAAATATTTAGGAACAGAGGGAGTAGTAAGGTACACGTGCATTGCACGCATGAGATTTGATAACCAAATTATGAATAAATAACACACTATAGCATGTAAGCTTTGAGTCATATATGCATGATGTAGATGTTCGTTTAATTCTTATAGTTCATCTAGTTCAAAATCAATAAGTTTTATAAAAAAAATCTATTTTAAGATTCATGGAATTGTGCATTGTAAAGCATAAAGTAAAAACAAATCATTTTGAAAAAAGAAGTTTGGGCAATTAAGATATGGAAGATTCTAGAACAAAGGAGAAGTGTTTGTGTTTTGAGGTTTGTGCATTATGCTTAAGTTCAACCATGGAGTCTTCTGGATTCTACATGTGGTAGAATCTGGTGGAATGTAGATGATATCCAACGGCCAGTAGTGCTCGGATTTGCCATCTTTGTACCATTAGATTGGCTTCATCCAATGACCAACTTTCAAAGTTATTCACGCACTATCTCTTCTCTACTCTTACAAAAAACCGAGTTGGTGATGATGGTGTGCCTGCCATCTTGTAATATAGACCGTCCGATCTATATTTGACGGATAGAAAGCAAACTATGAAAATTTTACAAAAAAAAACCGCACCTCTCTCCACATTTACAGATAAGGCCTTGCCTCGTTCATCCTTATCTCCCACAACCTCATTGTTGAGAAATTAAAAAAGCAAGTCTCTGGAACAATTTGGCATGGTGGCCGCCTACCGGCGCCATCCATCCCCATGCCTCCGCCCAGTCCGACCACCAGTCACCACCTCGCCCCACTCCTCCTCACCTTATCTCTCATCTTTCTCAAGATATCATTTTTTCGATGAAATTCTCGAGATACCATTTTTTCGATAAAATTCTTGAGATATCATGAGTTTTTACACGTGGGATTACTCCTGCATGGGTCAATCACAACAGGTGTTTTGTAAAAAAAATGCATTTTGGTGTTCTGTGCAATGCACGGGCATCTTGCTAGTATCTCTACTCTTATATTATATATAAAAAATGGAGTTGGTGATGATGGTGTGCCTGCCATCCTGCAATATAGGCTGTCCGATTTATATCTGACGGATGGGAAGGAAACTATGGCAATTTTGCAAAAACATATCTACACCCCTCTCCACATTTGCAAATAAGGCCTTCCCTCGTTCATCCTTTTCTCTCACAAGATAAACTACTCATAGAAATGCATCTTGATGTTCCGTGCAACGTATGGGCATCTTGCTAGTAGGGGTATAGATGTGTCGGCCCGTGCGTTGCAATGGATCCAAAGTATATCTATTTAGTGGAGTGCACTCTAAACACATTATCTATTTATTTTTCTCTAACCTTTCGTAGCCATGCAACCGAGCCACATAAGCTTCATGGGTGCCCCCCACATCATATTATTCATACTACGTTGACTGAAAAAAAGATAAATCACCCAAAACAAGATCTTCCATTTTTTGTTCCTATGGTGTTGTGCCGTGCACGTACCTAGTTGTATAGAGGTAGTACTAGTTGTAGTACAAACTTCGTACTAGTAGGAGTAGTAGTACGGAATGCACCTACTCTACCAACGAGCCCCATAAGACACCAAATTTCATGGCTTCCGTGCTACAACTAGATCTTCCCCTCGTTTCTGTTTTCCAACCCGGCGGCGGACGGGGTGCGGTTTGCCAATAGTCGGTTTGCTCAACGACGGTCCCACATGAAAGTGAAAATTCTAGGCAACACACCCTCCCTAGCTATGTGGCGTGTCGGACGGGCCGTGGAGTACTCCTGATTCCCGGGCGTGTGGGGGTGCGACGCGAACGCGACAGGCCTTTTGCTTTAGCTAGCAATGTGCCCGTGCGTTGCGACGGGTCCAAAGTAGTAGAATAGTAGTACTTGTTCACAAACTTGAAAGAAGTCACTCTTGTTTTGATATACTCCTAATATATTAATTTTCACTCAAAATATATTTCTGAGGCTGTTTTGATGAGGTGAGGGAGGGATGTGGTTGCTTTCAAGATAATAATGGGTTGTGTGCAAATTGGAGCAGAGAAGTGGGCTATTGTTGCAAAAATGCCACAACTTACCTCACAGACGTTAGATGCAGATCTAATGGTCAGAAACGACGGATGGCAGACACACCACCATAACCAACTGAGTCTTTTATAGGAGTTGGAGTAGAGAAACATGTATAAATTGTAACATTTGGTTCTGCTCCTTGGCACGATCGATAGATAGACATAACGATTGGAAACGATAGGGCGGGGCTATTTCCACCAGATCAGCAGGGTACGTAGTAGCTAGGTGTTGGGGAATGCAGTAATTTCAAAAAATTTGCTACGCACACGCAAGATCCATCTAGGTGATGCATAGCTGTCACAACCCTAGACTAGTCCTTGTTTGTCTTTGCTTGATCATCATGTCATCATGTTTAAATTCAAATGAATTCGAATTGGGGATGTTCAAACCCTAGCATCAAACGGAATTCAAATAGGTTCAACCTAAAAATATTTTCAATGAACCTGAAATACCCTTCATAAATGTTCATCATTTTTGTTTTGGTCCAGAACCTCTGCCAAAAATGGTGCACAATTTTCTAGGACACTCTAGTTATTGAATTAAATCATACAGTATTTGTTCTTGGACATTTAAATGCTATACATAATTTTAAATGTCCAAATAATCTTGAAGGTAAATGAGGGTTGTTGGAAATAATCCAAATAATGCCCAGAAATATTTTCAGGATTTTTGAAAATGCTCTCGCATTTTTTTATAAAGCCAAAACAACTGCAGAAAATAGAAAACAGAGAAAAGTAGAAAAGAGAGAGAGAGAGAGAGAGAGAGAGAAAAGGCCAGAGGCCACTTACCTGGACTGGGCCAGCCCACCTGGCCTGGTGCCAGTCATCCCTAACCTCTGCCAGTAGGCAGAGGCGGGACAACGCACGCGCGCGCGAGGAGCCACGCCTCCTCCTGCTTGCCGCCGAGCCTATGGACGCGTGGGTGAATGCCCAGAGCTGTCCTGATCGAGCCGATCGCCCCGCTTCTCTTCCCCTCGTCTCCCTCGCCCTCTCCCGTGATGGCCGAGCGCCATTCTCGCTACCATTCGCCGTAGTCATCGCCAGAGCCACCCCTCGCCCCTCTGACGTGCCCATGAGCTCCGCCTCCGTCGTCTACGCGTCCTCGATGTCTCACGTGACGCCGGACGCCTCCAAGCACCGTCACCGACCCCTTCTTCCTCTGCACCGCTGCAACCACCGTGAGCCTCTCCCTTGAACCACCACCTCTGTTCTCTCATTTGCATGCTGTAGCTGCTACTTCACTGACGACCGAGAACCGCCGCCGCCTGAGCTCGTCGCCGATGTAGCTCCGGTGACCCGATGGTCACCCCCAGCGAGTCCAATCTGCTCCCTGCAACGCGTAGCGCCCCGCTAGCCCTTCTCCTCGCTCATCTGTGAACCGCAACGCTAACCCCACGTGCACCTGAGCTCCGGCCATCGTGGCCGAGCTCCTCGCCATCGCCTCCGGCCTTCCCAGGCCCGACCGGCGCCACCGCCCGACGCGCGCTGGTCTGGGCTCTCGAACGAGCCTAGCCACGCTGCGAACGGGGCACCACCGCCCGTGCCCGAGTGCCCCGCCGTGTCTGCTGCCACCGGCGGCTAAACGCCAGCGGGGTTGACCCTCTTTAACTGAGGTTTGACCCCCTGACTCACTGAGGTGTGAGCCCAAGGCCCTGACTAATTAGTGTTATGATTAAATTAGTGTCAATTAACTTAGTTAACTGACAGATGGGCCCCACTGAGACTGACAGATGGGCCCCACTGGTCAGGTTTGACCTGGACCTGCCCTGTTGACCTGCTGACATCACAGTGACGTCATGCTGACGCAGTAAATATTCTTTCGGATTTAAAATAAATCAGAAATGATTTATTTATTTCAGAAAATATCCAAAACTTCAAAATTCATAGAAATTCAACCGTAACTCCAAATGAAATAATTTATATATGAAAAATTATCAGAAAAATCCAATCTATCCATCTGTACATTTTTCATGCATGGTAGAGCAACTTATGGCTGCTGTTTAGGGCAAATCAAATAAATGGCATTTGAATATCCACATATGGAATTTGAATTTGAATCTTTGGTTCAAACCAACTTCATTTAACTTGTTGCTAGTTGCATTAGCTCAATCAACAGCATATTACCATGTCAGATTCATGCATCATATTGTTGCATTGCATTGATTGTGTTCCTTCTCTGTTTGCCGGTGTTGTTCCCCCTCAGTAGACGTTGTTCTGACGATGAGTTCGATGACACAGATGAAGAGCTATATCATCTTCAGAAGTGCCGGGCAAGCAGAACCCTCTTGTTCATTCCGATACAATCCCACTCTCTCGCTCCTGCTCTCTTTTACTGCATTAGGACAACAACGATTCAACTATTACATGCTGCGGTACTTGAACCCCTTTCCTCTGCATGACCTGTCATTGCCACAGTAAATAGATGAAACCAACTAGCAGGAGTAGGAGTTGTTTGAGCCCTGATGTGCCTACTCATTCATGCTTGTTTGTCATGCACGCTACTGCTTAGAGTTGAGTCAGGTCTGATTCATCGGGGATGAATAGGAATGTGGTGAAAATGTCCTACTGTTGAGAGCTAAGTGTGTGAACACGATTTGGTAAAGGTAGCGGTGAGAGGCCATGTTGGAATACATGGTGGGTTGTCTCATTAAAACCCTCCTCAGGAACTGAATTCTGTGCTTGTGATCCACAAACAGCTACTACCACACGTTGGGCCCTGAAATATGACCCCACTCGACTTATTAACCCCCCTTGTCCTATGTCTAGGAGTTGCAAGTAGTTTCTGGTGTTTGTAGTATGCTGGAGGTCGTGCGCAGCGCTGACCCGAGGGGTGGGCTTTGATGCGGTAGGCACGTGGCACGGTGTACTAGGCGCCTTTTTGGTGCCTCGGGAACCCTGCACACATTGTTCGGGACCGTAAGTGGAAACCTCGGCCGGACTGCCTTCGGATGGAACCTGAATAGGCGATAAACCTGGACTAGGGACTTGTGTGGTTAGTCAGGTCATGGTCTACACCCACGTCGGCTTTCGCTTGAAGTCTGCCGAGCACATGTGTGTGCAGACGCTAGGTGGTTGAAACATGTGTGAAGAAGTACACCCCTGTAGGGTTATAAATGATCTATTCCAATAGCCGCGTCCGCGGTAAAGGACCTCTGGGTTGCCTATGTAGTTCATAGACAAGTGAAAGTGGATACTCTAAAATGCGCAAGATAAGCGTGAGTGCTATGGATGGCGTTCTCGTAGGGAGACGGAAGCGGATCCGTAGTGGTGTATTGATTGGTGAATATGTGGACTCGTGTGCGCCACCCCCAAAAGAGTTACTTGCAGATGTAGTTCAGGATAGCAACTAAGTCAAAGGTGGCCTAATGCAGTTAAACTCCACCACCCCTTTGTTGATACTGATGCATATGTAGCTAGTTCTGATGTAAGTCTTGCTGGGTACATTTGCACTCATGTTTGCTTAATTTATGTTTTTTGCAGAGAGTCTTCATTCTCTCTAGTAGTTCCACATGGACCTCGGCATTTAGCTTGTTACCTCAGCTACGATCTTGTACCCTTGGGAGGGTCTTGTAGATAGTCAGGCTTCTCAGCCTTTTTCATTTGTAGTTGTCTGTACTCAGACAAGTTAAGCTTCCGCATGTGCTTATAGCTTGCATGACTTGAATGCTGGGTCATCAGACCCATGATTGTAATATCAGGCTCCTCGGAGCCTATTGAATAAATACTTTGAGTCGTAGAGTCTTGTTGTGATGCCATGTTGTATTTGCACATATCGGGCATATTGTGTGTATGTTACTGAAATGCTTGGTATGTGTGGGATCCGACAACCTAGTTGTTTATTCTTGGTAGCCTCTCTTACCGGGAAATGTCTCCTAGTGCTCCCACTGAGCCATGGTAGCTTGCTACTGCTCTAGAACACTTAGGCTGGCAGGCATGTGTCCTTCTTCGTTCTTGTGTCTGTCCCTTCGGGGAAATGTCACGCGTTGTTCCTTTAAGTCCTTGTAGCTTGCTATGACTTGGGTTCATACGTTGATGATCGACACGTTCGTTGCTGGGTCATGTTTGCATGTACCTGCAAGTTAGCGCCACCTTGGGTTTATGACTAGTCATGTCGGCTCGGGTTCTTTGTCATATGGATGCTAGCGACACTATCATACATGTGAGCCAAAAGGCGCAAACGGTTCCGGGCCAGGTAAGGTGGCACCCGTGGGAATACTGTGCGTGAGGCGGCAAAGTGATATGATGTGTTACATGCTAGATCGGTGTGACTTAGGATTGGGGTCCTGACAGTTTTGGTATCAGAGCCTGACTCCCTGTAGGACTACCAAGCCAAACTGGTTGAAGTTGATCCTAGAAATGCTTTAGTTATATAAGGGAATTGATTGTGGAAGGGAATGTAGGGCTCTTTTTACTCCTTTTCCTTATGCCCTTCTTATCTGAGTCAACCTGTTCTTCTCTGCGGGGATTAAGAACTAGGCTTCTCATCTTTCTATCACGATCACATGTTACTAATCCATAGACTTATAGGATTGATGGATTGAAGTCTCAGTTCAGTTTCTACTACTTCCGTATGTTCATAGCCGGCCTCAGAACCTTGATATTGTGATGTTAAGTGGTCATGCAACTATTTTGCAGGATGTCTCAAATCTTTTTGAGTATTTACAGCCGTTATGCTGTCCGAGTCATCCCAGGTTTCGAAATAGTCTGATGCATTTGCAAATTCCTTCTTTCCTTTCCTGATGGTCCTTTGGGCCAGTTGAACCACACTAATCAGTGAGTTGAGGTACTCTGTTGCCTCAACATATATGTTGGAGCTATTATTATGACTCTAGGTATCTTAGAGAACCACCTAGTAATCTAGCCATGATTAGTGTTCCCAAAGTGATGATTCTGGCCTTCATTTCGAAAGTATCCCGTGATGCCATTTAGTAGTAGGTATTCTACTCCTGGGTTCTTGAACCCGAGATTCACCCTACTTACTTCATGTTGATAGTGTTTGCTAGTTTCTTTAGGATATTAGTAACCTTTGCGATAGTCCTCGAGGTCTGTGGTATATCGTTCTTCCAACACCATGAACCATTATGGAAGAAGTTCTTTTGAACCAAAAGATCACAAATAGAGTGCTCTTGATGAGTTCTCCATTCTATATTGTGAATCTCCCAGTCCTCCCTTTCTACATGTGTTATCCCAAAAAAATGTTGACTTTGCTCGACATACTAATCTATGCATCCACAACTCAGAAAGATATATGTCCCTTTGAGTTGTCCCTCTTTAGTTGTTTTTGACCTTCGTCTACCAACCGATAGTCAGGACTAGTTGTGCATTCGTGTTATCGATGCCTATTATTCTTGTGGTCCGTCAAGCCATTCTATTCCGGAATGACTAGGAGAAACAAACTCCAGCACCTCATTCATTTCTTGGACTGGTCAAAGTAGTTGTATTCCGCAGATTGAAATGCCAATCCAGCTTTTTTTCTGTTCTACCTCGGAGTATTACCCCCTTTATGTTAGGATTGTCATGAGAATTGCACCATCTCTCATGAATTCTTGACGCAGTGATACTTCTTGCCATCATTTTTCATTCCTCGGTCCCGTGTTGTCGCAACCGGAATGCCGACAAGTGAACAATGATGTGTGAAATCAATACTCCTAGCAACCGTGTTGCTTGGTAGTTAATGGACATTAATATCATTCTTAGCATGTCGGTTATTGAATCACTATTCTAGGATTGATCGTGCCACCTTCTCTTTATTTCTGGTGCACTCTTTGATTTTTGAGTTAGGATTGAATCCCTTGCTCTTTTGATCATGTTGTCTTGCCTTGAAAAGAAATATTGTTCTCGAGCTTAATAACATATCGGTGGTTCATGATTTTCCGAATATCAGAAGTATTACCAGGTTGTCACCTGACCGCTATGTTGAGATCGTGATCAAGTTGGTTTTTCCATAAACCACCCTTTCTCCAAGGATCTGTGTTGGATACCTTGAGCTAGTTGGTTGAGCTAAACAACAACTTGGAGAGTTGGAAGATGAAAGCTTATCCCACTTAGTTCATTGTCAAAGGGATATCCTTGCATTTGTGTGTTTGATGAAGAAAGATGATATCCTCATTGATTGATCCCCGTGGTCAGTTGACGGTGCTATTATCTTATCCAATCCTTGATTTGAGTATGGGCTATCGTCAAATCAAATCAGAACCAATGATGTTCGTAATGTTGTCTTGCTCGTGGTTGATCCCTCGAGCATACACCGTTATATCTTTTAGGTCTGACCAATGCTATCACCATGTTCACTTAATTGTGGAATTCCACCTATATGGAAGCCTGGATGGATTGTTGTTAAGACCATTGAAAACATTTTCATCTTATCCATGATTCATGTTTAACATCTAAGTTAGTGTTGGAAACTTCTATAAGCATTATCTTCATGTCCTGTTCATGAAGCATATGTTCGGATGAAAGAAGTGACTTCCTCCAATTCATGAGCATTTGATGCAAGTTTGTTGCCGTGAATTCGAGAAATTCAATGTTGCTTCCTATGGAATCATTAAGTGCTAGTCCTGAAGGTACCAGACGGATTTGTACCAGATTCTGTTATCCTCAGTGATGGTTCCCAACCTGAACGCGGTAGTGTTTCGTTGTAAGACTCCTATGTGGTCATGCTTGTCTGGGACGGCGTGCTCACATGTGTGTAGCAGAATCGCTCATGTTTTGGAGCATACTACCATAGTTCATTTCCCAAGAATCTAGCAAGGTCATCTTGTCGGTTTTTGTTGCAAGCTGACTTTTCCAGACATGTTGTCTAAAATATCCCGTTACCAACCAGATCTGAATCTCAGGCAGATATGATGGTTGGAACATTCCCAACATTTGCATTTTATCCCCAGCTTGCACCGCCATTGTGCCAATTTCCCATGGGATGCCTTTCTCAACAATTGTTGCCCAAGATCATCTTAAAAAGTGGACTTACCATGGGTCCCATCCATCTCCAATGATAAGCAAAAATCACTCATCGCGTTGTCTTCAACAAGGTAGTCCACATCATCCATTCTAGTCCGGTTATGCCATTCCTTTGAACTCGGCCAAACGATTGTTGGTGAATTGCCTTAGGCTGGTATGGAGAGTTTCAATGATCCATGTACCAAAAGTAATTCCTTTTGCCACTTAAGGGAATAATCCTACGAGAACCCTCCTCTAAGGTGCCCCGTTAAGGTATGAGGGACAATTACCTCCTCGCTACTCTGAAACCATGCACCATCTTTTTCAAGCGTGGAATTGTTGTCTACCAAATTGAACCCTTCTCATCTATCTCTTTCCATTGCTCCTGATGTGTTTTGTGTCTCAGCTCAAGTGATATTTCAACATCTCACTCCAAGAGTTGATCGTCAATTGCTCGATCTTTTAGGAGTTCGATTCTTCTAGAGTTACCCTTCCTTCTCGTTATCATGATGAATGGAATTCTTAGAGCAAGACGTCAAGACTAAGATGATGAATGGATCAACATCTTCGAGAAGGGCATTTGGATCATGAAGATCGTGTTAGCTTGTGTCCCTCTGTCTTCTTACCTCATGTCTTGAATCTCGGGACGAGATTCTTGTTTAGTGGGGGTGAGTTGTCACAGCCCTAGATCAGTCCTTGTTTGCCTTTGCTTGATCATCATGTCGTCATGTTTAAATTCAAATGAATTCGAATTGGGGATGTTCAAACCCTAGCATCAAATGGAATTCAAATAGGTTCAACCTAAAAATATTTTCAATGAACCTGAATTGCCCTTCATAAATGTTCATCATTTTTGTTTTGGTCCAGACCTCTGCCAAAAATGGTGCACACTTTTCTAGGACACTCTGGGTTATTGAATTAAATCATACAATATTTGTTCTTGGACATTTAAATGCTATACATAATTTTAAATGTCCAAATAATCTTGAAGGAAAATGAGGGCTGTTGGAAATAATCCAAACAGTGCCCGGAAATATTATCAGGACTTTTGAAAATGCTTTGGCATTTTTTTAATAAAGCCAAAACAACTGCAGAAAAAAGAAAACAGAGAAAAATAGAAAAGAGAGAGAGAGAGAGAGAGAGAGAGAGAGAGAGGGAGAGAGAAGGCCAGAGGCCACTTACCTGGACTAGGCCAGCCCACCTGGCCTGGTGCCAGACATCCTAACCTTTGGCAGTAGGCAGAGGCGGCACAGCGCACACGCGCGCGAGGCGCCACGCCTCCTCCTACTTGCCGCCGAGCCTCTGGACGCGTGGGTGAACGGCCAGAGCCGTCCCGATCGAGCCAACCACCCCGCCTCTCTTCCCCTTGTATCCCATGACCTCTCCCGCGATGGCCGAGCGCCATCCTCGCCGCCGTTCACCGTAGTCGTCGCCAGAGCTACCCCTCGCCCCTCTGACGTGCCCATGAGCTCCGCCTCCATCGTCTATGTTTCCTCGACGACTCACACAATGCCGGATGCCTCCAAGCATCGTCCCCGACCCCTTCTTCCTCCTCGGTCACCGGAGATCCACCTCACTGCCCCAACCGCTCTGAACCTCCTCCGAGCTTGCCGTCTGCACTGCGGCAACCGCCGTGAGCCTCGCCCTTGAACCACCCCCTCCGTTGTCTCGTTTGCATGCCATAGCCGCTACTTCACTTACGACCGAGAACAACCATCGCCTGAGCTCGTCGCCGACGCAGCTCCGGTGACCCAATGGTCTGCCAGTAGTGCCCCGCTAGCCCTTCGCCTCGCTCGTCTGCGCACCGCAACGCTAACCCCGCGCGGACCCGAGCTCCGGCCACTGTGGCCGAGCTCCTCGCCGTCGCCTCCGGCCACCCCAGGCCCGGCTGGCGCCACCGCCCGAGACACGCTGGTCTGGGCTCTTGAACGAGCCCAGCCACGCTGCGGATGGGGCACCACAGTCCGTGCCCGAGTGCCCCGCCGTGTCTGCTGCCGCCGGCGGCTAAAGGCCGGCGGGGTTGACCCTCTTTGACTGAGGTTTGACCCCCCTGACCCACTGACGTGTGGGCCCAGACTAATTAGTGCTATGATTAAATTAGTGTTAATTAACTTATTTAACTAGATGTGAGACTGACAAAGGGGCCCCACTGGTCAGGTTTGACCTGGACCAGCCCCGTTGACCCACTGACATCATAGTGATGTCATGCTGACGCAGTAAATATTCTCTGGGAAATAAAAAATGATTTATTTATTTCAGAAAATATCCAAAACCACTAAATTCATAGAAATCCAACCGTAACTCCAAATGAAATAATTTATATATGAAAAATTATCATAAAAATCCAATCTATCCATATGTACCTTTTTCATGCATGTTAGAACAACTTATGGCTGCTGTTTAGGGCAAATCAAATAAATGGCATTTGTATATCCACATATGGAGTAAAAATTTGAATCTTGGGTTCAAACCAACTTCATTTAACTTGTTTCTTGTTGCATTAGCTCAATCAACAGCATATTGCCATGTCACATTCATGCATCATATTGTTGCATTGCATTGATTGTGTTCCTTCTCTGTTTGCCGGTGTTGTTCCCCCTCAGTAGATGTTGTTCCGACGATGAGTTTGATCACACAGATGAAGAGCTAAATCATCTTCAGAAGTGCCAGGCAAGCAACCCCCTTATTCATTTTGATACAATCCCACTCTCTCGCTCCTGCTCTCTTTTACTGCATTAGGACAATAATGATTCAACTGTTACATGTTGCGGT
Source organism: Aegilops bicornis (assembly GCA_021605145.1). Taxonomy (NCBI): domain Eukaryota; kingdom Viridiplantae; phylum Streptophyta; class Magnoliopsida; order Poales; family Poaceae; genus Aegilops; species Aegilops bicornis. The sequence goes on from CM038675.1 coordinate 261,360,119, forward strand.
AGTTGAACCCCTTTCCTCTGCATGACCTGTCATTGCCACGATGAAATAGATGAAACCCACTAGCATGAGTAGGAGTTGTTTGAGCCCTGATGTGCCTACTCATTCATACTTGTTTGTCATGCACTCTTTGCTTAGAGTTGAGTCGGGTTTGATTCATCGAGGATGAATTGGAATGTGGTGAAAATGTCCCTCTGTTGAGACCTAAGTGTGTGAACACGATTTGGTGGCAATAGCGGTGAGAGGCCATGTAGGAGTACATGGTGGGTTGTCTCATTGAAACCGTCCTCAGGAACTCAGTTCTGTGTTTGTGATCCATGAACAACTACTACCACACGTTGGGCCCTGAAATATGACCCCGCTCGACTTATTAACCCCCCTTGTCCTTTGTCCAGGAGTTGCAAGTAGTTTCTCGTGTTTGTAGTATGCTAGAGGCTATGCACAGCGCTGACCCGAGGGGTGGGCTGTGATGCGGTAGGCACGTGGCACGGTGTACCGGGCGCCTGTTTGGTGCCTCAGGAACCCTGCACACATTGTTCGGGGCCGTAAGTGGAAACCTCGGCTGGACTCCCTTCGGATGGAACCTGAATAGGTGATAAACCTGGCCTAGGTACTTGTGTGGTTAGTCAGGTCATGGTCTACACCCACGTCGGCTTTGGCTTGAAGTCTGCCGAGCACATGTCCTGTGCAGACGCTAAGAGGTGGAAACATGTGTGAAAAAGTACACCCGTGCAGGGTTATAGATGATCTATTCGAATAGCCGCGTCTGCGGTAAAGGACCTCTAGGTTGCCTATACAGTTCATAGACAAGTGAAAGTGGATAATCTAAAATGCGCAAGATAAGCGTGAGTGCTATGGATGGCGTTCTCGTAGGGATATGGGAGCGGATCCATAGTGGTGTATTGATTGGTGACTATGTGGACTCGTGTGCGCCATCCCCAAAAGAGTTACTTGCAAACGTAGTTCAGGATAGCCACTAAGTCAAAGCTGGCTTGCTGCAGTTAAACTCCACCACCCCTTTGTTGATACTGATGCATATGTAGCTAGTTCTGATGTAAGTCTTTCTGGCTACATTTGTACACACGTTTGCTTAATTTATGTTTTTTGCAGAGAGACTTCATTCTCGCTAGTAGTTCTGCGTGGACCTCGACGTTTAGCTTGTTACCTCAGCTACGATCTTGTTCCCTTGGGAGGGTCTTGTAGATAGTCAGGCTTCTCTGCCTTTTTCATTTGTAGTTGTCTGTATTCAGACAAGTTAAGCTACCACATGTGCTTATTGCTTGTATTACTAGAATGTTGGGTCATCAAACCCATGATTGTAATATCTGGCTCCACGGAGCCTATTGAATAAATACTTTGAGTCGTAGAGTCTTGTTGTGATGCCATGTTGTATTTGCACATATCGGTCATATTGTGTGTATGTTATTGAAATTCTTGGTATGTGTGGGATCCGACAACCTAGTTGTTTATTCTTGGTAGCCTCTCTTACCAGGAAATGTCTCCTGGTGCTTCCACTGAGCCACAGTAGCTTACTACTGCTCCGGAACACTTAGGATGGCCGGCATGTGTCCTTCTTCGTTCCTGTGTCTGTCCCTTTGGGGAAATGTCACGCATTGTTCCTTTAAGTCCTTGTAGCTTGCTACGACTTGGCTTCATACGTTGATGATCGACACGTTCGTTGCTGGGTCATGTATGCCTGTCCCTGTAAGTTAGAGCCACCTTGGGTTTACGACTAGTCATGTCGGCTCGCGTTCTTTGTCATATGGATGCTAGCGACACTATCATATACGTGAGCCAAAAGGCACAAACGGTCCCGGGCCAGCTAAGGTGGCACCCGTGGGAATACCGTGCATGAGGCTGCAAAGTGATATGATGTGTTACATGCTAGATCAGTGTGACTTAGGATCGGGGTCCTGACAATAGCAACGAGCGGGAGAGTGTGTCCATGTACCCTCGTAGACCGAAAGAGGAAGCGTTATGACAACGCGGTTGATGTAGTTGTACATCTTCACGATCCGACCGATCCTAGCACCGAATGTACGACACTTCCGCGATCTGCACACGTGTAGCTCAGTGACATCCCACGAACTCTAAATCCAACTGAGGTCGAGGGAGAGTTTGGTCAGCACGCCGGTGTGGTGAAGGTGATGATGAAGTTACCGGCGCAGGCCTTCGCCTAAGCGCTGCAACGATATGACCGAGGTGGAAATCTATGGAGGAGGGCACCGCACACGGCTAAGACAACTGTCAACTTGTGTGTTCTAGGGTGCCCCCTGCCCCCGTATATAAAGGACAAGGAGGAGGCCGGCCGGCCCCTAGGGCGCGCCCCCAAGAGGGGAATCCTACTAGGACTCCAAGTCCTAGTAGGAATCCACCAAGAGGGAGAGAGGGGAAAGGAAAGAGAGGGAGAGAGGGAGAAGGAAAGGGGGGAGCCCCCCCCATTCCCTAGTCCAATACGTACCCAAGGGAGAGAGGGCGTGCGGTCTGCCCTAGCCGCCCCTTTCTCTCTCCACTAAGGACCATGTGGCCCATTAGTTCCCCCGGGGGGTTCCGGTAACCCTCCGGCACTCCGGTTTTATCCGAAACTTTTCCGGGACATTTTCGGTGTCCGAATATAGTCCCCCAATATACCAATCTTTATGTCTCGACCATTTCAAGAGTCCTCTTCATGTCTGTGATCACATCCGGGACTCCGAAGTACCTTCGGTACATCAAATCACATAAAATCATTATACCAATCGTCATCGAACGTTAAGCGTGCGGACCCTATGGGTTCGAGAACTATGTAGACATGACCGAGACTCACTTCCGGTCAATAACCAATAACAGAACCTGGATGCTCATATTGGTTCCTACATATTCTACGAAGATCTTTAACGGTCAATCCGCATAACAACATACGTTGTTTCCTTTCTCATCGGTATGTTACTTGCTCGAGATTCGATCGTCGGTATCTCAATAACTAGTTCAATCTCGTTACCAGCAAGTCTATTTACTCTTTCTGTAATGCATCATCCCGCAACTAACTCATTAGTCACATTGCTTGCAAGGCTTATAGTGATGTGCATTACCGAGAGGGCCTAGAGATACCTCTCGGAAACACCGAGTGACAAATCCTAATCTCGATCTATGCCAACCCAACAAATACCATAAGAGACACCTGTAGAGCATCTTTATAATCACCCAATTACGTTGTGATGTTTGATAGCACACTAAGTGTTCCTCCGATATTCGAGAGTTGCATAATCTCATAGTCATATGAACATGTATAAGTCATGAGTGAAGCAATAGCAATAAACTAAATGATCATAGTGATAAGCTAACAGATGGGTCAAGTCAATTACATCATTCTCAAATGATGTGACCCCGTTTATCAAATGGCAACTCATGTCAATGGCTAGGAAACTTAACCATCTTTGATTCAACGAGCTAGTCAAGTAGAGGCATACTAGTGACACTCTGTTGGTCTATATGTATTCACACATGTACTAAGTTTCCGGTTAACACAATTCTAGCATGAATAATAAATATTTATCATGATATAAGTAAATATAAATAACAACTTTATTATTGCCTCTAGGGCATATTACCTTCAGTCTCCCACTTGCACTAGAGTCAGTAATCTAGTTCACATCACCATGTGATTCAACACCAATAGTTCACATCACCATGTGACTAATACCCAAAGGGTGTTACTAGAGTCAATAATCTAGTTCACATCGCTGTGTGATTAACACCCAAAGAGTACTAAGGTGTGATCATGTTTTGCTTGTGAGAGAAGTTTAGTCAACGGGTCTGCCACATTCAGATCCGTATGTATTTTGCAAATTTCTATGTCTACAATGCTCTGCACGGAGCTACTCCAGCTAATAGCTCCCACTTTCAATATGTATCTGGATTGAGACTCAGAGTCATCCAGATTGGTGTCAAAGCTTGCATTAACATAGCTCTTTACGATGAACTCTTTATCGCCTCCATAACCAAGAAACATATCCTTATTCCACTAAGGATAATTTTGACTGCTGTCCAGTGATCCACTCCTGGATCACTATTGTACCCTTTTGCCAAACTTATGGTGAGGTACACAATAGGTCTGATATGCAACATAGCATACTTTATAGAACCTATGACTGATGCATAGTGAATGACTTCCATTCTCTTTCTATTTTCTGCCGAGGTCATGTTTTCTTAGTCTTACTCAACTTCACACCTTGCAACACAAGCAAGAACTCCTTCTTTGACTATTCCATTTTTCACTACTTCAAAATCTTGTCAAGGTATGTATTCATTGAAAAAACTTATCAAATGTCTTGATCTATCTCTATAGATCTTGATGCTTAATATGTAAGCAGCTTCACCGAGGTCTTTCTTTAAAAAACTCCTTTCAAACACCCCTTTATGCTTTCTAGAAAATTCTACATCATTTCCGATCAACAATATGTCATTCACATATACTTATCAGAAAGGTTGTAGTGCTACCACTCACTTCCTTGTAAATACAGGCTTCACCACAAGTCTGTATAAAACCATATGCTTTGATCACACTATCAAAGCTTATATTCCAACTCTGAGAGGCTTGCACCAGTCCATAAATGGGTCGCTGAAGCTTGTATACTTTGTTAGCACCTTTAGGATCGACAAAACCTTCTGGTTGCATCATATACAACTCTTCTTTGAGATAGCCATTAAGGAATGCAGTTTTGACATCCATTTGCCAAATTTCATAAAATGCGGCAATTGCTAACATGATTCAGACAGACTCTAAGCATCGATACGAGTGAGAAAATCTCATCGTAGTCAACACCTTGAACTTGTCAAAAACCTTTTGCGACAATTCGAGCTTTGTAGATAGTAACACTACTATCAGCGTCCGTCTTCCTCTTGAAGATCCATCTATTTTCAATGGCTCACTGATCATCGGGCAAGTCAATCAAAGTCTATATTTTGTTCTCATACATGACTCCCATCTCAGATTTCATGGCCTCAAACCATTTCGTGGAATCTGGGCTCATCATCGCTTCCTCATAGTTCATAGGTTCGTCATGGTCTAGTAACATGATTCCCAGAATAGGATTACCGTACCACTCTGGCGCGGAACATATTCTGTTTGACCTACGAGGTTCGGTAGTAACTTGATCTGAAGTTTCATGATCATCATCATTAACTTCCTCACTAATTAGTGTAGGCATCACTGGAACTGATTTCTATGATGAACTACTTTCCAATTCAGGAGCAGGTACAATTACCTCATCAAGTTCTACTTTCCTCCCACTCACTTCTTTCGAGAGAAACTCCTTCTCTAGAAAGGATCCATTCTTAGCAACAAATATCTTGCCTTTGGATCTATTATCGAAGATGTACCCAACAATTTCCTTTGGCTATCCTATGAAGACGCGTTTCTTCGATTTGGGTTCGAGCTTATCAGGTTGAAGCTTTTTCACATAAGCATCACAACCCCAAACTTTAAGAAACGACAGCTTAGGTTTCTTGCCAAACCACAGTTCATATTGTGTCGTCTCAACAGATTTAAACGATGCCCTATTTAACGTGAATGCAGCTATCTCAAATGCATAACCCCAAAACGATAGTGGTAAATCGGTAAGAGACATCATAGATTGCACTATATCCCATAAAGTATGATTATGACGTTCGGACACACCATTACGCTGTGGTGTTCCAGGTGGCATGAGTTTGTGGTGGTTACAGGAGGCAAGAAGAAAGATGCATCCACCAACGTATGACCTCCTTGTCGGTGTCAAAACCGGCGGATCTCGGGTAGGGGGCCCCGAACTATGCGTCTAGGATCGATGGTAACGGGAGACAGGGGACACGATGTTTACCCAGGTTCGGGGGTAATACCCTACTTCCTACTTGATTGATCTTGATGAATAAGAGTTGATCTACCACGAGATCGTAATGGCTAAACCCTAGAAGTCTAACCTATGAGTATATGGTAATGAATCTGTCCTATCCGGACTATGCTCTCCGGTTTATATAGACACCGGAGAGATCTAGGGTTACACGAGGTCAGTTACATAAGAGCGAATCTTCATAATCAGCCGCCTAGCTTGCCTTCCATGCCAAGTAGAGTCCAATTTGGACACGGTATAGTCTTCGGTCTTCGTGTATTCACAGTCCATCAGTCCGGCCCATGGATAATAGGTCGGACGCCCGAGGACCCCTTAGTCCAGGACTCCCTCAGTAGCCCCTGAACCTGGCTTCAATGACGAGGAGTCCGGCGCGCAGATTGTCTTCGGCATTGCAAGGCGGGTTCCCCTTCTTCTGAACTCCAGTATAGTCTTTGGAGATGATAATTGTGTCCAGACCTGCATATATAATTGCAGAAAATACAATACTCCACGAGTCCAATCTGCAGACAATTGTTTATGATACTGTATCACGCCTGCCCGGTTATTATTTCCAACCGTTGGCTAGCCCATCGCCCCACGTCTCGGGAAGCGGTTTTATTGGCACGTCTTGTCAGAGCAGAGATCGTGTCCCCTCGTTCACGGGATTTTCAATAATATTGGTATGGGTATCCCAACCGTCCCCTGGTACAACTCTTTTGAGAATAGGTAAGTTTAACGACCCAGGAGTGGACGGACGACATTCTGGGCCTTTATATAGGGACTTGGACTTGTCCTTTTCTTCCGCCCTTGTTTCTTCCTCAACCCCAGCCACCTCGAGTTCTATCCCTCGAACCGTAATTACCAACAGCCCCAATCATGTCCGGGTCCAGCCGTTCAGGATGGTGGGTGGCCTCTTCCGTCACTGAGGAGGATATTGCGAAGCTCCGCGTAGCGAGGTACCTGACCCCAAAAATCCTTCATCGTCTTCCTGCCGAGGGGCAGATTATTCCCACCCCCAAATCCGGCGAGAGGGTAGTATTTGTGTCCCACTTTCTCCATGGGTTAGGGTTCGCGTTTAACCCCTTCGTCCAGGGGCTCATGTTCTACTATGGGCTAGATTTTCACGATCTGGCCCCGGACTCCGTTCTCCTCATCTCGACATTTATCGTCACATGTGAGGCCTTCCTCCGGACTCCTCCGCACTTTGCTTTGTGGCTCAAGACTTTTGATGTGAGGCCGCGGGTGATAGAGGGGGAGTAGGCAGAGTGTGGCAGCATTGTAATAAACAAGCTAGCCAGCGCGGTTTGTTTGAAGGATCCTTCGCCGAGTCTTCCGAACTATGGCAGCAGAGGTGGTTTTATGTCAATGAGCCACGGGGCTCCAAGTGGGCAGCTACGCCTGCGTTCCGGCCTAGCCCTCCGACTTAGCTTGCTTCATGGATCAACAAGGGGTTGGACTGGGTATCCGCTAATGAGGTGCAAACTCTGCAAGGTCGCCTCTGAAGCCTTACCGAGAAGGGCATCGATCTTGTGAACATCGTTCAGGTAATGCTGGTCCGCCGAATCCTGCCGTGTCAATAGCGGCCTCTCCGCATGTGGGAGTTCAATCCAGAAGGGCGGCGGACTCTTGACACTTCTTGATTACTACACACGAAGGAATGTGGAAGTTATATTTCGGGGAGCGAGAGCAATGGCCGGACACCACCGAAGACGTTGGCCTCGACTGCAATCATTCGGGTACTCCGGTAAGTATTCGATCCCCGCATACCCTTCATTCAAGCATCTCTTGACAAGACACTAAACAACCTGCCTTATACAGGTCTGGATAAAGAAAGCGGTGTTAACCTGGTGTCCGACACGCCTTCCCGAAGACCCTGCGTCTACCCTACTGACGCGGATGTTGATCCCGACTCCATACCTGGTGTCTACAGAGGAAGGCGAGAGCTGGGAGCCCAAAGGACATGTCTGCTACGGCAAAAAGCGGGCTGCTTCTGGTGACCAGGAGGGGAAACCTTCCAAGAAAGGAAAAATGCCATCGTCGGTCGGTTTGGACCGGGCAAGCGATGTTGATGTAGAGCTTGATGAAGAGGACGAACCTCTGGCTAGGCCGTAAGTGAAGCGGGGTACTTCAACCATACCTCATTTCCTTTCTTATTACTAAAATAACCCTCCGGCATATATGCATCCTCGCAGGTTAACGCCTGGTGTTTCTCAATCGTCCTCCTCCTCAGGGGACCTTCTTCCAGATATGATGGAGAGTGACACGCCTTCTCCGGTCTCCTTGTCCAATAGGGCGGATGATCTTGAGGTGTTGTCCTGGAGGGCTCTTCCCGACCAGCAAGTAGCACGGGAAACAAGGAAGGAGCTACCCGAAGGTGGTGCCTCTGTCACTCATGGTTCGGGGGTCAAGGATGACGACCCCGAACTGTCTAGTTTAAAGCCGGAGACAATACTGGAGGCAAGTAAGCGGATTCCTTCAGAGGAATGTCGTGCTCCAGCAGCGGTGTCCGAAGACCCAGGAGTGCCGGAGATGCTAACGGACATGCTGCCACGAGCGCCCGTTTCGGAGGAGCACCGTGCCTTAACGGATACGATGGTCGAAAAAGTTGTATCCGCGAAGAGCGGGTTGAACGAGGCTTTTACGAGCCTTCTAAGAGGTTTTGAGGTTTGTGATGTAATGTTGCCAATTGACAGAATGGACCTGTTGTGTATGAAGTAGCCCCTGAGACTCGGATCGCCTTCCAAAGGTAGTGATCGGAGGATCAAAAAAGATACTTTCAGGTACTAACCTTGGTTGAATTTGGAATGCAGGTTGTCTCCCTTCCTGCCGCTGCCCGAAATTCGGCGGTAATCAAACTGTAGCGAAAGCTGGATATTGCGGAGAATGACATTGCTTTGATCAACAGGCATCTTGACGACTCGCAAGGTACATACTTCGAGCATTCCTTACACCAATGTGCTCATAATGTAAGCTTGACTCTGAAGAGAGTTTGACATAAAATGTGCATCAATGCAGATGGTGTCTTTGCCGCCGTGGAAGTCCTTCGGCGGAGCTAGCCCGGTCAAGGAGCAGTGCCCGGTTGAGTAATCTGGCGGCATCGACCGACTTGAAGGCGAACAAGCCGCGGCCTTGAGACAAGGAGGCCATGTCCACCATGGTAGCCTTGAAGTTAGAGTGTCTTGACTAGCAGCTGTAAACTTCTTGAGAAGTAAAATGAAGCCAAAGCGGCTGAACTTGACAAGGCCTTACGAGAGGCGAGAGAAGCGGTCGAGAATCTAGAGCAGCCGTGAGGAGATCCAGCAAACTGGGGAGATTGTGGCTGGCAAGCCCTTTTTGCTACAGGCTTAGTTCGGCGATCTGAACTATGCTCATCTTAACCAAGTATGGAGTTCTCCGGACAATTTTTTAGAATTGCCGAAGAGTTCTTCCGATGCGGCACAGTTTTTGTAACATCCCAAATTTTCAATTTGGAATGTTATACATAGATCATCATTGCGTATCATATTTTATTGCATTTTGTCTTGATCCTAGAAATTTCACGCAACTCAAGGACCCATGGAGAGAGTTGGGGATTTCGTTATTTTCATATTTGAGTTTTCTCAAATTTTGAAAATAGGATCATTTGATTTTATTTATTTTATCTTCAATTATTCCAATTATAAAAATAAGAGAGAGGGAATAAAATGACTTTCCCAAAATAAAGGAATACTGAGGATTTAATAAAAAAATCGAATAAGATTTATTTCGGAGTTTTAATTGCTATTTTATTTGAATTTAGGAAAAATGCGCATTTTTTGAAAATTGCATTTAGGCCCCAAATAAATGTTCATCTTGTCTGGCTCGATTTTAGAAGTCGGGGAAAATTTATTTCGGGATTTTTGGAGTCCGTTTAGTATTTCTTTTGTTTGTTTTTCTATGCGTAATTATTTTAAAAAAAGAGAGCAAACCGACTTTGGGCCGTAATCGGCCAAGACTTTATAAGGCGCGCCCCCGAGCCCACCCGAGCCCCAGCCCACCCCGCCGCCGAACCTTAACCCTAACCTATGACCTTCCGCTTCGCCGTACACCTGCCTCGCCGCCTTCACGCCGCCGCTTGAGCCCACGCCCCCGCCGTACCCGAGGTAGCCGCCTTAGTTTTCATGAGAAAACCGTATGGTTTTTTTTCAAAAACCCCAGATCCGTTTTTTTCTAGTTTCCGGTTCAGTTTTTTACGGGTTAGTTTATTTAGCGGACGTTAAATAAAATACGTTACGTTAACGAACGGTTTTCGTCGTTAGCCGCAGACGCTGAGCGTTAAGCTCGTTAAGCGGTTAAATCGTTTTCTTTTTCTTGGATTTTCCGCGATTATTTCTGATCGTGATTTCTAATCCGATTTTCGTTTTAGTATAACTTTTCGCTAGTTTATCGGAATCAGGCGATTCAAGCGCCTAGAGTTTCGTCTCAAAACTCTCTTTCCATTTAACCAACTCAAACAAGTTTTTGCTTCTGTAAAATTTGACTTAGATCTAGATTAGTAAATGAAGCTTGTTTGTTTCGCCGTTTGTTTTTCGTCGCTTCCTTTGATTTGATTCTTTTTGCAAACCGGAGTTCTTAAGTTGAAGATGGCCCCTTTCGAAGACTTGTACGGAAGGAGGTGCAGAGCCCCGCTGTTGTGGGATGAGGTTGGAGACCATCAGTGGTTTGGACCAGATTTGATTAAAGAGTCTGAACAGAAGGTGAAGTTGATTCGCGATAGGCTCAAGGTAGCCCAATCCAGGCAGAAGAGCTATGCGGATCCGAAACGCAAGGAGACAGTTTACGAAGTCGGAGACAAAGTTTATCTTCGTGTATCCCCGTTTCGAGGAGTTAAGCGCATTGGAGTTAAGGGAAAATTAGCGCCATGTTTTGTGGGACCATACAAAGTTTTGGAGCGTATGGGAGAAGTTACATACAAGTTGGAGTTGCCCAAAGGATTGTCAGGAGCTCACGATGTGTTCCACGTATACCAGTTGAAAAAGTGCCACCCAGAGATGGCTGATATACCGCTAAGAGATACAGTGCCGCTGGAAACGGTTCAGTTGGATAGTGATTTGACCTACGAGGAGAAACCAGTCAAGATTCTCGAAAATGCCAGCCGAGTCACCCGCAGCAAGGTTATCAGATTTTGTAAAGTTCAATGGAGCCACCACCGAGGATGAAGCCACACAGGGAGCGAGAGGAAGATCTGCTGAAGGACCACCCTCACCTATTTTCTAGCCAACCTGAATCTCGAGGGCGAGATTCATCTTAAGCGGGGTAGGTTTTTAACATCCCAAATTTTCAATTTGGAATGTTATACATAGATCATCATTGCATATCATATTTTATTGCATTTTGGCTAATTCCTAGAAATTTCAGGCAACTCAAGGACCCACGGAGAGAGTTGTGGATTTCGTTATTTTCATATTTGAGTTTTCTCAAATTTTGAAAATAGGATCATTTGATTTTATTTATTTTATCTTCAATTATTCCAATTATAAAAATAAGAGAGAGGGAATAAAATGACTTTCCCAAAATAAAGGAATATTGAGGATTTAGTAAGAAATCGAATAAGATTTATTTAGGACTTTTATTGCTATTTTATTTGAATTTAGGAAAAATGCGTGTTTTTCAAAATTGCATTTAAGCCCCAAATAAATGTTCATCTTGTCCGGCTTGATTTGAGAAGTCGGGGGAAATTTATTTCGGGATTTTTGGATTCCGTTTAGTATTTGTTTTGTTTGTTTTTCTACGTGTAATTATTTAAAAAAAAAGAGCGAACCGACTTTGGGCATGTCGGCCAGACTCCTTGACCGAGGCCTTTATAAGGCGCCCGAGCCCACCCGAGCCCCACCACCCGCCCGAACCCTAACCCTAACCCTCAAGACCGCGCCTCTCGCCCGCCTACTCGCTTGCTGCCAGAGCCGCCGCCACGAGCCCACGCCCCCGCCGGACCCGAGGTAGCCACCTCGGTTTTCATGAGAAAACCGTATGGTTTAAAAAAACACTAGATCCGTTTTTTTCAAGTTTCTGGTTCGGTTTTTTTAGGTTTTAGTTTATTTAGCGGACGTTCGTCCGCACGTTCGTTTTAACGAACGGTTTTCGTCGTTTAGCCGCAGACTGCGAACGTTCATTCGTTAGCCTGTGCGTCGTCTTTCTTTGTCTCGGATTTTCCGCGATTATTTCTGATCGTGAATTCTGATCCGATATTCGTTTTAGTATAACATTTCACTCGTTTATCGGAATCAGGCGATTCAAGCGCCTAGAGTTTCGTCTCGAAACCCTCTTTCCGGTTAACCAACTCAAACAAGTTTTTGCTTCTGTAAAATTTGACTTAGATCCAGATTAGTAAACAAAACTTGTTTCTCTCGCCGTTTGTCTTTCGTTGCTTCGTTTGATTTGATTCTTTTTGCAAACCGGAGTCCTTAAGTTGAACTTTCTGGTTAGTTCTCTTATTTGAGTTTTACCTGTGCATTAGATGAGTGCTTATTGTATGCTTGCTTGTTTGCGATAGAGTACCCGGAGTGCGCCGCTTGCTACTTCAAATCTCTAGGTTTCACAGATCATCAGCAAGGCAAGTAACACTTTGATCATATCCCTTTCATACCTAGTTTTTATGCATTAGATCAATCTTCAAACATTGCATGATTAGGATATAATTAAATTGTGGGTTTTGGGAAAGTAGATGAGGTAGTACCTATTACTGCTTTTATTATCAAACCCTTGGGAGTTACTTCTACGTTTGCTTATATTGCCATGCTATGCTAGTAGACGTGGATTGGGTGAGTGTATCCATGACATATGTGAGATTGTTAATTAATGGTTTATTTAAGGTGGCAATTTTAATACAAATCTGGGTGGACTGAGGCACCTGGGTATTCCAGCGATTGCCTGTTTTTCATGGACCACCACCCAGGCTCAAAGGGATCATGAGATTATTCATGCTAAAAACTTCCGTGTGCAGCCACAAGCTACTATGGGCTCTAGCATAGTTTATTAAGTCGTGCGAACTCTTACAGTGATATAGCAGATGTAGGGGAAGTAGGTGTAACAGTCTACCCGATTGTAAGGTGCTAGCGCTTCTGAAAGACTATGTCTCGGTCATCCCTTTCTCAACCACCATGTAGTGCGAGAATTCCAACAGAGGAGATCGAGTCTTGTGGGGAAAAGTGCGCAAACCTCTGCAGAGTGTATAAACTAATCATGGTTAGCCGTGTCCCCGGTTATGGACATCTTGAGTATCTAGTACTTGGATTATCATGTGAATCTCATCATGTTACTTTAATGAATATTGTTGGGTTTAATGATGTTACTTAATTGGGATTGAGAATGCTGTCAACCATTCTCGATGTTTAACAACCACCATGATAGTTAAATAAAATTTATTCCTTTGAAGTAGGGAAAAATTGGATTTACGCAAACCTGTAACCATAGAGCTTTCCACCAGCCATATATGCATGTATTATAGCCTACTTCTGTTCATTACTCTCTATGTGTTACATTGCCAGCATATTCCATGTGCTCACCCGTTTTCGGGCTGCAACGTTCATGTTGCAGTCTTTTCAGACGACGAGTAAGGTGCCTTTGGGTCGTGGTTCTATACTCAGTGATGCCGTTGGAGTTGATGGACTCGCTTATCTTCCAAGCCTTCCACTATTATCGTCATTAGATGGCCTTAAGCCATATTTATTGTAATAAGTTCTCTTTGAGACTTTCCCATGTAATAAGTGTGTGATTGCTACTCTGTTATAAATCCTTCAAGTACTGTGCGTGTCAGCATTACTGATCCAGGGATGACATTGATGCATAGAGATCAGACTGTTTGAGGTCTGGTCGCTACAAAGATGGTATCAGAGCACACGCTGACTGTAGGACACGACCACTAAGCTAAAGCCCTAGATCACTACTCACTCTTCTCTTTTCTGACTCCTCATCTTTTCTACTCTTTTAGGATGGCGGATGCAAGGAACAAGTTCACGCAACCGGATGAAGATACACCCTTTGGACGCCACTTGAAGGAAGTCACTAAGTACCTGAACATCGGAGTACCAAGCTTCACCGGGACCTACAATGCCACTTTACCCGAAGAGGATAGCTGGATGATTCAAGTTCAAGTTCCGGGAAGGACATTCGCGCTACCACTAAGCCCATAGAGTTTTCCTTTGATGCACCAACCTGGAGTCTAGGAAAGAGTATGGCAGCCCACATCACCATGGGACGCATTGGAGAAGTTTACCACAATGATCTCAAGGCGCTATCTACCAGATTTGTGGGCGCCGAGATGAGCAATGGGAGATGATCAGCACCAGGAAAGATAGATCAATCATAGCTTTTATCCTGGAGTTAAACTAGCACATTCGACGCCAGGAAAATCAGATGTGCACAGGCATGCTAGCTCTGCCGAAGGCCTTGACCAACATCAAGGAGCCGGAGCAAGAACTCAAAGCTACACGCGAAGATTATATGGAGGAAATCGAAGTATTAGTGGAGAATAATAACGACCTAACCAGGAAGCTAGGAGTTTTCATGGGAGACCCCGCACCAGGAGGAGAAGAAGACGATTCCACTTTCCCGAAGAACTATATCATCATCGACGACACCGACTCGGACCCAGACGACAGCGATGATGACTATGTTGATGAAGCTGGAGCGGATATCATGGAGTCTTCATCGGAGCAGTTTTTCAAGTCGACCACCATAATAGTAGTAGTATTTCCCCCATGTTCCTAGTATAGTCTGAGCACTTTTATATCGATAGTTAGGCCGTTGTGTGCCCTTGTTAAATTGATTGAAGTGATATTGATTGAATTTGTCTCATGTGCATATGGGTAGTGTTTTCTCTCTATACCTCATTCTATTCTATATTCTCATCTTTTCTAAACCCATCAGATGCCTCCGAGACGACACGGATTTGTTTTCCCTCAGGAGATCACTTTCAGTTGATTCAGCAGCGAGAATGTGTTGATGCAAGCACTAATACGTAACCAAGGCAACAACAACAACAACAACAACAACCCCCCACCACCACCACCTGTTGACCATTTGACCCGTTTCTTGAGGCTGAATCCGCCGGTGTTTTCCAGTAGCACCGAGTCGATTGTTGAAGATGATTGGTTCCGCAAGGTTGGAAGGGAGCTAGCCACTGCAGGATGCACAGATGCGGAGAGAGTGCGTTTTGCCGCACATCAGCTTGATGGACCCGTAGCATCATGGTGGGAGAATTACACAGCCACACACCCTATTGACATTGTCACATGGGTTTCAGCAAGCTTTCCGTACTGCCCATGTTTCAGCAGGAGCTATGGCCATGAAGAAGCGTGAGTGTCGCAACTTACGCTAAGGAGGACGCACTGTAGGCTAGTATGTGGAGGACTTTAGTAAGTTAGCACGTTATGCCCCAGATGACGTTGCTACAGATGCAGCTAAGCAGGAGAAGTTTCTGGAAGGACTGAATGATAAGCTTAGCATGCAGTTTATGGTAGCAACTTTCAATAACTACCAGGAATTGGTAGATCGTGCTCTTATGATTGAAGGGAAGCAGCAGCAGATTGTAAACCGCAAGAGTAAGTATGGACAAGGGAAGTACAATTCTAGAGCTCAGCAGAAGCCACGTTTTACCCCGAAACCGGGAGGACAATTCCAGCATACCCATGGAGGAGGGAATTCGCATAATCATAATGGCTCCAAGAATGGTAACGGGAATGGAGGAAGTAACGGCCAGAACCGTACCAACCCGTGAACCCCAGCCAAGAGAGACCTGAGCCAAGTCACTTGCTTTAAATGTCAGAAGACGGGACATTATGCCAATGAATGTCCTGAAGCCCAGAATGGAAATGGCAATGGAAGCTCTGGGAAGAAGCCGAACCCTTTCAACGAGGGGCGGGTGAACCACGTTAACATGGAGGAGGTTGAAGCCCAGCCGGATCACGATAATAGGTAAGTTTTTGGTTAAGTCATTTACTACAATCGTTCTTTTTGATACTGATGCATCGCATTCATACATATCAAGGGGATTTGTGGATAAGTATAAACTGCCCACCAAGGTTCTTAGAACACCTATGTTAGTAAGCTCACCAGGGGCGGAGTATATGGCCAGCGGAGGATGTTTTCAAGTGCCATTGAGTATTGGTAGGCATGTTTTTTCCCTCGTATTTAATCATTCTGGAATCGCAAGGTTTGGATGTGATTCTGGGTATGGATTGGCTATCGATGTATGGAGGAAACATCGATTGCATCAGTAAGTCGATTATGCTTACCACCCATAAGGAAGAAGGATCAAGTATGTGTCACGACATGAGCCGAAGAGGACACAAGTAAATTCCTTATCAGGAGTTGTGTAGGAGGAAGTACAAGTGGTGAAGGATTACCCTGACGTATTTCCAGAGGAGTTGCCAGACATGCCACCAGATAGAGACATTGAGTTTTTTATTGAGCTTTTGCCAGGCACAGGGCCGATATCTAAGAGACGGTATCAGATGCCCGCACAAGATTTGGAGGAAATTAAGAAGCAGATTAAGGAGTTCTTTGGATAAAGGTTTTATTTGCCCAAGTTCTTCACCTTGGGGATCGCCAAGATACTTCTAGTGGAGAAGAAGGATGGATCATTGAGAATGGTTTTTGATTATCGAGGATTGAATGAAGTAACTATCAAGAATAAGTACCCGTTGCCGATGATCAACGACTTGTTTGACCAATTGCTAGGAGCTAAGGTATTTTCCAAGATCGATTTGCGATCAGGATACCATGAGTTGAAGATTCGAGGCAGGATATACCTAAGACGGCTTTTACCACCAGGTACGGGATGTACGAGTATACCGTTATGTCATTTGGTCTGACTAACGCACCTGCCTATTTCATGAACATGATGAATAAAGTGTTCATGGAGTTTCTGGATAAGTTCGTCGTGGTGTTCATTGATGATATTTTGGTCTACTCAAAGAATGAAGAGGAGCATAAGGAGCATTTGTGTTTAGTACTTGAGAAGCTCAGAGAACATCAGTTATATGCCAAGTTCAGCAAATGTGAGTTTTGGTTGAAGGAAGTTGGATTTCTGGGACATGTTATATCCGGAGAAGGAATAGTAGTGGATCCCACCAAAGTTGTCACTGTGACAAACTGGGAAGCACCAACGACGGTTGGAGAGATCCAGAGTTTTCTTGGACTGGCAGGATACTACCGAAGATTCAGTGAGAATTTCTCGAAGATTGCGAAGCCTATGACGGAGTTGTTGAAGAAGGACACTAAGTTCAATTGGAGTGAGGAATGTGAGGCCAGTTTCCAAGAGTTGAAGAAACGTTTGGTTACATCGCCCATGTTGATTCTGCCAGATCAGCGCAAGGATTATGAGGTGTAGTGCGACGCTTCACGTCGAGGACTTGGAGCAGTGCTTATGCAGGAGGGAAGAGTTGTTTCGTATGCTTCACGACAGCTTAAGTCCCTAGAGTTGAATTATGCTACACACGATTTGGAGTTAGCAGCCGTTGTGCATGCATTGTAGACTTGGAGACATTTTGTCATTGGAAACCATTTGAGGTGTACACGGATCACAAGAGTTTGAAGTACATTTTCACGCAGAAGGAGTTGAATCTCAGGCAAAGGAGATGGTTGGAGCTCATCAAGGATTATGACATGAGATTGCATTATCACCCCGGAAAGGCTAACGTAGTAGCCGATGCGTTGAGCCGCAAGAGCCATGTCAACACACTCATGACCGGAGATTTACCAAAGGAGTTAGCCGAGGATCTTCGCGAGCTATGTTTGGAAATAGTTCCGAGAGGCTATGTAGCAGCATTGGAGATTCAGTCCACTTTGATGGATAAGATCAGAGACGCTTGGAAAACTGACAAGGAGATTGCCTCTATTAAGGAGAAAATGAGCAAGGGAAAGCTAAAGGATTTCGTGAGGATGAACACGATACCCTATGGTTTGAGGACCGCGTTTATGTGCATAATGATCCGGAGATCAGGAAGTCGATTCTGCAAGAGGCCCATGACTCACCATACTCGATTCACCCAGGAAATACCAAGATGTATTTCGATTTGAAAGATAATTTCTGGTGGACCGGAATGAATAAGGATATAGCTGAGTATGTAGCAGTTTGTGATGTATGTCAGAGAGTGAAGGGAGAGCATGAGAAGCCCGCCAGATTGTTACAGCCATTGCCGATACCCGAATGGAAGTGGGATAAGTTAGGCATGGACTTTATCACGGGATTGCCCAGGACTCGTTCAGGCTACAACTCGATTTGGGTTGTAGTCGATCGTTTGTGAAGGTAGCTCATTTCATCCCGGTGAAGACTACTTACAAATTGCCAAGCTGGCTAAGATATACATGACCAGGATTGTATATGCATGGAGTTACGAGGAGCATTGTATCGGATAGAGGAACCCGGTTTACCTCAAAGTTACGGAATCGATTTACGAAACTTTGGGAACGGTGGAGTTGATACAACTTTTCATCCGCAGACAGATGGACAGACCGAGAGAGTAAATCAGATTCTGGAGGACATGCTGAGAGCTTGTGCGCTAGATTAGGGATCTAGTTGGCACGACAATTTGCCGTATGCAGAGTTCTCTTACAACAACAGTTATCAATCCAGTTTGAAGATGGCCCCTTTCGAAGCCTTGTGCGGAAGGAGGTGCGAACCCATTGTTGTGGGATGAGGTTGGAGACCGCCAGTTGTTTGGACCAGATTTGATTAAGGAGTCTGAACAGAAGGTGAAGTTGATTCGTGATAGGCTCAAGGTATCCCAATCCAGGCAGAAGAGCTACGCGGATTCTAAACGCAAGGAGACAGTTTACGAAGTGAGAGACAAAGTTTATCTTCGTGAATCCCCGCTTCGAGGAGTTAAGCGCTTTGGAGTTAAGGGAAAATTAGCGCCACGTTTTGTGGGACCATACAAAGTTTTGGAGCGTATGGGAGACGTTGCTTACAAGTTGGAGTTGCCCGAAGGATTGTCAGGAGTTCACGATGTGTTCCACGTATACCAGTTGAAAAAGTGCCACGCAGAGATGGCTGATATACCGCTAAGAGATACAGTGCTGCTGGAAACGATTCAATTAGATAGTGATTTGACCTACGAGGAGAAACCAGTCAAGATTCTCAAAAATGCCAGCTGAGTCACCCGCAGCAAGGTTATCAGATTTTCTAAAGTTCAATGGAGCCACCATACCGAGGATGAAGCCACCTGGGAGCGAGAGGAAGATCTGCTGAAGGACCACTCTCACCTATTTTCTAGCCAACCCGAATCTCGAGGGCGAGATTCATCTTAAGGTGGGTAGGTTTGTAACATCCCAAATTTTAAATTTGGAATGTTATACATAGATCATCATTGCATATCATATTTTATTGCATTTTGGCTTGATCCTAGAAATTTCACGGAACTCAAGGACCCACGGAGAGAGTTGGGTATTTCGTTATTTTCATATTTGAGTTTTCTCAAATTTTGAAAAT
This sequence comes from Aegilops bicornis, assembly GCA_021605145.1. Taxonomy (NCBI): domain Eukaryota; kingdom Viridiplantae; phylum Streptophyta; class Magnoliopsida; order Poales; family Poaceae; genus Aegilops; species Aegilops bicornis. Next base: position 261,379,415 of record CM038675.1, read on the forward strand.
AGGATCATTTGATTTTATTTATTTTATCTTCAATTATTCCAATTATAAAAATAAGAGAGAGAGAGGGAATAAAATGAATTTCTCAAAATAAAGGAATATTGAGGATTTAATAAAAAATCAAATAAGATTTATTTCGGAGTTTTATTGCTATTTTATTTGAATTTAGGAAAAATGCGCGTTTTTCAAAATTGCATTTAAGTCCCAAATAAATGTTTATCTTGTCCGGCTTGATTTTAGAAGTCGGGGAAAATTTATTTCGGGATTTTTGGAGTCCACTTTATGTTTCTTTTGTTTGTTTTTCTGCGCGTAATTATTTTAAAAAAAAGAGAGCGAACCGACTTTGGGCGTGTCGGCCATGACTCACTCTGCCATGCCTTTATAAAGGCGCGCCCGAGCCCACCCGAGCCCAGCCCACCCCGCCGCCGAACCCTAACCCCGCGCCGGCGCCCGCGCTGTTGCCGCCGCCTTGCCGGAGCCCGCCGGAGCCCACGAACCCGCCGGATCCGAGGTAGCCGCCTCGGTTTCATGAGAAAACCGTATGTTTTTTTTTCGAAAACACTAGATCCATTTTTTTCTAGTTTCCTGTTCGGTTTTATTTTATTTTTTTACGGTTTAGTTTATTTACCGGGCGTTCGTCCGTACGTTCGTTTTAACGAACGGTTTTCGTCGTTTAGCCGCAGACAGCGAACGTTCATTTGTTAGCCTGTTCATCATTTTTCTTTTTCTCGGTTTTTCCGCGATTATTTTTTATCGCGATTCTGATCCGATTTTCGTTTCAGTATAAATCTTTGCTCGTTTATCGAAATCAGGCGATTCAAGCGCCTAGGGTTTCGTCTCGAAACCCTCTTTCTGTTTAACCAACTCAAACAAGTGTTTGCTTCTGTAAAATTTGACTTAGATCCAGATTAGTAAATGAAGCTTGTTTCTTTCGCCGTTTGTTTTTAAATCGCCGTTTGATTTGATTCTTTTTGCAAACCGGAGTTCTTAAGTTGAACTTTCTAGTTAGTTCTCTTATTTGAGTTTTACCTGTGCATTAGATGAGTGCTTATTGTATGCTTGTTTGTTTGCGATAGAGTATCTGGAGTGCGTCGCTTGCTACTTCGAATCTCTAGGTTTCACGGATCATTAGCAAGGCAAGTAACACTTTGATCATATCCCTTTCATACCAAGTTTTTATGCATTAGATCAATCTTAAAACATTGCATGATTAGGATCTAATGAAATTGTGGGTTTGGGGAAAGTAGATGAGGTAGTACCTATTACCTGTTTTATTATCAAACCCTTGGGAGTTACTTCTACGTTTGCTTATATTGCCATGCTATGCTAGTAGACGTGGATTGGGTGAGTGTATCCATGACAGATGTGAGATTGTTAATTAATGGTTTATTTAAGGTGGCAACTTTAATACAAATCTGGGTGGATTGAGGCACTTGGGTATTCCAGTGATTGCCTGTTTTTTATGGATCGCCACCCAGGCTCAAAGGGATCATGAGATTGTTCATGCTAGAAACTTCCGTGTGCAGGGCTCTAGCATAGTTTATTAAGTCGTGAGAACTCTTACAGTGGTGGACTAGCTGATGTAGGGCAAGTAGGTGTAACGGTTTACCCGATCGTAAGGTGCTAGCGCTTCTGAAAGACTATGTCTCGGTCATCCGTTTCTCAAACACCATGTAGTGCAAGAATTCCAACGGAGGAGATCTAGGCTTGTGGGGAAAAGTGCGCAAACCTCTGCAAACTGTATAAACTAATCATGGTTAGCCGTGTCCCCGGGTTTGGACATCTTGAGTGTCTAGTACTTTGATTATCATGTGAATCTCATCGTGTTACTTTAATGAATATTGTTGGGTTTAATGATGTTACTTTATTGGGATTGAGAATGCTGTCAACCATTCTCGATGTTTCACAACCACCATGATAGTTAAATAAAATTTATTCCTTTGAAGTAGGGAAAAATTGGTTTTACACAAAACTGTTACCATGGAGCTTTCCACCAGCCATATATGCATGTAGTATAGCCTACTTCTGTTCATTACTCTCTATGGGTTACATTGCCAACATATTCCATGTGATGACCCGTTTTCGGGCTGCAACGTTCATGTTGCAGACTTTTCAGACAATGAGTAAGGTGCCTTTAGGTCGTGGTTCTATACTCAGTGATGCTGTTGGAGTTGATGGACTCGCTTATCTTCCAAGCCTTCCGCTGTTATCGTTATTAGATGGCCTTAAGCCATATTTATTGTAATAAGTTCTCTTTGAGACTTCCCGATGTAATAAGTGTGTGATTCCTACTCTGTTATAAATCCTTCAAATACTGTGTGTGTCAGCATTACTGATCCAGGAATGACATCGATGCCTGAAGACCGATCGCTTTGAGGTCCGGTCGCTCTGATTTATCGGCGCAAGAGGGTATGCAACGGAGAAGCTTTTACGGTCACAATTCGGTAGCGTCGAGGCGCCTCTTCTTGAATGAACAGATGTGCGGTGGGCGAGCTACATAGGATATCCAAGCGCTGCCATGAAGAATGTCGTAATGCGTTTGTGGCCGGTGAACATGTTCCGAGTTGTTACTTTGGCACAGTGGTGCTGACTTCTTGGCGGTGTCGCGTATCGACGCTGTGAAGCGGTCGGCGTGCATTGAAGGTGCACGGATGGCCTTCGCCCGAGTCAAGACATTCTGGGGGAAGATGAAGGCCATCAATATTGCGATGAAGAGTTCACCCAAAGGCAAGGAACGTCCGGAACCGGAGCATTATTTTGGAGACGTCCTAGAGGCCGCCCGCTTGATAGAGGGTAAGTGCTCGAAAGACATAATATTCAAGTGATGTGTACAAGGGTTGTAACAGACAACTTTATAGTTAATCTATTTTTTGCTCGAAAGCTTGTATTCTTCCTGTGCGGCCGTTTTAATGTCATTTGAAAGTTTTCCAGTCGTCGGCTTCAGCCCCCTCGTAGGAAATACGGGGGTGTTCGTAAAAGCATTGAATCACTCTTTATCCAACGTCTTGGTCCATAAAGGAGGTGATAATCACGGCGAACCGAACAATCGGACTATAGGCGTTAACACTTTCACTTAGCCATAGGAGTTTTATCTTTGGGGCTACGACATAGCCCCTGGTATGTATCTGGCGTGTCGTAATATTGTGCCTTACATGTTTTGATCGAGAAAAAGACCCTTCGTGTGACACGGAGAATCGCTAAAGATTGAATAAGTCGTCAAGTGGTTGACCAGCTCTCGCCGCATCCACGACGGTCAGTTTTGGCTTTCTCTCTTGAGGTGCTCATCCGGTCAAAGCCAGGGCACAATCGCAGTAGTGCTCCCTTTACTACCCTAGCCAATAGAACAGAACGTAGGGTAGCAAGCACAGGAGCCGGGCAACCCAACTATTGACCAAAGACAATGATTCAGAGCTGATGCATATAAGGCCAAACTTGTGACGCTGAAGTACGCTAGAGAGTTGTTCGGACTTTTATTGGCGACTCATTTGTTCCCATACCGAGCCCCTGGCAGATTATGCCGAGGTGCGTCTTGTAACACCACCGTTATGGCCGTACTCATTGTAAAAAAGAGTATAGAAGATTAGTTCAGATGAATTTTACTAGGAGTGGAGTAATAAGCCAATGATAAATTCATATAAATAAAAAGAAGAGAAAAACCACAACCCGGCTATTTGACATGCTCGGGATCGGGTACGGAGGAAAAAGGCATAGTACGGGCTTAGATTAAAGAGCGCGGTCTACAAAAAGCTATTTTGGACCTCCTGTCGCACGTCTATGCCGCCCGTCCTCTGGGAGGGGAGTCCTTAACTGAAGTAACCCCTTAGGTGAGTGTGCGGGTCCGAACTCCGACAGAGTCCGTTGAAAATGCAGTCCTGTCGGTCACCTGTTTATAATAAAGAAAAATAAAATAAATGGATAAGAAAAACGTTACGGGAATGCTTGTAGGGTTGTCCGTATTGTGCTTTCACCGATGCCCATGGTATCTTGAGCGCGTAGTGATGTACGCGTGGTGTAAATCCTGCCATCATAGTGGGTGGGTGGCGGAAGCCGAACTACTATTTCCGCTCCAGTATTGATCGAACGTCGGAGGGAAACTGCTTCTGGCCCCCGGTGTTCGGCTGGTGTGCCTTGCCGTCGTCTTTATCACTTGGTGGCCTTCTCCCTTTGTATTTGGCATTAAGCTTGCCTGCCTGCTTGAAGACCCAACAATTTTTGTTGGTATGATTGGCTGGCTTATCAGGGTGGCCGTGAATCTAACGGGTCGGTCTAATATCCTGTCAAGGGCGGATGGGCCGTCCTGTTTGGCCTTAAATGGATTCTTCCGTTGACCGGTTTTTGGATGGTGAAATCCGGCGTTGACCGCTATGTCGCGCAATCTTTCATTGTTGTTGCGACTGTTATGCTTATTCAGTCGTGGCTTGCCGTTGCCGTCTCTGATTTCGGAAGTGCCCGGGTCGCTGGCATTGTTGCTTTTGCGAGTGAGCCAGTTGTCTTCTCCCGCACAAAAGCGAGTCATTAGAGCGGTAAGGTCTATCATGGATTTAGGTCCTTCCTGGCCGAGGTGACGTGCTAGCCATTCATCCCGGACGCTATGTTTGAAGGCCACGAGGGCTTCCGCTCCGGACAGTCGACGATTCGATTCTTTTTGACTAGGAACCTGGTCCAGAGCTCTCTGGCTGACTCGGCGGGCTGCTGGACAATATGACTTAAGTCATCGGCATCTGGTGGCCCTACATATGTTCCTTGGAAGTTGTCACGAAAGGCGTCTTCCAGATCTTCCCAGCTGCCAATAGAATTTTCTGGTAAACTGTTTAGCTAGTACCGTGCTGGCCCTTTAAGCTTGAGAGGCGGGCATTTAATGGCATGAAGGTTGTCTCCGCGAGCCAAGTGGATATGGAGGCGGAAGTACTCAATCCATACTGCGGGATTTGTTGTTCCATCGTATGATTCGATGTTGATGGGTTTAAACCCGTCTGGAAATTCATGCTCCATTATCTCGTTGGTGAAGCAGAGAGGGTGTGTGGCTCCTCTATGTTGGGCCACACTGTGAAGCACCTCCGGCGGACTCCGTTTACGGTTTTCGGGCCGAGCATGCTCGGGTTTTTTGTGTCTGGATAGATAACCGTTGTTACTGGCCGGGGCATGTCTCCGCGATCTGTGTGTCGATTTTGTGTGTCCTGTTCCACCCTCTGGGTCTTGTTTGATGTCGCGAGTGTTCCCCTGAGCTTCTTTATTCTTGCTTGGATGGCCGAATGGGTTGGTGTGGTGTTTTGCTGGGGCTGCTGTTTGCCCGGACCAAACTGTGGTCGGCCTACCGGCTTATTCGATGGTGGTGTGGGCTCCAAAGCCTTGCCATCATATTCAGGGAGCCACCTACTGTTGTGGTGGCTTTTTCCTGGGACGCTAAGGCCATATTCTTCGGCGTCTAGGACCTCGATCCATCAATCGTTGAGCAAATCTTGGCTAACTTGAAGCTACAGTTGCTTCCTCCTTAGGCTCCTTGCAGTGGCTATGAGCCGACGTTTAAAGCGCTCCTGTTGTAGAGGTTCCTCGGGCACGATGAGTTCCTCGTTGCCGAGGCTCTCTTCTTCCTCGGAGAGTGGAAGATAATTACTATCCTACGAGTCTTCGTATGTGGCCTGTTCATCGGGGCTATCCTGTCCGCTTTTCTGGTCCTCCTGTTCGGATCCTGTCTCAACAGGGTCTTCGTTGTCCGGAGTATTATCACCTCCGATGCTAGTATTGTTTTCTCTTGAGTGACGTGACTGAGAGTGGAGCCGGTGTTTGGACTGTGTACCAGGAGGTCTATCCTCGACTGGATCCGCCTTGCCATTGTCGAGATCGTCGTTGGGTGTGTCTACCATACACGACATACCAGAAGTGGTCGCCCGTGTCGGCGGATAGTAAGCTTTGGCTTTGCCCTCATCGCCGCCCGTGACCGGGCGATGTCTTGAACCTGGTCGGGCGTGTTGGTAGGGTCTTCGACGGTAGCTATCAAGTGGGTGGTGGGTGGGAAGCAAAATTCTCCATCATTAGTTGTAAGGTCGAACCGAACATAGTTCGGCAACGAGCCGTCTGCCAGGGATAAGTTGTTTAGTGAGTTTAGCAGGTTGCCGATGGGCGAGTGTTGGAAGATATCCGCGGCGCTGAACTTGAAGATCGATAGGCGATCAAGTTCGGTATCTGCGGGTTCGCAGGGTTCAAAACTCCATGCCGAAGACAAGTCCGGGGTTCCATTGATGCAAGTATCGTATGAAGTGGGATCTACATGCGGCTCCAACACCGCCGAATTGGTAGCCCCCTTGGTGGGGTTCAGTTTCCCATCTTCGACGACTTGATCTGCTCCGGATCTAGGGCCAGAGTTGTTACAGGAGCTATCTCCTGGATGCGGCCCAATGACAGGTCTAAGCCATGTTCATCGGGGCGAAGGGGAGCGGTTGCCGCGGTATCGAATATGTAGAAGATGAAGTCTCCACGGATGTCCGCGACGTAATTCAGGCTTCTGAATCTGACCTGATGGCCGGGGGCGTAGCTATCGATCTGCTCCAGATGGCCGAGCGAGTTGGCCCGTAGTACGAAGCCGCCGAATACAAAGATCTGTCCAGGGAGAAAGGTTTGTCCACAGACCACGCCATTCTTGACGATTGAAGGGCCATCAAACCTTTCGTCGACGGCACAGTGGAACTCTCAATGAAAGCACCAATGTCAGTGTCAAAACCGACGGATCTCGGGTAGGGGGTCCCGAACTGTGCATCTAGTATCAATGGTAACAAGAGACAGGGGACACGATGTTTACCCAGGTCCGGGCCCTCTTTATGGAGGTAATACCCTACTTCCTGCTTGATTGATCTTGATGAATATGAGTATTACAAGAGGTTATCTACCACGAGATTGTAATGGCTAAACCCTAGAAGTCTAGCCTATGAGTATATGGTAATGAATCTGTCCTATCCGGACTATGCTCTCCGGTTTATATAGACACCAGAGAGATCTAGGGTTACACGAGATCGGTTACATAAGAGGGAATCTTCATAATCAGCCGCCTAGCTTGCCTTCCATGCTAAGTAGAGTCCAATCGGGACACAGGTATAGTCTTCCGTCTTCGTGTCTTCACAGTCCATCAGTCCAGCCCATGGATAACAGGCCGGACGCCCGAGGATCCCTTAGTCCAGGACTCCCTCACTCCTCCTCCTCAACTTAGTGCGCCGGGCCACCGACCGACGGCTAAGGGGTGGCGGCTTTGGTAGCGAGGTCAAGGTGCCTCTCAGCAAAGGCATCCAAGGCTTCCAGCCGGTTGAGGATGGCCAACGTCATAGCGTCCTCACTCGCCTTGTAGATACCTATGTACACAATTTGCTCGTACACATGGATGTGTAGGTTGACGAATTCTTGTAGGGCGAGGTGCCTCGCGGCGAGCGCGACCTCCAGGTGGACATTCTTCGTGGCATCGGCGGGCAGTCACAGGGCCACCAGTGCTTGAAAGAGGTTCGGACCTTGGAGGCCGATTAGGGTGGCGGGTAATGAGGAGCCTGGGCGATCCTCGACGCCATGCCGCAGGCCGGTGTCATGGACCATCTGGCACAGCCGCTGGCCGCTCGCGCGCATTGCCGCCATGGGTCTGGAGTGAGGACATTTGCGCTTAGTGTAGGTGCTTAGGCAAATGCTTAGGTGCGTACGATGTGGTAGATGCATTGGAATGGAGGGGCGCCTTTATATGAGTGGAAACTACGTTGCATTCACATCATGCAGCGTCTATTCCCGGTCCTCCTCCAATTACTTCCCTCATGCATTCACGATGCTAACTGAAGGAGGATGCATCATTGGCCGTTCAACATTTCGGGAACCGCTATGCCCTCCCTCGTCTGCATTAAAGCCGTATCGGGAACTGCACCGCCCACTGTCAAATCGAATAGTACTACGCCGCCCGTTGCACGCCCGGCTGAACACGCCTCCTCGCCTCCATCAAACCCCTCTGTTAAACCCGCATGCAAAGCGAGAAACCTACTCAGGCCACACGTCCTTTCATGAGCGGGCCGGAATTAAATGCAACACCAACCGAGCTCCTCCCGTCCGCCCTCAGTTTAAACGAGGCTAGACGCCGGCCAAGCTCCTACTGTCTGCCCTCTATTTAAAAGAGGCCAGACAGACAGTGGGCAACAATCACACCCCTCCGCCGCTCCCCCATCTCCTCCTTCACCATTTTCTCCACTCTCCCGATGGCTTCCAAGGAGCCGTTCTCCGACACACTACCCGGCTGGGTGGCCCGCCGAGCCCTCCGGATATGGGCGAGGCCACTTGGTGCTTCACTAACCTCGCTTGGCCCGACGAAGCAAGTTGCCGCCCCAAGCCGGCGCATGGTTCAGCAACTCGCCGCTCCAGTTCGGCTTGATGAGGAGTGGCGAGTTGCTCCATGCTGGCACGGCGGCGAGCACGCCGGTACGGGCGTCGTCGCTGCCGCGTCGTACCGCGCCACCAGTGTCTGCAGTGGCGTCGCCTCCCATGTCTGTCAGCGCGTTTCCCGTTCCTGCGGCCATGCCTCTCGTGCCTGCGATCGCGCCTCCCATGCCTGCAGCAGCGCCATGCATGCAGAGACAAAAGCCGGGTGTGTGGAGAGTGACGAGTCGGTGGCCAGCTTCTCCGTGTCCGCCACCATCATCAACGACAAGTAGAACACGGGAGGCCACCGCCACTTGGGTCCCATGAAGGCCACCGCAAAGGCGACGACTGCGCATTCAGGTGGTTTCTTTGCTGCTTCATCTCCGAGGACCTTGTCGACCCCGCAAGTGTTTGCCGGACATGAGGAAGACAGAGGGATCCGCGGGCGGCCATTTAGATTAGGTACTCCCTCTACGGCTGGCGGGAAATATTTGTTCTAAGAATGGATAAATTGGATGTATATATAACTAAAATAAGTCTAGATACATCCATTTCTAGGACAAATATTTCCAGACGGAGGGAGTATTAATTATACCAAGAGAGCTGGATTAGCACCGCTTAGTTCATGTAAATGTAATGAAATCCATCATGTTTATATGAAGATCCGGCTTTTTATATGAAATCCTTCATGCTTATATGAAAACAGTCCGTGTTTGCACGAATTTCATCTGGTTGGTTAGGGTTGTGAAAATGTAGGTCGCTGGCGTTTGATGTCGTCCTCCGCGGAAGGAAGCGGGAGGAAATTTGCCGGCTGCCGTTGGAGATGCTCTTATGCTGGAAATAATAGAGTCACATCCAATCCGTTTGAGTTATTTGCGTGTATGATTCTCCCTCTATAAAAAGTTAATTGCATGTACAGTGTGCACATGACTTGCAGGGTGGCTACAGCTTCATACAAAAAGTTAAAAAGAAACAAGTCCATCCTTAATCTTGTATTCTAAGTACTCTGTGAGTTCCGCTGTCAGTAAAGTAGCGAAAGAAGTATATTTTAAATAAGTAATATAAAATATAAAAAACTAAAGTTAAAGACATAATTCGAACTCAGGTCATCGCGTTGCGAGCATCCGGCGCTAGCCAGTCCAGCACATTTTTGGTGTAGACCATGCTGGAAATATATCTCCATGTCTACTCTTATACTCCATCCATTCCTAAATATTTGTCTTTTTCAGATTTCAAATGGACTTCCACATATGGATGTGTCTATAGATTCACTCATTTTGCTCCATACGTAGTCACTTGTTGAAATCTCTAAACAGACAAATATTTAGGAATGGAGGGAGTAGAAAACAGAGTTGGTGATGATGGTGTGCGTGCCATCCTGCAATATAGGCTGTCAGATTTATATCTAATGGATAGGAATGAAACAATGGCAATTTTGCAAAAAGATACCCACACCCCTCTCCACGTTTGCAAATAAGGCCTTCCCTCGTTCATCCTTTTCTCTACTCTTATAAAAAACAGAGTTGGTGTTGATGGTGTGCCTGCCATCCTCCAATATAGGCCGTCTGATTTATATCTGACGGATAGGAAGGAAACTATGGCAATTTTGCAAAAACATGCCCACACCCCTCTCCACATTTGCAAATAAGGACTTCCCTCCTTCATCCTTTTCTCTCACAAGATTAACTACTCATATAAATGCATCTTGATGTTTCATGCAACGCATGGGCATCTTGCTAGTCTCTCACATGATAAACTACTCATATAAATGCATCTTGATGTTCCGTGCAACGCACGGGCATCTAGCTAGTTTCTTTTAAAACAGTTATTGCGATAATTGGGTTGAAGTGATATATTTTATGTCTGCCCTGAATGATTTCAGATTCACTAGTAGTAACAAAGAAAAGTTTGCCTTGTTAATTAACAGAAAACATGGTGAAAACTATCACATGAGACCGGTAAAAACAAGGCACACTGGGTTCAGCGTCATCGTCACTACAGCTGTGCGTGCGCGACAAGTCTTCATTTCGAGGGCGCTACGGAGAAAAAGACATATCAAGTGTGTATGAGCGAGGCATAGAGACACAATGTTTGAGAGACGAACCAATTGACAGATTAAGATCAGATCGAGTTGTCACCCTTCTTCTGTCATTGTTGGGGTTGGGGGGAGGGGGAGGGAGAGAAAGACGTATCGAGAGTGTGTGCGGTAGGCACAGAGGCACAACTAGCGAGTGTGTGTGTGTATGTGTGTGTGTGTGTCTGAAAGAGGAGTAGATAGATTACTATCAAGATCGAGGTGTGATGTCTACTATGCAACCTTCTCCTTGTAGACGTTGTTGGGCCTCCAAGTGCAGAGGTTTGTAGGACAGTAGCAAATTTCCCTCAAGTGGATGACCTAAGGTTTATCAATCCATGGGAGGCGTAGGATGAAGATGGTCTCTCTCAAACAACCCTGCAACCAAATAACAAAGAGTCTCTTGTGTCCCCAACACACCCAATACAATGGTAAATTGTATAGGTGCACTAGTTCGCAAAGAGATGGTGATACAAGTGCAATATGGATGGTAGATATAGGTTTTGTAATCTGAAAATATAAAAACAGCAAGGTAACTAATGATAAAAGTGAGCACAAACTGTATTGCAATGCTAGGAAACAAGGCCTAGGGTTCATACTTTCACTAGTGCAAGTTCTCTCAACAATAATAACATAATTGGATCATATAACTATCCCTCAATATGCAACAAAGAGTCACTCCAAAGTCACTAATAGTGGAGAACAAATGAAGATATTATGGTAGGGTACGAAACCACTTCAAAGTTATACTTTCCAATCAATCTGATGGGATATTCCTATAAGTGTCACAAACAGCCCTAGAGTTTGTACTAGAATAACACCTTAAGACACAAATCAACCAAAACCCTAATGTCACCTAGATACTCCAATGTCACCGCAAGTATACGTGGGTATGATTATACGATATGCATCACACAATCTCAGATTCATCTATTCAACCAACACATAGAACCTCAAAGAGTGCCCCAAAGTTTCTACCGGAGAATCAAGACGAAAACGTGTGCCAACCCCTATGCATAGGTTCATGGGCGGAACCCGCAAGTTGATGACCAAAACATACATCAAGTGAATCATGTAATATCCCATTGTCACCACAGATCATACGACAAGACATACATCAAGTGTTCTCAAATCATTAAAGACTCAATCCGATAAGATTACTTCAAAGGGAAAACTCAATCCATTACAAGAGAGTAGAGGGGGATAAGCAACATAAGATCCAACTATAATAGCAAAGCTCGCGATACATCAAAATCGTCCAAATCAAGAACACGAGAGAGAGAGAGAGATCAAACACATAGCTACTGGTACATACCCTCAGCCCCAAGGGTGAACTACTCCCTCCTCCTCATGGAGATCGTCGGGATGATGAAGATGGCCACCGGTGAGGGTTCCCCCCTCCGGCAGGGTGCTGGAACAGGGTCCCGATTGGTTTTTGGTGGCTACAGAGGCTTGCGGTGGCGGAACTCCCGATCTATTCTGTTCCCCGAAGTTTTTTGCGTATATGGGAATATATAGGTGAAAGAAGTATGTCAGGGGAGCCGAGAGGGGCCCATGAGGGTGGAGGGCGCGCCCAGGGGGTGGGCGCGCCCCCTGCCTCATGCCTCCCTCGTTGCTTTCCTGACGTGCACTCCAAGTCTCCTGGGTTGCTTTCCTTCCAAAAATAACTTCTCCAAAAGGTTTCATTCCGTTTCGACTCTGTTTGATATTCCTTTTCTTCGAAACACTGAAACAAGGGAAAAAACAGGAACTGGCACTGGGCTCTGGGTCAATAGGTTTGTCCCAAAAATAATATAAAAGTGTTTAATAAAGCCCATAAACATCCAAAACAGATAATGTAATAGCATGGAACAATCAAAAATTATAGATACGTTGGAGACGTATCAAGGTGCCACCCTACTCCTTTGGTGTCGGGTAGTGTGTGTGTGTGTTTGAGAGAGAAGCCAGTCGATAGGTTAGTATCAAGATCGAGGTGTCACCCTACTCCTTCGGTGTCGGGAAGTGTGTGTGTGGGGGTGTGTGTGGGGGGCAGTGACAATTACATATCTCTACTCTTATAAAAAACAGAGTTGGTGATGATGGTGTTCCTGCCATCCTGCAATATAGGCCATCCGATTTATATCTGACGGATAGGAAGGAAACCATGGCAATTTTGCAAAAAGATACCCACACCCCTCTCCACATTTTCAAATAAGGCATTCCCTCGTTCATCCTTTTCTCCTACAAGATAAACTACTCATACAAATGCATCTTGATGTTCCGTGCAACACATGGGCATCTTGCTAGTAGGGAGAAGGAGTTCGTGTGACACATATCTATATTAAGGGATATGTAGATAGCATGTGTGCGAGGCATACTTAAAGCATCACGGAGATAAACAAACGGTGTGCATGCAAGTGGCTAAAAAATGAAGCGAGAAACAATGCACGCGTGCGCGCGCGCGCGTGTGTGTGTGTGTGTGTGTGTGTGAGAGAGAGAGAGAGAGAGAGAGAGAGCAAAATCTCAAAACAAAAGGTGCTCTGCTAGAATCCCATTGTATGTATTCATAAGGTTCCGGAACTCGAGTTAACCTTAGGCATATGTGTGAGTGACATAATTATACTTTCAGACATTAGTGGTTGTGGGTGGGCGGAATTAAAGGGATGGGCGTGTTCGACAGAGAGAGCGTGTGTGTTTCTGTGCAAGAGACTTGTAGGACGGAGTAGAAAGACGAATTCTAACCTTGACGGAGGGAGAGAAATACACGAAGTGTGCGTGTGTGATTCCGATGCCCATGGGGAAATGCGATAAGTATGCGTGTGAGAGAGATTGCACAATTCATTCACGTATCACTATCTAGCAATCGTGGACGTGCATCGCTTGAACATAAATCAATATCTACTTCGTATCGTGGCCAAACGTACAATATCGATTCAACGCTATAAAGATTGGACACTCACATATCACATTTTTTATATCTAAATAAACCTTTTCAATTGTGCATGCCAAAGTTATAGTGATGTTTCTTCAAGCAAACAATGTAGCTATCATGTACATGCAGCATTGTTACTCTTGCATTCAAATTCATTAGTCTTGGATGATTTAAGGTTCTATTATGAAGTAATATATGTAATATTCATATATGAATTCAACGGGTACGCAATTTATGAAATGGAGGCTATCTAATCATATGAGGTAACACATTTAAGTAGCGGACTACGATATCCATTTCTTTTGTGGGCCTAATATATCCATTTCCTTTTGTGCACCTCTACACTAACAGGTCAATGCATTATGTTTAAAGTAAATAACCAATGGCACTAAATTAACTATTTACATGAGAAATATATAGGCTGAGCGTTTGATCCCTTTTTTGTGAACGCGCCTCTACACCTGTACGATTGGCCGCGCATGTGTGAACGGCCAAGTTATCGATGCATCATCCTGAGTTGTTGTCTTTTTTTCTGGGGTGGACTTCACACCAGTTATTAACTGCTGACGTGTGCCCGTATACACAGTCTCGCATGACCTTTCCGCTAGCACGGTCCAAAATTAGATGAAACTGGATGTGAACGATCCCGCGGGCGGCAAAACCTCCCGCCTCCTTCTAAAATTTCCGCCACCTAGTCTTTAGCTTCCCCTTTTGTCCTTGGTGCATGAAGAACAACAACTACAATACTGCCCTCATCTACATAATAGGTCGGGGCTGCTTTGGTAACTTTCGGTTCTCCCCACCACACGGCACCCCCATTTCATCTCCCCTCCTGCAGAAATGACTAACTTCACAGCACCAGAGCATCTTACATCACGTCGTCCGTACTTCATCGGCCTTTATACCCCTCCCCTCTCGAAACCCTAGACTGCTCATCCACCGGCGTACCAGAGCCCATTCATTTCCACTGGCGTCCACCTCACCGGATCTTCTTCCGCGGCCGCATCTACCCCTCCCACCTCCACTATAAACAAGTAGACTGCTCATCCACCACTGTACGACAGCCCATTCAGTGTCGGCCTTGTCCACGGTGTCGGATCTGCTTCGCCAGTACTCTCGTCAACCGCAGCACATCTGCAGCGGCTCATTCGTACTCCCCACCGGAGATGCTTCGTCCACACTCCCCCCTCCCCCCGGAGCCGCCCCACCGACAGCCCCGTCAACGGCCTCTGATCCTCTGCGCCGACACCTTCTTCAACCCTACCGGAGCCGCTTCGCCGATACGATCGTCAACCCTACCGGAGTAGCTTCACCTATACCATTCTCAACCCTATCGGGGCCGCTTTGCCAACTCACAAGTCCACGGCATCAGATCCGCTTCGTCGCACCCTCATCCAACCTACCGGAGCAGCTTCTGACGCCCCGTCCACGGCCGCAGACCCGCATCATCGACACCATCCTTAACCCAACCACCGGAGCAGCTTCACCAACGCCCTCATCCACGGCCACATATCCGCTTCGCCCACACCGTAGTCCACCCTACCGGAGCCGCTACACAAACACCCTACTCGATGGTTCTAGATCTCCTTACCGGACCCCGACAGCCAGCGCATCTTCATCACCCTTGACGTTTCTAACCTGATTCCAACCGTCTGGCAAGATGCCAAGCACCCGCCACAGCCTAGGTACTTGTCACCTTTAAACCCGTCTAGCATCACCAGCCCGATGTACTTCAAATATACTAATAGGTCGCTGTTACCTGTTATGCAGCTGGCAAAAACTACAAGGATGATGTTTCTTCTAGATCTAACAGCTTGTCCAACAAACATCCTGGACTGAGGCATTGCTATGATCTTGTAAGTGTGTCTCTTTCTCTTGTATTGTTGTGTGCCTGCCAGCGTGCTTTGCTAGGATTTTCAACCAGTAATCCCTTTGTGCAGACAAGATTTCTACTACTAGCTACTAAATTAGGTATGTAGATGGCATACATGATACTACCTCGTACCTCCGTTCCTAAATATAAGTCTTTCTAGAGATTCCACTATAGGCTACATACGGAGCAAAATGAGTGAATCTACACTTGAAAATGCATCTATATACATTTGTATGTGGTCCATACTGGAATCTCTACAGATACATATATTTAGGAACAGAGGTAGTACATTATACAAAATCGTAGGTGGCATGTAGGAATTCCAGTGCACTACATTAGGCTCCCTTAGAGTGCCTGCTGGTCCAGCACACAGAGTCATGGCTAGTTTATGCTATGCACACAATCGTTAATTGGTGGTTTAAATATGCGCAAGGGATATGCAATGTATTATCATGTAGAGATATCTAAAATTAGCCGTGTCAACTTGCAGATGGGGTTACACAATGAAAAGTACAAGATGTATGTGGCAATTTCATGGAACATCGCAAAAAAGGAGAGGCGGCGGTGAGCCTATACAGTGTGCTATGGTAGGTCACTCCTCCATTGCAATCATCATGACATGTGATTTGTATGTCAGTTCTATTGGCCAAGTTTCTTAGGGATAGTTTTTATGAGTTGTCCTAAGAAAATAAGCATCTGTGAATATAAGCTCCGGGTAATAAGCCAACCAGTTCTTTTCATTGCCTTGCTTTTCAGCTTATCTTTGGTATGACCAGTGAAAAGTCTAGATTGCATTATATTTTGTCATTTTGCTGCCCATATGAAAATTAATTTGACTTGCAAACATCACAAATTGAACCCAGTGCAGTAATTAATATGATAGGAAAACAGACCATCACTATTTGTTCAAAATACAAATATAAAGATACCATCTACTTGGCACAATCTACTTTGGTCAATGTCTTCCATAGAGATCCCATTGCCTAATTTAAACGAAGAACGCATGACCCACATTTAAATGAAGAACAATTATTTATTAAAATTTGATGGTCCAAGTGGCTGGTTATTATCATATAGCAGCACCACCTGAAAGCATCATATAGCAGCAGCAACAGCTCATATCAACTCATCATACAGCAGCAACAGTGTGCAATTCATCATATACTAGCTGTCGCTCATAGCAATTCATCATATAGCATCAGCAGGAGCAGCTCATAGCAATTCATCATATAGCAGCAGCAGGAGCAGCTCATAGCAATTCATCATATAGCAGCAGCAGGAGCAGCTTATAGCAACTCATCATATAGCAGCAGCAGCTCATAGCAATTCATCATATAGCAGCAGCAGCAACTCATAGCAATTCATCATATAGCAGCAGCAGGAGCATCTCATAGCAATGCATCATATAGCAGCAGCAGAAGCATCTCATAGCAATTCATCGTATAGTGGATCAGAATGAAAATTTGGCAAAAAAATGAGAGGAGAGATCCTCACCTTGTTGGATGAGTTCATCCTTCAACAGCACCTCAAGGCCACGGCATGGGAGGAGGGGAGGGGGAATAAGGTGCCTTCTTCCGCAGTGTGGCATTAGCCGTAGTTGTGTGGCGCCCGCCCGAGTAGTGCGTTGGACGGACCACAGTGGAGCAGCTGTTGGAGACCATGAGAATGAGGGGTGGCACCAGAGGGAGGAGCGGCCGGGCAGATTTGCTCCTACCCGCCGGCCATGTAGCCTAGCTGGACAGAGCATCATCAAGGACCAGGCCAGATGGGACCAGCAGCGACGGCTCGCTGGAGGAACCCTAGTGCAGCAGGGAGGGGATCGAGGTAGAGGGAAAGGGGAGATGAGATGCAAGCGGGTAGGGCAATGAACGCTTGCGTGTTTGTTTTTACTTGAGGGTCAGGTGTGATGCAGGCGTGAGCATTTGCATTTTGACTGTAATATAGGCAGACAATAGAGTCATTTCACTATTCCCCTTCCCTTCAATTTTTAGTGAGCTTCTACTCGAAACACAACCCCTCCAAAGCGAAATAAGTTAAGACCAAGCCCATAACTCAAAAATGACTTCTTTACATCTTTTATTGCTTATTTTGACAATAAGCTCTGAAAAGCGTAATAGGCGGCCCTTAACCTGCAATTCAATTGTGCGTGCAATGATGAATCACTCCACCTTGCTATAGTGTACATTTAGGCATCATCATACATGGCATAACCTAATACATGTGCATTTCATTGTAGAATCTGGAATATGCAATGTTTATGTTAGTTCATACGTTGCACATGATGTTTAAATGCCCCTTAAATATGGTCAGTCAAGTGATGGTCTTTGAGCGTCCTTCTTTGCTTATTTTTTTGATACTCCCTCCTTCCATATATATAGGGCCTAATGTGTTTTTCGAGACCGCCTTTGACTATTGATAAGACTAATAATACATGAGATGTATAATGTGAAAATTATATCATTGGAAGCTCCTTTCACGTATGAATTTGATGGTATGCTTTATGTAACTTGCATGTCATATATTATTGCTATAACACTTGGTCAAAGTTAGCCTTGAAAAACGATTAGGCCCTATATAGATGGAAGGAGGGAGTATGTAAGATTTGCTCACACATCTGTTTAATTGCTTGTTTGCATCAGCCAGCCATACCAGGACTGTTTGCTTTGATTACTTGTTGTACTTGAGCTAACACTCTAACAGAGCTTGTCAACGATTTAAACACTAAGGGCTGCTGTACTGGGGGCTTGTCGATCTAACTCATAGGTGACATAAAGGTTTTGCTGTACACTAAAGTAGGCTCTCCAAGAGTACCTGGAGATCCAGTTCGAAGGTATGCCTAGTTTTTACATAGTGCACATATAGTAAATGCTCATGTCATTGTGTGCATGTGCAAGAGATGTGGCATGTTTCATTATGTGGTGTTGTTTTGTTATAATCTCATCCTTTTGTGTTGTTCACAGGCTGGAAAGTATGCATATTTATCTTCCAAGGAGACGAGTAACTAGTTTCTGTCACCTTGCAGAGGGGGTACAATGAAGATAAGATTGAGGATTTCCAACTACAAGATGTTAGGAAGAAGCCTTGCAAGAGATGTAGGAGCAATGAGCACATTCAACCGATTAAGGTAAGTCACTATATCCAACTCAACAGTTCAATTCCTTGTTTGTTTCAGGCATAGTTAATTTGCTCTTTTCAATTGCTTTATTTTTCCTCAGTTAATGAGATGCCCAAACAATGATGCCTGATGTTGGGTACTTGTATAACTATTAGTTCACGTAATTAAAGGCCTTACCATTTAATTACTCTGGTGAAGTGTGCCTGAAGCTTTCAAGTCTATTAACAACCTATTACTGCATGAGGCTCACAATCTAGCTTATACTAGGCTAATGATTGCATAGTTTTGCTTGCTGTAGTAGGTTTGTATGAATCCCTATGATGTTCTTTATGCTCCCTAAGACTTTAATTGAGCTACAGAATGGCCAACTGCTTTCTTACTTATACGCAACATGCTTTCTAAATTTGTAACTTGTCTGTGTTTTGGATTTGGCCCCAACATCATGCTCCTCTGGTGAGCTAAGAGAGATTTCTGTATGCAGGTTACACAAACTACCATTTTTATAATTTTTTAAAATATCACCTGCTTATGGTTCATGACGTGTAACATTATTGGTAGTCATGTTTTGCCATGTACAAAATAGTCTGTCTTGCTCGCTTCACCGTTGTAACTATATTTTTTCCCTAGTCATGTGTACTTACAGAAACATTTCAGGATGAGGTGACATCAACACAAAGATCTGCGAGCAGTGCGGCATGGCCGTTACCGAATGATTATGGATTGGAATTGGAATGTGCTGATGTTCTCGAGCATCAACTAGAGGTGGCAAGACAACGTGTACATGATTCTCAACGTACAATCAACAAGTTGAGACTGGACATGCAGGTATTAGATGCAGGAGTCAAAAAATGAAACAAGACACTGAGGTAACCACGAAGGAATTGGAGATTTTGCAGACTGAAATTTGTGCTATCTGAATCCGTCCAATCCTATTTTCTAAAGAGATTATAGTTCAAATGGTAAGTTATGTTGATGCATGTCCATGATGTATGAGCTTTATTTGTCCAGTGTATGTAATTTGTTGTTTGTGTACGCTTTATTATCACTGGTGCCGAACTATAATGCCCAGTGGGTATATTCGGCTGTAATTTCTTTATTGTATAGTGTAGGATTATTCTATGTTTCTATGCCTTAGTATTTTTATTGTATAGTGTATGTTTTTAGAGGCGATAGTATAGAGGAGGATAATTCTTGAATATGCTATATCATTGAAACGGGGGCCAACACACCCAAACATTTACTGGACGCCATACAAACGAACAAACATGTGTAGTCAAAGCGGGCCTTAACTGGGCTGGTCAAAATAATATTAAGTGGATCCCAAATGATGTGGCCCACCGTAACAACGGCTCTTAGCAGGCTGTTAATAGGCCAAAAGCTCGATAGGGCCGTATAAATGGAAATGACCCATGCGCCTCTAGCAGGCCGAAATAAATCTCAATTTTGTCTCGGCCCTTTTACTTTACGGGGCAGTAAGAGGCCGAAAGTGTTATGGGCCAGAGGAGGCCCAATTTGCAAACTAGGCTTTTAGCAGGCCGAAAGTCGCGTTGGGCTGAAATGATGCCCTGCGGAACATGGGCCCCTAATGAAACTAAAGTCAAAGGCCCAACTTTTGTGCGGACCGTTAATAGGCCGAGAGCAAAATGGGCTAAGGGTTGGCCCATTTACCGAATGGGTCGAGGATAGTCCTAAAGTCACTGCGGGCTAGAATTGGCCCAACTGCAGAATGGGCCGAGAAAAGGCCGAAAGACGTTCCGGGCCGTTAACGAGCTGGAACTAACGATGGGCTGCTAAAAGGCCGAAAGAATATCGGGCCACAATTGGGCCTAAAGACGTAGCGGGCCGTTAATGGGCTTAAACTGACGATGGGCTGGAAATTGTCAAATCAAGAATGGGCCTTTAATGGGCCGATTCTATGTAACTTGTATGGGCCGTACTTTTAAATGGGACTGACTCAAGTAGGCCGCTAATGGGCCGGCCCGCTTATTTTGACAGACCCATCCTTTTAACCTGAATGGGCCACTATTGGGCCAAGACACGTGTCGACGTATCACAGGCGCGTTCCGTCCATTTGCTGAGTGACAACTGTTTGAACGCTGGACCGACACGTGGATCTGTCGGCCAATGAGAATTTTACACGTGGAAAATCCCCATTGGTCCGCGCTATTAAGGGGTTATCGGATCCAAACCGGTACCCGATAGCTTAACGGCGACCTGTTACGGTGGATGCCACATGTCGGTCACCCTTGACGAAAGCACTTCTTTGATGCGTGATTTATCGTCATGGAAGTGGACACTTCCATGATGATAATTTTGGTGATGTCATGGAACACTTCTACGATAGCACAGGTATGACTATCTTGATTCTGTCATAAAATCGTCATGGATGTACATGCATGACAGAAAACGTGACCTACTGTGACAAACACGTATCATCAGGGAACTGTATTTTTTTGTAGTGTTAGTACCTGATAGTATTTTGCATGTCTATGTTGTTGTAGGTCAATGGCCCGTGCTACTGTTCCTTTAAATTTTAATGCGTTCCTAGAGAAAGCTAAGTTGAAATATGATGGTAGCAACTACACGGACTGGGTCCGTAACTTGAGGATTATCCTCATTGCTGCACAGAAGAATTATGTCCTGTAAGCACCGCTAGGTGCAAGACCCACTGCAGGAGCAACGCCAGATGTTATGAACGCCTGGCAGAGCAAAGCTGATGATTACTTGATAGTTCTGTGTGCCATGCTTTACAGCTTAGAACCGGGACTTCAACGACATTTTGAACGTCATGGAGCATATGAGATGTTCCAGGAGTTGAAGTTAATATTTCAAGCAAATGCCCCGATTGAGAGATATGAAGTCTCCAATAAGTTCTATAGCTGCAAAATGGAGGAGAATAGTTCTGTCAGTGAACATATACTCAAAATGTCTGGGTACCACAATCACTTGACTCAACTGGGAGTTAATCTTCCTGTTGATAGTGTCATTGACAAAGTTCTTAATCACTGCCACCAAGCTACAAAAGCTTCGTGATAAACTATAATATGCAAGGGATGGATAAGATAATTCCCGAGCTCTTCGCAATGCTAAAGGCAGCGGAGGTAGAAATCAAGAAGGAGCATCAAGTGTTGATGGTTAACAAGACCACTAGTTTCAAGAAAAAGGGCAAAGGGAAGAAGGGGAACTTCAAGAAGAACGGCAAGCAAGTTGCTGCTCAAGAGAAGAAGCCAGTGCGGACCTAAGCCTGAGACTGAAAGTGCTTCTCTTGCCAAAGGGACTGGTCACTCAACGCGGAACTGCCCCAAGTATTTGGCGGATAAGAAGGATGGCAAAATGAAAGGTATATTTGATATACATGTTATTGATGTGTACCTTACTAATGCTCGTAGTAGCACCTGGGTATTTGATACTGGTTCTGTTGCTCATATTTGCAACTTGAAACAGGGGCTACGGATTATGCGAAGATTGGCTAAGGACAAGGTGACGATGCACGTGGGAAATGGTTCCAAAGTCGATGTGATCGCCGTCGGCACGCTACCTCTACATCTACCTTCGGGATTAGTTTTAGACCTGAATAATTGTTATTTGGTGCCAACGTTAAGCATGAACATTATATCTGGATCTTGTTTGATGCGAGACAGTTATTCATTTAAATCAGAGAGTAATGATTGTTCTATTTATATGAGTAATATCTTTTATGGTCATGCACCCTTGATGAGTGGTCTATTCTTGTTGAATCTCGATAGTAGTGATACACATATTCATAGTATTGAAGCCAAAAGATATAAGTTTAATAATGATAGTGCAAATTATTTGTGTAATCGCCGTTTAGGTCATATTGGTGTAAAGCGCATGAAGAAACTCCATGCTGATGGGCTTTTGGAATCACTTGATTCTTGAGAACCATGCCTCATGGGCAAGATGACTAAGACTCCGTTCTTCAGAACTATGAAGCGAGCAACAGATTTGTCGGAAATAATCATACTGACGTATGCGGTCCGATGAGTATTGAGGCTCGCGGCAGGTATCGTTATTTTCTGACCTTCACAGATGATTTGAGCAGATATGGGTATATCTACTTAATGAAACATAAGTCTGAAACATTTGAAAAGTTCAAAGAATTTCAGAGTGAAGTGGAAAATCATCGTAACAAGAACATAAATTTTCTACGATCTGATGGTGGAGGTGAATATTTCAGTTACGAGTTTGGTCTTCATTTGAAACAATGCGGAATAGTTTCGCAACTCACGCCACCCGGAACACCACAGCGTAATGGTGTGGCCGAACGCCGTAACCGCACTTTATTAGATATGGTGCGATCTATGATGTCTCTTACTAATTTACCACTATCGTTTTGGGGTTATGCTTTAGAGATGGCTGCATTCATGTTAAATAGGGCACCATCTAAATCCGTTGAGACGAAACCATATGAACTGTGGTTTGGCAAGAAACCCAAGTTGTCGTTTCTTAAAGTTTGGGGCTGCGATGCTTATGTGAAAAAGCTTCACTCGAACACAAATCAGAGAAATGTGTCTTCATAGGATACCCAAAGGAAACTGTTGGGTACACCTTCTATCACAAATCCGAATGCAAGATATTCGTTGCTAAGAAAGGATCCTTTCTAGAGAAGGAGTTTGTCTCGAAAGAAGTGAGTGGGAGGAAAGTAGAACTTGATGGGGTAAGTGTACCTGCTCCCTTATTGGAAAGTAGTTCATCACAGAAATCAGTTCCAGTGATTCCTACACCAATTTGTGGGGAAGCTAATGATGATGATCATGAAACTTCTGATAAAGTTACTACCGAACCTCGTAGGTCAACCAGAGTAAGATCCGCACCAGAATGGTACGGTAATCCTGTTCTGGAGGTCATGTTACTTGACCATGACGAACCAACGAACTATGAGGAAGCAATGATGACCCCAGATTCCACGAAATGGCTTGAGGCCATGAAATCTGAGATGGGATCCATGTATGAGAACAAAATGTGGACTTTGGTTGACTTGCCCGATGATCGGAAAGCCATAGAGAATAAATGGATCTTCAAGAAGAAGACCGGCACGACGGTAATGTTACTGTCTACAAAGCTCGACTTGTTGTGAAAGGTTTTCGACAAGTTCAAGGAGTTGACTACGATGAGACCTTCTCACCCGTAGCAATGCTTAAGTCTGTCCGAATCATGTAAGAAATTGTCGCATTTTATGATTATGAAATTTGGCAAATGGATGTCAAAACTGCATTCCTTAAGGGATATTTTAAAGAAGAGTTGTATATGATGCAACCAGAAGTTTTTGTTGATCCAAAAGGTGCTAACAAAGTGTGTAAGATCTAGCGATCCATTTATGGACTGGTGCAAGCCTCTCGGAGTTGGAATATACGCTTTGATAGTGTGATCAAACATATGGTTTTATACAGACTTTTGGAGAAGCCTGTATTTACAATAAAGTGAGTGGGAGCTGTGTAGCATTTCTGATATTATATGTGGATGACATATTGTTGATCGGAAATGATACAGAATTTCTTGATAGCATAAAAGGATACTTGAATAAGAATTTTTCAATGAAAGACCTCGATGAATCTGCTTATATATTAGGCATCAAGATCTATAGAGATAGATCAAGACGCTTAACTGGACTTTCACAAAGCACATACCTTGATAAAGTTTTGAAGAAGTTCAAAATGGATCAAGCAAAGAAAGGGTTCTTGCCTGAGTTACAAGGTGTGATGTTGAGGCAGACTCAATTCCCGACCACTGCAGAAGATAGAGAGAAAATGAAAGTCATTTCCTATGCTTCAGCCATAGGTTCTATCATGTATGCAATGCTGTGTACCAGACCTGATGTGTGCCTTGCTATTAGTTTAGCAGGGAGGTACCATAGTAATCTAGGAGTGGATCACTGGACAGCGGTCAAGAACATCCTGAAATACCTGAAAAGGACGAAGGATATGTTTCTCGTTTATGGAGGTGACAAAGAGCTCGTCGTAAATGGTTACATCGATGCAAGCTTTGACACTGATCCAGATGACTCTAAGTCACAAACCGGATACGTATTTATATTGAACGGTGGAGCTGTCAGTTGGTGCACTTCTAAGAAAAGCGTTGTGGCGGGATCTACGTGTGAAGCGGAGTACCTAGCTGCTTCGGAAGCAACAAATGAAGGAGTCTGGATGAAGGAGCTCATATCTAATCTAGGTGTCATACCTGGTGCATCGGGTCCAATGAAAATCATTTGTGACAATACTGGAGTAATTGCCTTGGGGAAGGAATCCAGATTTCACAAGAGAACCAAACACATCAAGAGATGCTTCAATTCCATCCGCGATCAAGTAAAGGAGGGATACATAGAGATTAGCAAAATACATAAGGCCCTGAATGTTGCAGGCCCGTTGACTAAGCCTGTCTCACGAGCAAAACATGATCAGCACCAAAACTTCAGGGTGTTAGAATCATTACTATGTAATCTAGATTATTGACTCTAGTGTAAGTGGGAGACTGAAGGAAATATGCCCTAAAGGCAATAATAAAGTTGTTATTTATATTTCCTTATATCATTATAAATGTTTATTATTCATGCTAGAATTGTATTAACCAAAAACTTAGTACATGTGTGAATACATAGACAAACAGAGTGTCTCTAGTATGCCTCTACTTGACTAGCTCGTTAATCAAAGATGGTTAAGTTTCCTAGCCATAGACCTGTATTGTCATTTGATGAATGGGATCACATCATTAGAGAATGATGTGATGGACAAGACCCATCCGTTAGCTTAGCATTATGATCTTTTAGTTTATTGCTATTGCTTTCTTCATGACTTATACATGTTCCTCTGACTATGAGATTATGCAACTCCCAAATACTGGAGGAACACTTAGTGTGCTATCAAACATCAGAATGTAACTGGGTGATTATAAAGATGCTCTACAGGTGTCTCCGATTGTGTTTGTTCAGTTGGCATAGATCGAGATTAGGATTTGTCACTCCGTGTATCGGAGAGGTATCTCTGGGCCCTCTCGATAATGATCATCAGTATAAGCCTTGCAAGCAATGTGACTAATGAGTTAGTTGCAGGATGATGCATTACGGAATGAGTAAATCGACTTGCCAGTAATGAGTTTGAAATAGGTATGATGATACCGGCGATCGAATCTCGGGCAAGTAACACACTGATGACAAAGGGAACAACGTATGTTGTTATGCAGTTTGACCATTAAAGATCTTCATAGAATATGTAGGAGCCAATATGAGCATCCAGGTTCCGCTATTGCTTATTGACCGGAGACTTGTCTCGGTCATGTCTACATAGTTGCCGAACCCATAGGGTCTGCACGCTTAACGTTTGATGACAATTTGTATTATGAGTTATGTGTTTTCATGACCGAAGTTTGTTCGGACTCCCGGATGAGATCACGGATGTGACGAGGAGTCTCGAAATGGTCGAGACATAAAGATTGATATATTGGACCATGTTATTCGGACACCAGAAGTGTTCCAGATAGTTTCGGGTAAAAAAACGGAGTGCCGGAGAGATTACCGGAACCCCCCCCCCTCGGGGGAACTAATGGGCCACCATGGGCCTTACGGGAGAGAGAGGAGGGCAGCCAGGGCAGCCCCCCCCCCCTAGTAGTCCGAATTGGACATGGGAAGGGGGGCGGCGCCCCCCTTTCCTACTCCCTCTCCCTCTCCTTCCTTCCCCCTCTTTCCCTTTTGGTGGAATCCTACTAGGACTAGGTGTCCTAGTAGGACTCCCCTCTTGGGCGCGCCCTAGGTTCCGGCCGTCCCTCCCCTCCACTGTCCTTTATATACGTGGGGAGGGGGCACCCTAGAACAAACAAGTTGGTATTTTAGCCGTGTGCGGTGCCCGCCTCCACAGTTACACACCTCGGTCATATCGTCGTAGTGCTTAGGCGAAGCCCTGCGCCAGTAACTTCATCATCACCATCGCCAGACCATTGTGCTAATGGAACTCTCCCTTGGCCTCAACTGGATCAAGAGTATGAGGGACGTCATCAAGCTGAAGTGTGCTGAACACGGAGGTGCCGTACGTTTGGTGCTAGGATCGGACGAATCGTGAAGACGTACGACTACATCAACCGCGTTGATAAACACTTCCGCTTTTGGTCTACGAGGGTACATGGACACACTCTCCCCGCTCGTTGCTATGCATCACATAGATAGATCTTGTGTGATCGTAGGTAAAATTTTGAAATACTACGTTCCCCAACAACTTCTACCTGGTATGATGGCCTGGAATGCAATCAATTATCTGGCGAGGATAGAGGTTGACTTATTAGGCAATTTATGTTGTAGATTAACGAGGTCATGTTTGGCATGAAACACAATAAAGTTGCTAGGCCTAATGGTTTTCCCATTTAATTCTAATAGAAATTCTCGAAAGATATAGAATATGATTTAAAAGAATATTTTGATGCTTTTCATTAAGGTGAATTGGATGTAGAGAGGTTGAGTGATGGGGTGATTTCTCTCATTCTGAAGTTGGGGGATGCTGATGTTATTTAGATTTAGACCTATCTGCATGCTTAATGTGAGTGATAGAATACTGACCAATATATTAGTAGAGCTAGGACTTATTATTGATGGTCTGATTGCTAATACTCAAACTACTTTTATAAAGGATAGATTTATCATGGAAGGGGTGGTCCTCTTGCATGAGAATTCCTGAAATTCAATCTAAGAAAATGAAGGAAATATGCCATAGAGGCAATAATAAAGTTGTTATTTATATGTCCTTATATCATGATAAATGTTTATTATTCATGCTAGAATTGTATTAACTGGAAACTCGGTACATGTGTGAATACATAGACAAACAAAGTGTCCCTTGTATGCCTCAACTTGACTAGCTCGTTAATCAAAGATGGTTAAGTTTCCTGATCATAGACATGTGTTGTCATTTGATGAACGGGATCACATCATTAGGAGAATGATGTGATGGACAAGACCCATCCGTCAGCTTAGCATAATGATCGTTAAGTTTTATTGCTATTGCTTTCTTCATGACTTATACATATTCCTCTGACTATGAGATTATGCAACTCCCGAATACCGGAGGAACCCCTTGCATGCTATCAAACATCACAACGTAATTGGGTGATTATAAAGATGCTCTACAGGTGTCTCCGAAGGTGTTTGTTGGGTTGGCATAGATCAAGATTAGGATTTGTCACTCCGAGTATCGGAGAGGTATTTCTGGGCCCTCTCAGTAATGCACATCACTATAAGCCTTGCAAGCAATGTAACTAATGATTTAGTTGCGGGATGATGCATTACGGAATGGGTAAAATGACTTGCCAGTAACGAGATTGAACTAGGTATGATGATACCGAAGATCGAATCTCGGGCAAGTAATATACCAATGACAAAGGGAATAACGTATGTTGTCATTGCGGTTTGACAGATAAAGAACTTCGTAGAATATGTAGGAACCATTATGAGCATCTAGGTTCCGCAGTTGGTTATTGATCGGAGATGTGTCTCGGCCAAGTCTACATAGTTCTCAAACCCGTAGGGTCCACACGCTAAATGTTCGATGACGATTTGTATTATGAGTTATGTATTTTGGTGACTGAAGATTGTTCGGAGTCCCAGATGAGATCACGGACATGACGAGGAGTCTCGAAATAGTCGAGAGGTAAAGATTGATATATTGGAAGGTGGTATTCAGACAATGGAATGGTTTCGGAAAGGTTTGGATATACTTCATAGTACCGAGGGGTTACAGGAACCCCCAGGGATTTATTGGGCCTACATGGGCCTTAGTGGAGAGAGAGGGGAGCCCGCAAGGGGTGGCGCACGCCCCCTCGAAGGGAGTCCGAATAGGACAAGGAGGAGGGGCGCAGCCCCCTTTCCCTCTCCCTCTCCCTCTCCTTCCTTTTCCCCCTCCGATGAGAAAGGAAAGGGGGGGGGGGCGAATCCTACTTGGAGTGGAGTCCTAGTAGGACCCCCCCCATGGCGCGCCCCTTGGTGGCCAGCCTCCTCCTCCCCTCCTTTATATACGGGGGTAGGGGAGCACCCCATAGCACAACAGTTATTCTCTTAGCCGTGTGCGGTGCCCCCCTCCATAGTTTACTCCTCCGGTCATAGCGTCGTAGTGCTTAGGCGAAGCCTGCGCGGATCACATCACCATCACCGTCACCGTGCCATCGTGTTGATGAAACTCTCCCTCGACCCTCTGCTGGATCAAGAGTTCGAGGGACGTCATCGAATTGAACATGTGCTGAACTCGGAGGTGTCGTACGTTCGGTACTGGATCGGTTGGATCGTGAAGACGTTCGACTACATCAACCGCGTTAACCTAACACTTCTGCTTTCAATCTACGAGGGTATGTAGACACACTCTCCCCGTCTCGTTGCTATGCATCTCCTAGATAGATCTTGCGTGATCGTAGGAAAGATTTTGAAATTGCATGCTACATTCCCCAACAGTGGCATCCGAGCCAGGTCTATGCGTAGATGATATGCACAAGTAGAACACAAAGGGTTGTGGGCTTTAATAGTCATACTGCTTACAACCAACGTCTTACTTTGATTCGGCGGTATTGTTGGATGAAGTGGCCCGGACCAACCTTACATGACCACGTTCATGAGACCGGTTCCACTGACATACATGCAACTTGTTTTGCATAAAGATGGCTAGCGGGTGTCTGTTTCTCCAACTTTAGTTGAATCGAGTTTGACTACAGCCTGTCCTTGTTGAAGGTTAAAACAGCACACTTGCCAAAAATCATTGTGGTTTTGATGCGTAGGTAAGAACAGTTCTTGCTAGAAGCCCGTAGCAGCCACGTAAAACTTGCAACAACAAAGTAGAGGACATCTAACTTGTTTTTGCAGGGCATGTTGTGACGTGATATGGTTAAGGCATGATGTGAGATACGTTATTGTATGAGATGATCATGTTTTGTAAAAGTTATCGGCAACTGGCAGGAGCTTTATGGTTGTTGCTTTATTGTATGAAATGCAATCGCCATGTAATTGCTTTACTTTATCACTATGTGGCAGCGATAGTTGTGGAAGCAATAGTTGGTGAGATGACAATGACGCTACGATGGAGATCAAGGTGTCAAGCCGGTGACGATGGAGATCATGACGGTGCTTTGGAGATGGAGATCAAAGGCACAAGATGACGATGGTCATATCATGTCACATATTTTGATTGCATGTGATGTTTATCTTTTATGCATCTTATTTTGTTTAGTACGGAGGTAGCATTATAAGATGATCCCTCACTAAATTTCAAGGTATAAGTGTTGTCCCTAAGTATGCACCGTTGTGACAGTTCGTCATGCCGAGACACCACGTGATGATCGGGTGTGATAACTCTAAGTTCACAAACAACGGGTGTAAGACAATTTTGCACGTGCAGAATACTCGGGTTAAAATTGACGAGCCTAGCATATGCAGATATGGCCTCGGAACATTGAGACTGAAAGGTCGAATGTGAATCATATAGTAGATATGATCAACATAGAGATGTTCACCATTCAAAACTACTCCATCTCATGTGATGATCATACATGGTTTAGTTGATATGGATCACGTGATCATTTAGATGACTAGAGGGATGTCTATCTAAGTGGGAGTTCTATCATGAACTTAGTCCTGATAGTTTTTGCATATCTATGTTGTTGTAGAACAATGGCCCGTGCTACCGTTCCCTTGAATTTTAATGCGTTCCTAGAGAAAGCTAAGTTGAAGATGATGGTAGCAACTACATGGACTGGGCCTGTAACTTGAGGATTATCCTCATTACTGCACAGAAGAATTACATCCTGGAAGCACCGCTAGGTGCAAGGCCTGCAGCAGGAGCAACTCCGGATGTTATGAACGTCTGGCAAGCTAAATCGGATGACTATTCGATAGTTCAGTGTGCCATGCTTTACGGCTTAGAATCGAGACGTCAAAGACGTTTTGAATGTCATGGAGCATATGAGATGTTCCAGGAGTTGAAGTTAATATTTCAATCAAACGCCAGAGTTAAGGGATATGAAGTCTCCAACAAGTTCTATAGCTGCAAGATGGAGGAGAACAGTTCTGTCAGTGAACACATACTTAGAATGTCTGGGTACCATAACCACTTGACTCAGCTGGGAGTTAGTCTTTCTAATGATAGTGTCATTGACAGAGTTCTTCAATCACTTCCACCAAGCTATAAAGGCTTGGTGATGAACTATAACATGCAAGGGATGGAAAAGACAATTCCCGAGCTCTTCGCGATGCTTAAGGCTACGGAGTTAGAAATCAAGAAGGAGCATCAAGTGTTGATGGTTCACAAGACCACTAGTTTCAAGAAAATGGGCAAAGAGAAGAAGGGGAACTTCAAGAATAATAGCAAGCAAGTTGCTGCTGCCGGGAAGAATCCCAAGTCTGGACCTAAGCCTGAAACTGAGTGCTTCTACTGCAATGGGACTGGTCACTGGAAGCAGAACTGCCCCAAGTATTTGGCGGATAAGAAGGATGGCAAAGTGAAAGGTATATTTGATATACATGTTATTGATGTGTACCTTACTACTGCTCGTAGTAAGCGCACAGGTATTTGATATCGGTTACATTGCTCATATTTGCAACTCGAAACAGGGGCTACGGATTAAAAACGAAGATTGGCTAAGGATGAGGTGACGATGCGCGTCGAAAATGGTTCCAAGGTCGATGTGATCGTCGTTGACACGCAACCTCTACATCTACCTTCGGGATTAGTTTTAGACCTGAATAATTGATATTTGGTGCCAGTGTTGAGCATGAACATTATATCTGGATCTTATTTGATGCGAGACGGTTATTCATTTAAATCGGAGAATAATGGTTGTTCTATTTATATGAGTAATATATCTTATGGTCCGGCACCCTTGATGAGTGGTCTATTTTTGTTGAATCTCGATCGTAGTGATACACATATTCATAATATTGAAGCCAAAATGTAGCGACCAAACCTCAAACAGTCTGATCTCTGTGCTTCAGTGTTATCCCTGGATCAGTAATGCTGACATGCACAGTACTTGCAGGATTTATAACAGAGTAGCAATCACACACTTATTACATCGAATGTCTAAAAAGAGAACTTATTACAATAAATATGGCTTAACACTACTAGGGAAAATCCTATACACAAAATCTTAGCAGCAGCACAGCTCAAAAAGGGGCGCTGCTGCTAATTAGTAGTAGCGCGTGTGCGGGAAACTCGCTACTGAGAAGTTTTTAGCAGTAGCGCGCTCGGTGTAAACCGCGCTGCTACAAATATTGACCGGCGGTGTCCACCAAACTCCATTTAGCAGTAGCGCGGTCATGACAGCCGCTCGCTATGGATGTAGTAGTAGCGCGCTTTTTCTGAGGTCGCTGCTACTAAATTTCAAATTGGCACACTTTTTGGTCCCGGTTAGCAGTAGCGTCGTTGCCCAAAGCGCGCTGCTGCTACATACTTAGCAGCGGCGCGGTTTAGATCCCGCGCTACTGCTAATCCGCACCAACCCACCACCTTTTCCCCACCCGTCCCTCCCCCTCCCCCTCCTCTCTTCTCTTTCCCCTACCTCCCACATGCTCTCACTCTCACTCTTCTTCTTCCTCAATACTTCTCCCCCATTACTCTCTCTCTTCTATCTACCTTTATCTCTCTTCATTACTCCTACCTAACTACACCACCTCCATTAATGCATCTCCATTCTCTTTCTCCTTCCCCCTCCACTAGTTGAAGTTGTCTCCTGCCAAATTAGGTAGCTGGGTAGATGTAGGATTTAGTTAAGTGACATATTTGCCCCTAATTAGATCTATCTTTGTCAAGAAGAGCTTTGTGCACTTTTGATCTCCCTACAACATCATCTCCCCCGTGTGCTCGATCTCGAGATAGAGGTGTGATTAAAATTTCATGCTTTTGCAAAATGGAAATATGTTTATGTGTGTGTGATATGTTTATGGAAATTGTGTGTGTGGCATGAGTTGACGCCAAATTATGCTTTTGAGTTGCCTATGTTTTGCCGAAATGTCGATTTATTTCCGTTTCGGCGAATTCCGGGCAAACTCTAGATCCATATATGTCCTATTTTTAGGGAAGGTCATGCCGAATTTTTGTATGACTTTGATGCATGCACGCATTTTTATAATCAATTTGTTTTATTATTATCGTGCGTGACGTTCATGATGGTCGATTGGAGCGATGGTGGACAGGTGATTGCGGTCGTGATGCGGGACATGAAAGAAAATAACTGTGAGAGGTTTTATGTCCGTGTCGAAAATGCAAAGGAATAGTTTGGCTCGACCCTATGATGATGGTCGTGTCAAGCGCACCTGCTCATGACTGGTTTCATGGATGGCTATACTCGGTGGATAATCAAGATGAGGATGACGATGTTGAGGATGCTTGTGGGCGAGCAATGATGACACGGTACAAGACGAAGAGATGATTGATAATGGTGGCGGGGAAGAGGCCGGACATGGCGGCGGAGAAGGGGCCGGACATGGCGGAGGAGAAGGGGCCGGACATGGCGGCGGAGAGAATGACATGGACTCCACGCAGCAGAGTTCGTTGGTACTAAGTTCAATCGTGCGGGACCCTCATGTTCAAGCATTGCTTCGCAAGGAGGCAATCTTGAGAGAGCTGCTTCTAGAGAGGAGGCTAAGCTGGAGCAACTGGTGGTAGACTCGAACACTCCATTGTATGATGGTTGCAATCCTGAGGTGACCCGCTTGAGTTTCATGCCCCAACTCCTGAAGACGAAGGCTAAAAACAAATGGACCAACACTAGCCTCGATGAGCATCTCAAGTACCTAAAGGATGTTCTTCCCGCGGGTAATCTATGTCCTACTAGTGTGGATGAGGCCAAGAAGATCATGTGCCCTCTTGATCTGCCACACGTTAGATACCATGCATGCATCAACGATTGCATGATTTATCGGAAGGTGCACGCGGAAAAAAACAAGCTGTCCGGTGTGCAATGCTTCTCGATACAAGAAGGCCGGGAAGAAATGTCCCCAGAAAGTTGTATGGTACTTACCGATCACTCCCCGTCTCCAGAGGTATTTTGTAGATCCCAAGGAAGCACAGCTAATGCGGCACGCGGAGAGGAAGAAGCCCGACGATGGAGATGATCCGAAGCTGAGACACGTGAAGGATGGAAGCCAGTGGAGAGCGTTGAACAGATTCTATCGGTATTTTGAATGTGATTCAAGGAACATCATGCTCGGCGCGTGTACCGATGGCATGAATCCGTTTGGCAACCAGAACACCAACCATAGCACATGGCCCGTGTTTGTATGGATGTACAACCTCCCCCCTGGTCGTGCATGAAATCGAAGTACATTCACATGAGCATGCTTATTCAACGGCCGAAACAACCAGGAAATAATATTAATTTGTATCTGGGGCTACTTCAAGAGGAGTCAGACACGTTATGGAAAACACCGGCCAAGACATGGGACGCCAAAGAAGCGAGTATTTCAACATGAGAGCAGCGCTGATCACGACGATGCACGACTATCTCGATTCTGGATATGTGGCGGGCCAGGTGTGCCATGGATATTGCGGATGCACGCGGTGCATGGATGATCTGACGTCTCAACAGCCTAACGTCAAGGAAAGATGGCGGTGCAGGAAAATCGTGTACATGGGGCATCGAAGACGGCTTGAATAGGACGACCCGTGGATAAACCGTGGAGATCTATTCAATGGTCACGCTGAGCATCGAGGACCTCCACGTAAGCGGAGTGGTGCCAAAATCGATGAGCTGTTGAAAAACTGTAAGGAGTGCCCCGCGCGGGGAAGACGATGAGAAAGGCGCCGGAGCCGCTGCTGAAGGTATGGAAGACGAGGTCTGTGTTCTGGGACTTGGAGTACTGGCACAAACTCAATACACCTCATTGCCTTGATCAAATGCATATCTGTAAGAATGTCATTGAGAGCTTGCTCGCAACAACGATGAACATGCGGATAAGACCAAGGATGGGCGAAGGCAAGAAAAGACTTGCAAGATTTGAAAATCAGGGAAGATCTGCACATGCCGCCCGTAAAATGTCGACGAGACTGAGACGGAGACAGAGGCACGGGAGAAGAAGGGCAAGAAAATAAAGAAAGAGGATTATTGCCCCCCTTCTTGCTTCACCTTAAGTCAGACTGAGATCAATCAATTCTTTTAGTGCTTACCGGAGTCAAAGTTAGTTCCGGTTACTGCGGCAAGATAAGCAGATATCTAGACACGGACAAGAAAAGGTTCAGCGGGATGAAGTCTCATGACTGTCATGTGATGATGACGCAGATACTACCTGTTTCCCTTAGAGGGATAATGGACAAGCACGTCCGTGACACGCTTATTGGTCTCTGCAACTTTTTCGACATCATCTCTCGAAAGTCGATCAGTGTGAAACAGCTCCGAAGGCTACAGGAAGAGATCGTTGTGATACTGAATGAGCTTGAGATGTACTTCCCGCCCGTGTGTCCATATTGTGGATGACATAGGCCCAGTTCTTTCGGGCGATTCTCCCAGAATCTTGAGAATTGACCCTCCACCCAGCTTCTCCTAGAATCTTGTATCTATATATTTTTTACAATCCTAACTATTCACATCCTAACTAGATTCTGGGAGAAGCTGGGTGGAGGGTCGATTCTCAAGATTATGGGCGAATCGGCCAAAAGAACTGGGCCATAATAGACCTGGGGCCGTCATTCCTGCACAACATGATGCCTTTTGAGAGGATGAATGGGACAATCAAAGGATTAGTTTGTAACATGTCCCGTCCGGATGGAAGCATCATCCAGGGCTATTTGACACAATAGTGCATCTCTTTCTGTGAGAATTTTCCATATGGCGCAGACCAGCCGCCTGGTGTTAGTGTTGGTTTGCTCGTTAACAAGCACGATGGGTGGCTCGAAGGAGATTGTGTCAGGACCCCGATCCTAAGTCACACCGATCTAGCATGTAACACATCATATCACTTTGCGGCCTCACGCACGGTATTCCCACGGGTGTCGCCTTACCATGGCCCGGGACCGTTTGAGCCTTTTGGCTCACGTATATGATAGTGTCGCTAGCATCCATATGACAAAGAACCCGGGCCGACATGGCTAGTCGTGAACCCAAAGCGGCGCTAACCTATGGGGACAGGCATACATGAATCACATCGAGCATGTCGGTCATCAGCGTATAGATTCGGGCTGTAGCACTGGGCTATGAGGACTCCGGTGAACCGGCTGTAGGAGGCTAGGCAGGACTCCGAATAACACCGCATACGACATTTCCCGAAGGGACAGACATAGGAACGGCGAAACACATGCCGCCCGATCAAGTGTCCAAGCAGTAGTGCTTTGGGCTAGCGAGGACTCCGGTGAACCGGGCAGCGCGGACTACTATCGCTCGAGAAGCGAGACTACATTTCCCCATATGAGAGGCTGCCAAGGATAAACAACTAGTTTGTCGGATCCCACACATACCAAGCATTTCAAACATACACACAATATGCTCAATATGTGTAGATACAACATGGCATCACAACATAACTCTACGACTCAAATATTTATTCAATAGGCTCCGAGGAGCGAGATATTACAAACATGGGTCTCATGACCCAACACTCGAAACATACAAGTCAAAGCACAAGCGGAAGCTAAACATGTCTCGAGTACGCATAACTATAAATGAAGAAGGCTGAGAAGCCTGACTATCTACCAGATCCTGCCGAGGGCACAAGATCGTAGCTGAGGTAACAAGCTAACCGTCGAAGTCCAAGCGGAACTACTAGCGAGACCGAA
Source organism: Aegilops bicornis (assembly GCA_021605145.1). NCBI lineage: Eukaryota > Viridiplantae > Streptophyta > Magnoliopsida > Poales > Poaceae > Aegilops > Aegilops bicornis. Next base: position 261,415,505 of record CM038675.1, read on the forward strand.
GTCTCTCTGCAAAACATAAAATAAGCAAACGTGAGTACAAACGTACTCAGCAAGACTTACATCAGAACTAGCTACATATGTATCATTTTCAAAAGGGGGTGGTGGAGTTTGACTGCAGCAAGCCAGCTTTGACTCGGTGGCTATCCTGAACTACATTTGCAAGTAACTCTTTTGAGGTGGCGCTTTACGAGTCCACATATTCACCATATCAATACACCACTATGGACTCGCTCCGTCTCCCTACGAGAACGCCATCCATAGCACTCACGCTTATCTTGCGCATTTTAGAGTATCCACTTTCACTTGTCTATGAACTGGTATAAGCAACCCGAAGTCCTTCTCCGTGGACACGGCTATTCGAGTAGATCATATTAACCCTGCAGGGTGTACTTCTTCACACGCTCTCACCACTTACCGTCGTTTACCACGACATGTACTCGGCAACCTTCAAGCGGAAGCCCAACGTGGGTGTCGGCCACAGCCTACCTAAACACACAAGTCCCAAGTCTAGGTTTATCGCCTATTCGGGTTCCATCCGCAGGAGTCCGCCGAGGTTTCCCATACAGCCCCGAACAATGTACAGGGTTCCCGAGACACCAAAGCAGGCGAATCGGTACATCAGACCCACACTGCCTACCGCAACACAACCCACCCCTATGGTCAGCGTTGCGTGCGGCCCCCAGCATACTACAAACACCAGAAACTACTTGCAACTCCCGGACTGGGAACAAGGGTGGTTAAGAAGCCGAGAGGGTCAATTAAGGATCCCAATGCGTGGTAGTAAGCTGTTTCATGGATCACAAACACGTAACTCAGTTCCTGAGGACGGCTGCAATGAGACAACCCACCATGTACTCCTACATGGCCTCTCACCGCTACCTTTACCAAATCGTGTTCACACACTTAGCTCACACACACAGTAGGACATGTTCACCCAACCATTCCAATTCATTCCCGATGAACCAGACCTGACTCAACTCTAAGCAGTAGCAGGCATGACAAACAAGCATGAATGAGTAGGCACAACATGGCTCAAACAACTCCTACTCATGCTAGTGGGTTTCATCTAATTACTTGTGGAATGACAGGTCATGCAAGAGGATAAAGGGGTTCAGCTATCGCAGCAAGTAACACATGAGTCGTCGTTGTCCTAATGCAATAAAATAGAGCAGAGGCGAGAGAGAGTGGGATTATATCGGAATGGACAAGGGGTTTTGCTTGCACAGCACTTACGAAGATAATATAGTTCTTCATCGGTGTCATCGAATTCATCGTGACGTCGTCTACCGAGAGGGGACAATTACCGGCAAACAAGAGAGAACACAATCAATGCAATGCACATTCACATGAATGACATGTCATGTTAAGGTACTGAATTCACCTAATGCAATGTCTAGCCAGGTTAATTGAAGTGGAATTCAACAAGAACAAATTCCAACTCCAAATGTTATTTCATAAATTGCCCTAATCATGATTCATCCTATTCAGTGAGGTTAACTTGTTCAAACATGCATGATCATGGCATAAACAGATTCTTCATATTTTTCTGATCATTTTTCATATATAAATTATTTAATTTGGAGTTACAGATTAAAAGTTATGAATATTTGAAGTTTGGGGTATTTTCTGAAATTTCCTGAATTAAATTAAATCCAGAAAATCAATTACTGCGTTAGCTTGACCTCACGGTGACGTCAGCAGGTCAACGGCGCTGTCCAGGTCAAATCTGACCTGTGGGTCCCGATTGTCAGTGTCTAACTAATCTAACCTAGCTTAGTTAGTACTAACCTAACTTAACTAATCAAGGCGGGGCCCGCATGTCGATGGAGTCAGGCGATTAAGTGGGTCATTAGCACCTAATGACGATGCCACGTCATCACCACCGGCGTGTGATCGCCCGGCGACCAAATCATGGGCGGGTGTGCACCGGAGTGGCCCGGGTTTCGCCTACGGTGCACCATTTTGCTCGGGGTTTGCGGCTACGGCGAGTTGGGAGACTCGCGCATCTAGTGGTGGTGGCGGCAGCAGCTGCGGTGGTCGGAATCAACGGCGGCGAGCTCCAAGGCGGCGGCCGGAGTTCGGGTTTGGTCGGGTTAGGCGATGCAGGGCGCTAGGGGAGGCGTTAGTGCGCTCGTGCTCCTGGTGAGGTGTGGAGCACGGTGGTGTGCCCGGCCGAGCCATCAGGCTCTAGCCACGCCGGACGGCACGGCGGCGGGGAGTTTTCGGGTGAGGCGGGGGCGGCTCACGGAGGTCAAACAAGCACGAGAGCTAGGGGGAGAGGGAGAGGAGTTCACCGTGGAGAGGGAGAGGTGGTCAGCGAGCTCGGGGGCGTCCGGAGTTCGACGAATCGGGCGACGGCGACCGGCGGGTCCGAGAAGGGGAAAAGTGGTGGGGCGGCGCCTCGGGGCGCTCCGGTGTCGGGAGGCTCGGTGAGGAGGGGGAGAGAGACTAGGCGGAGCTCGGGGGCATGTCGGAGAGGAGAGGGGTGGCGGTGGCAAGCGGTGCACGCCACGACGGGCGGGCGCGTTCAAAAGTGCGAGAGAATGATCTGAGGAGGGAACGAGGGAGAGGAGAGAGCGAGGGGTCCACGGGTCGGGAGGCGCCGAGGAGAAGGCGCGAGGCGTCTCGGTGAGGCAAAGTAGCAGGAGGAGGCGTGGCGAGCTCGGCAGCGTCTTGCCGTGTCCCTCCTCGCCCTCTTGGCGAGAGGTAGGCGACAGTGGCGAGGTGGTTGGTGGGCTGGGCCAACTGGGCCAGCGAGGAGGAAGCTGGGCCGGTTGGTGGCGCCAGGGAAGTTATTCTCTCTCTCTTATTTCTGATTTTCTATTTTCTGTAATTATGTTTGGCTTTAATAAAAATGCTGGCATTTCCAAAAATCATGAAATCGTCAATGTCACCGTTTGGAATATTTCCAACAACAAACATTTCAGTTTATGATTATTTGAACATTTAAACTATTTATTAGCATTAAATGCCCAAATGCAAATACTATATGATTTAATTCAAAATCCAAATCTCATGGAAAATGTGCAACATCTCCGTTATCAAGCTTCCAGCATTTTTCCAAAAAATGGTGAGCATTTTTGAAGGCCATTTGGTTCATTGAAAAATATTTCTTAGTTGAACCTATTTGAATTGTTTTTGGTGCTAGGGCTTGGTCATCCCCATTTCAAATTTAAAAGAAATTTAGACATGATGCATGGATGCAAGAAAATCAAGCTAGGGCTGATCTGGGGCTGTGACAGATTGTCACTGCAACGGTCGCAGGGAACTGCACGTGGCATACTCAGATCGACGCATCGACTTTGACAGAGCAAACTTAGTAGTTGTCGGCGTTCTGGGAACGGGGGTACCCACTCTTGCCTGCCTAAGGCCTGCGGCGTGGCTCAAGGGGTGGCCCAGCACGGCCCATCTTCATCAGCACAAGCTCAAGACCCTCGCGAGGGGCCAAGCCTCATGAGGCGGACGACAGAAGCCTCCTCGAGCCTGACCTCGTCGGTCTGGCTCGTGAGGAGGCGGAGAGATCAAGGCGGGGTACCTCACGAGGTGCCCATGACGCAAGCCATGACGACCAAGGCGCCAGCGGGCGCCAGCCCGCGTAGTGTCCTCGTTTCCTCTTTGGTGCAAAGGAGGCAAGCGTAGGCGAGAGCATCAAGCAAAGGCAGCCATTTCGGTGCAACAAGACCAAGACCAACACAACGGCAGGAAGGAGGTCATCGTGGAGCCCAAGTCGGCGTCATCGTCAGAGCCTTTGGCAGGCGAGGACCAACTTTAGTCAGGATAAGTGTACTAGATGTTCCCCTTCAAAATGGCCAATTGTTGGCGCCCTTCCTGCTCAATATTTGGGAAGAGGCCCAGGGCCTTTGCCTATAAATAGGGCTAACCACCCACAGGTTAGAGGGAGGTAGAGGTTGATCTTGAATCCAGAGAGAGAGAGTGGCCGAACTCCCCCTAGCAGTTCATCACACCGGCCAAGAACAGACCCTCGCGACGCTGTTCTTCCTTGTATTGTTCATCATCGGCCCCTGAGGCAATCCACCACACCACACACTGGAGTAGGGTATTACACCACAATGGTGGCCCGAACCAGTATAAACATTGTGTCCCTTGTGTTTCTCTTTGTGTAGTTTAGATCCTTGCGAGGCGATGAGGTGCACGTTGGTAGGGGGTGAGATCTCCGCGCGCACCCCAGAGTTTGAACCTAGAGGGTCTGCCGGAACCCGAAATCCAACATTTGGCGCGCCAGGTAGGGGTGCGCCGGAATCTGCCTTCTGCCGCTTCGCGCCCCGTCGCATCATCATCATCATGTCCGGTGGGCCAGTGGGCAACCCTGATCCATGGGCGGCCTGGCCCGCCCACGCAGAGCCGCTTGCCCCGGGCGACCCCATGCCCCAGGCAGCTCGCAGTCCGCAGGGCGGGGTCAGCGAGGCGGCGTCAGTAATGTCAGCTCTCACGCCACGGCAGGCGCGGTCGGCGGTGAGGGCCTCGCACCACACCGTGACCACGGCGCCGTACACCCTACGGGAGCAGGCGCACTCAAGGGCCGCGCTCACGGTGGCCCGAAAGCTACTGCAATGCAGGCTGCTGGAGGGCGGCCGCGACGTGTTGCTGGAGCGGGTGGCAGAGCTCCCGGGCTTCGCCGCATCGGGGGCTCACCCCTTCTGCACCCAACTGCCAGCTCAGGTCCAGGGCGGGCCACGCGGAGGCCCCACGCACGCCCGCGCAGCTCCAAGCGGACTCCAAGGACACTCCAACGCCAACCGGGCTGCCACAAGACCGGGCTAGCAGCGGCGCTGCCTCGCTTCGCCGTGAAGGACTCGCCACAGCCCATGGCCCCAGTGGGCCACCGCGCTGCCACCCCCAGGTGGGCGCCTCAAGCAGGGCTGCGTGGCACACGGGGCACTACGATGAAGCATTTGGGATGGCGGCCTCGGAAGAGTACGTGCCCCACATGATGGATCAAGGGCACGCGCAGGAGGACGAACATGGCTCGCTCCTTGGCCCAAGCTGGGGGGATGAGGCACCCGAAGCTGAGCTCTTCCAGGAGCCCCGGGAAAGCCCCGTCGACCGCTCCAGAAGCGACGATTATCGGGTACCGCTAATTCCTCAGGAGCAGGCATACGCTAACCATGGATCGCAGGAGGTACAGGTCGTCGCAGCGGACGGCTGCCCCAATCCTGCAGTTTCCTACCCCTCAGGAGGAGGGCGTCGGGGATGCAGGAGAGGGACCGAGACCCGGCATCACCACCGCGGCGTTCGGAGCAAGGCGTCCTCAGGAGGTAGGCCCTCTGCCGGGGAGGTGCCTCAGGGCCTACCCCCGGCAGAGGACCCGTGGTCGTCGGGGGAACCGCTGGCGACCGCTCTACCCCGTCGGCGGCATCCTCGGTCTCCGTCCGTCATCGATGGCACTAGAGTGTGGCGCAAGGCGGGGCCCTCGTCTGGCGATATGAAGCAAGGTCGGTACCTGTGAAGAAGGCCCAGTGTCTGTGAAGCTCGCCGCCCCGTGACACTCTCACGTAATAATGAGTGGGGCTGTACACGCCCCGGAGTCTCAGGAGTGCCGGCCTCAGGCCCTGGGGCTCCCTCCCACGCCTAGTGGCAGCACTTAGCTCCTTGGGTGAGAAGACGTCCAAGACTAGACTAGGTGCCGGACGCGGCTTTTTCTGATTTTCTTGCTTTTCCCCTTGGCTGTCGCTTTTTCCCCCGTTTGGATTTAAGTTGGATTTGAGCTTGCGATTTGTGTGTTTTCGGGGAAGGGGTGTTTAGTCTCGTTCGAGCAATCTGTCGCGTTCTGGTTACCACTTTGCCTCAGCTGCCTCCCCTCGTGAGCCCCTCACGAGCCGGGCCAGGCCTGGCATGCGTGCAGCCCGGACCGCCATCACCGCGCCCTCTCAGGAGGTCCTCATCACAGGTTCAATGGGCTCGTTCAGGGAGCACTCGAAACACCACGGCCCTCCGCAGGCTATCTCGGGACCCACGCGGGTCGAAGGTAAACAAGCCAGCCAGCTCGTCGCAAGGCCAGCCACTTGGCGCAGGCGTACGGGTGATATCACACCTACTAATATGCTAACTGCAAGTTTTTACACGAGGGGCTCCCCCTCCCAAAATGCTCTTACAACCTTCAGGCCAAGCCCGAACTCGATCTGCGCAGGATAAGAAAGCAGGAGCAGCACGCGATCAATCGGACAAATCCCCCAATGCATTCTCAAGATCACCTCCTGAATCGTTGTTGGCGTCGCTGGCCTCTCCATCGCCCTCCGCGTCGCCGTCAGCAGCGTCAGGGCCGTTCACCACGCCGCCTTCATCAGCGGCCACGACCACACCGTCGTCGTCGATGGCGAAACCTGACGAGGGCATCCACGTTGTCTTCCACCCAATGCGCCAGTCATCCTGCACGGCACAGAATGCTGAAGGCAATAAGCGACATCAAAGTCGGGTTGGGATCCATGTCCCGAAGATGGCTGAAGACGCGAGAAAAGGCACGCCCGAGCAGGGCGCGACTCCTCTCCTCCACCAACCTGTTGGCTCTTCCCGACCGCACTTCCAGCTGCATCACCACATCAGTGAAGAACTGGAGGTTACCAGCATAGTTAACTGCATGAGGCTCGCCAACGGCCGCCTCGCTGATGTTGCCCAAGGCCGTGTTAGCTATTTCCCGGAGCGTGCGGAGCATAGGGCCATACTCGTGCTCCAAGATCTGCCATTTGGCGAATCTGCCCTCGTTCACGCCGCTGACGGCCCTCGGCCGCGGCCCACCGGCGACGAGAAGAAGCACCTCGGCGCGGGAGGAAGTCAGCTCCTCCTGCGCCACACCAAGGGCGGCCCGGGAAGCGCCAGCCCGCCGCGTCTCTTCATCCAGCTTGGTCCTCAGGGCGACGGTCCTGCCTTCCGCTTCGGCCCTGATCAACCCCAGCCTCTCCTCGAACTCGCGCTCGAGGTTCAAGCGGGCCGCCGCCACCCGGCGATCAACCTCTTCCAGGACTCGGGCCTCCCGCGCAGCGACATCGTCCTCCGCCTGCGTCACCAAGCGCTCCCTCATCTCTAGCTGCTCGAGAACGCGGGCGCGCTCGGCAGCTTCCAGCGTCAGTGCCTCCTCACGTCTCTGGAGCTCCGCCTGGTCGACTGAAGCCCCTTCATCGATGCAAGGGTCGTCTCACGCAGCTCCACCTGCTGCTCTAGGGAATTGCTCCAGGCCTGGAGCTTCCGCGCCAGCTCCTCCGCCGCCTCACGCCGCCGGTCAACCTCCTGGGCCTCTTCGACGGCCCGGGAACGGGCCTCCCGTGAGGCCGCCAGCGACACCTCGGCTTTCTCATTGTCGAGGTCATGTTGGTGGCGCGCAAGGGCAACGGACAACTTCAGCTGGCGCCTCTCTTCAGCTAGGCGCAAGCCCTCAGCTTCAAGGCGCGCGTCTTCGCCAGCGAGCTCTACACCAAGCTGGCTCACTGTGTCAGCCGCCCTCTGGAGAAACCCTTGGCGAAGGGCACGGAGCTCCCGGGCGCGCTCGAGCACATCTTCCACGTCGTCCTCCACGCCAGGTGTGCGCGAGGGGCCGCAAATCAGCACTCCCCCTCCGGGCAGGGGGCTGGGGGCTGGCGCCCTCGCGATGGCCGGACACGCCTCGCCAGAAGCCCGGCCTAGAGCCGGCTCATCCCCAAAAGAAGAAGGGACGGCCTCAGCAAATCGCCGTCCACGACCAGTCGAAGTGCCCAAGGCAGGTTGTCTATACCCCGGGAAGGCTCACGAAGGAGGGTCGCGAGGTGCGCATAACCATGATGCGCCACAGGATGGCTCACCTCTCCGACCGGCCTCACCACGAGGGCAGTGCTTGAGCTCGGAGTGCTTGGGGACGGTGGAGAGGGCGAGGCCCGGGGGGATGGCTCCTCAGCCATCTCCGTGAGCTCGGCGGGAAGGGCCCTGCAGAGCGAAGATCAGCCGAAGCAACGGGAAAATAAGGAACTAGGAAAGGAGAAGGCTTACTCATCAATGGCGAAATACTTCCTGCGCTTCAGCAGGCGGCAAGGGTAATCATCACCCAAGGCCTCCTTTCTCTTCCGGAGAGCCTCGAAGTCCACGCGGAAGCGGCCCAGGAGCTCGGCGCAGGGGTCAGCCTGCGACGAGGAAGAAGCACCAAGGTGACCAGCGTCGGCGCTGCGTCTGGCGCACGCCGCCGGTCGCCTCACCAAGAAGGGTAGCCGGGGCCTCAGGGGCCTCTGCCACGGGAGCCGCGGGCCGCGGCTCAACGCCTTCAGCCGCAGCAGTGCGGGCCTCAGGAGCTGCCGCCTCAGGAGTGCCGTCTGGCGTCGTCATCCCGGCGGAGGCCCCCTCAGCCCCCGGTGGCTCTTGCCTCCCTGCTCCACCACTCGAGGAAGGACCGCCGTGGGCAACTGGAAGGGCAGTCACCACAACTGGGTTCTCACGAGGTCCCATGAGGCCTGCGGGGCGCAGCCCCCATTCGTCGAAGCTGGGCATCTGCTTCACGAAATCACCCCTGTTCGAGCAAAGGTACAGCAGAGCACCCCCTTGCCGGATGCTGCCAGGGGAAGGGTCCCCAGTCAGGATCATGAGTACCTTCCTCAGCACTTCGGGCGTCAGATCCTCCTCTTGGAGCCTCATGCGGTCCTCACACCCGCCGAAGGCCCACATCCGGCGGGAATGGCACTGGAGAGGGGCAATGCGGCATAGGAGGAACTCATTCACCACCTTGGGCACCGTCACGCCGAGCACCCTCAAGTACGCGAAGCGATGCCAGACGAAGACGAGCCGGGGGCTCGTGAGCGTTTCCTGGCCCCAGCCCGAATTGGGAATAGCGGGTAATGTTGGCTCCGCAAGCAGGGGGCTGGGCACCCCGACATCCACATACAGCCACTCGCCATGGAGAACCCAAAGTGGGCGGAGGAAGGCTGAAATCAATCCCACAAGCCGCTGTTTCTGATGCGGCAATGAAGCTCGTGCACCGAGCATTGGGTGGGGTCATTGAGGCGCAAAGAGACGGTGGCGCAGCAAGGCAATCGAAGGAGGATGCCCATCATCGCCTACAGACAAAAGCGAAAATGGCAAGAAGAGTAATGGATTCGGGACCCAAATGCATCATATGGTGCAGTAATGGGAAAGCACAGCGTTGAAGAAATTGGAAAAGGGGGAACCAGTCCCGCCCGCAGGGCGTCAGCGAAGTACCGGACCTCGGTGACTATTCTGTCAACGGAGAAGTGAGACTCGGGCCAGACCATCGTCCTCCTGCACTCGTTGAAGATAGTGGCGAGGGCAGAACTGACCTTGTCCAAGCCTTCTCGGTTGAGTATGATCGACCGATTGACAGCAGGAGCCATCGGCGACGGCGAGCGGGACGGGGGCACAGGCTTTTTCCCTTTCCCCTTCTTCATCGGAGCCATCGCGACAGGAAGGAGGAAGATTCGAGATTGGGTTGGAAGCGGAGACTGAGCTCGAGAGGTGGAAGAGTAGGAGACGCATGAGCAGAGAGAAGAGGGATGACTGTGTGCAATCACGGGTCCGCCTAGCTAGGCGCAAAATAAGGAGGCGTGGGGGAACGGGGACGCCCACGTCCAATCAACCCCCACGCGGAGCCCGAGGCCGAAGGCTGTTAGGGCCCGCGGCACTTCGCACTTGCCCCTTCGCTTCTCTACTAAGCCAAGTTCGGGCGCGCGTTGGGCCCAGGGGCTACTGTCGGCGTTCTAGGAACGGGGGTACCCAGACTTGCCTGCCTGCGGCCTGCGGCATGGCTCAAGGGGTGGCCCAACACGGCCCATCTTCATCAGCACAAGCTCAAGACCCTCACGAGGGGCCAAGCCTCGCGGGGCAGACGACAGGAAGCCTCCTCAGGCACGACCTCGTCAGGCTAGCTCGTGAGGAGGCGGAGAGATCAAGGCGGGGTACCTCATGAGGTGCCCATGACGCAAGCCATGACAACCAAGGGCGCCAGGCGGGCGCCAGCCCGCGCAGTGTCCTCGTTTCCTCTTTGGTGCAAAGGAGGCAAGCGCAGGCGAGAGCATCAAACAAAGGCAGCCATTTCGGTGCAACGAGACCAAGACAAACACAACGGCAGGAAGGAGGTCATCGTGGAGCCCAAGCCGGCGTCATCATCAGAGCCTTTGGCAGGTGAGGACCAACTTTAGTCAGGATAAGTGTACTAGATGTTCCCCTTCAAAATGGCCAATTGTTGGTGCCCTTCCCGCTCAATATTTAGGAAGAGGCCCAGGGCCTTTGCCTATAAATAGGGCTAGCCACCCACAGGTTAGAGGGAGGTAGAGGTTGATCTTGAATCCAGAGAGAGAGAGAGAGTGACCGAACTCCCCTAGCAGTTCATCGCATCGGCCAAGAACAGACCCTCGCGAGGTTGTTCTTCCTTGTATTGTTCATCATCAGCCCCTGAGGCAATCCACCACACCACACCTTTGGGTAGGGTATTACACCACAATGGTGGCCCGAACCAGTACAAACATTGTGTCCCTTGTGTTGCTCTTTGTGTAGTTTAGATCCTTGAGAGGCGACGAGGTGCAGGTTGGTAGGGGGTGAGATCTCCGCGCGCACCCCAGAGTTCGAACCTAGAGGGTCTGCCGGAACCCGAAATCCGACAGTAGTGCTACAACACCTAGACGAGGTACATCCTTTCGTGGCACTGCACAAAGAAATTATCGCAAAGAAGTATCATGACCGGGGGGTATGCAGGACGAACGCCGAAGTTACTAGAGAGCACAACTCCACTTTCCTGCATTGGTTCAAAGAGCATATTATTGCTAATCTCCTGAAGGAGGGCTCTAAGGAAGGATTGCTCATATACTCCTTAGCACATGGCCCCTCGCCCAACCTCGTAACCTATCAGGCATATGATATCAACGGATACACGTTCTACACGGAGGCCAAAGATATGGACAGTGATTATCGTAACTTCGAGGGTGACGATGGAATGCATGACCGGTAGCGACAACGGCGCAACCGAACGATTTTATGGAAGGGTCGAGGAGATCTGGGAGCTTGATTACTCTGGACTGCACAACACGACGATGTTCCGTGTCAGATGGGCTAAGAATGTCGAAAGAGAAAACCGGATTTTCACTACCATGACTATAACCGACGCCAAGAGCGCTACCGTGAACGCTATCGCAAAATCCGAGCCATGGGTACACGCTAAGCATGTGACACAATGCTTCTTCATAACCGACCCATGCAATCCCAGTCGTGTTGTCGTGAGGAGAGGCAAAAGGAACATCATTAGAATGGATGGAGTCGCCAACGAGGAAGACTATGATCAAGACGGCAACCCAATGAGGGAAGATGACGATGATGATGAAGTATACGTCAAAAGAAGAATCAATACTACATTACCTAAGAAAAACCGTACTCCATGGAAAAGGCAAAGTAACAATGAGGGGCTCAATTATTCTTCGACGAACAAGAAGGGAAAGAAGCTGACTCAAAAATGAAAACGTTAGCGCTGAGGAACCGTATGTTATCGGTCAAATGATGTTATATATATATATATATATATATATATATATTCCTATTTTGTATACACACTTAGCCATTATTATGCATGGGTCCAATGATGTAATATATATGTTCCTATTTTGCATAAATATTTAACCGTCAAATGATGCAATATATATCGCCCTCCCTTTGTTCCTTGCTCTCGTGAAATAAAAGTGGGAGAAAATAAAGGAAAAGAAAAAGGAAAACTGGCAATGGCGAAGGTAGTAGCAGTATGCTTTTGTCTAAACCGCTACAGTTATCGAAGGTAGTAGTAGCGCATTTCGTATAAACCGCCATAACTCATCGAAGGTAGTAGCAGCGTTTTGTCCAAACGCATCACGCTACATCCACTTAACCCAAAATTCTCACTCTCCTGCTTCATCCCGCCTTTTCCCCAAATCCCCACTCTCTCTTCCCCGTCGCTGCTCGACCCAGCGCCCGGCGCCGCTTCGACCCCGGCAAGACGCCTGACCCGCCATCGCCCCGACCCCGACCACGGCGCTCACCCCGACCGGCCCTCGCCCCGACCCGGCGCAGGCGCTCGCCCGACCAGCGCTCGCCCCGACCTCAGCGCTCGCCCCCGACCCCGGCGCGCTTGCCCCCGACCCGTCGGCCCTCGCCTCCCTCCTCTACTTCCTCCCCTCCCATCCTCGACCGTCGTCGGGCCTGCCTCCTCGCCCCTGCACCCTCTGTAACACCCCCCCTCTCTCTCTCTCTCTGCTAGGGTTCTTCGGTTAATTTACTTAGGTTTTAGTTAGGGCAGTATGTTAATTAGGTTATCTATTTAGTTATGAATTTAACTAGGTTTCAAAATTAGCTGAATTTATATGCAAATTTGAACTGGACATGTGATATGTGGATATGTCATGTTTTGGACATGTCATGTTTGGAAAATGATCCGAGTGGCCTATGTTACGCCGGAATGTTGATTCATTTCCGGTCCGGTGAATTTCAGCGCCGATATGTCCCATTTTTAGCAAAGGTCATGCCGAAATTTCCCGTGAATAAAGGCATGATTTGTGCTACATAGTTTGCATATCGAGTCTTTGGCACATAGATTTCTTTTTATGTCATTTCTCATTTATTCATACTTTTAGAAATAAATGAGGACACTTAATCATAGGAAACATGTCGAACAACGAAGAAACCGGGCCTTCTCACCAAGATGCGCATAAGATGGATTATGAGGGTGAACAAGAGTACCTCGACTATTTGACTGCTAAGCAAGGTTTGCAGGTCGGCCTCGATGATGGTACTGACGCTGACATCGACACCGACGGCGCCGGCATCGATGGCGGCGCCGAGACCGGTGGGGAAGGTACCGGCGGGGAAGATACCGGCGGGGAAGGTACCGGCCCCGATGCCGCTACCGAAAAGAGGAAGCATAAGAAGCAGAGGATACGAAAACCTAACAAACTAGGGATTGGACGACTTGTGATCACAAAGATGGCACACAGCAAGTTTGAGCCGTTAGAGCCGGAAGAACCTCGCAAGTGCTATGAGAACCAAGTAGGATGCATCCTACGGGAATGTGCGAGCATCAACGACGAGGACTTAAGGAGTAAAGAACATTTGACGCAGTTGCTCCTAACGAAGTTGCACAAGAGATTCAAGTTCCCTGACCGGGATGATAACATAGAACAACCGTGAGATGATCCGAAGATGAAAAAGATTAACAATCACGCCATGGGCATGTTCAGCAATGATTTGACCTCCTGGAAAGGGAGGGTGAAACGAGCTATTGAGGCTGATGAACCCCTGTCCAAGATTCTGGAGGAAAATCCGACACTTACGGAAGAGGAGTTCAAAAAGTTCAAGGACACTTGCACTACCGAGGCAGCCAAGGCTAAGGCTGCAAAATTCAAGAGCCTTCAGCAAAGGAACACGGGGAAGCATCGCCTCGGAAGCTGTGGCTACCTCGGTAAAAGGCCCATATGGGATAAGGAGGACGCGAAACGTGAAGCCGCTGGTCTCCTGCACTTTCGCGAAGTTCACCAACCCCTTGGAGAGTGACTTCATCGTGGCCCGCTACAAGTGGGACAAGGAGAAAAAGGTTTTTACACGGACAAGATCACGAGGAAACTGATTAGACTATCGGAGAAGCAACACCAACTTGCAATGAAAGCCCTACTTCTCTGATGAGGCCCAAGTGGGACACCCCTCTCAACCGGCCTTGAATGAACTTAAGGGACTCCCTTTGGGCCAGAGTCGCAATATGGTCGTGTGCACGGCGCCGAGATGGCGCCACGTGGAAGGTGTTTTACAACGAGGGCCCGGAGGCCAAGAAGCGTAAAAAGAAGTTTAGTCAGCGAACATCGGCCTTGAAGGTGAAGCTTATGTCGAGAAAAAGTAGCCGAGGACGCCAAAAAGCAGCCGAGGACAAATATGAGTTGCTACAAAGAAAATCAATGCAGTTGTAATCGCGCGTAAATGATTTTGCTACTAACTTGGTTCCAGTTATCATCAACTGGACGAAGGAAAATCCAGACAAGCCGGTATGTCGGTGTACAAAAAGAGGGGTCTGCTTTTTGCACCCCTATAACTCTGCACGGGCAGTTCGAGCCACGGACGCCGCCACACTGAGCGAGGCGAGGGAGGTGAGCCAAGGTAAGGCCAACGCACAAGAGGAACAGAACAAACGCCAAGACCAAGACCGCACAGAGTGAAGGGAACGGAGCGGACTCCCCCGGCAAGATCCTTGCCGGGGAGTAGTTCTGGCAAACCCGGCAAGACCCTTGCCGGGGCAGCTCGCCCCACACCTACGGAGCGAATCACCCTTGAGTCCACTACACGATGGGGCAAGGATTCGGGAGACATCCCCATGGTGGCATACAGATCTTTGTGAAGACATTCAAAGATCAGATACATAGTATCAAGGATGACGACCCTTGGCGGGATCCTGGCCAGGGAGGACCACGAGGCCCCCGGCCAGAGCCTTGCCGGGGATGACAGTGGGCGTCGCGGCAAGACCCTTGCCGGGGCCCCGACAAGGCCCTTGCCGAGGCTGCGGCAAGACCCTTGTCGGGGCTGCGGCAAAGCCCCTGCCAAGGACACCCGTGGGGCCACCATCAGGCTCACACCAACCAAGCCTCCATTATGCAGCTGCCGACCCAACCAGTTGGGCAGGCACCTACGTGGCGGCGAGCGAACCTTCGAGAAGGCCCACCACGGCGCCACCTCAGCTGCCTGCCTGCCTACATGGCACCACAGGCACCGATGGCCAGGGTGCGTGTCAACACGAAAGGAAGCGGCGGTGGACGAGACTAGGCTCTCCCCCGTCCCCGGTAAAGCAAGGACACCTAAGCAAGACGCATTTATGGTGCCTTGTCATGTAATGCGAGGGATAAGCTCAGATGATCGCACCATGTCCACGCTCAGACGCCATCTGTGCCAACCCCTTACCCCATAATAGGAGGCCCAAGGCGACCAAGAGCGGGCTTCGGCTTATTGGAGCTCCTCACGCTCGATAGCTAGCTCATGAACGCCAATTAGCTAACCACCAAAGCAGGAGTAGGGTTTTACGCACCTCGCGTCCGAACTTGGATAAAATAACCCGTGTGCTATCTGCTTGATCTCGCTTCTCTCACGACCGCGCCCGCAACCGTAGTAGGGATTCTTGTGACCCGCCGCCATCGACATCTTTGGCGCGCTGTAGGGGGCGCAGCCAGAGGATCGGATCTAGCGATTAGTTCGACGCTTTTCATCGTCATGGCGCCCAAAAGAAGACGACGGTGGCGGTTGGCGTCTGGCTTGAAGCCGGACATCCCGTCCCGGCGCGGGCGAGCAGCGGACCGGTCGCAGAAAGGACCCGGGGTGCTGTTCGCGAACACCAACACCGTCCCAGCAGCCGAAGTTTGGGAGGCGGTGATGTTCGTGCGCCTGGTAACGGGTCGCACGCCGTCAAATCCAAAGACGGAGCCAGGCCCTCCGCGGGTGGCGCGGGGCGTTCCAAGATCGTTGCCACCCCGCTCGCAGGCGACGCGAGGGCTTCCAAGACTCCCACGCCGGCACCGACGGCGCGCTCTTCTCAGCGGCGCGGCGATTTAACGGCGTAATCACGCCGAGGACCTGTGGCGCCGCCGAAAGAGCCCCGAGCGCCACTCCCGGGATTTAGAAGACTTGTCCGCTCGCCGAGGCGCTGGTGAGGGTGGCATGCGACCGCGGGGTCGTGATAGAGCTCCTTTTGACATGACCGGAAGTCAAAGCGCGTCGCGATCCGTGCAGGTTTCGCTGCCACCAACGCCAGCAGAAGCCCTGGCGCGCGCAGTTGCTCCTCGATTTTCCTCCCACTGCGGGGAAACTTGATGAATGGAGAGCCACTATCCGAAGCCTTGTTGCAGTGGCCAACAAAGCCCCCGGGTCAACGCTCCGATGGAGTCCCACACACCAGTGGTAGGAGAGCCGGCGGCGCCGCAACCACGATGCACTCGCCTCCTCCTCGCACGGTACCGCGGGCGCCAGCCCATCGCGATGTTACGGGCGACGAGGTCTCCGTAGCATCGTCCGACCCACGGGCCCACTGTGACCAGCGCCAAGTTCTTCGGGAACGAGAACATGAAGACGCTCGAGCCACTATCGAGCGCCGGCGCGGAGCGCGCCACCAATCCGGACAAAGCGCAGTGGCTCGCTGTGAGCCACCGGCACCGAGGAGTTCTGGAGGCCTACCTTACGAGGTAGGCTGTCCGGCTTTACCCGTGAGCTGCGGCAGTTCCAAAGGGCCCACTCACCGCACCTTCAAACCCGACGTGGGCGAAAAGTACAGTGGCAAGACCCACCCGTCCGAGTTCCTCAGCGTTTACACCATCGCGATGCAAGCTGCCGGAGCCCGCGACGATAAGGTGCTTGCGAATTATTTCCTGTTGGCTCTTAAACCCAACGCCATGTCATGGTTGATGCACTTGCCGGTAGACTATATTTCCTCCTGGTCGGATTTGTGCCATGAGTTCGTGGGCGCCTTTACTGGAGGCCACCAAGCCCATGGCCAAACAATCGACTTGCACGTCATTCCCGTAAGGGAGGCGAGAGTCTCCGCAAGTATATTCAGAGGTTCAGCCGCATATAATATCCTCGATGTTCACCACCTGCCGCCATCATCGATGCGTTCCATCGAACGCAGCGTAACCGCAAGATGCGCCAAGAGCTGGCAATGAACAAGGTGAGAGATGTAGCGTAACTCTATGTTCTTGCCGACAAATGCGCCGGGCTGAAGAGGAAGGAAGTACCCGGCGAAGATGCGGCGTGGAAACCGACTCCTCGGATGAGGATATTGCCGCCCGGCGAAGAAAGGCGGTGCCGCAACAGAAGCGCAAAGGAAAAGCCGTGCTTTCCGTCGAGGGATCTGATGGCGCCCGGCTCCACCAAGAAAACCAAGGCGCATTTACCCCGGAAAGGAAGTTGCCGGATGTGTCGCCTGCCGGGCCTTGGCAGCTGCCGAAGCCGTGAAACTCCGACAAGCGATACTGCAAGATCCATCGCACCAAAGGCCATGCTCTCCAGGACTGCCGACAGGTTGAGCTCCTCGCTGGGAAGCAGAAGGCTGAGTACGAGAGGCAAGACAAGGAGAAGGGCCCAGATGGTGCTGAGGTGTCCGGCAAGAAGCGTGACGGCCAGGCGGACCATCGCGGCAAGTATAAGCAATAGGAGAGGCCCGCCCGGGGCCGTGACAAAAAGCCAGAAGATGACGATCACGAAGAGGACGACGAATCCGGCGACCAAGAGTGTCAGAAAGCTATAGAGGCCATGTGCGTAGACGGCGGCGCCTCGCTGCATACTTCTCACCGCCGGCTTAAACAGTGGGCGCGAGAGATTACAGCGGCAGAGCCGTCGTTTGATGCCCAAAGGCCGCTGAAGTGGTCCAGCACGCCTATCATCTTTGACACTGAGGACCACCCTGATCGCACCACTGCGGTCGGGTGCTTGCCATTGTTGGTTTCACCAACAATACGCAACCTCAGGGTGACGAAGATGCTAGTTGATGGCGGGGCCGGTCTGAACTTGATCTCGCCTGCCGTGATCGAGAAGCTGTAGATTCCTGATGGAGACCTCGAAGAGACGGGCACGTTTTAGGGGGACAACCCGGGGAGAAGCCAGCCCAAGGGCAAGGTCACGCTGCCCGTAACTTTTGGGAGCGACCTGAACTTCAGGACGGAGAGGATCGTGTTCGATGTTGCCAAGATCCCCTTGCCCTACAACGGGATCCTTGGCCGCCCAGAACTGGCCAAGTTCATGGCAGCGTCCCACTACGCCTACAACACCCTGAAGATGCTGGGACCTATGACGATCATCACCATCCCCTCCGACAAGAAAGATGCGTTGATTTGCGCTGACCTACTATACCAGCAAGCAGTTGCAGCAGCTGACGTCGCTAGGGCACCTGCTCCTGCCACTGGGACCCCGAGAGCGAAGAAGAAGAAGAAGACCGGTGAGACCTCGGACACCCGCTCCGGCAAGCGCACCTCTTTGGAGTGTAGCGCTGCCGTCAAGGACGTGCCAGAGAGCTCCACCGGCAGAAATAAGAAGCCCAGGGCCATACCGCCGGGAACCAAGAAGGTTTCTGTCAATAAGGACGGCATGGGAGGAGCTTTTACCATAAGCTCCACCCTCGACGACAAATAGGAAGACGCGCTCGTCACCTTCCTGCGGGCAAGTGTCGATGTGTTTGCATGGCAAGCTTCCAACATCCCCGGTGTTCCCAGGGAGGTGATTGAGCACCACCTTGCTATCTGCCTTCATGCGCGGCCCGTCAAGCAGAAGGTCAGAAAGCAAGCTTTGGAACGACAAGAGTTCATCATAGAAGAGATCCGGAAACTGGAAGCAACGGGTTTGGTAAGAGGAGTGCTCCATCCAACATGGTTGGCCAATCCGGTCGTGGTGTGCAAGGCGAATGGGAAGTGGAGACTGTGTATTGATTACACAGATATCAATAAGGCTTGCCCTAAAGACCCCTTCCCGTTGCCGCGCATCGACAAGATTGTTGACTCCACGGCTGGGTGTGATCTGCTGTCATTCCTCGACGCCTACTCCGGCTACCACTAGATCTTCATGACAAGAGAAGACGAAGAGAAGACAGCATTCATCACCCCGTGTGGTACGTATTGTTTCATACGGATGCCTTTCGGGTTGAAGAGTGCTGGTTCGACGTTTGCAAGGGCGGTCCAGATTGGTTTTGGACCCCAGCTCCATAGAAATATGGAGGCTTATATGGATGACATAGTGGTCAAAACCAAGGACAGGGCAACCCTCATACCTGATTTGCAAGAAAAATTTGCAAACCTGTGCAAGATCAATCCCAAGCTGAACCCTGAGAAGTGCGTCTTTGGCGTCCCGTCCGGCAAGCTTCTCGGGTTCTTGGTGTCACAGCGTGGGATAGAGGCCAATCCGGACAAAATCAAAGCTATAGAGTAGATTGAAGCACCCAAGCGGATCAATGATGTGCGCCGGCTTGCCTGGTTGCGTCGCCGCCATGGGCAGGTTCATTTCGAATGCGCTGGCGTGCCCTTCTCTTTTTCAAGATCCTGAAAAAAGCGGGCCCGATGGAGTGGACGCCAGAAGCCGAAGCAGCATTGCAAGGTTTGAAGAAGTACCTCTCCTCCGCGCCAATACTAGTTGCGCCTAGGCCACAGGAGCCCTTGTTGCTATACCTGGCGGCAACGGACGAGGTGGTCAGCGCCGCACTAGTGGCGTAGAGAGAGGTTGACGGCGAGGTGATGGTAGCGGCAGAGCCCAACACCACCAATGCAGAGACGACACAACCAGTTGAGGTGCCGCCGAGGAAGAAAATGATGTAGCACCCGGTCTACTTTGTTAGTTCCCACCTGCAGGGGGCTAGATCGAGGTACTCCGGTGTGTAGAAACTGCTCTTCGGCCTTCTTATGGCCTCGAGGAAGTTGCGTCACTACTTCCAAGCACACGAGATCACTGTCGTCACTCGTTTCCCTCTGCAACAGATATTGCACAATCTAGATGCAACAGGAAAATTGTGGAATGGGCACTGGAGCTGTCCAGCTTCGGCCTCAAGTTTGAAAGTACTTCGACGATTCAGAGCCGAGTCCTAGCGGAGTTCATTGCGGAATGGACCGCCACGCCTGACGAAGAAGTCCAGGAGACTGCTCTCCCTGGCAAGGAGGCAAGCTGTGATTGGATCATGTACTTTGATGGAGCTTTCTCCTTACAGGGCGCCGGGGCTAGCGTACTGCATGTCGCGCCCACCGGAGAGCACCTCAAGTACGTGATCCAGATGCACTTCCCCAGGGAGGTGTCAACAAACAATACGACAGAGTACAAAGGGCTGCTTGCCGGTCTTAGGATCGAGGCGGACCTCGGAATCAAGAAACTCATCGTCAGGGGAGACTCGCAGCTTGTCGTCAAGCAAGTCAACAAGGATTACCAGAGCCCGTTGATGAAAGCCTACGTCGATGAAGTGAGAAAGCTGGAAGAGCGTTTCGATGGTATGCAGGCTGAACACGTTCCCCGAGCAGAGAACGATATAGCCGACTACCTGTCAAAACGTGCTGCCCTCAAGCTACCTGTGGAACCAGGTACCTTTGTGCTCCAGCTAACTCAGCCATCCGTTGATCCATCAACAGAGCATAATAAGAGGAGGAAATCAGGGCCCGGCAAGTACCTTCCCGCCCAGCTCCCCGGAGCCGCCGGCAAGGATGTTGCCGAGGATCTTGGAAACCCGCCACGCAGGCGGCCCAGCTCGGCGGAGCATCAAGCTCTTGCCGTCGAGACGGCCGCCCCTGTAGCGAAGGAAATGCCTTTAGTCCTCGCCGTCGAGCCCCAGGCTTCAGTGTGGGCACAACATACCGTCCGATTCCTCCAAACAGGGGAACTTCCCGAGGAGCAGGAAGAAGCGGAGATAGTAGCCCGTCGCTCTACCATGTACCAGTTCGTCGATGACTTCCTGTACAGAAAGAGGCCGAACGGTGTGAAATTGAAGTGTATCCCTCGAGAGGAAGGACTGGAGCTGTTGGCAGAGATACACGGAGGCATATGTGGATCCCACATCGGGTCAAGGGCCCATGCCGGCAAGGCATTCTCGCAAGGCTTCTTCGCCCACCGCCCTCCAGGATGCGATTTACACTAGTCACCAGGTGTGAAGCGTGTCAGTTCCATTCAAAGAAGCTTCATCAGCCAGCTCAAGCCCTTCAAACCATTCCTCTCTCCTAGCCCTTCTCGGTCTGGGGGCTCGACATACTGGGCCCCTTCCCCCGCGTTGTCGGGGGCTTTGAGTACTTGTACATTGCAATCGACAAGTTCACAAAGTGGCCAGAAGTGGAGGCAGTAAGGAAGGTCACAGCTTCGATCGGCCCGTCAAGTTCTTCAAGGGACTAGTGTGCCGTTTTGGCGTGCCCAACAGGGTTATCACCGACAACGGCACACAGTTCACAAGCCACACCTTCATGCAATATACCCAAGACCTCAGCAGCAAAGTCTGTTTCGCTTCCATTGCTCACCCACGAAGCAATGGTCAAGCTGAGAGGGCAAATGCTGAAGTACTGCGAGGCTTAAGGACCAAGACCTTTGACAGGCTGCACAAGAGTGGAAAGCGCTGGATTGATGAGTTGTCGGCGGTTCTTTGGTCGATCAGGACGACGCCAAATCAAGCCACCGGCCAGACACCTTTTGCCCTGGTATACGGGGCAGAAGCAGTTCTCCACACTGAACTCATATACGGGTCACCTCGAGTACTCGCTTATGACGAGCTTGAGCAAGAGCAACTGCGGCAAGATGATGCAATGCTCCTTGAGGAAGATCGTCTTTGGGCAGCTGTGAGAGCAGCACGCTACCAGCAAGCCTTGCGCCGCTACCATAGCCGCAAGGTTCATGCCCGAAGCCTTGAGGAAGGCGACCTTGTCCTTCGGCGCGTTCAATCGGCCAAGAATTCCAACAAGTTGACGCCAAAGTGGGAAGGCCCTTATCGGGTAATACGAGTCACCAGGCCCGGCGCAGTCCGCCTGGAGACCGAAGATGCCGTTCCGGTGAGCAACTCCTGGAACATTGAGCATCTTCGCAAGTTTTACCCGTAAGGCGCGGCTCGACGGGCCCCCCCGGCAAGCCAACTTTTGTGCAAGCATTGCCGATGATGCATGTAACCCTTTGTACAAAGTCAGGCGCAGACCCTGAGCATAAATAAATGAAGTGTCAAGCGCCCTAAGTTATAGCATGCATGCTAGGTCGAGTCTCGTCCTTGGTTAGGGTTGATAGTGCTCAGCAGCGACTAACCGCTAGCTTAGAGGTCGAGTGTGTGTCTCTTTGCCGTCCTTTTGTCTTCTTCGGATCGCAGGACTCACAGATATCCTTGCCGGATCACTTGAGGATGAAAAAGAAAAGAAGGGATGGACCAGTATCTAGACCCCGGCAAGCCAGTATAACCGGGGGCTGCAAGTACAGAGATTCACCCACGGCAAACCAGGGTTGCCGGGGGCTACAGCGTCAGATAAGTCTTTCATCCCTTGTCATGCATTTCCTTATGGACTAAGGTATGTGAAACCTTGTTTTTCCCAAAGTTACCGTGCTCCCCTGAAACTCTAGGCCCCAGGGCCCGTCCCTGGGGCCAGGTTTGGTCGTAGCCGCGGCAGCAAAGGGATGAAATGAGGAGCCTGAACCCACTTCATCCCTGCCTCCGCTGAAAGCGTGAGAAAGGTCGAGAGAAGTGGGAAGACAGTGGGGCCTGTTGCCGGGCAAGGAAATGTTTATCTTATGGATATCAAGGATTACTCCTTGTCGTGGGTTCTACCCGCAAACAAATGACCCGGCAAGCATCCCTTTTTCATTAAAAACATTCCACTCAGGTATAGTCCATGGGGGATGAAGAACATGAATAATGGGATTACAAGTTTCAAATTCAGCTAAGGCCCGAAGGCTTACAAACTAAAAAGAGATGAGATGCTCGTAACCCCTCTCTTGCCCCTCTCTTCAGGAGGCAGGCCAAGGAGGTGAAAAGGGCAAAAGGGGCGCTTAGATGAGCTACGGGTGGCAGAAGACACCAAGAGAACATCTCGGTGGCCGTCCGAAGGCTGGATGGTGATGGCGGCGCCGAAAGCAGAGCTCGAAGACGAGGCAGCAGGACGTCAGCACGCGTCGAAGGTGTCGGTGCCCGCGTGCTCCGATTTGGGGGCCTCGCCGCCCGCCCACTTCCTCTTCCGCAGCCTCCCAATGCCAGCCGCCCAAAGAGACGACCCCGAGAAGTTCTGGAAGGCGGCGACACGGATGATGGGATCGCCGGTGCCGCACAGAACGGTGCCCGACACCTAGTCGGACCCGTCATCCTGCCCCTGCTACCCTCGTCGTCGCTGCCGCTGTCCTCCTCGCCAATCCCGCCCGAGGAGGAGCCTTCGCTATCAGAAGAGCTCTCCACGCAGCACCTTGCCCGAGTCCCGAAGAACCCGAAGACCTTGACGGAGAGGAGGCCGCCCTCCATCAGCTTGAAATGGAGAGTGAGCCCCGCCGTCAAGCGGTGGATGTGGGCAAACGTCTTCCACCCTCGACCAAGGTACATCACGTGAGGGGCTGGAAAGTCGACGCGAACTCGCGTACCACTGATCCAACAGCCCCTCATGTGCAACCGCAATGACTCCGGCGGATCCAGCTCCATCTCGCTCGCGAATGGAGTCGGGAGACGGAGACGACGACGAGGTGGCCGGCGTAGCCTGACGAAAAACTCGCAAGGATCATCGCCAACATGGCCCTCCGTGGGAGGAGGAACTAATGGCGGAGGCGGGACCGGCGCGTCACCCCATTCTCCTCTTCCCTGAGCACCTCGGCCTCGTCCACGGCCTCGCCCACGGCCTCGTCCCCTCCCCCTTCCCCTCGCGGCTGGCCCTACCACCGCAGGTGAAAGAGAAGGAAGGACGCGTTGTCGAGCGGCGACCCTTGCCGCCACCGTTGAAGGACCAGGATTCCCTCTCTCCATGGCGGGCGGAGGGAGGGAGAGCCGAAGCTGAAGGAAGAAGAAGATGGAAGAGTGCGGAACGCCATCCCCCCCCCCCCCCCGCTCCTTATAAAAGAACGGGGTGGGGGCACGGCCGCCCCGCTCAGCCAATCAAGACGCGGAAGGCGCAGGAGGCTGGACCGACCACGCTGCCCTGCCCGCGACGGCCCGGTTTCCGCCTCCACCATTCGCCACCCCGAGCGCATGAGAGCCACGTGGCAGGCATGCGGGACCGAGGCGACGGGTGAGGCGACCTCTCCCCACACCGTGATCGTGGGGAATAGACGCCTTGAAGACCACGCCCCGGCCCCATTCAGTAAATGGGCCGCGCCTCCAGGCCTCCCTCCGTTTATGGGGAAGGTGCGAACCGCCCCCTTTTTACTACGACGTGACGCATGCGCGCAGGGCTAAGCCCCACGCATGCCACCCACGTCACGCACGCCTCTACACGCCAAGCCACGCACGGGAGGAATGGGAAGCGCAGCGCGCGAAGAAACTTACCACAGTAAAAACTACCCCACCTGCCCGCGCACCGTTTTTGGGCCTAGCCCAACGACGCGATTACGCTTACGTGTGGCCCAGGCCCGGGGGCTCCTGTCGGTGTACAAAAAGAGGGGTATGCTTTTTGCACCCCTATAACTGTGCACGGGCAGTCCGAGCCACGGACGCTGCCACACTGAGCGAGGCGAGGGAGGTGAGCCAAGGTAAGGCCAACGCACAAGAGGAACAGAACAAACGCCAAGACCAAGACCTCAAAGAGCGAAGGGGACGGAGCAGACTCCCCCGGCAAGATCCTTGCCGGAGAGTAGTTCTGGCAAACTCGGCAAGACCCTTGCCGGGGCAGCTCGCCCCACACCTACGGAGCGAATCACCCTTGAGTCCACTACCCCATGGGGCAAGGATTCTAGAGACATCCCCGTGGTGGCATACAGATCTTCGTGAAGACATTCAAAGATCAGATACATAGTATCAAGGATGACGACCCTTGGCGGGATCCTGGCCAGGGAGGACCACAAGGCCCCCGGCCGGAGCCTTGCCGGGGATGACAGTGGGCGTCGCGGCAAGACCCTTGCCGGGGCCCCGACAAGGCCCTTGCCGGGGCTGCGGCAAGACCCTTGCCGGGGCTGCGGCAAAGCCCCTGCCAAGGACACCCGTGGGGCCACCATCGGGCTCGCACCAACCAAGCCTCCATTATGCAGCTGCCGACCCAACCAGTTGGGCAGGCACCTGCGTGGCGTCGAGCGAACCTTCGAGGAGGCCCACAACGGCGCCAGCTCAGCTGCCTGCCTGCCTACATGGCACCACAGGCACCGCTGGCCAGGGCGCGTGTCAACACGAAAGGAAGCAGCGGTGGACGACACTAGGCTCTCCCCCGTCCCCGATAAAGCAAGGACACCTAAGCAAGACGCATTTATGGCGCCTTGTCAAGTAATGCGAGGGATAAGCTTGTATGATCATACCTGCCCACCTCCTCAGACGCAATCGTGGCAACCCCTTTCCCTATAAAAGGAGGCCCAAGGCGACCAAGAGGGGACTCGCTTTTGGAGCTCCTCACGCTCCATAGCTAGCTCAGGAACGCAAATAAGCTAACCACCAAAGCAGGAGTAGGGTTTTACGCACCTCGCGGCCCGAACCTGGATAAAAGTACCCGTGTGCTATCTGTTTGATCTGCTCTCCTCACGACCCCGCGCCCCGCAACCGTAGTAGGGATTCTTGTGATCCCATAGGTGTCGTCTCCACACCGACAAGGTACATGATTTCCCGTTGCCCAGTTTCGTCGGGAGCAACTCCATGAACAACAACACCATCGCACCATCACTTGCTCACGCAACCGGGCCTCCTCTCACAGCCGCTCCCGCTCATAGCAGGTCGTCCTCAGTCTCTGGCGCGCTAGGTGGGCCTTCATCTTTGGCTGAGCTTGACGCCATCACGGTAATTACATGTCGCACCAACATATATATATATATATATATATATATATATATATATATATATATAATGTTCCATTTTTGTTGCCTCTTGGTTGTTTTACGCCACAGACATATGTGTTTGCAGGCGAAAGAAACCCCGTGCACCATACTCTACTTGATCAAAGGCCAGAAGGTGGACGTGGGAAAGGGGATGATAATGGACCCCTCGCAAACCACGTTCCACAACCAGCCGATCCCCGCTGGGCACTTCGTGGTTAGCTTGACCAGTGTGAAATCGGGCACGAGGATTTGCCTCCTCCAAAGACAAGATATGGAAGCGGACGATGAGACCCCGCCGCGGATTGGAAGCTGCAAGGGTTGGGTGCTGCTATGGACGAAGAATCTTATTCATCTGGAGCCGGCCAAGAGCACACCAATAACCACACAACAAGCATGTGCGGAGACCACCACCCCCCTACGCAATTACCAGCTCCTGTAGTGCCGGCAGAGAGCGGTGGACGACATGATGAAGTTGGTGCAATAGTACTGGCTGAAGTAATTTCTCGTATAGAACAGTGAATGGATGATGAGATGGAGGTCGACCCTATGGATTTCCTCAATACAAACGCGTATGACTGTGACATAGATATGATGAGTCAACCATATGACGAATCGGGCAATCAGCTTGCTAATGAGGATATGGATGATATGCAGGGTCAGAAAGTGTGGATTGCAAAAGTCTCTCTTCATGAAATCCTCACAGGACACGCCTGAAGATGCCGCCTCAACACAGGCTCAACTAGCCAGGCACGAGGGTCGTACAGTACTTAGCCCGGAAACACTGGGGCAGGGGTTAAGGAAGGGTCTGGAAGGTGTGCCCAAGAAAAAGAAGAGGAAGAGATCGGAGAAGATAACTGCCTCCAAACAAGCCAGAGCACATAGCAGCCAGACGATGCATTCTGAAGAGCGTTTACCCGTGGAAGGTGTGGTCATGTTCCATCTCACGGGCGAGCCGATGCTACCGCCGAAACCGCTGGAGGCACTATCAGGGGATCTCAGGAGACTGCACGACCATGTGTTGTCGACTGAGAAAAGCCTACTAGCCTCAAAGGATCCAGGATATCCGACATACGTGGCTCGTGTGCCTGAGGGGAAGTGCTACGTCGAGACACGGCCCGCGGAGGTGTTCTTCCTGCGGTTTGACCATATCTTTGAGATGTTTCTAACAAGGCGGCTCGATTTTACAATCGTCTGCCTTTTTGCGCTACATATGAGCTCCGTCATGAAGAGTGAAGAAGTCTCACAAATCTGTGTGGCTGATCCGTACTACATGCATGAGTCTTTCTCGAGTCTCGGCGACTTTGAGCGTGAAACTGCTAGGGAGTACCTCCAAAACTTCATGGTATAGAATAAGGACCGGGAAATTGTCCTCGTGCCTTATCATCCAAAGTAAGTCAGTTCCGGACAACCCTTTCGTACATTTCAATCATTCCTTCTCTCATATGGGGAATAATTTGAGGTGTCTTTTCCTCAGGAACGCAGGCGCGCCGTCCTTATCGTTCTTTACCCGCAAGTCTCCCACGCCGTATTTTGACCCTTCCAGAGACTACGAGAAAAAAGACTACACCCACATAATGAATATTCTAGATGATGCTCTCCAAGGCTTCACATTAGAGGTGGCCACGTGCAGATCGTGAAACAAAGGAACAAGAAGATGGGTTTCAAGATAAAACTAACTTCTCCTCGCATCCATGTCCCAAAACCAAGCAAGAAGGATGGATTCTACATCGTCCATCTCATGATTCAGTTCAACACGGATCACCAAAAGCTTCAGATGAGAAGCAGAAATGATGATCGTATCCACAAGTGGCTAGAATCTCATGGAGAAGCGGATTATAAACTTAGAGATGACTTCTTTAGCATCCAAAGCGACATTGCGACGATCATCATGAAAGAAGTCGTCGATGAGAAGGGGGTGTTCCACCACGGCCCTATATCGCGAGCTGACGTCCGAACTCGCATAGGCATGCAACATCTAGACCTCACGTCGTTCAAGAAGCTAGGGTTCATCCTCGATGATATGGAAGGATTGAGCTTCTAGTGATTTATGATGCCGATGATGATGATATGTGTCGGTTGAACTTGTATACTTTTTGTAGCAATGAAACTTTGTGATGTCCACGGTCCCTGCCGAACTTGCGTAACGCTACTTTGTTAGTTAGCGTACGATGACCTGCGTACCTCTAGTTAATTAATTTTGCATCGTATGTTGCATCTAGTTGCTAACCCTTTCTTTTTCGGTGTTGCTCTAGTATATTTTGTTGGATATATATGATTGTACATCCTCTACATGAACATGCATATCTAATAGGTACCTAGTTTCTTGATGGCGAGATGGAATTGCTATGTCGTGTACAAAGGGAAGGTTCCAGGGGTGTACAATGAGTGGCATGAGTGTCAGGCGCAAGTGAATGGGTTCACGGGCGCCAGCCATAAAGGCTTCAAAATTAGACAAGAAGGATAAGCTAGTTACTTGAGGTTCACGCTAGCGCGAGAGAGGACTCGTAACCGCCACCTCATGTACTGCATAGTTACACTCTCACTCATAGTGATAGCTCTTCTTGCGTATACCTTTGTTTAGATGGATGATGTTGTTGTAGTTGCAAGTATTCGAGACTTGCATGTATCGCTATTTTCGAGATGATGACAAGATACCACTTTGTGTTGGATGATGATTATGATGAGACTATTTGTATGTATATGCTATGATTACATTTGTCGTCTCGCAGACATTTGTATGTGTATCATGATGACATTTCTATGTGCTAAAGATTCTTCTATAAAGCCTGTTCAAATACAAAACAAATATGCCGAAAAAAACAAAAAAACTACTTAAATTAGCGATGGCGAGTGTATAAAAGTTAGCAACCGCGCGCGATAACGATGGCGCGTCCAGGCAAAGCGCGCTAGAGCTACTAGCAGTAGCGAGCTTCCACTAAGCGCGCTGCTGCTACACTTGTGTAGCAGGAGCGCTGGTGAGCACGTGCTACTGCTATGTATTAGCTGTAGCGCCTTATTAGTAGCGCCACTCCCCGCGCTACTGATACACCTAAAACCCGCGCTGCTGCTAGCCTTTTCCCTAGTAGTGTAAGGCCATCTAATAGCGATAACAGCAGAAGGCTTGGAAGATAAGTGAGTCCATCAACTCCAACGGCATGACTGAGTATAGAACCACGACCTAAGGCACCTTACTCGTCGTCTGAAAAGTCTGCAACATGAACGTTGCAGCCCAAAAACGGGTCAGCACATGTAATATGCTGGCAATGTAACACATAGAGATTATTGAACAAAAGAATGCTATACTACATGCATATAAGGCAAGTGGAACGCTCTATGGTTACAGTTTTTGCATAAAGCCAATTTTTCCCTACTACTAAGGAATAAATTTTATTTAACTATCATGGTGGTTGTTAAACATTGAGAGTGTAGACACCCTCTCAATCCCAATTAAGCATCATCATTAAAACCCAAAAAAATTAATTAAGTAACATGATGAGATTCACATGATAATCCAAGTACTAGATACTCAAGATGTCCATAACCGGGGACACGACTAATCATGATTAGTTTATACACTCTGCAGAGGTTTGCGCACTTTTCCCCACAAGACTCGATCTCCTCCGTTGGGATTCTCGCACTACATGGTGTTTGAGAAACGGATGACCAAGACATAGTCTTTCAGAAGCACTAGCACCTTACGATCGGGTAGACAGTTACACCTACTTTCCCCTACATCTGCTAGTCTACCACTGTAAGAGTTCGCACGACTTAATCAACTATACACTTCCGTGATGATACGTGTTTGTCACAGTAGGTCGCGTTTTTTGTCATGCATGTACATCCATGACAAATTTATGACAGAATCAAGATAGTCATACCTGTGCTGTCGTAGAAGTATTCCATGACATTACCAAAATTATCATCACGGAAGTGTCCACTTCCATGACGATAAATCGCGCGTCACAGAAGTGCCTTCGTCAAGGGTGACCGACACGTGGCATCCACCGTAACGGAACGCCGCTAAGCTATCGGGTCGGGTTTTGGATCCAATAACCCGTTAACAGCCCAGACCAATGGGGATTTTCCACGTGTAAAATCATCATTGGCTAGAGGAAACACGTGTCGGCTCACCGTTGGACAGATGTCATCCGCTCATTGGACCGAAGGCGCCTATGATACGGTGACACGTGGCACGGCCCAACAGAGGCCCATTCCTGTGAAAAGGCCAGCCCATTTGACTTGGATAAAAGGTGGCGGGCCGGCCCACGGAAAGCATGTTTATGGCCTGTTCGCATATAGCCCATTTATAGCCCGCTAACCCAGGGCCCGTTACGCCCTATCCGAACTAGGCCCAGTAGCGTCATCTGGGCCGTCCAATATGATTCAGCCCGTTTTAACTTTCGGCCCATGTGTGGCCCATGACTTCTTCCGGCCCATATGAGGACCTTTGTAACTCTTGGCCCATTAACGACCCGTGGTGAAACTGGCCCGTAATGAACAGTGTATCACTTTATACCCATTAACGGCCCGTTATTCCATTGGGCGTTTCTTCAAGTTATCTTTCGGCCTTCTCAGGGCCCATTGATTCTTGGGCTCATTTGCAGCATTCGGTTACATACGACCCGTTACTGTCATTTTCTGCTTGTGGGCCAAATTCAGCCCGTCGTTACGGTCGGCCCGTTTGCGGACCGTTAATACGTTGGGCCGTTTTCATGTCAAAAATAAACCCGTTGGGCTGTTTTCATAGAGTTATCAAATACGGCCTATTAACGGCCCGTTATGGTCCACGA
This sequence comes from Aegilops bicornis, assembly GCA_021605145.1. Taxonomy (NCBI): domain Eukaryota; kingdom Viridiplantae; phylum Streptophyta; class Magnoliopsida; order Poales; family Poaceae; genus Aegilops; species Aegilops bicornis. The sequence goes on from CM038675.1 coordinate 261,445,681, forward strand.
ATAGTACGGCCCATGATTGGCGAAATGATGATACGCCCCGTAGAAGGCCCATGGATCCTACGGCCCGTATGAGGCCCATGGATAGTACGGCCCGTAGAAGGCCCATGGATCGTACGGCCCGTAGAAGGCCCATGGACCCTATGGCCCGTAGAAGGCCCATTAATCCATAAGGCCCGTATAGAAGGCCGATGGATCCTACGGCCCGTATAGAAGGCCAATGGTCCTACGGCCGAACAAAGGCCCATGGATCATACGGCCTGCAGGAGGCCCATGGTTACAACAGTCCGTGTGTTGCCATGATTATTTTGGCCTAGTTACCAAAAATAGGCTATTGTGGCCACTAGAAAAACACAGAAAAAGAACTGAAGTGACTACAAGCAAACAACTAAACAAGACAATAAGGAAATAAGGGCCTGTTCTGGAACTCTCCCACTCTGAGCTTCCCAAACTCCACGTGAAAAACGAAGCCGAACGCATTAGCTCCGAGAAGCTGAAATAGCGAAGCTGGGATGGGGCGTAGTGCATTTTTGCGGAGCGAGGAAAACCCAGCTTCACGAATCGGCTGTAATCTGGAGTTCCTTGTATTTACAGCTATCCCACCGCCCCAGAAAACGATTGGCGCGCACACCCTCCTTGCACGGCTCGCGATGCAATGTAGAAGCCCAGACTCGAACCGTTCTCGCTCCTCCGCTCCCTCCTCAAACCCTTCGCAGCCGCCAACAAGGCCACTGCACCGCTGCCCCGTCGCCGCCGAATCCCCTCCTCACAGACAGATCCGGCCACCCCGACGTCTTTTCCCGCCGGATCCTGCTCTGCGGCGCTCGTCTCCCAAGACCAAAGTTGGAGCAGCGAGCCCTTGACAATGGCGAACTCAGCAGGTCGCCATTGACGCCGGAGCCGAGCAGCAGCCGGAGGCCGAGCCCCTCGCCCAAACCACAAGGTGAGCTCCTATGTCGACTTGGTGCCCCTATCGTTAATGGAAACTGAATTTTTGAGCTCCTATGTCGACTTGGTGCCCTGCATCGTTAATGGAAACTGAATTTTTGTGCAAGGTTGTATGTATATTGCTAAGATATATACAGTATGAACTAGTGTCTGCCTAATTTGGTGAATGTAATTTGTGAAGTGTAATCTTTGGTAGCATATTAACAGTTTGAATTGTGTAGTGCTAAGATATTAGCTGTCTTTGCTAAGATATTAGTTGACTTTGTGAAGTGCTATTCAGATATGACATGATTTTGGCTTTGCAAAAAACTTGATTTACATATTATGCTAGTACATGTGAGAACCAATGTGACATGCATTTTCAGAGATAAGTGTCAAGCATGACTGCTGAATGGAGTGTTGAAAACACTCGGATTGTGTGCGAGTTGTTCGCCGAGCAAGTGGACGCTGGAAATAGGCCAGGCAATTATTTGACCCCAAATGCATTTGATGAGGTGACAAGACAATTTAAGACGAGAACCGGGCTTGACTACACACATACCCAATTAAAAAACAAATGGGACAAGCTTAAAGCTGATTTCACCTTGTTCAAGAAACTCAAGTTTCGGGAGACCGGAGCCGGATGGGACTATGTGAACAACACCGTGTCACAAGATGATGAGTGGTGGAAGAAGGCTAAAATTGTGAGTTCTTTTGCTATTATATCATGTATCTTAATTGCTTGTGGTGCAACAGTTGATACCGATGAGTTCTTCATGGCTAGTGAGTTGTTTGTGAAGAGGGCGCAAAGGGAGATGTTTCTTTACATGCCTCGACTCTCGGAAGGGTTGGTTATGAGGGAAATATGATTTGAAGTATGCTTGAAGTAGTTAGTTTATATTCCATCTATGTGTGATGGTCGATTATCCTCTGCTATCAAAACTATTTATGTCTTTTATGTTGAACCTACTTCTTAAAGTATGGGAACTACTTGATACCATTCCATCTATTTTTGTAGGCTTTATGGAACCATCTTTTATGTCTATGTTGTTTAACCTAGTGTTTGTTATTTATCTATGCATTATGTCTATGTTGTTGATCCAATAGATGCTAACTTGTGTTTGATAGTGAAAGTGACGATGACACTAATTATGAAAGAAAGAAAATTATGGTTTTACAATATCAACATGATATGGACATGCGTTGTTCAGGCGTGTCTTCCATAGTTGGTAAGTATTGTAAAAGTTGGGTCATGAAGGCCCAACCTAGGACATCTAGGTTGACTGGTTTTGAATGATTGCAAGAGACTATTGGCACTCCTGGAGAGACATACACAATGTTGAGAATGAATGCACGTGTGTTCTTTGATCTTCATGACAAGTTGGTGGCAGAGTATGGCCTCAAAGAAACATGCTTTGTTACCACTTATGAGTCTCTAGCTATGTTCTTATGGACCTTGGGGGATTGTGAATCAAATAGGAGAGCCCAAAACGGTTTCAAACATGGAGCAGATACGGTCCATCGTAAGTTCCATGAGGTTCTACATTGTGTGATCAAGATGTCATCTCACTACATTAGGCCTCAAGACCCAAATTTTCACATTGTGCATGATAGGATTAAGCGTGACAAAAGGGCTTTTCCTCACCTCAAAGATTGCATTGGTGCAATAGATGGGACACATATTAGGGCTTCTATTCCGGAAGGACCTTCAAAAGTAAGGTACATTGGAAGAATGGGTGCAACAACTCAAAATGTGATGGCGATGTCGACTTTGATATGCATTTCACCTACGCTTCAATTGGACAACTGTGTTCTATGCATGACACAAGTGTGCTATTCCATGCAATTGAAAATGACAAGGCCATATTCCCACATCCTCCCAAGGGTTAGTATATCTTTTGTTGCAACTTATGTAACATATCCTCCAACTCACAATCATGTTTGTTGTTGCTTTGTGTAGGCAAGTATTACCTTGTAGACGCCAAGTTATCCTAACAGAGATGGCTATCTAGCACCCTACAAAGGAGAACGCTATCACGTCCCCGACTTCCAGAGAGGTGCGCTAACTACTCCTCAGAGAGAAGTTCAACCGCTCCACTCTTCCAAGCGCAATACCATAGAGAGAACCTTTGGTGTATGGAAGATGAAATGGCAAATCTTGCTCAAGATGCCAAACTACTCGATTGCAACACAAAAGATGATTGTTGCGGCCACCATGACACTACACAACTACGTCCGCCTCCATGACAAAGATGATCTCCACTTTCTTCTTGTGAGAGGGATCCGGATTATGTTCCAACTATTCTGATAGATACAAGAAGTATGCTATTCCTTCAAATGCATCGGATGCTTCAACAACGCGTAAAGCGGTCCTAACATGGATTTGTTTAGGCATGAACTAGCTACAGCCATTGCTCTTAGTTGGTGAAGAAATCATGTTCATGATTTTCTATGCATGACCATATTGATTTGCAAACTTATTGGCAAATGAAGCTTTTGTGGCATGAACAAGTTCTTCTGCTAAATTATGACCTATGTTAGCTCCGAAAATTTGGGATCTTTCGAATATTACATGATTGTTGTATATTTGTTGCTCCATGTACCAAACGGCAATCTCTCTGTACATGTTCCTGTACAGCAAAAGTAGCTGCAGAGCTACTGTATTAACAAGAACTTTGCATGCTATAAGCCCAAGGCACCACGTACAGCCCTTGACTATATGTGTATCCTTTTTAACACGCCAAATGTGTGTATCACCACGCATGCACTAGCTAGCCCAAGGCATGACAACCGTGGAAAAAAAACTACTGCTACACATCCGGGCTGCCTCCAGCCAGCCCAATGGGGAGCCTAACAGGCCTTTGCCTCCCAGCTGGGCTGCAGCGAAGGGAGAAGCCAGCGTCCCTCCAGAACGTTTTTTGATCGCTGGGTGAAGTGAGGAGCTCGCTCCAGAAGCTGAAATCATGGATTTGGTGGAGCTGGGAGAGTTCCAGAACAGGCCCTAAATAAGCAAGCAATTAAGGCTAGCCTATTACCGCTATTACACATATTACATCCACTGGGCATCAAAGTTCGCCGCCAGTGAAAATATAGGGAACAAAGCAGCATATTACATACACTGGCCGTAAAAATTGGCCACCGGTGCAAATAAACGCGGCAGCAAAACAAGAGCATAACTGAAAAAACTTCAGAAGAGCTCAGGAAACGTTATCCAGGGTATCCACCATGCTGGCAATAAGCTTAGCAAGATGATTAGCTTTGTCCTGTTTGGCGCTAAAATCCTCCAACGCTTGTTGTTGCTCCGTAGTATGCATCTGAATGCTCCAGGACTTCCGCAGTCCTTCCGCTTCTTGTTGCAAAGACGGCTGATCGATGTCTTTCACTTGTAGTTGAGACTCAAGAAACGGAACTGATTGCATAAAGGAGTTTGAATAGCTTGTGCATGCGGTAGTGGCCAGTAACTCGAACATTAAACCAAGACAGGACTTTGGGGTTGTCTCGATGTCTTCAAGATAGTCTTCCTTAGCTGTTTTATCAGCTTTGTTGGAGACCAACAAGGATGGGTCACTATCCTGAACCTTATCTGCATTACTTCCTTTACCATTGCTTAATAAGGCACTCTTCCCCAATATTCTCACAAGATTCTAAAAGAAGAAACAAGCGGACACATAACAAGTTTAGCATGTACTAGTATATGAAACTCATTTCGGTGAACCAGTTCATTAGTAAGGTGGACAGGATTAAACTACCAAGTCTTCTATTGCCAAGTACTAGTACATAATAAAAGCATCAAACAACATATATCTATGTCCTATGGTCATTGCATTGTCTTGCCAAATCAAAATAGAGACACGTTTCAAATCATATCAGTTCAAGAAAAAGCAGCAGTGAAAGAATACAAAGCGTGGGAAACTACACAGCACAACAAGATTTCAGATGGGTACCATGGGTCTACATGTACAACAACACTATTGGCTCTGTCGTGATGCTAGTAATGTGCATGATATGAAAGTCAACTGTATACACAATTGAAATTGAAATCAACAGAGCTATTGATAAGAGAAAACCTGTTAAAGAAACATGCGTGAACATACCTGCTGTGCTATTGGAGTTTCGATTGGATCCTTCAATTTAAAAATAAGTTTGTGTGAGTAAATACAGTGATACAAGAGCAAAGCAATCATAGTTAAAAAAGGCGCGCCTAGGCTCTAGGCGTTGGCAAAACGCATTGCGCATAACTACGCATGATCTGTGCATAACTGCGCATAAGCATGCGCTTTGGTCATTAAAGTGCAAGGCGGTGGAAAAACGCACAAGTAATGCCTAGCACTTTTTTGAACTATGATAGCAATGGAATCTTAAATTAGAACAGTTGTTCTTCAGGTTTAGGCACTTGTTCTACATGAACAGTAGTACAAGAAGACGCAAGAATAAAATACTTAAAAATAGAAAATGAGCTCATAGACCTTACCACATTATTGATTCTAGACCAAGTCTGAACAAAGCGTTCCCGATTAAATGCGTCCGATAAATGTGTCTCAGAGAACGTCGAGAATTTGATGAGTTTCTTTGCGGTGAAGTACGTTTTCTTGTGTAATTCGACATCGCCACCAAGCATTCTTGAAGATAGAAGAGGTATTAGCACAGGTTACCTCATCCTGAGTTTCCAAATCGGTCCTTCTCTATAGAGAAAAATGGGAAAATTTGTTGTATTATAACCATCATGGAGGTAGGATGTATGGGACGAAGCAAGTAATTGCCATGAATAACATTACTTCCACATAACTCCTGGACAAACACCTGCACTGGCATTTTCCTTCATCTTGAGATAATATTTCCAAGATGGGAAGATACGCACATATGATTTAACAACATCAAATGCGATAGATGCTAAACTATTTGGCTGGTTGTGCTTCCTCCACAGAATAGGCGTACTAACCGTGGAGTTGGGGTTCGCCGTGATAGTCTTGGCCCTTTGGGTACTGGAGCTGCCTTACTAACTGCCTCCTGTTTGGGAGCTCTGTGGTGGAGATGGTGTTGTGTCAACAAGAACTGGGTTACTATCGGTGGGGTTGGGGTTAGATTGGGTGAAGCTGGTTCTCTGTCCATCGCAAAGAGGGTACAATCTGCGAGAGTTTGGGTTATGTGTGGTAGGGCTGGTTCTTGTGCATGTACAACCGGGTGCTATCTCCACCAAGAGGTAGCACTATTTTATTTGAAGACCGTGTTTTTATTCCGCTAGATATCTTGGCATCACCCGGCTCCAATTCAAATGGCTGATAAACAGGAAACATAGTTGAATGTACAGACATTGTATGAGAGACGGATGCAATAGATAGTGTGGAAAAAGAGGGCATGAAATAGTTGACATGTATATTGTTTAACTAAAGCGGATAGCATGACATAATTTCACATATATGATGTCTATCTAAACCGGATAGCATAGCATAACATAATTCAAAGATATGATGAATAACTAAACAGATCGCATGACATAATTCACCTACATGTTATCTAATCAATCTGGTTCGCATCATTTAATTCACATATGTGATTTATATGCTAAACAGAGGGCATTCAATATGATGTCTGAACTAAGAACATGGTGTTGAATATTGTGTATATGATGTCTAAACTATGCAATGCAAGACACCGTATGCATGATATGAGCAGTATAACCATGCCAAGTTAGATCATACACCTCAATAGGGGAATAGGACTGGTCATCTGTCTCTGAATCCATCTCTCGAGGAGCTATCGGGACCCAACAAGAGATCTGCTTGACAGTGTAGCACCGCTCCCGCTCTGAAGGCCTTGTTTTCACTCCAGATTTTTCCATCTCCCACCCAAATGGCTGATTCATAGGAAGAGTAGTTTAATGTACAAACATTGTCGACAAATGGAAATGTATGATGGGCAAGATATCATTCAAATATATGATGCCTGGTTAAACAGGATGGCATTGCACATTTCACATATATTATGGCTGGCTAAAAGACATGAGACTGCATAATTCCCATATATGATATAGAAACTAAACAGGTGGAATTACGTAACATGTCTAAACTAAGCGTATGACATATATGATGTCAAAAGTAGGCACTTTGCAAGGCAACATATGCATGATATGACTAACATCATCATGCCAAGGTAGAGCAAACACCTTGGGGAGTAAATCTGAGATGGTCGTGACATTCTGAATATGCCTCAGAACAGATATCTTCCTCTGGATTACAATCTGGAGAGGGGTGGGAAGGGTTTGTCATTGAACCCACCATGGAGCGATGTCTGCATGACATTGTATTGCCGCGCAAAACTCTTCTCTTTTTCTACATGTTCAAGATGACTGTGTACAATACGACATGCATATGAAAAAATATGGTGAGATTATGTAAGGAGAGTATGCAGAAATTTAGAGTGATGGTAACAACCCGGTGGATCAACGCTTCCGTTGAACCAAAATAGCCCTAATGGATCGACGTGATGTATAGTAATAAGTGACGCAACAAGTGTACAACCTCTTTGCCGTAGCCGTGTCGACCTCAAAGCATCATTGGGTTGGTCATTTGAAGCGAGTTGAGGCAGAGGTGGCTGTCGGAGGTGTGGAGGAAGATCTCGAGGAATCAGAGACGGCGTCCGAGGCACTGCTACATTGTGATGGATCGTTCTGTCGTTGGAGCAGCTCCGGTGAGCCGTAAGACGTCAAGTCTGAAGCAGCACAAGACAGAAATCGTCAATCTCAAGTGGGATTCTAATAGCATCTCCAATAGATGATGTAAAATGGATGTATAATTAACATCACCAAAAACCACCTGACTACAACAGATGAGGTAAAAACTGTTGACTCTGAACTTAACTATCGAAACTGAAATTTATTGTGGAATCTGAATGCTACTGTCGAAACTGAACGCAATGGTAGCAGAGAGGCACTTGACATGTAGATTAGGGAGGGCCTGCAGTTCATCTTCAACCTGCACCCCCACAGGCCGCCACCAGCCACCGGCCGAACCGCCGGCCCCAGCGCCGCCTCGCCGCCCCGAAACAACTCGCCACCGCCGCCCCGGCCAGCCCTTTAGGCCCCCGCCCCCACCCTGAACCCTAAGATAGATAGTGGGGTACCTCTCCGTGAGCCCCATCCCCGCTGGTGGTTCTTCCTTAACTCCAATGAGCCCCCCAACCCCTGAAAATCGATCGACCCAAAAGTCGATTCTACCGATCAAGTGTGGCTTAATCGGAGCATAGCAGAAGACGAAGCGAGGGGAGAGCAGCAGCAGTAGCTAGGCGAAGCGGCGATCGAGCGAGAGCCGAGCAAAGAAAGAAGCGGCAGGAAGCGAGCGAGAGCCGGAGCAGCAGCAGCAGATCCGGCTGGTATGGATGCCGCCGCCGAAGGGGCCTCGCACAGGGGGAGAGCCGCCATGGAGATGTCGCCCACGGAGTCGGCTTCAAGGTAGCCGCTCCATGGGGGTGCGGGATGGAGCACCGTCGGCGCCGGGAGGTCGAGTCAAGGAGAAGGTGCGATGCGATGAGTGTACAACCTCTTTGGTGGCACTGAGTAGGCCTCGGCTTTGTCCGAGGAGTCGGGGAGGATGTTGCGGTTCCGGTGGAGCAGGTTAAGGCGGCGCTGTGGGGATGGATCAGCCGCGATAGACGGGGAGATCGTCAGAGCAGCTCCTTGGAGGTGGAGGACGGGGCGGCTGAACCGGCGGGACAGCAAGATGGACGACGGATCCTCATTCGGGGAGGTGGACGAGGGACGTCGAGCTGTTGCGGTGGACGACGTCGTTGGGGAAGAGGCTCCGGCTGGGCAGCGGTGACGTGGCGGACGGAGGAGGGTGGGGTTTCGCGGCTGGAGCGGAGAGGTTATGGCGGCCTGGAATTTCGAATGGCGAAAAGGGGGTGAAGCATGACTTAGGGACGCGCTTGTCCAAAATGTAGGGTGTGTTACAAAACTACCCCCCACCGATTTGAACTAACGACCCTTTCGGCTCAGGGTTAGAAGGGGGATTTCCCGTGTCAGGATTTGGCAGCTGGAGGGAGTTTTCACGCGCGTTGTAATTTCGGGATAGCAAGGCGCGGGTTGTGAAGGCGCCAGTTTTGGGAGCACGATATCTGAATTTTCGGGATATAACAAGACGCGGGTTGAATTTTAGGGACAAGCCTAACGTGTAGTAATATTGTACTTGTAAGTACCAAATCAATTCGCACTTCCCTCAACCAAAAAGAAAACGAAAAAAATAAAACTATTCACACCACAAAGAGAGAGTCTTGCCCCGTTTTACTATACAAATGCTATCCAAAGCTACTCCCTCCTTCCATCTATATAGGGCCTAATGCGTTTTTCGATGCTAACTTTGACCAAATTTTAGAGCAATGATATACATGCAACTTACACAAAGCACACCATTAACTTCGTCTGTGAAAGGTTCTTTCAATGATATAATTTTCACATTGTGCATGTCATGTACTATTAATCTTGTCAATAGTCAAAGGCGGTCTTAAAAATCTCATTACGCCCTATATAGATGGAAGGAGGGAGTATGAATCCATGCTATGTCCGATTAAATTTTTTTGCTTGTTGTATAATGCATAAACCTACTCATACCAACATTTTAGTGCATTCCCAATGTCTATACTACCGCTGCAATTCGAACTAAATTTGAATTCATTTCTCTATTTCAATAAGAATCTACAATCATGATTGTTGCCAACTTCAACCATCATAGTTTACTTGCTATCCGCCAGATATAAATTGGACGGCCTATAATGCAGGATGGCAGGCACACCATCATCAACAAACTCTGTTTTTTTATAAGAGTAGAGATAAAATATATTAAATGTAGTATAACATGTTCATAAACACACCATGTGTATCACCGTTATATATATTCACACATGCGTCGGTTTAAAACACTATGATAAATTCTTCAAATATCCGAATTCACTTTTATAATGAAGTATATATGATCTCTATTCGTCTTTTACACCCACACAACCCTCTTATCTTTGTAGCTAGCGCTAACTTTCTCTTGTGCATGCACACGCCGCATCCCTCTCACCCTCCCTCGGCATTCTCTAGCTCCATCAGCATAAATTGGCTGTTTCACTTTAGGTCGTTCACCCACGGTGTGTGTAGGCCCCCCAGCTCCTTCTTTACGGCACACATCGATCGATATGCCTCTTTAACCAGGTGTGCCTAGCACAAACACAAGCTTCCCCTCTTCTCTTGTCACCGTCCATGCCTCACTCCCACCACTCTTTTCATCGTTCTCATACTCTCACACTCCTCCCCGCTCGATATAGTATGCCTCTCGTACCACCTCCTACACGCATCCCTCTATCTCTATCCTTCTCCCCGTGCCTCGTTTGCTTCTAACACACACATGCATGTATACCGATCGATCTCCCAACATATACCTGGATCGACTTTAACTACCCCCCATCGATCAACGTACCTCACAAGTTATGTCTCTCCTTTCTCTAACAAAGGGCGATTGATCTTCCTATGTAGTTATGTCTGCTTACCACAGCCACATCGTCCCCCCTCATCATTCGTGCATGCCTCCGACCCGTCTCTCACACGCACGTGCACGCACAACAAGCAGCCATCTCCTCTCTTATTGATATTATGGCGTGCCCTCCGTTTGTCTAGCAAGCCTATCCCACCATTTGTTAGAAGCAACTCCACTACCACCCCCTCCAACACTCTAGCTTTGTCTCTCTCCCAACCTTATTCCTCTCCTGCACATATGCATGGATGCCGATGGATCTCCCTTAATACATGAGGCAGGTCAATCTCCTTAATACATGAGGTAGGCCTTTCTCCTCCTCCACACATATACCAGCCATTGTACCTCTATAGTTAATTGGGCCTCCCTCTTCCCCCACCACACACCGAGAGTCGAGCGCTGCAGGTAGGTATCCATGCCACAGAGACAAACTGCACATGTCCCCTCTCACGTTCCAGTAGGCCAGCCACTCTATATCTTTGACGCGGGCACACACAAATTCGATGGCACTTTATCGATCACGCGCGCGCGCACACACACACACATCATCCCTCTTTTCGATTCTATGGACACCTTAAGCCGGTGATACCTCCACTCTCTTCTCGTGTATCGCCCCCTCTATATATATGTTATATCCAGGACTCTATTTCACACACATTGCATATGTTACAATTTTGTATTGAACCCCCCAAAAACTCTCAAGAACCCACACACTATATCTCTCTAGGTTTGTATCTCTCACACAACCCCAATGAGGTGGTGTAAGTATACAAGAAGAGAATAGGTGCACCGTGCATGTACTCACGCTTGTGCCCAGCCACACCAGCTGGTACACGGTGGAGCTCATTTCTTTATGAAATGGCAGCCCACATGCTAATTTGAACGTCTGTAGCGGTTGTTTACCTAGGGAGGTCATGTACCACGCCTGCACGAAACAAAGTTCGACTTGACGCGTTGCTGCGTTATTTTTAAATAAACTTATAGCGCTCAATGGCACGTACATAGAATATAAAACGATTTTTATGGAGAAAAAGGTAGTCCGCTCACTATATACAATGGAGCCTTGCGTGCCTGGTTTGTCGCTCTTCAGAGTATCTCACACAAGGCTGCGGTGGCCTCTCTCTCTCACCATTGGTCACTGATCCGGCCGCATCCCGTCCGCCAGGGGAAAGGGAGTGCGGTGGCCTCTCTCTCTCTCTCACCGTTGGTCACTGATCCGGCCGCATCCCGTCCGCCGGGGGAAAGAGAGGAAGTGCATCATTTCTCCGTTTGACAGCGCCGAGGCAGCACGTCCCGATCTGCGGTACACGTTGTTCTCTCTAACCAAGCTCCGGTGCGGCAGGGCCTACGCCCCCTGCTCGTAGATTCCGCCCGCCGCCGCTCACCTAGTTACATCCCGACGACCTCCAGGTATCCCCTCCAGCCTTGCTCCACTGCCCGTCTTCCCACGTCGCTGCATGTGGATCTTCCATAGTTCTTTGCCCAAAATGTAGCTTGTCCAGCGTACTTTCCATATTGCATTCTTGTCCTCACACTGTTTTAGACAAACACAACTGTGTTGTTATCTTCCCTTAGGGCAAGGAATATGCTTCTTTTTTGTCGTCGCATGTGTCATCAACTGTTATTGGCCAGTAATTGTTCCCTTTCTACCTCTTTTTTGCAAACAGGGCAATCCATTTCACCTCGTTGCTATTGCGGCCTTTTGATGAACTGCACAAATCACTTTTTTCTTAAGAGTGTTTTGTGCAGTTGTACTAAAATGTCACATGGGCAACGTCTCTACATTTCAGTGCGACTGCACAAAAGGAGATTGGTTTTGCTCTATCCTCCTCATCCAAGTCCGAGCCTAATCTTCTCCAACTAGTTAGTCTTAAGAGAGACTGCAAAGGTGACCGGCTTCTATTTATGTGTTTATTGTTTCATCAGCAGTCCTCTATTATCATAATCACACTTAATATCTTTGGAACAGGGATGCTCAGCTCTATTTTAGTGGAACTGCACAAAATGATCGGAATGATGAATGCTCCAGACAGCTACTTTTTTTCCCAACATGCCTTGTTGATTTAGGCAGAGCTGGGGGGACGTTGCTGCCAATGAAAGCATGGATCAATTTTAATTTAACACCTTCTCACAACTCTGTCTTCAGTTGTGATGTAATTATTAGCTCGATCTGCTAATAATTGACATGCATTAGCAAGGAAGTTAGTTTTTATTGTTTCCAAAAGAGCATTGATGGCAAGACACGCCAAATGTAAGTCGAAAGCTCACACCATTGTACAATTTCATCTCTCGCTGGAAAATTATTTGTATAGTCGTCAATTATGTAAACAAATGATGGAAGCTTGATAGCATTGCCGTAAGCCTCTTCATCATCCGGGTCCATGTGCCATGCACAAAATTATAGTCCTTCGTTCCTAAATATTTGTCTTTTTACAAATTTCAAACGGGCATATTTTAGAGTGTAGATTCACTCATTTTGCTTCGTATGTGTACTCCCTTCGTTCCTAAATATTCTATTCATCTTTCTAGAGATTTCAACAAGTGACTACATATGGAGAAAAATGAGAGAATCTACACTCTAAAATATGTATATACATCTGTATGTGCCAGTCCATTTGAAATCTCTAAAAAGACAAATATTTGAGTAGTCACTCATTGAAATCTATAGAAAGACAAATATACTCCGGAGTATATTTAAGAACCGAGGGGGTAGTGCACAACCGCATGGGAGACTCATCCCGGTCGTTGCGCCGCATTAATAGTGAGTAATGAGCAGTCAAATCGTAAGCCCCACCTTTCCCCTTTGTAAGTTGCTCGAAGAAGCAACCATCAATACGCTCTTCTTTGAATCCGCTCATACTCCTATTTATACAGCGCGCTTCAGAAAAAAGAAAAAAAGATCTGTGGGACCAAGGCGACTAGCGATCGGCCTGAAAAATAGCATTGGTAGTTATAGCACGGCGTCTATTACTAGAGGGAATAATGCGTCTACACATGCATGCAGTGCTTCCACCCCGGGTACACACATGCATGCACTTACTCCACTCCGTAGTACTGTAGTACAGAGTACATGGAGAGAAAATTGTGGACTTGATTACGGTTACCACGCCCTAATAAATTGAGCATTAAACCAAATGCGTCTAAAGTCTCTCTGGTGGTGGAAATGGATTGAGAGAAATGCATCATAATGAAGCGCGCCCTGTAAACTGTGATGGAGGGAGGAGTAGTATGAAGATTCAAAACCAAGTACGCATATGGCAAGTCGGTCAACGCACCTCCTCTTGGCATATCAATGACATGTGGGACAAGAGTGTGAGCAAACCGATCTCAATTGACGGCAAAGAGCCAACCCGCCGTTCCTTGAGAGAGACAAGGAGCGAGAACACACAGACGGGTTCGCATGGAGGCCAAGATATATTCGAGCATGGTTGGTTGATCGGTATCATTCTTTACATGTTGGGCTGCCGTTTTCCGCCCTTCTCCAGAATAAACGTGTACTTTATCAGAGATAAAAAAAATAAGAGTACAGACGCTCCACCATGCGGTTCTAGTAGTAGTACTACTCGTACTACTGCGCTTGGCTCTTCGCCTCTTCGTGAAGTCAAACAATGATGGTACTCCGCATGTTGGGTACTACAAAGGTATGCCTCGACAATCGACACCAAATGGACTGATGCATGTCCACCGAGGGTAGGTTGCATTAGTCAAAAGGCGTGGCGAGCTTCACCTTGTCCTGCAAGCTTCTCCTCGCTTACTGCGAGTTGACGGGACACCCCAAAAAGTAGTGCTAGTCCATACTCCCTCCTTTCTGGTTAATATGGCTTAATCTTTTTTGCGGGTAAATGAGAGAGCTTTATTCATATATAAGAATTCTTAGGATGATCAGCCAAGACACTGGTCAATAGGAAGCGAGGTACCCCGCAAAAAAAGAAGTAGGAAGCGAGGTGTTTCATCAAGCCAGCTCTCGGCCACATTCAAAGTGCAGCAAGCACGGTTCGCATGAAGATGCGCCGCAAGGTTTGCTAACATGTTTACATGCTGAATAACAAAAAAAGAGGAAATATTACCGAGCGCTACTATTTGTAATAGGATATGAGCCAGAATTAAGCGAGAATTGTGGCGAGTGTTCCATGCAATCAACTTCCATTATCACATGCGAGAACCCTCGAAGAGAACCAAATGTGTTGAAGATTGCTCTATCACATTTTAAAATTATAATAAGAGTGCAAACGCTCCTCCATCTGGTTCCTAGTACTAGTATAGTACTTACGTACCTTTATAGACTATATTAGTAGTACTAGTACTAGTAAACTTTGCGCTTGGCTGTTCGCCTATTAAAGGAAGTCGAACAATAGTAGCACTAGTAGTATAGTGTATGCTTACGGTAATCGACACCGAATTAACTGTTGCACGTCCACCGCTTTGAGCGAGGGAGAGCTTGCATTAGTCAAAATTTCTCCTTGTCCTGCGAGCCACCGCATTATAAGTAATGCTAGTTCATATTGCCTCCTCTCCGGTTAATATGGATTAATTTCAAACGAGATAAATACACTGCTCATGCATCCTTTGTATATTTGTAATAATACGGTCAAGGACTTCATAATACGCTCATTGCGCTCAATATATATATTTTCCGGTGTTTATACGGTCACTAGCTCACCGATCGAGTATGTATGTGCATGCACGCGTGTAGGTTGAGCACTTAAGCGTGACCGTGTGTGTTCCGTCGTGTGCTCGGACATGCATGCATTAGGGCGTCAGCTGCGTTTTTGCGTCCATGTGTACGTGTGACTGTTGCATACACGTGGGGGAGAACGGTAGGGGCCACTAAGGAAGGCGATCAAATCACACAAGAAGTTAGTTGGAAGAAGCAACCATCATTTCACTCTTGAATGACACGCGCGCAATATAAAATGGTTGATATGGAGAGAAAAAGAAAACCACTATATATACACTAGCAGGAGCCTAAGCTACAAGCCTGCTTGCTAAGGTTTCTCTCTTCACAAGCATAGAACGACGGGCCTAATCCCGTAGCTGGGGGTAGGGGAAAATGTTCTGCGTAGACGCGGTCGACATCGGCGAGGGAGAAAACCCATAGTTGGTGCGTCCCAATCGGGGGTCACCGCGGTATGGGCCGATGCCGCGTCCCAACCGCCCTTCTAGCTACAGCCCGACGTCCCAGGTAGTCCATCTTCCTTTTGGAGCTGGCTTGCTCCACTGCCGTAGCTCCATCTCCATGTCGATCTTTCTCTACTTCTACTGGCTTCTACTTGTGATGAGTTTATGTCTCATGAACTAGTGCCAGTACTATTATTCTAATCACACTTCTTCAATATCTTTGCCATCGTGGATGCTCGGTCGATTTTAGTGGAACTGCACAAAAGCATCGTATGATCCGAGGGTGCCAGCCGTCTTTCCTTCGACAGGTTCTACCTGGCCAGGGAATTAAATAATGTTTAGGGTTTAGGGTTTAAGTAGTAGTGACCCCATCAGTAGTTTTTCTTTCGTACACGCTCTCACAACTTTTTTCTTTAGTTGTGAATTAAATATTGGCTATGATCTGTGAATCATTGAGATGCATCAGCATGCGTGTTAGTTTTCCTTTGTATTTGATGTAACGGGGCAACCTTGGAATAGGAATGAAAATGGAGAGGAAAGTTTCCGTTTTTCCGGAGAAAAAATTGAAACGGAGAGAAACCAACGTTTCGTTTTGTTGGATCGCGCCATCGAGCAAAACCAACGTTTAAATCACGTCTATCGTGTTCGTGTCTCACCCTCCTCCACGGCTCGACCCCACACGGTCGCTCGGCATGCCACTCACCGCAAACCGAGTATACGATAACTTTCCTGCACGCTTGTTTGGATCGCGCCATGGAGTACTACTAGCACTACTGGAAGAGATTGACGATTTGGGGGAGGACAGCTAGCTGTAGCACGGACTCCCAAGAACTTTTTACATGCATGTTGTAGCCGGCTATTGCGGCCATTGAATGCGGAGCAGCAGCGTGCACCCGGAAGCGGCGCGGGCGACGCTCTCTCGGCCGGTGCGCCGCTTCAATGTCGGCGCCAGTGAGAGGTCGCGTCCGCTCTGGCCGAGCATGAATGCGGCATCGATCGTTTGAGGCGAAGCACGCGCTGGTGATGAAGAGGGTTCGGTTGGTCAGACCGGCCGTGGCAGCGGTCCGGACGTGCGCAAACAAAAGATGATGTACGTTAATATTGCTGTGTATATAATTAACAACGTAAATAATGTGCCAGTTGGACAAATATGATTGGAGATGGAAATGGAAATGGAATTTTACGTAAACACGGATATGCATGTCTATGTCTATGTGTGTGTGCGCGGCGACTCTCGCGACACAGGCGGGGCGTGTTTTTGATCGAGTTTTCTTTCTTGGTACGTTAGAAAATCAGTTTGTCTAATTCACATCTAGATGTTATTTAAGGATATCACACCTAAGCTCCCACAAGTATATAACAACAAGAAACAAAAAAACTAGGACAAAAAAATAGACCACAAACAGAGTGTACATCAACTTAGATGTGACATAACTATGTCACATCTAGATGTGTCCTAGACAGACCCTTAAAAAATTGTCCGCCAGTTTTATTTTCTTTTTTCCGGAACCGCGCGTATTCTATTTAAAACCACTGCTATGGAGAGATTTTTTTACTCCATCATAGCCTCTTGTTTGATAGAGTTTCTCGCGTCTCGCTCCCTCACCCTCTCTGAGGGAGTTTCGGACTAGGGGGTGTCCGGATAGCCGAACTATCATCATCGGCCGGACTCCAAGACTATGAAGATACAAGATTCAAGACTTCGTCCCGTGTCCGGATGGGACTTTCCTTGGCGTGGAAGGCAAGCTTGGCGATACGGATATGTAGATCTCCTACCATTGTAACCGACTCTGTGTAACCCTAACCCTATCCGATGTCTATATAAACCGGAGGGTTTTAGTCCGTGGGGATCTAACAACGATCATACCATTGGCTAGCTTCTAGGGTTTAGCCTCTTTGATCTCGTGGTAGATCCACTCTTGTAACACACATCATCAATATTAATCTAGCAGGACGTAGGGTTTTACCTCCATCAACAGGGCCCGAACCTGGGTAAAACATCGTGTCCCTTGTCTCCTGTTACCATCCGCCTAGACGCACAGTTCGGCACCCCCTACCCGAGATCCGCCGGTTTTGACACCGACATTGGTGCTTTCATTGAGAGTTCCTGCGTGTCGTCACCGATAGGCCCGATGGCTCCTCCGATCATCAACAACGACGCAGCGGTCCAGGTGAGACTTTTCTCCCGGACAGATCTTTGTGTTCGATGGCTTTGCACTGCTGGGCCAATTCGCTTGGCCATCCGGGAGCAGATCGAAGCTACGCCCTGGCCATCGTGTCAGATTTGGAAGTTTAAACTATACGGCCGATATCCGTGGAGACTTGATCTTGAAGGATTCGAGCCGCCAAGCTGCGTGCCGCACTGTCTCGATGGGCATGATCTAGCTCTGCAGCCGAACAGTGCCCTGGAGGCCGCACCAGTATCCGCTCCGGCCCTTAATCCGGAGCCGGATTCCCCGACCGAGGACGAGTGGTTGGACACCGCCTCGGGGGCTACAATCTCTACGGCGATCGAGCTGAACCCCATCCCTGTCCTTTGCAAAGACCTCGACTCCAGGGCGCCGGACTCCTATCCGGACTCCGAACCCTCCGCGCCCTTGCCGATCGAATCCGATTGGGCGCCCGTTATGGAGTTCACGGCCGCGGACATCTTTCAGCACTCGCCTTTTGGCGACATCCTGAATTCACTAAAGTCTCTCTCTTTATCCGGAGAGCCCTGGCCGGACTACGGTCAGGAAGGTTGGGATGCGGTCGACGAAGAAATTCAACGCCCACCCACCACCCACTTGGTAGCCGCTGTCGACGATCTAACCGACATGCTAGACTACGACTCCGAAGACATCGACAGTATGGACGACGATGCCGTAGACGACCAAGACCCAGCGCCTACAGGGCACTGGAAGGCCACCTCGTCAAACGACATATACATGGTGGACATCCCAAAAGATGGGAACGGCGATGGAACAACAGAGGATGACCCCTCCAAGAAGCAGCCCAAGCGTCGGCGTCAGCGGCGCCGCTCTAAATCCCGCCACAGCAAGAATGAAGATTCCGGCACCGAAGATAACAATACACCGGACAGCGCCGAAGACAATCCACTCCAGCAAGATCCAGCGCAGGAGGATGGAGACGCCAGCCCTCAAGAGAGAGCGGCAGCAGAAGAGGTAGAGGATTATATGCCTCCCTCCGAAGACGAAGCAAGCCTCGACGACAATGAATTCGTCGTGCCTGAGAATCCCATCGAACAAGAGCGTTTTAGACGCAAGCTTATGGCCATGGCGAACAGCCTAAAGAAAAAGCAGCAACGGCTTAGAGCTGATCAGGATCTGCTAGCCGACAGATGGACCGAAGTCCTCGCAGCCGAAGAGCATGAGCTAGAACGCCCCTCCAAAAGCTACCCTAAACGCAAGCTGCTCCCCCGATTAGAGGAGGAGGCTTACAAACCCGCATGACCAGGAGACAATACGGCTGACCGACCACCCCGTGGTCGCGATAGAGAGGCCTCTAGGCCCTTCACTAGAACCGTACCCCGGCATCGCTCAAAAAGCACACGGCAAAGGGGAACGCTCCGGACCTGCGAGATATATTGGAGGACAAGGCAAGACAATCAAGATCGATCTATGGATCGCGTGGGCGCCCCACGGTACGTGACGATAACCGTCGCGCCGGACACAGTAAGTCCGGCCGGGCCGAACAAAACAGACCAAGCTCTTTTGAGCTCCGTCGTGATATCGCCCGATCTGAGGCGCCAAGACACCCACTATGGTCCATGACGAACTAATGGATCATCAAATCCCCGAAGGGTTTAAACCCGTCAATATTGAATCCTATGATGGCACAACAGACCCCGCGGTTTGGATCGAAGACTATCTCCTTCACATCCACATGGCCCGCGGTGACGATCTTCACGCCATCAAATACCTCCCCCTCAAGCTTAAAGGACCAGCCCGGCATTGGCTCAACAACTTGCCAGCAGAGTCAATTGGGAGCTGGGAAGACACAAAGCCGCATTCCTCGATAACTTCCGGGGCACTTATGTGCGACCACCAGACGCTGATGACCTGAGCCACATAATTCAGCAGCCATTTAATCGGCGGACAATTACGGACACGGTTCTTAACCAAGAAAAACCAAATCGTCGACTGTCCGGATGCGGAGGCCCTCGCGGCCTTCAAGCATAACATCCGCGACGAGTGGCTTGCCCGGCACCTAGCATAGGAAAAGCCGAAATCCATGGCATCCCTCACATCACTCATGACCCGCTTCTGCGCGGGTGAGGACAGCTGGCTAGCACGCAGCAACAACCTCAGCAAAAATTCTGGCAGTCCGGACTTCAAGGACCAAAACGGCAGGCCGCGTCGTAACAAAAACAAACATTCTGGCAGTCAATGCCGGATTCAAAGGCTCTAAACCCGGTCAGCGGAAAAAGCCATTCAAACGAACTACTCCGGGTCCGTCCAATTTGGACTGAATACTCGACCGCTTGTGCCAGATACACGGCACCCCGAAAAGCCATTAACCACACCAACAGGACTGTTGGGTATTCAACAGGTAGGCAAGTTAATTGCCGAAAATAATGACAAGGGGCTGCATAGCAATGACGAGGACGAGACCCAACCGCCCGAACAATAGAGGATGTAAGGTTTCCCCCACAGTGCGGACGGTGAACATGATATACGCAACGCACATACCCAAAAAGGGAGCGGAAGCGTGCACTCGAGGATGTCTACGATGGAGCCAGTTGCCCGAAGTTCAATCCATGGTCCTCTGCCCGATCACTTTTGACCGAAGGACCACCCCACCAAAGATCCGCCACGGCGGATTCGCCAGACTGGTCTTAGACCCAATCGTCGATGGATTTCACCTAACCGTAGTCCTCGATGGGCGGCGGCAAAGAGCTGAACCTTCTTTACCAGGATACACTGCGCAAAATGGGCATAGACCCCTCAAGGATTAAACCTACCAAAACGACCTTTAAAGGCGTCATACCAGGTGTAGAAGCCAATTGTACAGGCTCAATTACACTGGAAGTGGTCTTCGGATCCCCAGATAACTTCCGAAGCGAGGAGTTAATCTTCGACATAGTCCCGTTCCGCAGCGGCTATCATGCCTTGCTCGGACGTACCGCGTTTGCAAAGTTCAACGCGGTGCCGCACTACGCATACCTCAAGCTCAAGATGTCGTGCCCTCGAGGAGTCATTATGGTCAATGAAACACCGAACGTTCTCTCCGCACGGAGGAACATACAATGACTCTCGCGGCGAAGTGCAATCCAGCCTCTTAAGGCAATTATCGAGTCTGGCCGTTAAGCGACGGACACAGCCAAGCGCCGCCGGAGTAACTTACAACAAGACCACTGCACGCCCGTTCCATCGCCAGAGCAGCGATGCGGCCCCAACCCCAGCTCATGCAAAACGTCAACGCAGGTCCTTTGCGTACACCATTACGCTCTGAAGATACCATGGGCATGGGGAGGGGGCCACGACCACAATACACCCAGACTGTGGCTCAACCACACAAGGGGCTCTCAAGTGTGTCGTTCCTTTTTCTTTTCTTTTTACCTTTTACTTTTTAACCACAGGACACCGTTTGTCGAAGCCCCATCTGCAAAGCGGACCTGCCCGAACTCACGATGCAACAGCCAGGGAAGGATAAAGGCTACAACGAATATACAGGTGGTCTCCATTACGAGCATTTTCATACACCAATATGCAGCCTACCCCTGGAGGGGGACGTGCTTAAGAGTCTCCTACCTTGCTTATCGCACTATTTGTATCGTTCTGCATTCGTAGCAGCACTTATTGAATAAAACAATGCAGCACCTTTTTGCTTATAATTGCATTTCTTTTTCATACACATGTTCATTCACGACATATTGCATCCGTACACTTTGGTACGGCTAATATACACCAGGGGCTTATGTTTCCCGCGTTATGGTGTGATGGGTCGTAACACTTTCACAAGTCGGCACCCGAACTTATAGCACTATATGCATCGGCTCTGAATCATGTCTTGGGTCAATAGTTGGGTTTGCCCGGCTCCCGTGTTTTGGTACCTTACGTTCCGTTATATCGGCTAAGGTAGCACCGGAGAACCATCGCGATTCCACCCCAGTTCGGTGGAGTTAACGCCTCGATGGAGAAAGCTAAAACTGACCGTCATGATGAGGCGAGAGACGATCGCTGTTCGAGAGGTTTTTGCGAGTCCTTAAAGACTTATGCCGCTTAGAGCGAGGGAGCTGGATACTGTCCGGCCAAGGCGTGGATAGCGCCCCAAATTGACCTTCTCGAAGACTAGGGCTTCACCAAATTTAAAATTATAGAATTACGTGGCTAAGTGAGAGTGTTCAAGCATTATAAGTCCGGTTGCCTTGTTCGCTCTGTTGAGCGCCTCCCTAGATGGACCCAAAAATGGGAACAAGAGCGCTCAAGTTTATCCCGAACACCCCAAAGACTCGTGGAATGGGGATCAAGCCGACGACTTGCCATCTCTCGATTTGATAAACAACCGCACGTAAGGTAATATTTTAAATTAACAAGCGTTGCTTAAGCGCATATGAACTAAGTCTTGGTATACAGGATAACAAAATGCGAGTCTACTCAAATATTACATCTTTGGAGCACTCACCGGCAATAGTGCGGGCGCCCTTCAAAGACACTCTTATAATACATCTCGGGCGTGCGATGCTCCTTGCCCTCCGGTGGCGGGTCCGTCACGAGCTTACGGGCATCCATCTTGCCCCAGTGCACCTTTGCGCGGGCAAGGGCCCAACAGGCACCCTCGATACAAGCGGAATGCTTGATAACTTCAACCCACGGGCACGCATCCACCAGCCGCCGCACCAGGCCGAAGTAGTTCCCAGGCATGGCCTCCTTAGGCCATAGCCGAACTATGAGGCCCTTCATGGCCTGTTTGGCCACCTTGTGGAGCTCGACCAGCTGCTTCAGCTGGTCGCTAAGGGGCACCGGATCTCCTGCCTCAGCATACTGAGACCAGAAGACCTTCTCCGTTGAGCTCCCCTCCTCGGCCCGGTAGAATGCGGCTGACGCCGGACACGCTCTTGAGGAAGATCTGCGAACGCCTCGAGAGCTCAATTCGGGTAAGCAACAGTTAATTAACACTCACATGCTTACTCGCATGAAAAATGCCTTACCTGCTGCTATTTTCTTCACCGCCTCAATCTCTGGAGGGCCTTGTAGGCTTCGGCCTTAGCGGCTTTGGCACTCTCAAGAGCCGTTGCAAGCTCAGACTCTCGAGTCTTCGAGTCACGCTCCAAGTTCTCATGTTTTTTCACGAGATCCTGGAGCTCTTGTTGTACCTCCGCCACCCGGGCCTCCTGCCTCTCTCGCTCGGTCCGTTCCGCAGCCGCATTATGTTCGGCCGCGGCCACCGCCACCTTTAGGGTCGCCACCTCGTTAGCGGCCCCTACAATACCCACGTTATCCTTGTCATTTTTCTTGCAACCAAATCCTTTTCTGTAAGGTACAATTTTCATAAGGTATTACTCACCTTCTTTTTCCTCGAGCTGCTTCTTGGCATGGCCGAGCTTGTTCTCCCGGCTCGAGGTTTTCCTTCAAAGTATTGACCTCCGCAGTCAGTACGGCGGAGGTCAGCAGCATAGCCTGCAATCCCATATTGACATATTTTTATGACTCCTGCGTTTATCTTTCTAAAGATCCTCACTCCGGCTTTTCTTTCCGAACACCGAACCGAGCATCAGGGGCTACCTCAAAGCCTGTTAGAAGGCTACTGCAGGCTTCGGTCAGCCCGCCCTTGGCGAGCTGAACCTTCTGAATAACCGCACTCATAACAGTGCGGTGTTCCTCTTCGATGGAGGCGCCATTGAGCGCCTCCATCAAATTATCCGGCACCTCCGGTTGCACGTAGGCAGCCAGCGTCTCGGTCTTGCCCTTCTTACGAAGGGGTCGCCCGCCGGACTCCGGAGCCACTGCGGCCTCCGGGGCTGAGTCCGGTGCACAGTCCGGGAGGGTGTCCTGCGACACCTCCGGAGCCTCCTCCTCCTGGTGGGTCCTTTTCTAGGATCCCACCTCGGCGTCGTCCGCGGCACGGGGGGTGGAGGCAGTCGGAAGGGAATCCATATCCGACGCACCCAAGGACCCGCCGATTTAAACGGGAAGATCATCCTTGGGCGGACTGCAGGGTTGTATGCGGCATTAGAAAGACGTTATGTGGCGTAAATAAAAACCTTGAAGTTATTCGAGTCCGGATACTTACGATCTTGCGAGGCTTGGCCCTTGGATGCCGATCTTCGTCGTCGTCGGGCATTGGCGGAGCAGTCCGGAGGAAGAGTTTTTCCTTCTTGGACCCTTCGCCTCCCTTGTTGGGGAGGCCTTCCTTTCTTTCCTCCCCGGCTGGGGAGAGGCTTTCTTCTTCTCCCCTCACCTTGGTGGGAGGAGTCGGCCTCGGATTCATCATCATCCGACAAAGAATCGAAAACGGGAACTCTTCCGAGTCCCCATGGCCGTCTTCTTGGCCTTCTTCTCCAGCACCACGTGGGGTGCCGGAGCCAAGAGCCCTGCAGGCGGGCGTCCGCTGGGTCCTCTGGCAATGGGGCCGGGCAGGTAATCAGTTCGGCCTTCGCCAGCCATTCCTGTCAAAGGCAAAGGGAGTTTAGATCACGCATAGAGCCAAACTATGGAAAACAAGTGGTGAAATCACTTACCTCGTCAGCTGGACACTGCGAGCAGAATCCGCGATCTTCGGTAGCAGATGCGGGAGCTTCGGCACCCTTGAACAGCACCTTCCAGACATCTTCGTACGTAGTGTCGAAGAGCCCGCTCAGGGTCTGGTGCTGCGCCGGATCAAACTCCCACATATTAAAGCCCCGTCGCTGGCACAGGAGAATCCGGCGGATGAGCATGACCTGGACTACGTTGACAAGCTTGAGCTTCTTGTCCACCAGCTTCTGGATACAGGCTTGGAGTCCGGTCAGCTCCTCCGAATCCCCCCAAATTCGGCCACTCTCTTTCCAGGAGGAGAGCCGTGTGGGGATGCCAGATCTGAATTCGGGGGCCGCTGCCCAATCAGGGTCACGCGGCTCGGTGATATAGAACCACCCCGATTGCCACCCCTTGATGGTTTCCACGAAAGTACCCTCCAGCCACGTAACGTGGGACATCCTGCCCACCATGGCGCCTCCGCACTCCGCTTGGCTGCCCTTCACAACCTTCGGCTTGACACTGAAGGTCTTGAGCCACAAGCCGAAGTGGGACTGGATGTAGAGGAATGCCTCGCACAGGACGATAAACACCGAGATGTTGAGCATGAAATTCGGGGCCAGATCATGGAAATCTAGGCCGTAGTAGAACATGAGCCCCCGGACAAAGGGATGAAGCGGGAAGCCCAGTCCGCGGAGGAAATGGGGAAGAAATACTACCCTCTCATCGGGCCACGGGTTGGGGACGACCTCTCCCTCGTCGGGGAGCCGATGCGCGATGTTGCTAGACAGATATCCGGCGTCGCGCAGCTTCTGGATCTGCCCCTCCATGACGGAGGAGGCCATCCACTTGCCTCCCGCTCCGTACATAGTTGGAGAAGGTTGAGGTGAGGAGTGCGGACTTGGGTGCTGGAGCTCGAGTTCGCGGTAATGGATAAGCCAAGGAGGAAGAAGGCGCAGGTAAAAGGGTTGGATCCTTATCCCCTTATATGGGCGGACAAAAACATGTGTCCCCACCGGCCTGGTAAAACTCACTTATCTCCCAAGCGCCACAATCAATGGCGCGGTTGGGTTACCCACGTCCGTATTGATGAGAATCCCGGAATAAGGGGAACACGATATCTGCCTTGACAAGACGTGCCAAGGAAACCGCTTCGCTAAACGCGCTGAGGTGGAACAGTAAAAACAATTTGAATAAAGGCTTGGTAGTGGTGCGACATCACGCCACAAAATACGTCAGCAGATTGATCTTGTGTAATATTATTCTCTCTATGGTGGTATGTGGAATTTATTTTTGCAGAGCCGGACACTATCCTAGTGTTCACAATCTTCTATGAATTATTCGAAAGAAGAACCCGCCTTGCAATGCCGAAGACAACATGCGCGCCGGACTTATCGTCATTGAAGCCTGGTTCAGGGGCTACTGAGGCAGTTCCGGACTAGGGGGTGTCCGGATAGCCGAACTATCATCATCGTCCGGACTCCAAGACTATGAAGATACAAGATTCAAGACTTCGTCCCGTGTCCGGATGGGACTTTCCTTGGCGTGGAAGGCAAGCTTGGCGTCTGGATATGTAGATCTCCTACCATTGTAACCGACTCTGTGTAACCCTAACCCTATCCGGTGTCTATATAAACCGGAGGGTTTTAGTCCGAGGACGAACAACAATCATACCATAGACTAGCTTCTAGGGTTTAGCCTCTTTGATCTCGTGGTAGATCCACTCTTGTAACACACGTCATCAATATTAATCTAGCGGGGACGTAGGGTTTTACCTCCATCAAGAGGGCCCGAACCTGGGTAAAACATCGTGTCCCTTGTCTCCTGTTACCATCCGCCTAGACGCACAGTTCGGGACCCCCTACCCGAGATCCGCCGGTTTTGACACCGACACTCTCCATATCAAAACAAGATGACAGTGTCCAATCTATCTCTCTCCTCACCGGTGGTCACAGATCCGGCTGAATGCCCGAATCCCGTCCGCTACGGGAGGTGAGGAGGTGCAGCGTTGACGTTGTCGCCGTCGGCGACGGAGGGAGCCGATGCGCACCGACCTCTCGGAGCCGGCGCTGGCGCGGACGAAGATGCCAAATGGATGATGCATCACCACGATGACCTATCGATGTTCATGGTTGTGCCTCGTGGTTGCGTCGGCTGGTGAAGCTGATCGATTTTCAATGAAAAACAAGCTGTCTTCCATCAGTGCTCTTTGCTTGTTACGCACAAAGATGATATCCTTCGTCAGTTCACCTTGGTTGCGTTGGAGACGCGATGCGTCTTTCACGTTGGTGCAATTTTATCACACAATTGACTATGAACCAAATGTTTCCTCGAAGAAGGATCAACGTTGGTACTAAGAGCATAAGTTTTGTATTGATTTATAAGCCTTCTCACAACTTTGTCTCCAGCTCCCCTGTAATTTTATTTGTCCAGCTATTAACTTTGATTTAAAAATGGTGTGAACTAAAAACCGGATGGACGTAGTAGCCCTCCATTTTTATTTACTACGCATAATAGATTTGACTGCAACAAACTTTATAATAGTCTCAAACCTTTCGATGATTGAGATTAAAATTCTTTATTTGTACACACTCTCACACGTTTCCGATAATTTGGCGCATTTGTGGTTGTTCACTTAAGGGAGGGTAGTGTACCACACGTGAAGGACAGGAAGTGCGACCAGGACGCGTGGGCGTGGATCGTTAGTTCATGGGAAGTAGTACTAGTTTTCTTCACTGTACATTAGATAAAGAGTTTCGTTTTGTACTTAGACAATTTAAAATGATTGTTATTGAGAGAATAAGAAAACCACTCCAGTAGTATATATTACCCGTATACACAAGAGTACTATATGGACGCGGCTTGACTTAGTGCACCTGCCTTTGGGTTTATGACAGATGGGCCCATAATATGGGTGGCTCACCATACACATGTAGCCAAAAGTCTTGCAAGGTAGGCACCGGAGCTCATTGCATTACAGTAGTATATATATAAGCGGGAGCCTCAGCGCTTGTTTTCTAGGGTTTGCACTCTCCACACGCTCGTCGCACTACATATATGTTACACGCTGGAGGCACAGCGTTCATTTGCTAGGGTTTGCTATATTCACAATCTCTCACCCTCTCTTCACCAAATCTAAACAAGACTGCATTGGCCTCTTGTCTCTCTCTCCCCCCTCACAGCTGGTGAAGGAGGCGTCTGTATCCCGTCGCACCGGGAAGGGGAGGTGGTGCAGCGTTCACTCTATCGCCTTCAGCGAGGGAGGCAATCCACTGCCGGCTGCACTGTTCTCTTTCACCCGGCCTTTGTCTTGGGAGGGCCACCGACCCCTTCTTCCTCGCTGTCGTACATAGTGTGGGCAGATCCGGCCTCCCGCCGCACGCCTTGCCACATCCCGACGTCCCTAAGGTATAAGTTTCTTTGAAACCGTTGTTGCTCTAGCTGCATGTGGATCTTTTTCGATCTATAGTCGAATCTAGGTCTTGGTTCAAAGAGGAAAGAAGGGTGCGGTGGGCTGGAGCAAGAATCTAGGACGTGGTTCAATGAGGAAAGGAGGGGCGAAAAGTAGTATAGACTGGCTATCCAGTCGCTTTGTAGGTCGAAAAGGGGAAAAGGGGGTAACCCAGTACACACATAGAACCGATCTCTTTGTTGAAAAGGGAAAGAAACTGGGGGGTCGGGTAGTTTGTGCAGGACTAGATTTACTGCCCTCACTTAGGAAAAAGGTTCAAAGGGAACAAATATGGTACCAACGCATATATGTTGCTTGGCTACATACTCTGCATCACCCATTTATACGTGTGGACGCACATGGTGCTGGCATGTCCCATACAGCTATTTTGTTGTTGTTAATCTAAGAATGCCGCCGGAAAATTGAAGCAATGCCACTGTTAAAAGTAAATTACATTTTTTAACGAATCTTGTTTCAAGAGAATGTCTCTGTTAATATGAATCGGTGCAACCGTTTGAGAAATGCTACTATCCTACTTTGTTTTCCATCCAAGATAAGTTAGATGCTTCTTTCTGTCACCGTTTGTTTCATCCTCCTTTATCGGCAAGTAATTGTTTCCTTTTTTGCCTCTGTTAAAAGCAGGGTATCGATTCAACTTGTTGCTATTATGACTTTTGCTTCGCTACTCAAACACTTATGTTTTAAGAGTGTTTTGTGCAGTTCAACTTGAATGTCACACGGTGACTTTGCTTAATTTTGTGCAAGCTGGACAAAAGGAGATCGAGATTTGTTTCCACTCTTCGTGGCGAGTTGTTTCAAATCTTGGTCTCATCCACATGATGTGCAGTGTGCTTTGAGATGTTGTGCTACTTGTTTTGGTACTGTTTTAAATAACTGTTGAATTGAAGCTATTGTATTACTGTCTTTTCCCATTAAGTAGTGAACAAAAATGGGACCAACCCAGACATGATGCTTGTTGCTTTGTTACAATAAATACAGCATCACCCCTTTATAAGCTAGTAATTGATGCCACTCTCAGAATTAACTACTGAATCTTATTTCAAAACTGCAACACTTGTTAGGGATTGGCGGGATTACCATTTTCGTGGCTGCATGTTTCATCCTCCTTTATTAGCCAGTAATTGATTCCTTTTTTGCCTCTGTTTAAATAGGGATATCTATTCAACTTGTTGCTATTGCGACATTTTGCTTCGCTACGCGAAACACTTTGCTTGATTTCAGTGCAACCGCACAAAACGAGATTGGACTTCCTATTCGTGTTGGCAGATTCATATTTTATCCTGGTGGTCACATGAAAGGTCAGTACAGGCCTTCATCCACATGATTGTGCATTATGCTTTGAGATGTTGTGCTACTTGTATTGGTACTGTTTTAAATAAATGTTGAATTGAAGCTATTGTATTGCTGTCTTTTCCCATTAATTAGTGAACAAAAATGGGACCAACCCAGACAAGATGCTTGTTGCTTTGTTACAACAAACTCTGCATCACCCCCTTTATAAGTAGATGGAAGCACATACTGTTGTTGCGCCCACTCTCCCCTGGAACTTTTTATGCTTTTCGTTAATCTAATGCCGCTGGTAAAATTAAGCAATGCCACTTTTAGAATTAATTAACTACTGAATCTTAGTTCAAAACTGCAACACTTGTTAGGAATGGTACTATCCTGCTTTGTAGTTCTTTCTACATGTTTAACCAAGGTATTGCTAAGATAATGTCTCTGTTAAAATGAATCAGTCGCATTGTTTTAGGAATGATAGTTTTCTGCTTTTTCGTTCTTTATACATGTTGAAACAAGGCATTGTTAAGATAATGTCTCAGTTAATATTAATGAATCACACTGATTGAGAATTGCTACTCTCCTGCTTTGTTTCCATTAAGATAAGGTAGATCAGTAGATGTTTTTCTTCTGGGAGCACAAGTCATCAACCATTCTTTCTCAGTAATTGTTTCCCTTATACCTTTTGTTGCTTACAGGGATATCACAATTAAAGCTCGGTTTTATTCCGACTTCGATTTTAGTTCAACTGCACAAAAGGAGCCAATGTGTCCAAGGCAAACTGCTGCATTCTGGGTCCAGCTTGGTCGCTCCACTTTGCGTAAAGAAGCGATCACTTTGTTTGCGCTACATTACGAAGGAATGACCGAGAATCTTTCTGAGTATTAGGCCTTCCACTATGTAGGCCAAAAGAGGTGCCAATTTCACCTTTTCTTAGTTTGGCACCGAATCCTCCATTACATCTGACCGGTGCCATAAATATTAGACACCGGTGACATGACTAGTCTGCAGAGACCATTGGCAATTTAACAACACGTGGAGTGCCCTGGGCAAAAGTGCCCAAACAAGTACAAGAAGCGACAGGACTCCACGATCATAGGCATTACATATTTTGAATGGGAAAAGCTTGTCAAAGTTTAATCATTGATGTTAGCAAGAAGCGACAGGACTCCACGATCATAGGCATTACATATTTTGAATGGGAAAATCTTGTCAAAGTTTAATCATTGATGTTAGCAAGAAGACGTTAGTTTAATATATTGGAATTGGAAAACCTTGTCAAAATTTGCTCATTGATGTTAGCGGAAGACATGAATTTGCTATTTTTGAGTGGGGACGCCCTTCTTTGTGAGCAGCGTCGAGTGTTTTTCCTATTCACGTGTTCAGTTTAGAAGTAAATAGTTACTCTGCTGAGATATTCCATGTTAAGAGTTTGTTACGAATATTGTCTATGTAATGCCAGGCCTTGTGTTTGATTGCAAAGTTGAGCTTGGAATGTTGTGGCATGCGGCATCACGAGCTGTTCACCGTTCCTCCTGAGAATAATGCTTCGTATTGTTTTGCATGTCGATCTAATGCCAGTGATTTGCTTGTTAAGAAGATCATCCTCTTCTGTTGTTCCTGTGCGTAAGAAGTTCATCGTCTGATGTTTCAGAGCCTGTTTGGTTTCCATAAGTCACCAGACTTATAAGTCAGGTGACTTAAAACCAGTGACTTATAAGTCACGCCTATTTCGTTGTCACCTGACTTATAAGTCACCTGACACACTTTTCCACACCAATCAGCATTATGCAGGTGGTGGGACCCACATAAAAAGGGGTGACTTACAAGTTTTAAGTTGGGGTGGAGCAACTTATGACTTATAAGTTGTGGTGACTTATAAGTTGAGTCTGTTTGGTAAAAATAAGTCATTTTTTTCACTTTTCGACCTATAAATTGGTGACTTATTTGGAACCAAACAGGCCCTCATTCATAGCATATACGACATGTCGGGTAGGTTAGACGTGAAACCATATGATCTTCCGACCAACTCATGATATTAGGCCGTGATTGGATCGTCGTTTTCCAACCAAAACCGCTTGTAAAACTGATGCTTGTAAATTAAAGCAGATTGTCTCGTGCGAAGGCTCTTTGTTGGTCTATTTCGACTATTATAATATCGTAAGTACTTCACACTTGATAAAAACGCTGAACGACCCTCGGACGATTGCTAATCCAGCCGTTAGCTGCTATTTCAGCCTTGCCCATGGATGGCATGATACATACGTCGTGCATGTATCGTCTGGTAATGTCGTCCATATAGCGATTGCTCGTAAAAATATACCTTTGGTCTCTCAAATTACACGCGTAACCCGCCGGTTTTACTTACAGACCTCGGGCCTTCCGATGACGAGTAAATTACACTTGTATGTTTAATACAGGTTTGAAATAAACCAGAGCTCCCAAGCGCGGCCTTACCATTTCATGTCGTCTCAGTTTCTCGAAGGTGCTCATAGGTGTCCGATAATCCTGGCTTCCTGAATGAGCAGCGGGTGCTGTATCAGACCTCCGTAGGGCCCGCGAGGACCTCTCTATTGTCCTTCGAGTTGTTGCGCTCGCCGTGGCGCCGAGCATTGTTAACATGGTCAACGAACATGAGGATTCAGGAGATGACTTCATTTTGACTGGATGACACTAGGGACCCACTAGGGCCATAGCCGTACGTACGCAAGTGCCTCCTTATTATGTACAACTATATTTTTTTTTGCTTTCTCCTGGTTTGAGGACAACACGGTCCCACACCATTTACAACCTATGTAGTCAATATAAACGAGAGAATTGCACAAGGTGCGGCCGACACCGGGACCAAGCAGCTCGGCGAGATTTGTGTTTTTGAGGCGTGAGCACTGCAGAGTTTTTCTTAGCGATGAATTTGTTGTTGTTCAGAGGAGAGAAGGGTATTAACTGGGCGGGTTGTGGCCCGTCTAGCCCAGGCCATAAATTCAGCCCAGATACTACTTTTTCCAAGATGAAAATGGCTAGCCCAGCTATACGCCTGTTTGAGGAATACCCAGGCAAGGTCAACTTGTTATTCTCCGCCCCGCTGGGCTACAAATCTTTCCTAGGAGGGATGCATTAGGCTTAACAGGAAAATGGTCTGTAAAAATAATAAATGGGATATAATTATAAAAACTGGGCAGTAACTATAAAAAATGCACCAAACACGAAATTAGTTTATAAAATATTATTTATGGATTTTGAAATCTTAAATTTTCATTGTTGCACGCCAAGAATGTTTCGTTGGATTTTACGTAATACAAATTTATATTTAATCGACTAGAAATTTCGGGATAAAATATTTTGGATCCCATCAAAATGTGGGAAATTTTATTAAATTGTGTCTTCAACGGTTGGTTGAAATTATTAATCGTTGTCCTAGCTAGAAAATGGGTTGTACTTTTAACAAAGCGTAAATGGGCTGTTGTAAATTCCATTAGAATTCAAAAATGGGTTGTACATTCTTACAAAACGCAAATGGGCTATAAGTTCTCTCGCCACACACTTGTGGGCCTACTAAGTGACGCGCTTCCCTAAAAAATAAGTTGACACGTATGCAAGGCTTTGTCAACTTATTATAGTGAACACACGGTTCTAGCAGCAGTGGCCGTTGGATGTCTATCCAACGGATGTCGTGCTTCTTCTTCAATATCGGATATTCTTAGCTTCGGCCACCCAAAAAATGATTCCTCCCCCTGACATCTGGGGCGCACTGCTTCGGATGTCGACCAGGCCTACTAAGTTGGAGCATACCAAGGGCTTTGTCAACTTAGTCAATATAAATGATTCTAGCTTCAGTGATCGTACGATGTCCATCCAACGGCCGTAGTGCTTCTTCAACCTCTGGTCTTCTTGGTCCAGCCGCCCAAAGCAGCGTCGGTCGTGCCGCCTGCTCCTGCCTCCCATTGCTGGTTGTGCTGCCGCGGAGGCCTCACCGCCCCCATACTTATCCCACCGCTGGCCAGGCCATCCCTCCACTCACCCACACCCCCTGTTATTCTGCGGCGACGACAGCCTCACACTGCAGCCGAACCAGTGAACCCTCGTACTCCTCTCCGAGCGGGCTTCCACTGCTGCGTCTTCCCCGGCTCCGCATCGTCCCCTTCCAAGGCGTCATCGTCGTCCACCGCCCTGGTGCTCTCGACGCGGCGTGGTCAACGTGGTCAACGACCGACTTCCATCAGAAAAGTACTGTACGTGGAGAGGCTGACAGCTGGGTCCACGGCGGCCGCAAGGAAGTGCCTCCTTATTATGTGCAAAATAATTATTCCTCCACCTGACAGCAGGGACCCACCGGATGGGCCACCTTATTTCGCGAAAAAAAACGTTCCCCCCTGACTGCTGGGACCCACCGGACGGGCCACCGTATTTCGTGAAAAAAACATTCCCCCCGCTGTCAGCTCGGACCCACCGGAAGTGCCTCTTTATTACGCACACAAAAATTAATACTCCCCCTGCTAGCTGGGATTCACCTTGGTGGGAAGCTGACTTGTGGGCCTACTAAGTTGACAGGGACGGAGGGCTTTGTCAACTTAGTCAATATGAACGATTCTAGCTCCAGTGACCGTACGATGTCCGTCCAACGGCCGTAGTGCTTCTTCAACCTCTGGTCTTCTTACTCCAGCCGCCCAAAGCAGCGCCGGTCGTGCCGCCTGCTCCTGCCTCCCGTGGCCGGCTGTGCTGCCGCGGAGGCCTCACCGCCCCTACTATTTCCACCTTAGGCCAGTCCCTACGGCGACGGCAGCCTCACACCGCAGCCGAACGAGTGAATACTCATACTCCTCTCCGCGTGGGCATCCACTGCCGCGTCTTCACTGGCTCCGCGTCGTCCCCTTCCTAGGCCTCGCCGTCGTCCACCACCCTGGTGCTCTCGGTGCGGCGTGGTCAACATGGTCAAGGAACAACTTCCATCGGACGTGGACTGTACGTCGAGAGGCTGACAGCTGGGTCCACGGCCGCAGCAAGGAAGTGCCTCCTTAT
This sequence comes from Aegilops bicornis, assembly GCA_021605145.1. Taxonomy (NCBI): domain Eukaryota; kingdom Viridiplantae; phylum Streptophyta; class Magnoliopsida; order Poales; family Poaceae; genus Aegilops; species Aegilops bicornis. The sequence continues at coordinate 261,479,673 of CM038675.1, forward strand.
TACGCGGAAAATAATGATTCCTCCACCTGACAGCAGGGACCCACCGGATGGGCCATCGTATTTTGCGAAAAAAATGTTTCCCTCCTGACTGCTGGGACCCACCAGCTACATCTTCGCACGCAAGGAAGTGCGTCCGGGCAAAAAAAACAAAACGATTCGCCCCCCTGACTGCTGGGACCCACCAGCTACATCTTCGCAGGCAAGGAAGTGCCTGACAGTCGGGACCCACCTGGTCGAAGCGTACGTAGCGTTGTCATTCTGGTCACGAACGTGTACGTACATACCGGTCGATGTAGAGACGCGCACGTGTCGTATTAGAGGCGCGCACGTGTCTATGTAGAGGCGTGCACGTAGCATGTACATGTACGTCATGGCGAGGTGCAAGAAATAAAATCTGACCCGCGTCGTACATACGGGCAGGGTCTCGAATGCCTACTCGCGCATACGTACATGGCTGGGTTGGAACGGAGAAACAGCGTCGTCGCCGTGTTCATGGGGAGCCAACCGGCTGGGTCAGAACGGAATGCGTGGTCGTGTTCATCGAGAGGGCTTGGATGGAACAGGCGATTGAAACGAGGCCTGGCGTACCGCACAACGGAGGAAACGGACCTCCTACGCTCGAGCAGGGGTCCTGTTGATCGGGAGGGTGTGGCGTATCACAAAAAAGCGGAGAAACGGACCTCCTATGGTCGAAACGGGGTCCTGTTGATTGGGAGGTGTGGCATACCGCCAAAGCGGACGAAAACGGACCTCCTACGGTCGAACGGGGTCCTGTTGATCGAGAGGGTGTGGCGTATCGCCAAAGCAGACGAACGGACCTCCCTACGGTCAAACGGGGTCCTGTTCATCGGGAGGGTGTGGCGTGCATCGCAAAACGGACTCCATGGGATACCGTTCATCTCCACCGTCAACCTCCTCCAGCCTCCACGGGCTACCGTCGACCTCCTCCACCTCCACGGGCTCCTGTTCATCCAGCCTCCACCGCCGCTTACTCCACCGGCTATTGTTCCACCACCCCTCGACGGGCCCCCCTCCAGCTTATACTGTTCATCCAGCCCTCCACACCACGGGGTCCTGTTCAACCACCCCTCCACGGCCACCCCTCCACCGTCTACTGTTCATCCAGCCCTCCACCGCCACCACTCACTGTTCATCCAACCCCCCCCCCCACCCCGCAACACTCACTATTCATCGAATCGATCGGCTTCAGTTAGCAGCAGCAGTGAAGGAATCGCTCCATCGGGTTCAGTTAACAGCCATCGATTGATCGCCGGGTTCGATGAACGCGTAGTTCGCAGCGGTAATCGCCGGGTTCGATTAGAGCCCAACGCCTTGCTCGGGTTCGATTAGAGCGAAGGCCTCGCACACACGCTGCAGACGTCGAGAGAAAGCGGCATCGCCGGCCCCGACCTCCCACCGTAACGGCAACTCCCGAAATTTTCCTCCCCTCGCTTCTACCACGGTTTTTTCCGTCATGGACAGCCCAAAGAATGTCATGCAGCTGCGTCTCCGGCCCGCCCAGGACGAAAAGCCCATTTTCTGTCATGATTTTTTGTCATAAAAGTAGGAGCCCACCACATCTATGATGATACCGGGTTTTGTCACAATTATCGTCATAGAAGTGTCATATGTAGATAGAAAAAAAAATGTTCGTCCCAAAATGTCACGGATGTGTCTTTTTTTTGTAGTGCTAGCATGAATAATCTCATGATCCCTTTGAGCCTGGGTGGCGGTCCATAAAGAAAATCGTGCAATCATTTGGAATACCTGGTGCCTCAATCCACCCAGATGTGTGTTAAAGTTGCCACCTTAAATAAACCATTAAATAACAATCTCACATCTGTCATGGATACACTCACCCAATCCACGTCTACTAGCATAGCATGGCAATAAGCAAACGTAGAAGTAACTCCCAAGGGTTTGATAATAAAACAGGTAATAGGTACTACCTCATCTACTTCCCAAAACCCACATATTAATCAGATCCTAATCATGCAATTGTTAGGGAACGTAGTAATTTCAAAATTTTCCTACGATCACGCAAGATCATGGTGATGCATAGCAACGAGATGAGAGTGTCGTCTACGTACCCTTGTAGACCCACAGCGGAAGCGTTGACGCAACGTAGAGGAAGTAGTCGTACTTCTTCACGATCCAACCGATCCAAGTACCGAACGTACGGCACCTCCGAGTTCTGCACACGTTCAGCTCGATGACGTCCCTCGAACTCCGATCCAGCCGAGTGTTGAGGAGAGTTTCACAAGACGACGGCGTGGTGGCGATGATGATGTTCCACCGGCGCAGGGCTTCGCCTAAGCTCACTTCTGGTATTCTCGAGGTGTAATATGGTGGAAGGGGCACCGCACACGGCTAAGGAAAGATCTCAAGGATCAACTTGTGTGTCATGGGGTGCCCTCTGCCCCGTGATATAAAGGAGGGAAGGAGGAGGGGCTGGCCGGCCAAGGGAGGTGCGCCAGGTGTCCTACTCCTACTAGGAGTAGGATTCCCCCAATCCTAGTCCAACTAGGTTTCCCCAAGTGGGAAGGAGAGAGAGGCGCCCCTTCTCCTAGTCCTAATAGGACTAGGGAAGGGGAAGGTGCGGCCAGCACTTGGGCCCCTTCTCTCCTTTCCACTAAGGCCCATGTTGGCCCATTAGTATTCCGGGGTTCCGGTAACCTCCCGGTGCTTGGTAAAATTCCCAATTTCACCGGAACACTTCCGATGTCCAAACATAGACTTCCAATATATGAATTTTTATGTCTCGACCATTTCGAGACTCCTCGTCACGTCCGTGATCTCATCCGGACTCGAACAACCTTGGTACAGAAACATCATAACAACTCATAGTAAGCATCGCCGAAGCGTTAAGCGTGCGGACCCTACGGGTTCGAGAATAATGTAGACATGACCGAGACACTTCTCCGGTCAATAACCAATAGCGGGACCTGGATGCCCATATTGGTTCCTACATATTCTACGAAGATCTTTATCGGTCGAACCGCATAACAACATACGTTGTTCCCTTTGTCATCGGTATGTTACTTGCCGAGATTCGATCGTCGGTATCCAATACCTAGTTCAATCTCGTTACCGCAAGTCTCTTTACTCGTTCCGTAATACATCATCTCACAACTAACTCATTAGTTGCAATGCTTGCAAGGCTTATGTGATGTGCATTACCGAGAGGGCCAGAGATACCTCTCCGACAATCGGAGTGACAAATCCTAATCTCGAAATATGCCAACCCAACATGTACCTTCGGAGACACCTGTAATGTACCTTTATAATCACCCGATTACGTTGTGACGTTTGGTAGCACCCAAAGTGTTCCTCGTGCAAACGGGAGTTGCATAATCTCATAGTCATAGGAACATGTATAAGTCATGAAGAAAAGCACTAGCAACAAACTATACGATCAGGTGCTATGCTAATGGAATGGGTCATGTCAATCAGATCATTCAACCAATGATGTGATCCCGTTAATCAAATAACAACTCCTTGTTCATGGTTTAGGAAACACAACCATCTTTGATTAACGAGCTAGTCAAGTAGAGGCATACTAGTGACTCTCTGTAGGTTTATGTATTCACACATGTATTATGTTTCCTGTTAATACAATTCTAGCATGAATAATAAACATTTATCATGATATAAGGAAATAAATAATAACTTTTATTATTGCCTCTAGGGCATATTTCCTTGATCTCCCACTTGCACTAGAGTCAATAATCTAGATTACACAAGAATGATTCTAACACCCATGGAGTCTTGGTGCTGATCATGTTTTGCTCGTGGAAGAGGCTTAGTCAACGGTTACGCAACATTCGAGATCCGTATGTATCTTGCATATCTCTATGTCTCCCACCGACCAAATCCCGGATGGAGTTGAAGCGTCTTTTGATGTGCTTGGTTCTCTTGTGAAATCTGGATTCCTTTGCTAAGGCAATTGCACCAAGATATTGTCACAAAAGATTTTCATTGGACCCGATACACTAGGTACAACACCTAGATCGGTTATGAACTCCTTCATCCGAGACTCCTTCATTAGCTGCTTGAAGCAGCTATGTACTCAACTTCACATGTAGATCCCGCCACGACGCTTTGTTTGGAACTGCACCAACCGACAGCTCCTCCGTTTAATGTAAATACGTATCCGGTTTGCGATTTAGAATCGTCCGATCGTTGTCAAAGCTTGCGTCGACGTAACTGCCGTTCTGACGAGTTCTTTGTCACCGCCATAAATGAGAAACATATCCTTAGTCCTTCTCAAGTACTTAAGGATGTTCTTGACCGCTGTCCGATGATCCACTCTGGATTACTTTGGTACCTGCACCGCCAAACTTACAAAGAAGGCACACATCAGGTCTGGTACACAGCATTGCATACATGATAGAGCCTATGGCTGAAGCATAGGAACATCTTTCATTTTCTCTCTATCTTCTGCGGTGGTCGGGCATTGAGTCTTACTCAACTTCACACCTTGTAGCACCGGCAAGAACCCTTTCTTTGCACGATCCATTTTGAACTTTTTCAAAACTTTATCAAGGTATGTGCTTTGTGAAAGTCCTATTAAGCGTTTTGATCTATCTCTATAGATCTTAATGCCCAATATGTAAGCAGCTTCACCGAGGTCTTTCATCGAAAAACTCTTATTCAAGTATCCCTTTATGCTATCCAGAATTCTATATCATTTCCGATCGGTAATATGTCATCCACATATAATATCGTAAATGCTACAGAGCTCCCACTCACTTTCTTGTAAATACAGCTTCTCCAAAAGTCTCATATAAAACCAAATGCTTTGATCACATTATCAAAAGCGTTTATTCCAAATCCGAGAGGCTTGCACCAGTCCATAAATGGATCGCTGGAGCTTGCACACTTTGTTAGCTCCCTTTGGATCGACAAAACCTTCTGGTTGCATCATATACAACTCTTCTTCCGTAAATCCATTCAGGAATGCAGTTTTAACATCCATTTGCCAAATTTCATAATCATAAAATGCGGCAATTGCTAACATGATTCGGGCAGACTTAAGCATCGCTTCGGGTGAGAAGGTCTCATCGTAGTCAATCCCTTGAACTTGTCGAAAACCTTTTGCAACAAGTCGAGCTTTATAGACAGTAACATTACCGTCAGCGTCAGTCTTTTTCTTGAAGATCCATTTATTCTCAATTGCTTGCCGATCATCGGGCAAGTCAACCAAAGTCCACACTTTGTTCTCATACATGGATCCCATCTCAGATTTCATGGCCTCAAGCCATTTTGTGGAATCTGGGCTCACCATCGCTTCTTCATAGTTCGTAGGTTCATCATGTTCCATTAACATGACTTCCGAATAGGATTACCGTACCATTACAGTGCGGATCTTGCTCTGGTTGATCTCTGAGTTCTGTAGAAACTTGATCTCAAGTTTCATGATCATCATCATTAGCTTCTTCCCTATTTGGTGTAGGTGTCACGTAAACTGTTTTACGTGATGTACTACTTCTCAATAAGGGAGTAGATACAGTTATCTCATCAAGTTCTACTTTCCTCCCACTCACTTCTTTCGAGAGAAACTCTTTCTCCAAAAGTTTCCGAATTTAGCAACAAAAATCTTGCCTTCGGATCTGTGATAGAAGGTGTACCCAACAGTCTCCTTTGGGTATCCTATGAAGACACATTTCTCCGATTTGGGTTCGAGCTTATCAGGTTGAAGCTTTTTCACATAAGCATCGCAGCCCCAAACTTTCGAAGCGACAACTTTGGTTTCTTGCCAAACCACAGTTCATAAGGCGTCGTCTCAACGGATTTAGATGGTGCCCTATTTAAAGTGAATGTAGCCGTCTCTAAAGCATGACCCCAAAAGCGATAGCGGTAAATCAAGAAGAGACATCATAGATCGCACCATATCTAATAAAGCAATGCGATTACGACGTTCGGACACACCATTACGTTGTGGTGTTCGGTGGCGTAAGTTGCGTAAACTATTCCGCATTGTTTCAAATGTAGGCCAAACTCGTAACTCAAATATTCTCCTCCACGATCAGATCGTAGAAACTTTATTTTCTTGTTACGATGATTTTCCACTTCACTCTGAAATTCTTTGAACTTTTCAAATGTTTCAGATTTGTGTTTCATTAAGTAGATATACCCATATCTGCTCAAATCATCTGTGAAGGTGAGAAAATAACGATATCCGCCATACGAGCCTCAACATTCATTGGACCACATACATCGGTATGTATGATTTCCAATAAATCTGTTGCTCTCTCCATAGTTCCGGAGAACGGTGTTTTAGTCATCTTGCCCATAAGGCACGGTTACTTAAGTGCCAAGTGATTCATAATCAAGTGACTCCAAAAGTCCATCGAGATGGAGTTTCTTCATGCGCTTTACACCGATATGACCTAAACGGCAAGTGCCACAAATAAGTTGCACCATCATTATCAACTCTGCATCTTTTGGTTTCAACATTATGAATATGTGTATCATTACTATCAAGATTAAGTAAAAACAAACCATTCTTCAATGGTGCATGACCATAAAAGATATTATTCATATAAATAGAACAACCATTATTCTCGATTTAAATGAATAACCGTCTCGCATCAAACAAGATCCAGATATAATGTTCATGCTCAACGTTGGTACTAAATAACAATTATTTAGGTCTAATACTAATCGAAGGTAGATGTAGAGGTAGCGTGCCATTGCGATCACATCGACTTTGGAACCATTTCCACGCCAAGATCGTCACCTCGTCCTTAGCCAATCTTCGCTTAATCCGTAGCCCCTGCTTTGAGTTGCAAATATTAGCAACAACCGATTATCAAATACCAGTGCTACTGCGAGTATTAGTAAGGTACACATCAATAACATGTATATCACATATACCTTTGTTAACCTTGCCATCCTTCTTATCCGCCAAATACTTGGGGCAGTTCCGCTTCCAAAGGACCAGCACGCTTGCAATAGAAGCACTCGGTTTCAGGCTTAGGACCAGACTTGGGTTTCTTCTCTTGATCGACAACTTGCTTGCTGTTCTTTTGAAGTTTCCCTTTTTCTTTCCTTTGCCCTTTTTCTTGAAACTAGTGGTTTTGTTAACCATCAACACTTGATGCTCCTTTTTGATTTCTACCTCCATGACTTTCAAAGATCGCGAAGAGCTCGGGCATTGTTTTGGTCATCCCTTGCATATTATAGTTCATCACGAAGCTCTTGTAGCTTGGTGGCGATGATTGGAGAATTACATCAATGACGCAATCATCCGGAAGATTAACTCCCAGTTGAATCAAGTGATTGTTATATCCGGACATTACGAGTATATGCTCACCGATGTAACCGTTCTCCTCCATCTTACAGCTATAGAACTTATTGGAGACTTCATATCTCTCAATCCGGGCATTCGCTTGGAATATTAACTTCAACTCCTGGAACATCTCATATGCTCCATGGTGTTCAAAAGCGACGTTGAAGTCCGGTTCTAAGCCGTAAAGCATGGCACACTTGAACTATAGAGTAGTCATCGACTTTGCTTTGCGGACGTTCACAACATCTGGCGCAGCCCTTACACCGGGCACTGGCACCTAACGGTGCTTCCAGGACGTAATTCTTACGTGCAGCAATAAGGATAATCCTCAAATTCTGGACCCAGTCCGTGTAATTGCTGCCATCATCTTTCAACTTTGCTTTCTCAAGGAACGCATTAAAATTCAACGGAACAACGGACGAGCCATCTATCTACACATCATAGACAAGCAAGATACTATCGGTACTAAGTTCATGATAAATTTAAGTTCAATTAATCATATTACTTAAGAACTCCCACTTAGAAAAATATCCCTCCAATTCTCTAAGTGATTGCGTGATCCATATCAACTACACCATGACCGATCATCACGTGTGATGGAGTAGCTTCAATGGTGAACATCAATATGTTGATCATATCTACTATATGATTCACGCTCGACCTTTCGGTCTCCGTGTTCCGAGGTCATATCTTATATGCATAGCTCGTCAAGTATAACCTGAGTATTCTGCGTGTGCAACTGTTTTGCACCCGTTGTATTTGAACGTAGAGCCTATCACACCCGATCATCACGTGGTGTCTCAAAGACGAAGAACTTTCATAGCGGTGCATACTCGGGAGAACACTTCTTGATAATTTAGTAAGGGATCATCTTATAATGCTACCGTCAATCAAAAGCAAGATAAGATGCATAAAGGATTAACATCACATGCAATCAATATAAGTGATATGATATGGCCATCATCATCTTGTGCTTGTGATCTCCATCTCAAGCACCGTCATGATCACCATCGTCACCGGTAGCGACACCTTGATCTCCATCGTAGCATCGTTGTCGTCTCGCCAAACTTATGCTTCTCGACTATCGCTACCGTTTAGTGATAAAGTAAAGCATTACAGCGATTGCATTGCATACAATAAAGCGACAACCATATGGCTCCTGCCAGATTGCCGATAACTTCGGTTACAAAACATGATCATCTCATACAATAAAATATAGCATCACGTCTTGACCATATCACATCACAACATGCCCTGCAAAAACAAGTTAGACGTCCTCTACTTTGTTGTTGCAAGTTTTACGTGGCTGCTACGGGCTGAGCAAGAACCGTTCTTACCTACGCATCAAAACCACAACGATACTTCGTCAAATAGACTCCGTTTAACCTTCTCAAGGACCGGGCGTATGCCTCAGTTCAACTAAAGTTGGAGAGACAGGTCTTCCACAAGCCATCTATGTGCAAAGCACGTCGAGGGAACCGGTCTCGCGTAAAATGCACGCGTAAGGTTGGTCTGGATCGTCTTTCCAACAATACCGCTGAACCAAAGTATGACATCTTTGGTAGGCGTTATGACTTGTATCGTCCACAACTCACTTGTGTTCTACTCGTGCATATGACATCTACGCATAAAACCAGGCTCGGATGCCACCTTTGTTAGGGAACGTAGTAATTTCAAAATTTTCCCTACGATCACGCAAGATCATGGTGATGCATAGCAACGAGATGAGAGTGTCGCCTACGCACTTTGTAGACCCACAGCGGAAGCGTTGGCGCAACGTAGAGGAAGTAGTCGTACTTCTTCACGATCCAACCGATCCAAGTACCGAGCGTCACGGCACCTCCGAGTTCTGCACACGTTCAGCTCGATGGCGTCCCTCGAACTCCGATCCAGCCGAGTGTTGAGGGAGAGTTTCACAATCGACGACGGCGTGGTGGCGATGATGATGTTCCACCGGCGCGAGGGCTTCGCCTAAGCTCCGCTTCTGGTATTCTCGAGGTGTAATATGGTGGAAGGGGGCACCGCACACGGCTAAGGAAAGATCTCAAGGATCAACTTGTGTGTCATGGGGTGCCCTCTGCCCCCGTATATAAAGGAGGGAAGGAGGAGGGGCTGGCCGGCCAAGGGAGGTGCGCCAGGTGTCCTACTCCTACTAGGAGTAGGATTCCCCCCAATCCTAGTCCAACTAGGTTTCCCCAAGTGGGAAGGGAGAGAGAGGCGCCCCTTCTCCTAGTCCTAATAGGACTAGGGAAGGGGGAAGGTGCGACCAGCACTTGGGCCCCTTCTCTCCTTTCCACTAAGGCCCATGTTGGCCCATTAGTATTCGGGGTTCCGGTAACCTCCGGTACTTGGTAAAATTCCCAATTTCACCGGAACACTTCCGATGTCCAAACATAGACTTCCAATATATGAATTTTTATGTCTCGACCATTTCGAGACTCCTCGTCACGTCCGTGATCTCATCCGGGACTCGAACAACCTTCGGTACAGAAACATCATAACAACTCATAGTAATCGCCATCGAAGCGTTAAGCGTGCGGACCCTACGGGTTCGAGAACTATGTAGACATGACCGAGACACCTCTCCGGTCAATAACCAATAGCGGGACCTGGATGCCCATATTGGTTCCTACATATTCTACGAAGATCTTTATCGGTCGGACCGCATAACAACATACGTTGTTCCCTTTGTCATCGGTATGTTACTTGCCCGAGATTCGATCGTCGGTATCCAATACCTAGTTCAATCTCGTTACCGGCAAGTCTCTTTACTCGTTCGGTAATACATCATCTCACAACTAACTCATTAGTTGCAATGCTTGCAAGGCTTATGTGATGTGCATTACCGAGAGGGCCCAGAGATACCTCTCCGAGCAATCGGAGTGACAAATCCTAATCTCGAAATATGCCAACCCAACATGTACCTTCGGAGACACCTGTAATGTACCTTTATAATCACCCGATTCGTTGTGACGTTTGGTAGCACCAAAGTGTTCCTCGTGCAAACGGGAGTTGCATAATCTCATAGTCATAGGAACATGTATAAGTCATGAAGAAAAGCACTAGCAACAAACTATACGATCAGGTGCTATGCTAATGGAATGGGTCATGTCAATCAGTATCATTCAACCAATGATGTGATCCCGTTAATCAAATAACAACTCCTTGTTCATGGTTTAGGAAACACAACCATCTTTGATTAACGAGCTAGTCAAGTAGAGGCATACTAGTGACTCTCTGTAGGTTTATGTATTCACACATGTATTATGTTTCCTGTTAATACAATTCTAGCATGAATAATAAACATTTATCATGATATAAGGAAATAAATAATAACTTTTATTATTGCCTCTAGGGCATATTTCCTTCAGCAATTGTTGAGGATTGATCTAATGCAATAAGACTGTGCAGTAAAGAGGTATGATCAAAGTGTTACTTGCCTTGCTGATGATCCGTGAAACCTAGAGATTCGAACTAGCAAGCGGCGCACTCCGGGTACTCTATCACAAAAAAACAAGAATACAATAAGCACTCATCTAATGCACAGGTAAAACTAAAATAAGAGAACTAACCAGAAAGTTCAACTTAAGAACTCCGGATTGCAAAAAGAATCAAATCAAACGAAGCAACGAAAGTCAAACGGCGAAAGAAACAAGCTTCGTTTACTATCTGGATCTAAGTCAAATTTTACAGAAGCAAAAACTTGTTTGAGTTGGTTAAACGGAAAGAGGGTTTCGAGATGAAACTCTAGGCGCTTGAATCGCCTGATCCCGATAAACGAGCGAAAAGATATACTAAAACGAAAATCGGATCAGAAATCGTGATCAGAAATAATCGCGGAAAATCCGAGAAAAAGAAAAACTGACGAACAGATTAATGAACGAGCGTTCGTTAACTGAAACTAAACGGTGAATTCGTTCGTTAAAACGAACGAACGGGCGAATGCTCGCTAAATAAATAAACCGAAAAAATAGACCGATCTAAAAAATCAAACCTAGGGTTTTCTAAAAAATGGATCGGTTTTCTTTAGAAAACCGGGGCGGCTACCTCGGCTCGGGCTCCAGCGAAGTCCTCCGGGGTCCGGGGGGCTGCGGGGCGGCGTGGGGTGGCGGGCGGCGGCGAGCGCCGACGGCAACAGCGCAAGGCGGCGGCTCTGGCGGCGGCGGCGCAAGGCGGCAAGGCGGCGGCTTTGCGGCGGCGATGGTTTCTGCGGCGGCGGCTCCGGATTGGGGCTCCAGGAGGGGCCCCGGGTCGGTTTATAAAGGGGGGGGCAGTGGCTTGGGGAGGGGGCAAGGCGGCGGCGGGGTCGGCTCGGACTCGGCGGCGGCGGCGCTCGGGACTCCGGTCCCGATCCGGATCTTGAGGCGGCGGCGCGGGCCGGCCTGGTTGAGCCTTCCGCAGCCAAGCTGGATTTTTTCTAAAAACAATTCTGCCGAACAGAAAAAAAATCCTAGAAAAATAAATAAAAAATCTAAAAATGCCAAAACAAATGTTCACCGTCTAAATAAAATATTTAGAACGAGATGAACATTTTCTTGGCCCTAAAATGCAGTTTTGAAAAACGTTTATTTTTCCTAAATTCAAATAAAATAGTAAACACTCCAAAATAAATCTTATTTGATTTTTTTATTAAATCCTCCATATTTCTTTATTTTGGGAAAGTCATTTTATTCCCTCTCTCATATTTTTTCAATAGAAATAATTGAAGATAAAATAAATAAAATCAAATGATCCTATTTTCAAATTTTGAGAAAACTCAAATATGAAAATAACGAAATCCCCAACTCTCTCTGAAGGTCCTTGAGTTGCATAGAATTTCTGGATCAGGCCAAAAGCAATAAAATATGATATGCAATGATGATCTAGTGTATAACATTCCAAATTGAAAATTTGGGATGTTACACAAAAGATGCAAAGTTAATAATGATAGTGTAACTTATTTGTGGCACTGCCGTTTAGGTCATATTGGTGTAAAGCGCATGAAGGAACTCCATGCATATGGGCTTTTGGAATCACTTGATGCTTGTGAACCATGCCTCATGGGCAAGATGACTAAGACTCCGTTCTCCAGAACAATGGAGTGAGCCACTGAATCATTGGAAATAATACATACTGATGTATGCGGTCCAATGAGTGTTGAGGCTCATGGCGGGTATCGTTATTTTCTGACCTTCACAGATGATTTGAGCAGATATGGGTATATCTACTTAATGAAACATAAGTCTGAAACATTTGAAAAGTTCAAAGAATTTTAGAGTGAAGTACAAAATCATCGTAAGAACAAAATAAAGTTTCTACGATCTGATCACAGAGGCGAATATTTTAGTTACGAGTTTGGTCTTCATTTGAAACAATGTGGAATAGTTTCGCAACTCACGCCACCTGGAACACCATAGTGTAATGGTGTGTTCGAACGTCGAAACTGTACTTTATTAGATATGGTGCGATCTATGATACCTCTTACCGATTTACCACTATCTTTTTGAGGTTATGCTTTAGAGGCGGCTGCATTCACGTTAAATAGGGCACCATCTAAATCCATTGAGATGACACCATATGAACTGTGGTTTTGCAAGAAACCTAAGCTGTTGTTTCTTAAAGTTTTGGGCTGCGATGCTTATGTCAAAAAGCTTCAACCTGATAAGCTCGAACCCAAATCGGAGAAGTGCGTCTTCATAGGATAACCAAAATAAACTATTGGGAACACCTTCTATCACAAATCCGAAGGCAACAAATTTTTGTCTAAGTATGGATCCTTTCTAGAGAAGGAGTTTCTCTCAAAAGAAGTGAGTGGGAGGAAACTAAAACTTGATGAGGTAGTTGTACCTTCTCTCGAATTGGAAAGTAGTTCATCACAGAAATCAGTTCAAGTGATGCCTACACCAATTACTGAGGAAGCTAACGATGATCATGAAACTTCAGATCAAGTTACTACTAAACCTCGTAGGTCAACCAGAGTACGTTCCGCACAAGAGTGGTACGGTAATCCTGTTCTGTAAGTCATGTTACTAGACCATGACGAACCTACAAACTATTAGGAAGCGATGATGAGCCCAGATTCCGCGAAATGGCTTGAGGCCGTGAAATCTGAGATGGGATCCATGTATGAGATCAAAGTATGGACTTTGGTGGACTTGCCCGATGATCAGCAAGCCATAGAAAATAAATGGATCTTAAAGAAGAAGACTGACGCTAAAGGTAATGTTACTATCTACAAAGCTCGACTTGTTGCGAAAGGTTTTCAACAAGTTCAAGGAGTTGACTACAATTAGACCTTCTCACCCGTAGTGATGCTTAAGTCTGTCCGAATCATGTTAGCAATTGCCGCATTTTATGATTATGAAATTTGGCAAATGGATGTCAAAACTGCATTCCTTAATGGATTTCTTAAAGAAGAGTTGTATATGATGCAACCAGAAGGTTTTGTCGATCCTAAAGGTGCTAACAAAGTGTGCAAGCTCCAACAATCCATTTATGGACTGGTGCAAGCCTCTCGGAGTTGGAATATACGCTTTGATAGTGTGATCAAAGCATATGGTTTTATACAGACTTTTGGAGAAGCCTGTATTTACAAGAAAGTGAGTGTGAGCTCTGTAGCATTTTTGATATTATATGTGGATGACATATTGTTGATCGGAAATGATACATAATTTCTTGATAGCATAAAAGGATACTTGAATAAGAAATTTTCAATCAAAGACCTCGGCGAAGCTGCTTATATATTGGGCATCAAGATCTATAGAGATAGATCAAGACGCTTAATTAGACTTTCACAAAGCACATACCTTGATAAAGTTTTGAAGAAGTTCAAAATGGATCAGTCAAAGAAAGGGTTCTTGCATGTGTTACATAGTGTGAAGTTGAGTCAGACTCAATGCCCGACCACTGCAGACGATAGAGAGAAAATGAAAGTCATTCCCTATGCCTCAGCCATAGGTTCTATCAGGTATGCAATACTGTGTACCAGACCTGATGTGTGCCTTGCTATAAGTTTAGCTGGGAGGTACAAAGTAATCCAAGAGTGGATCACTGGACAGCGGTCAAGAACATCCTGAAATACCTGAAAAGGACTAAGGATATGCTTCTCGTTTATGGAGGTGACAGAGAGCTTGTCGTAATTGGTTACGTCGATGCTAGCTTTGACACTGATCCGGATGACTCTAAGTCGCAAACCGGATATGTATTTATATTGAATGGTGGAACTGTCAGTTGGTGCAGTTCCAAGCAGAGCGTCGTGGCAGGATCTTTGTGTGAAGCGGAGTACATAGCTGCTTCGGAAGCAGAAAATGAAGGAGTTCATATCCGATCTAGGTGTAATACCTAGTGCATCGGGTCCAATGTAAATCTTTTGTGACAATACTGGAGCAATTGCCTTGGCGGAGTAATCCAGATTTCACAAGAGAACTGCTACCTCTTGAGCACTGCGTTGGATTTCCCCGAAGAGGAGAGGATGATGCAGCAAAGTAGCATAAGTATTTCCCTCAGTTTTTGAGAACCAAGGTATCAATCCAGTAGGACGCCACGCACAAGTCCCTCGTACCTGCACAAATCAACAGCTCCTCGCAACCAACACGATTAGGGGTTGTCAATCCCTTCACGGTAACTTACGAGAGTGAGATCTGATAGAGATGATAGATAATATTTTGGTATTTTTGATATATAGATGCAAAGTGAAAAGTAAAAGGCAAAGTAAAAACAAAGCAAGTATAAAAGTGATGGAGATTGATATGATGAGAATAGACCCGGGGGCCATAGGTTTCACTAGTGGCTTCTATCAAGAGCATAAGTATTCTACGGTGGGTGAACAAATTACTGTTGAGCAATTGACAAAATTGAGCATAGTTATGAGTATATCTATGTATGATCATGTATATAGGCATCACTTCCAAGACAACTAGACCGAAACGATTCTGCATCTACTACTATTACTCCACTCATCGACCGCTATCCAGCATGCATCTAGAGTATTAAGTTAAAAACAGAGTAACGCCTTAAGCAAGATGACATGATGTAGAGGAATAAATTCATGCAATATGATAAATACTCCATCTTGTTATCCTTGATGGCAAAAATACAATACGTGCCTTGCAACCCTTTACATCCTTTGGGTAAGGACACCGCAAGATTGAACCCAAAGCTAAACACTTCTCCCATTGCAAGAACTACCAATCTAGTTGGCCAAACCAAACGGATAATTCAAGAGACTTGCAAAGATAACCAATCATACATAAAAGAATTCAGAGAAGATTCAAATATTATTCATAGATAAGCTGGATCATAAACCCACAATTCATCGGTGTCAACAAACACACCGCAAAAAGAAGATTACATCGAATAGATCTCCACGAGAGAGGGGGAGAACATTGTATTGAGATCCAAAAAGAGAGAAGAAGCCATCTAGCTACTAGCTATGGACCCGAAGGTCACACTTCATCGGAGGGGCTATGGTGATGATGTAGAAGCCCTCCATGGTGGATGCCCCTCCCGTGAGCTCCTAACAGGCCCCAAGATGGGATCTCGTGGATACAGGAAGTTGTGGCGGTGGAATTAGGTTTTTGGCTCCGTTTCTGATCGTTTGGGGTTTCGTAGGTATATATAGGAGGAAGGAGTACGCCGGTGGAGCAACAGGGGGCCCACGAGGCAGGGGGCGCGCCCTAGGGGGGCGCCCCCACCCTCGTGACCGCCTCTCTCGTTCCTTGGAGTAGGGTCCAAGTCTCCTGGATCACGTTTGGTGAGAAAACCACGTTTCCGAAGGTTTCATTCCGTTTGGACTCCGTTTGATATTCCGTTTCTTCGAAACACTAAAATAGGCAAAAAAAACAGCAATTCTGGGCTGGGCCTCCGGTTAATAGGTTATCCCCAATAATAATATAAAAGTGGAAAATAAACCCAATATAGTCCAAAACAGTAGATAAAGTAGCATGGAGCAATCAAAAATTATAGATACGTTGGAGACGTATCAGCCATCCCCAAGCTTAATTCCTGCTCGTCCTCGAGTAGGTAAATGATAAAAAAGAGTTTTTGATGCGGAGTGATACTTTGGCATAATTTCAATGTAAATCTTCTTAATTGTGGTATGAATATTCAGATCCGGAAGATTCAAGACAAAAGTTCATATTGACATAAAAATAATAATACTTCAAGCATACTAATCAAAGTAATCATGTCTTCTCAAAATAGCATGGCAAAAGAAAGTTCATCCCTACAAAATCATATAGTTAGGCTATGCTTCATTTTCGTCACACAAAGATGTTCCCAACTTCTATACCCCCGATGACAAGCCAAGCAATTGTTTCATACTTAAATAATCTCAAACTTTTTCAACCTTCACGCAATACATGAGCGTGAGCCATGGATATAGCACTATGGGTGGAATAGAATATGATGATGGGGATTGTGTTGAAGACAAAAAAGGAGAAAGTCTCACATTGACGAGGATAATCAACGGGCTATGGAGATGCCCATCAATTGATGTCAACATGAGGAGTAGGGATTGCCATGCAACGGATGCACTAGAGCTATGAATGCTCAACAAAGGAAAACTAGTGGGTGTGCACCCAACTTGCTTGCTCATGAAGACCTAGGGCATTTGAGGAAGCCCATTGTAGGAATATACAAGCCAAGTTCTATAATGAAAAATTCCCACTAGTATAAAAAGACAACTTATGAGACTCACTACATGAAAAACATGGTGCTACTTTGAAGCACAATATATGAGACTCACTACATGAAGAACACGGTGCTATTTTGAAGCACAATATATGAGACTTACTACATGAAGAACATGGTGCTACTTTGAAGCACAAGTGTGGAAAAAGAGATAGTAGCATTGCCCTTTTTATTTATTTTCCTTTTTTTTTGGGCCTTTCTTTTTTTTTGGCCTTTCTTTTTTTGGGCAATTCTCAAATAATGATGATCATCACACTTCTATTATTACAACATAAGGATTACAACTCGAAACTAGAACAAGATATGACTCTATATGAATGCCTCCGTGATGTGCAGGATGGTGCAATGAATCAAGAGTGACATGTATGAAAAATAATGCATGGTGGGTTTTGCCACAAATACGATGTCAACTACATGATCATGCAATGGCAATATGACAAAAGTAATGTATGTCATGATGATGACGGAACGGGGGAAAGTTGCATGGCAATATATCTCGGAATGGCTATGGAAATGCCATAATAGGTAGGTATGGTGGCTATTTTGAGGAAGATATAAGGAGGTTTATGTGTGATAGAGCGTATCATATCACGGGGTTTGGATGCATCGTGAAGTTTGCACCAACTCTCAAGGTGAGAAAGGGCAATGCAGTGCAGAAGAGGCTAGCAAAGGCGGAAAGGTAAAAGTGCGTATAATCCATGGACTCAACATTAGTCAAAAGAACTCATGTACTTATTGCAAAAATTTAGAAGTCATCAAAAATCAAGTACTACGCGCATGCTCCTAGGGGGATAGATTGATAGGAAAATACCACCGCTCGTCCCCGACCGCCACTCATAAGGATGCACAAGCCAGGTACACTTCATGTTTCAAATTTTTTACACAACTTTAACTATACGTGCATGCTACGGGACTTGCTAACTTCAACACAAGAATTTATCAAATTCACAACTACTCAACTAGCACAACTTTGATATTATCACCTCCATATCTCAAAACAATTATCAAGCATCAAACTTTTCTTAGTATTCAACGCACTCAAAAGAAAGTTTCACATATCTTGAATACTAAGTATACTAATATTAAGCAAATTACCATGCTATTAACGACTCTCAAAATAATCTAAGTGAAGCATGAGAGATCAATAGTTTCTTTAAAACAAATCCACCACCATGCTCTAAAAGATCTAAGTGAAGCACTAGAGCAAAAACTATCAAGCTCAAAAGATATATGTGAAGCACTATGAGCAAAACTATCAAGCTCAAAAGATATAAGTGAAGCACAAAGAGTATTCTAAGAAATTCCAATTTGTGTATGGCTCTCTCAAAAGTTGTGTACAGCAAGGATGATTGTGGTATACTAACAAGCAAAGACGCAAATAATACAAGACGCTCCAAGCAAAACACATATCATGTAGTGAATAAAAATATAGCTCCAAGTAAATTACCGATGGAAGTAGACGAAAGAGGGGATGCCTTCCGGGGCATCCCCAAGCTTTGACTTTTTGGTGTCCTTGGATTATCTTGGGGGTGCCATGGGCATCCCCAATCTTGGGCTCTTGCCACTCCTTGTTCCATAATCCATCAAAAGAATTTACCCAAAACTTGAAAACTTCACAACGCAAAACTCAATAGAAATCTCGTGAGCTCCGTTAGAGAAACAAAACAAAAGGCTACTTTAATTTACTGTAATGAACTCATTATTTATTTATATTGGTGTTAAACCTACTGTATTCCAACTTCTCTATGGATTATAAACTATTTTACTAGCCATAGATTCATCAAAATAAGCAAACAACACACGAAAAACAGAATCTGTCAAAAACATAACAGTCTGTAGTAATATGTAACTAACGCAAACTTCTGGAACTCTAAAATATCTAACAAAATTAGACGACCTAGAAAACTTGTTTATTGATCAGCATAAATTTGAATCAGTATTTTATCACGTTCTGGTGATTTTTAATAATTCGGGCACTAAGCGCAAAGTTTCTGGAAATTACAGCAAGATCAAATAACTATCATCCAAGAAGATCCAATAGGTCTAGCTTGGCACAAACACTAATTAAAACATAAAAACACATCTAAACAGAGGCTAGATGGATTATTTATTCCTAAACAGAAGCAAAAACAAAAACTAAAAATAAAATTGGGTTGCCTCCCAACAAGCGCTATCGTTTAACGCCCCTAGCTAGGCATAAAAGCAAGGATAGATCTAGGTATTGCCATCTTTGGTAGGCAATCCATAGGTGGCTCTCATGATAGATTCATATGTTAATTTTATTTTCTTTCTAGGGAAGTATTCCATGCCCTTCTTTAAGGGAAATTGGAATCTAATATTCCCTTCCTTCATATCAATAATTGCACCAATCGTTCTAAGGAAAGGTCTACCAAGAATAATAGGACATGAAGGATTGCAATCTATATCAAGAACGATAAAATCTACGGGCACATAATTCCTATTTGCAACAATAAGAACATCATTAATTCTTCCCATAGGTTTTTTTAATAGTGGAATCCGCAAGATGCAAGTTTAGAGAGCAATCATCAAAGTTACGGAAATCTAGCAAATCACACAAAGTTTTGGGAATAGTAGAGACACTAGCACCCAAATCACACAAGGCATTAAACTCATAATTTTTAATTTTAATTTTAATAGTTGGTTCCCACTCATCACAGAGTTTTCTAGGGATAGAGACTTTCAACTCAAGTTTTTCTTCATAAGACTGCATCAAGGCATCAACAATGTGTTCGGTAAAGGCCTTATTTTGACTATAAGCATGAGGAGAATTTAGCACGGATTGCAACAAGGAAATACAATCAATTAAAGAGTAATTTTCATAATTAAATTCCTTGAGATCCAAAATAGTGGGTTTAGCAACATCTAGGTTTTATTTCTTTCAATCCCACTTTTATCAATTTCATCATCAAGATCTAAAAACTTCGAATTCTTAGAACGCCTTCTAGGTAAAGGAAGATCATATTCAGTTTCATCAAGATTCATATTGCAAAACAAAGATTTAATGGGGGACACATCAATAACTTTTAGATCTTCATCTTGATTTTCATTATAATTAGAAGAACATGCTTTAATAAAGGCATCTTTGGAAGCACGCATCCTAGCGGTTCTTTCTTTGCACTCATCAATGGAAATTCTCATAGATTTGAGAGACTCATTGATATCATGCTTAGGAGGAATAGATCTAAGCTTTAAAGAATCAACCTCAAGAGAAATTCTATCAATGTTCCTAGCCAAATCATCAACTTTAAGCAATTTCTCTTCAAGCAAAGCATTAAAATTCTTTTGCGAATTCATAAACTCTTTAACACTACTCTAAAATTCAGAGGGCATCTTATTAAAATTTCCATAAGAGTTGTTGTAGGAATTTCCATAATTATTAGAAGGATTACTAGGATAAGGCCTAGGATTATAATTCCCTCTATACAGCGTTGTTACCAAAATTATTCCTACCAACAAAATTCACATCCATAGATTCATTATTATTCTCAATCAAAGTAGACAAAGGCATATCATTAGGATCAGAAGAAACACTCTTAGTAGCAAATAATTTCATAAGTTCATCCATCTTTCCACTCAAAACATTAATTTCTTCTATCGCATGCACTTTCTTATTAGAAGATCTTTCAGTATGACATTGAGAATAATTAACCATAATATTATCTAGAAGTTTAGTAGCATCTCCTAGAGTGATTTCCATAAAAGTGCCTCCCGCGGCCAAATCTAAAAGATTTCTAGAAGCAAAATTCAATCCGGCATAAAAGTTCTCAGTATAATCATCCACAAGTTCAAACCATGAGTAGGACAATTCACGTATCATTAATTTCATTCTCTCCCAAGCTTGTGCAACATGTTCATGATCAAGTTGCTTAAAATTCACAATATCATTCCTAAGAGAGATAATCTTAGCGGGAGGAAAATACTTAGAGATAAAAGCATCTTTGCACTTGTTCCAAGAATCAATACTATTTTTAGGCAAAGATGAAAACCACGCTTTAGCATGATCTCTAAGCGAAAAAGGAAATAGCTTCAACTTAACGACATCATTATCGACATCTTTTTTCTTTTGCATATCACATAAATCAATGAAGCTATTCAGATGAGTAGCGGCATCTTAACTAGGAAGGCCGGCAAATTGATCTTTCAAAACAAGATTCAACAAAGCAGTATTGATTTCACAAGATTCAGTATTGGCAAGAGGAGCAATTGGAGTGCTAAGGAAATCATTATTATTAGTATTGGTGAAGTCACACAATTTGGTAGCATCTTGAGCCATCGCGACAAACAAGCAATCCAACACACGAGCAAACAAGCGGACGAGGAAAAGGCAACGGGAAAAGAGGAGGAGATTGGGAAAGAGAGGCGAATAAAAGCGGCAAGGGTGAAGTGGGGTAGAGGAAAACGAGAGGCAAATGGAAAATAATGTAATGCGAGAGATAGGGATTGTGATGGGTACTTGGTATGGTTGACTTGCTCTTACGTGAGCCTCCCCGGCAACGGTGCCAGAAATTCTTCTTGCTACCTCTTGAGCCATGATGTGACTACTCATCCATGCTTGTTTGTCATGCCTGCTATTGCTTAGAGTTGTGTGCTACATCTTGAGCACCGCGTTGGATTTCCCCGAAGAGGAGAGGATGATGCAGCAAAGTAGCGTAAGTATTTCCCTCAGTTTTTGAGAACCAAGGTATCAATCCAGTAGGACGCCACGCACAAGTCCCTCGTACATGCACAAATCGATAGCTCCTCGCAACCAACGCGATTAGGGGTTGTCAATCCCTTCACCTTCACTTACGAGAGTGAGATCTGATAGAGATGATAGATAATATTTTTTGGTATTTTTGATATATAGATGCAAAGTGAAAAGTAAAAGGCAAAGTAAAAACAAAGCAAGTATAGAAGTGATGGAGATTGATATGATGAGAATAGACCCGGGGGCCATAGGTTTCATTAGTGGCTTCTCTCAAGAGCATAAGTATTCTACGGTGGGTGAACAAATTACTGTTGAGCAATTGACAAAATTGAGCATAGTTATGAGTATATCTAGGTATGATCATGTATATAGGCATCACGTCCAAGACAAGTAGACCGAAATGATTCTGCATCTACTACTATTACTCCACTCATCGACCACTATCCAGCATGCATCTAGAGTATTAAGTTTAAAACAGAGTAACACCTTAAGCAAGATGATATGATGTAGAGGAATAAATTCATGCAATATGATAAATACTCCATCTTGTTATCCTCGATGGCAACAATACAATATGTGCCTTGCAACCCTTTACATCCTTTGGGTAAGGACACCGCAAGATTGAACCCAAAGCTAAACACTTCTCCCATTGCAAGAACTACCAATCTTGTTGGCCAAACCAAACGGGTAATTCAATGAGACTTGCAAAGATAACCAATCATACATAAAAGAATTCAGAGAAGATTCATATATTATTCATAGATAAGCTGGATCATAAATCCACAATTCATCGGTCTCAACAAACACACCGCAAAAATAAGATTACATCAAATAGATCTCCACGAGAGAGGGGGAGAACATTGTATTGAGATCCAAAAGAGAAGAAGCCATCGGCTACTAGCTATGGACCGAAGGTGCAAGTAAACTACTCACACTTCATCGGAGAGGCTATGATGATGATGTAGAAGCCCTCCATGGTGGAATCCCCTTCCAGCGGAGCTCCTGAACAGGCCCCAAGATGGGATCTCGTGGATACAGGAAGTTGCGGTGGTGGAATTAGGTTTTTGGCTCCGTATCTGATCGTTTGGGGGTACGTAGGTATATATAGGAGGAAGGAGTACGTCGGTGGAGCAACAGGGGGCCCATGAGGCAGGGGGTGCGCCCTAGGGGGGGCGCGCCCCCCACCCTCGTGATCGCCTCTCTCGTTCCTTGGAGTAGAGTCCAAGTCTCCTGGATCATGTTCGGACTCTGTTTCCGAAGGTTTCATTCCGTTTGGACTCTGTTTGATATTCCGTTTCTTCGAAACACTAAAATAGGAAAAAAAAACAGCAATTCTAGGCTGGGCCTCCGGTTAATAGGTTAGTCCCAAAAATAAAAAGTGGAAAATAAAGCCCAATATAGTCCAAAACAGTAGATAAAGTAGCATGGAGCAATCAAAAATTATAGATACGTTGGAGACGTATCAAGAACCAAACACATCAAGAGACGCTTGAACTCCATCCGCGATCAAGTCAAGGAGGGAGACATAGAGATTTGCAAAATACATGCGGATCTGAATGTTGCAATCCCGTTGACTAAGCCTCTTCCAGGAGCAAAAGATGATCAACACCAAGACTCCATGGGTATTAGAATCATTACTATGTAATCTAGATTATTGACTCTAGTGCAAGTGGGAGACTGATGGAAATATGCCCTATAGGCAATAATAAAGTTGTTATTTATATTTCCTTATATCATGAAAAATGTTTATTATTCATGCTAGAATTGTATTAACTGGAAACTTAGTACATGTGTGAATACATAGACAAACAGAGTGTCCCTTGTATGCCTCTACTTGACTAGTTCGTTAATCAAAGATGGTTAAGTTTCCTGACCAAAGACATGTGTTGTCATTTGATGAACGTGGTCACATCATTAGGAGAATGATGTGATGGACAAGACCCATCCGTTAGCTTAGCATAATTATCGTTAAGTTTTATTGCTATTGCTTTCTTCATGACTTATACATATTCCTCTGACTATGAGATTATGCAACTCCTGAATATTGGAGGAACACCTTGTGTGCTATCAAACGTCACAACATCACTGGGTGATTATAAAGATGCTATACAGGTGTCTCCGAAGGTGTTTGTTGGGTTGGCATAGATCAAGATTAGGATTTGTCACTCCGAGTATCGGAGAGGTATCTCTAGGACCTCTCAGTAATGCACATCACCATAAGCCTTGCAAGCAATGTGACTAATGAGTTAGTTACGGGATGATGCATTACAGAGCGAGTAAAGAGACTTGCCAGTAACGAGATTGAACTAGGTATGATGATACCGGTGATCGAATCTCAGGCAAGTAACGTACCGTTGACAAAGGGAATAACGTATGTTGTCATTGCAGTTTGATCGATAAAGATCTTGTTGTATATGTAGGAACCATTATGAGCATCCGGGTTCTGCTGTTGGTTATGGATCGGAGATGTGTCTCAGTCATGTCTACATGGTTCTCGAACCCGTAGGGTCCACACGCTTAACGTTTGATGATGACTTGTATTATGAGTTATTTGTTTTGGTGACCGAAGATTGTTCAGAGTCCCGGATGAGATCACGGACATGACGAGGAGTCTCGTAATAGTCGAGAGGTAAAGATTGATATATTGGAAGGTGGTATTCGGACACCAGAATGGTTTCGAAAAGGTTCGGATATATTTCGGAGTACCGAGGGGTTACCGGAACCCCCCGGGGAATTATTGGGCCTACATGGGCCTTAGTAGAGAGAGAGGGGAGCCCACAAGGGGTGGCGCGCTCTCCCCTCCAAGGGAGTCCGATAGGACAAGGAGGAGGGGGCGCGGCCCACTTTCCCTCTCCCTTTCCCTCTCCCTCTCCTTCCTTTTCCCCCTCCGATGAGAAAGGAAAAGGGGGGCGAATCCTACTAGGAGTGGAGTCCTAGTAGGACTCCCGCCCATGGCGCGTGCCTTGGTGGCCGGCCTCCTCCTCCCCTCCTTTATATACGGGGGTAGGGGGCACCCCATAGCACAACATTTATTCTCTTAGCCGCGTGCGGTGCCCCCCTCCACAGTTTACTCCTCCGGTCATAGCGTCGTAGTGCTTAGACGAAGCCCTGCACGGATCACATCACCATCACCGTCACCACGCCGTTGTGTTGACGAAACTCTCCCTCGACCCTCTGCTGGATCAAGAGTTTGAGGGACGTCATCAAGCTGAACGTGTGCTGAACTCGGAGGTGCCGTACGTTCGGTACTAGATCGGTTGCATCTTGAAGACGTTCGACTACATCAACCGTGTTAACCTAACGCTTCCGCTTTCGGTCTACAAGGGTACGTAGACACACTCTCCCCCTCTCGTTTCTATGCATCTCCTAGATAGATCTTGCGTGATCATAGGAATTTTTTCGAAATTGCATGCTACATTCCCCAATAGAAAAATTTTGGTGTTCTTTTGAAGATTGATTTTTAGAAGGCTTATGACAAGGTGAAATGTCCATTATGGTGTTAGATGATGGAGGCAAAATGGTTTGGTTATTTGTGGTGTGCCTGGAGTATGAAGCTGGTTAGGGGAGGAAGGGTTGCAGTCAAGGTGAATGATCATATTGGCCCTTACTTCCCAACTTTCAAAGTAGTTAGATAGGAGGATCCTCTATCCCCCCTATCTTCTCAATATAATTGTTGATGGGATAGCATTGATGATAAAGAAGGCCCAGTAGTAGGGTTTGCTTTCTGGTCTTGTGCCTAATTTGGTAGATGGGGGATTGACTCTGCTTTAGTATGCTGATGATACAATCTTCTTGTTGGAGTTTAGTCTTGTAAATGCCAGAAATCTCAGGTCTATTCTTTGTGTTTTTGAACAAGTTGTTGGTTCGAAGATCAATATTCACAAGAGTAAATATTTTTGTCTTGGGGAGGCTTTTGAGAGAGAAGCTGATTACTGTGAAACTTTTACTTGCAAATCGTAGAAGCTATTTATGAAATACCTTAGGATGCCTATGGATGCAAAAAAGCTTAGTAATGCACAATGGGATCTAGTGGATAAGAAAGTGTGCAAAAAAATGGTTGGCTGGAAAGGTGATCTTCTGTCAGTTGGTAACTGAAGGAAATATGCCCTAGAGGCAACAATAAATTTGTTATTTTATATTTCCTTATATCATGATAAATGTTTATTATTCATGCTAGAATTGTATTAACCGGAAACTTGATACATCTTGGATACATAGACAAAACACAGTGTCCCTAGTAAGCCTCTACTAGACTAGCTCGTTAATCAAAGATGGTTAAGTTTCCTAACCATATACATGAGTTGTCATTTGATGAACGGGATCACATCATTAGGAGAATGATGTGATGGACAAGGCCATCTGTTATCTTAGCATATTGATTGTTCAGTTTTATTGATATTGCTTTCTTCATGTCATATACATATTCCTTTGACTATGAGATTATGAAACTCCCGGATACCGGAGGAATACCTTTTGTGCTATCAAATGTCACAACGTAACTGGGTGATTATAAATATGCTCTGCAGGTATCTCTGAAGGTGTTTGTTGGGTTGGCATAGATCGAGATTAGGATTTGTCACTCCGAGTATTGGAGAGGTATCTATGGGCCCTCCCGGTAATGCACATCATAATAAGCCTTGCAAGCAATGTGACTAATGAGTTAGTTGTGGGATGATGTATTACCGAACGAGTAAAGAGACTTGCCGGTAACGATATTGAACTAGGTATGAAGATACCGATGATCGAATCTCGGGAAAGTAACATACCGATAACAAAGGGAATTACGTATGTTGTCATTGCGGCATGACCAATAAAGATCTTCGTAGAATATGTAGGAACCAATATGGCATCCAGGTTTCGCTGTTGTTTATTGACCGGAGAGGTGTCTCGGTCATGTCTACATAGTTCTCGAACCCGTAGGGTTCGCACGCTTAACGTTCGATGACGATTTTGTATTATATGAGTTATGTGATTTGGTGACCAAATGTTGTTCGGAGTCCCGGATGAGATCACGGACATGACGAGGAGTCTCGAAATGGTCGAGAGGTAAATATTCATACATAGGATGATAATATTCGGACACCGGAAGTGTTCCGTGGGTACTGGGTACATATCGGGTCACCGGAAGGGGTTCCGGGCATCCCCCCGGCAACTACATGGGCTTAATGGGCCAAGAAGGGGACAGAACAGCCACTAGGGGGCTGGTTCACCCCATGTAGGCCAAAATAAGTAGGAAGAGAGAAAGGAAGGACAGGGATTCGGCCTCCCCCTTCCTTCTCTCCTCCCTCCTCCTTCCCTCCCCCTCTGGATGAATATGGAAGGGAGGGAGGCCAAATTGGGAGGCGCCAAAGTAGGATTCCTCCTACTTGGGGCACCCCCTTGGCTGCCTCTCCTCCCCTCCAAAGTTTATGCCTCCGGTCATATTCACGTAGTGCTTAGGCGAAGCCCTACGGGTTTCACTTCACCATCACCGTCACCACGCCGTCGTGCTGACGGAACTCTCCCTCAACACTTTGCTAGATCAAGAGTTGGAGGGACGTCATCGAGCTGAACGTGTGCAAAACTCGGAGGTGTCGTACGTTCGGTGCTTGATTGATCGGAACGAGAAGAAGATCGACTACATCGACTGCATTGTCAAACGCTTCCGCTTTCGGTCTACGAGGGTACGTGGATACACTCTCCCCCTCTCATTGCTATGCATCTCATAGATAGATCTTGCGTGAGCGTAAGAATTTTTTTGAAATTGCATGCTATGTTTCCCAACAGTGGCATCCGAGCTAGGTCTACGTGTAGATGATATGCACGAGTAAAACACAAAGAGTTGTGGGCGGTGATCATCATAGTGCTTACCACCAATGTCTTATTTTGAATCGGCGGTATTGTTGGAAGAAGCGGCTCAGACCAACCTTACATGACCACGTTCATGAGACCGGTTCCACTGACAGACATGCAACTAGTTTTGCATAAAGGTGGCTCGCGGGTGTCTGTTTCTCCAACTTTAGTTGAATCGAATTTGACTACGGTCAGTCCTTGTTGAAGGTTAAAACATCAAACTTGATAAATCACCGTTGTGATTTTGATGCGTAGGTAAGAACGGTTCTTACTAAGAAGCTCGTAGCAGCCACGTAAAACTTGCAACAACAAAGTAGAGGACGCCTAACTTGTTTTTGCTTTTGGGGAATGTAGTATTTCAAAATTTTACCTACGATCACGCAAGATCTATCTATGTGTTGCATAGCAACAAGCAGGGAGAGTGTGTTCACGTACCCTCATAGACCGAAAGCGGAAGTGTTTATCAACATGGTTGATGTAGTCGTACGTCTTCACGATCCGACCGATCCTAGCACCGAACGTACGGCACCTCCGTGTTCAGCACACATTCAGCTCGATGACGTCCCTCGTACCCTTGATCCAGTTGAGGTCGAGGGAGAGTTCTATCAGCACAACGGCGTGGCGATGGTGATGATGAAGTTACCGGCGCAGGGCTTCGCCTAAGCACTACGACGATATGACCGAGGTGTGTAACTTTGGAGGGGGGCACCACACACGGCTAAAAGATCAACTTGTGTGTTCTAGGGTGCCCCCCTCCCCATGTATATCAAGGAGGGAGGAGGGGAGGTCCGGCGGCCCCTAGGGCGCGCCCAAGAGGGGAGTCCTACTAGGACTCCTAGTCCTAGTAGGATTCCACCAAAAGGAAGAGAGGGGGAAAGAAGGAGAGGGAGAGGGAGTAGGAAAGGGGGCGCCCCCCTCCCCTTCCCTTGTCGGACTGCTAAGGGGGGCGCGGCCTGCCTTGGCTGCCCTCCTGTCTCTCCAATAAGGCCCATGGTGGCCCATTAGTTCCCCCGGGGGGTTCCGATAACCCCTCCGACACTCCCTTTTTTACCCGAAACTATCCGGAACACTTATGATGTCCGAATAACATGGTCTGATATATCAATCTTTATGTCTCGGCCATTTCAAGACTCCTCATCACGTCTGTGATCTCAACCGGGACACCGAACAAAATTTAGTCATCAAAACACATAACTCATAATACTGTAGCGACCCGACCTCAAACGGTCAAGTCTCTGTGCTTAAGTGTCATCCCTGGATCGGTATGCTGACACACACAATACTCGAGGATTTATAACAGAGGTAAATCACATGTATAAAGTAACGTAAATACTATTACCTCAATCCAAATAGCGGAAGTAACAACAAGGTTGTGGATTCCCATCAACACCAACGGCAAAGTTGAGTGTAGAAATCATAACCCTAATGTATCACTTACTCGTCGTAAGATTCCTCCAACATGAGACGTTGCAGCCACAAAGGGTCAGTACATTGAATTTACTGGCAAATTCACACCATAGAGCAATGATGAACAAAGGCTATCACTACATGCATATATGGTTGGTGGAGGCTCTATGGTTATAATGTTTTTGCGAAAAGCCAATTCTTCCCTACTGCAAAGGAATATATCTTATTAACTACAAAACTATTTGAAAACATTGAGAATGGTAAATCCCCATCTCAATCCCAATTAAAAGTAATCTTCAACCCAACAAAATTAATTTAGAGTGATGAGATCAATATGATAATCCAAGAACCAGATACTCAAGTTGTCCATAACCGGGGACACGGCTAACCATGATTAGTTTGTACACTCTGCAGAGGTTTGCACACTTTTCCCCACAAGACTTGATCTCCTCCGTTGGATTTCTCGCACTACATGGTGTTTGAGAAACGGATGACCGAGACACAATCTTTCAGAAGCATTAACTCTAACCCTGGGTAGACAGTACCAACCTACATCCCCTACATCTACTAGCCTACCACTGGAAGAGGTCATGCAACATACTAAACTATGCTAGGGCCCATAATAGCTTGTGGCTGCACACGGAAGTTTCTAGCATGAATAATCTTATGATCCCTTTGAGCCTGGGTGGCGAACCATAGGATGATCACACGGTATATCCCCGGGATCTCCTAGGACAACACTGGTATATCCCCAGATGTCCGGGAAAGTCCAATAGTATATCCCCAGGGTGCCCCTACCAATCCACCCAGATGTGTATTAAAGTTGCCACCTTAAGTTGAACCATTAAGTAAACAATCTCACATCTTTCATGGAATACACTCAAACCCAATCAACGTCTACGAGCATAGCATGGCAATAAAAGCATGACATAGAAGTAACTCCCAAGGGTTTGATATAAAGGACAATAGGTTCTACCTCATCAACTACTTCCCAAAACCCACATGTTATCAACACCTAACCATGCAATGTTTGAGGGCGAAACTAATGCATAAAAACTGGGTATGAGAGGGATATGATCAAAGTGTGAACTTGCATGTACTGTTGATGAAGATGATTCGCACTCATAACTCCTGATAGTTCTATTCGTCACACTCCGGTCAATCTAGCGTAAGCAAGCAATAGTAACCACACATAAGCAATCACTCAAAGATCGGAAAGAACGAAGAAGACCATTCAGAAATCATCAAAACCAAGAAAATAACTCTTGCAGCATAAAACAATTTCTAACAATACCAAAATTATGTGAATTTGGCCTTATCAGAAAGTTTAGGTCAAGAGCTTCGATTTGCAAAAAGAATCAACTAAATCGGAGTTATAAAACTCAAGTTACGATCAAACGAAGTTCAAATACAAATCTGTTTGAATTCAAACTTTAAAACTTTCGAAAACATGTTTAAGTTGTTTTACTAGATAGAGGAGATCGTAACGAAGAAGTGGGCATTGGTTTCGTTGGATTTGGATAAACGAGTAAAAAGTTGCGGAGGTTTGAAGATCAGGGACTAATCTGTATATAAAATATTCACGGATGGGTCCCTAGCTAAAAACTAAAATAAAAAGAAAAATCCTATCGAAAGAACGTTCGCTAGAGAACCCTACAGAACAACATCTTTCGCTACCACAAGCTAATGAGCGAACGCTCGCTAAATAACCTAACTAAAATAAAACCGGGTTTTTAAAGAAAATCGAAAAAACTAAAAAAACCGACGAACCGGGGCGGTTATTACCGGTCCACGGCGGGTCAACAGCGACGGCGGCTTCCCACGACGACGGGCTTCGACGCCAGCGGTGCGGCTAGCAATGGTGAGGCGCGGGCGGCGGCAGAAGAAGGTGCAAAGACGGCAATGGGACCCGGCGGTGGCAGAGCGCTGCGGCGAAAAGTCTTGAGCTCGTCAAGGAAGATGTGTAGCGGGCGCGCGAGACGCACGCGAGGAGAGAGAGAGGGGGTCTGGGCGGATCTATTTATGGAGGAGAGGGCGGTGCCATGGCGTGGCGGAGGGCAAGCGGCTCGGTGTGGGACGGACACGGCAGCGAAGCGGCGGCGGAAGCGGCGGACTCTGGTGGAGGTCAAGGCAGCGGAAAGGCTAAGCTGGCCCGGCTGGCTGGGCTTCGATCCAGTTGGCCCGGTACGGAGAAGAAGTTTTTTTTAAAAAAAGTCAAACAAAAAGAATAAAAAATATTATATAGGCGTATAATATATCAAAAGTTTCAGAAAAAGATTTTCTACGACGTGAACATTTTTCTAGAGTCAAATAAAATCCACAAAAATTCAAATAATTCAAACAGTGCTATTGCTACAATAAAACCGAGTAAAAATCATTTTAAAAATAAACAAATAATTTCAGATTTATTTCTCTCCAATTTTCTACTGTAGGGAATCATTTTACCCTATTTTCCGTATATTTTATTTGGAGGAAAATAATTTGAATAAAATGCAAAATAACTCCAAATTGAAAATGATTTCAAAGGGGCGTTAAATTTGGTTTCTTTGAAACTTCCAACTCATATTTCATATAATTTGAAGAAGTCATTTTATCTTCTCTCGTGAAAATCATTGAGTTGCATAAAGTTTCTGAATTTGAAAATAGTTCCAAATGGAATTCAAATATTTTCAAATACCCTTTTCATTTAATTAAATGGAAGAAGTCATGTCATCTTCTCTCTAGGGTTTTGTATTTGAAAAGAATTTGAATTCATGGAGATCATAAATGCAAAAATGAAAGTTTGGAAAGTCCTTTTATCCCCTCTCATTTAACTTTCAAAAAAATTCGAATTCACTCAATTTCACACAAGCAATCATACCATCAATCAAAACTATCTATTTAATATAACATTCCAAAATTTAGAATTTTGGGATGTTACAAACCTACCACCCTTTAAATGAATCTCGTCCTCGAGATTCGGAGAGGCTAGCAAGAAATAGGTTAGGTTTGGGGGTCTTCTCAAAATCCACCGATCGTCTCCGGGGGTCTGGGGTGCTACCACCCTTAGAAGCATGGTTACGGTTCCCTCAAAACTCATATACTCCTTCCTTATTCTTGTGAGGTGGTCTTCCGAGATCTTGAGGATAATTCCTTCTCTGGGCTCTTAGATAGTGGCATAACCTTTACCGCAATTCTTCTGTCCTTTCATCTTGGTAAGGTTCTTCTGTGACTGGGTCTTCTTAGCTGACGGGTCTGGCGCCAATACTAAACAAACATCGATATTTCATGGTGGTCAACAATTTATGGTTTCTCCCGCAGGAAATGGGTCTGGGTCGAACCTCACTGTATATCCTACAGTTGGCAACAACTGCCTTGTACAAGGGAAAATACTTATACCATTGTAAGGTTCAAACAAGGTTTAATGTTGTCGTTGCTCTACTTTAGGTAAGTCACTCAGATTTACCATCCCATATAGCAAGGTGAATAATAAGAGTAAGTCGGTATGGTGATCAATCCATCCCGCACCCAAATCATTACCTTGTACCTGGTTTGGCGAATCTCGCATTCTAACACTCGGTCAGCCTCACAAGCATTGCAGAATTTCTCTTGTCGACGAACTGGGTTCGGAAAAATCCATTGATTCTGCAAGCCAAACAACATCTATCGTTTCTTCACAACTCTCAGGTTTTGCGTTACTCCTTTAAGATATTAAGTGGATAAGGTCGTAACTCTTCCAGGATTTTTGCTTCAGCAAGAGTGTGCTTGCTTCTTGGCAGGTCCTGCAGCCTGTGGGTTATGGCCAATCTCATCACTTGTAAACCTTGAACTCATCATCGGGGCAACTGATCATTAACCCAACATCCAACTTCCTAGTATTTTAATCCATCCAATTTTACTGTCTCTCTTCCTTCTATTGGTACCAAACTAAGGCGTGATTACTCCGAATCATCATGGAGTTACAATTGCTCCATATTGTTGGAAATATGCCCTAGAGGCAATAATAAATTGGTTATTATTATATTTCTTTGTTCATGATAATTGTCTATTATTCATGCTATAATTGTGTTATACGGAAATCGTAATACATGTGTGAATACATAGACCACAACATGTCCCTAGTGAGCCTCTAGTTGACTACCTCGTTGATCAACAGATAGTGATGGTTTCCTGACTATGGACATTGGATGTCATTGATAACGGGATCACATCATTAGGAGAATGATGTGATGGAAAAGACCCAATCCTAAGCATAGCACAAAGATCGTGTAGTTCGTTTGCTAGAGCTTTTCCAAATGTCAAGTATCATTTCCTTAGACCATGAGATTGTGCAACTATCGGATACCGTGGGAGTGCTTTGGGTGTGCCAAACGTCACTGGCAATCGGGTGGCTATAAAGGTGCACTACGGGTATCTCCGAAAGTGTCTGCATTGGGTTGGCACGAATCGAGGCGGGATTTGTCACTCCGTGTATGACGGAGAGGTATCTCTGGGCCCACTCGGTAATGCATCATCATAGTGAGCTCAATGTCACCAAGTGTCTGGTCATGGGATCATGCATTACTGATGCAGTAAAGTGACTTGCGATAGCGAGATTGAACGAGGTATTGGGATACCGACGATCGAGTCTCGGGCAAGTAACGTACCGATTGACAAAGGGAATTGAATACGGGATTGATTGAATCCTCAACATCGTGGTTCATCCGATGAGATCATCAAGGAGTATGTGGCAGCCAACATGGGAATCCAGATCCCGCTGTTGGTTATTGACGGAGAGTCGTCTCGGTCGTATGCGCATGTCTCCCGAACCCGTAGGGTCTACACACTTAAGGTTCGGTGACGCTAGGGTTGTAGAGATATTAGTATGTGGTAACCCGAAAGTTTTTCAGAGTCCCGGATGAGATCCCGGACGTCACGAGGACTTCCGGAATGGTCCGGAGGTAAATATTTATATATAGGAAGTCAAGTTTCAGCCATCGGGAAAGTTTCGGGGGTCACCGGTATTGTACCGGGACCACCGGAAGGGTCCCGGGGGTCCACCGGATGGGGCCACCTATCCCGGAGGGCCCCATGGGCTGAAGTGGGGAGGGGAACCAGCCCCTGGTGGGCTGGTGCGCCCCCTTGGTCCTCCCCCTGCGCCTAGGGCAGGAAACACTAGGGGTGGGGGGCGCCCCCCTTGGCTTGGGTGGGCAAGCCACCCCCTTGGCCGCCGCCCCCCCTTGGAGATCCCATCTCCTAGGGCCGGCGCCCCCCAGGGGCCCTATATATAGTGGGGGGGAGGGCAGCCGCACCCTAGCCCCTGGCGCCTCCCTCTCCCTCTCCAACACCTCCTCCTCTCCGTAGAGCTTGGCGAAGCCCTGCCGAGATCCCCGCTGCATCCACCACCACGCCTGCGTCGTCTGCTGGATCTCCATCAACCTCTCCTTCCCCTTGCTGGATCAAGAAGGAGGAGACGTCTTCCCCAACCGTCGTGTGTTGAACGCGGAGGTGCCGTCCGTTGGCGCTCGGTCATCGGTGATTTGGATCACGGCAGTACGACTCCATCAACCCCGTTCTCTTGAACGCTTCATTGGCGATCTACAAGGGTATGTAGATGCACTCCTTTTCCCCTCGTTGCTAGATAACTCCATAGATTGATCTTGGTGATGCATAGAAATTTTTTGATTTCTGCTACGTTCCCCAACAGTGGCATCATGAGCTAGGTCTATGCGTAGTTACTACGCACGAGTAGAACACAAAGCAGTTGTGGGTGTAGATGTTGTCAATTTTCTTGCCACTACTAGTCTTATCTTGCTTCGGCAGCATCATGGGATGAAGCGGCCCGGACCGACCTTACACGTACGCTTACGTGAGACAAAGTTCCACCGGCGACATGCACTAGTTGCATAAGGTGGCTAGCGGGTGTCTGTCTCTCCCACTTTAGTTGGAGCGGATTCAATGAAAAGGGTCCTTATGAAGGGTAAATATAAATTGGCATATCACGTTATGGTTTTACGTAGGTAAGAAACATTCTTGCTAGAAACCTATAACAGCCACGTAAAAACATGCAACAACAATTAGAGGACGTCTAACTTGTTTTTGCAGCAAGTGCTTTGTGATGTGATATGGCCAAAGGATGTGTTGAATGATATATGTGATGTATGAGATGATCATGTTCTTGTAATAGGAATCACGACTTGCATGTCGATGAGTATGACAACCGGCGAGAGCCATAGGAGTTGTCTTTATTTTTTGTGTGACCTGCGTGTCATTGAGTAACGCCATGTAAATTACTTTACTTTATTGCTAAACGTTAGCCATAGAAGTAGAAGTAATCGTTGGCGTGACAACTTCATGAAGACACGATGATGGAGATCATGATGATGGAGATCATGGTGTCATGCGGTGACGAAGATGATCATGGCGCCCCGAAGATGGAGATCAAAGGAGCAATATGATATTGGCCATATCATGTCACTATTTGATTGCATGTGATGTTTATCATGTTTTACATCTTATTTGCTTAGAATGACGGTAGCTTAAA
This sequence comes from Aegilops bicornis, assembly GCA_021605145.1. Taxonomy (NCBI): domain Eukaryota; kingdom Viridiplantae; phylum Streptophyta; class Magnoliopsida; order Poales; family Poaceae; genus Aegilops; species Aegilops bicornis. The sequence continues at coordinate 261,515,085 of CM038675.1, forward strand.
TAAGATGATCCCTTGAAATAATTTCAAGAAAGTCTTCCCCCTAACCGTGCACTGTTGCGAAGGTTTGTTGTTTCAAAGCACCACGTGATGATTGGGTGTGATAGATTCTAACATTCGAATACAACGGGTGTAAGCCAGATTTACACACGCAATACACTTAGGCTGACTTGACGAGCCTAGCATGTACAAACATGGCCTCGGAACATGGAAGACCGAAAGGTCGAGCATGAGTCATATAGAAGATACGATCAACATGAAGATGTTCACCGACGTTGACTAGTCCGTCTCATGTGATGATCGGACACGGCCTAGTTGACTCGGATCATGTTTCACTTAGATGACTAGAGGGATGTCTATCTGAGTGGGAGTTCATTGAATAATTTGATTAGATGAACTTAATTATCATGAACTTAGTCTAAAATCTTTACAATATGTCTTGTAGATCAAATGGCCCACGCTAATGTTGACCTCAACTTCAACGCGTTCCTAGAGAAAACCAAGCTGAAAGATGATGGCAGCAACTATACGGACTGGGTCCGAACACGAGATCATCCTCATAGCTGCCAAGAAAGATTATGTCCTAGAAGCACCGCTAGGTGAAGCACCCATCGAGAGAACCAAGGCGTTATGAGCGCTTGGCGGTCTCGTCTTGATGATTACTCCCTCATTCGGTGCGGCATGCTTTGCGACTTAGAATCGGGGCTCCAAAAGCGTTTTGAGCAACACGGAGCATATGAGATGTTCAAGAGCTGAAAATGGTTTTCCAAGCTCATGCCGGGTCAAGAGATATGAAGTCTCCGACAAGTTCTTCAATTTGTAAGATGGAGGAAAATAGTTCTATCGGTGAGCACATACTCAAAATGTACGGGTTGCACAACCGCTTGACTCATTTGGGAGTTAATCTCCCGGATGATGCGGTCGTCATTGAGATCCTTCGATTTGCTTCCACCGAGCTACAAGAGCTTTGTGATGAACTTCAATATGCAAGGGATGGAAAAGACCATACATGAGGTATATTCAATTTTGAAATCAGAGTAGGTGGAGATCAAAAACGAACATCAAGTGGTGATGGTGAATAAAACCACTAAGTATAAGAAAGGCAAGGGTAACAATAACTACAAGAAGGACGGCAAGGAGTTGCCGCACCCGATAAGCCGATTGCGGGAAGAAGCCAAAGAATGGACCCAAGCCCGACCGAGTGCTTTTATTGCAAGGGAAGTGGTCATCGAAGTGGAACTGCCCCAAATACTTAGCGGACAAGAAGGTGGCAACACTAAAGGTATATGTGATATACATGTAATTGATGTGTACCTTACCGATTACTGTAGTAGCTCCTGGGTATTTGATACCGGTGCCGTTGCTCATATTTGTAACTCAAAGCAGGAGCTGTGGAATAAGCGGAGACTGGAAAAGGACGAGGTGACGATGCACGTCGGGAATGGTTCCAAGGTCGATGTGATCGCCGTCGGCACGCTGCCTCTGTTGGGGAACGTAGCAGAAATTCAAAATTTTCCTACGTGTCACGAAGATCTATCTATGGAGAAACCAGCAACGAGGGGAAGGAGAGTGCATCTACATACCCTTGTAGATCGCTAAGCGGAAGCGTTCAAGAGAACGGGGTTGAAGGAGTCGTACTCGTCGTGATCCAAATCACCGGAGATCCTAGTGCCGAGCAGACGGCACCTCGCGTTCAACACACGTACAGCCCGGTGACATCTCCCATGCCTTGATCCAGCAAGGAGAGAGGGAGAGGTTGAGGAAGACTCCATCCAGCAGCAAAGACAACGGCGTGGTGGTGGTGGAGGCGTGGCAATCTGCGAGGGCTTCGCCAAGCACCGCGAGATATGAGGAGAAAGAGAGGTAGGGCTGCGCCAGCAGGAGAAGAACTTCGTGTGTTGGGCTGCTCCTTTGCCTCCACTATATATGGGGAGAGGGGCTGCACCCCACCTGGGTTTCCACCCCTAGGGGCGTGCCAGCCCTAGATCCCATCTAGGGGGCGGCCAAGGGGAGGGGGAAACTTGCCCCCCAAGTCAGGTGGAGGCGCCCCCTCCCAAAACCCTAGGCGCCTTGGGCCCTTGTGGGGGGGCACACCAGCCCACCTGGGTCTGGTCCCCTCCCAAACTTGGCCCATGCAGCCCTCCGGGGATGGTGGCCCCACTTGGTGGACCCCCGGGACCCTCCCGGTGGTCCCGGTACGTTACCGATAAAACCCGAAACTTTTCCGGTGACCAAAACAGGACTTCCCATATATAAATCTTTACCTCCGGACCATTACGGAACTCCTCGTGACGTCCGGGATCTCATCCGGGACTCTGAACAACATTCGGTAACCACATACAAACTTCCTTTATAACCCTAGCGTCATCGAACCTTAAGTGTGTAGACCCTACGGGTTCGGGAACCATCTGGAGACATGACCAGGGCGTTCTCCGGTCAATAACCAACAGCGGGATCTGGATACCCATGTTGGCTCCCACATGTTCCACGATGATCTCATCGGATGAACCACGATGTCAAGGACTCAATCGATCCCGTATACAATTCCATTTGTCCAGCGGTATTGTACTTGCCCGAGATTCGATCGTCGGTATCCCGATACCTTGTTCAATCTCGTTACTGGCAAGTCTCTTTACTCGTTCCGTAACACATCATCCCGTGATCAACCCCTTGGTCACATTGTGCACATTATGATGATGTCCTACCGAGTGGGCCCAGAGATACCTCTTCGTCAACCGGAGTGACAAATCCCGATCTCGATTCGTGCCAACCCAATGACACTTCGGAGATACCGTAATGCACCTTTATAGCCACCTAGTTACGTTGTGACGTTTGGTACACCCAAAGCATTCCCTACGGTATCCGGGAGTTGCACAATCTCATGGTCTAAGGAAATGATACTTGACATTTAGAAAAGCTTTAGCATCTGAACTACGATCTTTGTGCTAGGCTTAGGATTGGGTCTTGTCCATCACATCATTCTCCTAATGATGTGATCCCGTTATCAACGACATCCAATGTCCATGGTCAGGAAACCGTAACCATCTATTGATCAATGAGCTAGTCAACTAGAGGCTTACTAGGGACATGGTGTTGTCTATGTACCCACACATCTATCTGAGTTTCCTTTCAATACAATTATAGCATGGATAATAAACGATTATCATGAACAAGGAAATATAATAATAATTAATTTATTATTGCCTCTAGGGCATATTTCCAACAGTCTCCCACTTGCACTAGAGTCGATATTCTAGTTCACATCGCCATGTGATTAACACTGATAGGTCACATCGTCATGTGACCAACATCCAAAGAGTTTACTATTGTCACTAAACTAGTTCACATCACCATGTGATTAAGACTCAATGTGTTCTGGGGTTTGATCATGTTTTGCTTGTGAGAGAGGTTTTAGTCAACGGGTCTGCAACATTCAGATCCATATGTATTTTGCAAATCTCTATGTCATATTGTAAATGCTGCTTCCACGCTCCACTTGGAGCTATTCCAAATGGTTGCTCCACTATACGTATCCGGTTTTCTACTCAGAGTCACTCAGATAGGTGTTAAAGCTTGCATCGGCGTAACCCTTTCGCCGAACTGTTTATCACCTCCATAATCGAAACATGTCCTTATTTACTCCAAGGACAATTTTGACATTGTCCAATGATCCATTCCTGGATCATTCTTGTACCTATAGTGACTCATGGCAAGGCACACTTCGGTCTTGCGGTACACAGCATAGCATACTATAGAGCCTACGTCTGAAACATAGGGGACGGCCTTCGTCCTTTGTCTCTCTTCTGCCGTGGTCGAGCTTTAACTCTTAACTTCATACCTTACAACTCAGGCAAGAACTCCTTCTTTGACTGATCAATCTTGAACACCTTCAAGATCATGTCAAGGTATGTGTTCATTTGAAAGTATTATTAAGCATTTTGATATATCTTATAGATCTTGATGCATATTTTTCAAGTAGCCTAATCCAGGTTTTCCATTGAAAAACACTTTTCAAACAACCCTTTATGCTTTCTAGAAATTCTACATCATTTCTGATCAACAATATGTCAACAACATATACTCATCAGAAATTCTATAGTGCTCCCACTCACTTCTTTGGAAATACAAGTTTCTCATAAACTTTGTATAGACACAAAATCTTTGATCATCTCATCAAAGCGTACATTCCAACTCCGAGATGCTTACTCCAGTCCTTAGAAGGATTGCTGGAGTTTTGCATATTTGTTAGCGTTTTTCAGGATTGACAAAAACCTTCTGGTTGTATCACATACAACCTTTCCTCAAGGATATCGTCGAGGAAACAATGTTTTTGCATCCTATCTGCAATATTTCATAAATCATGCAGTAATTGCTAATTTAATTCCAACAGACTCTTAGCATCACTACGAGTGAGAAAGTCTCATCGTAGTCAACTCCTTGAACTTGTCAGAAAACATCTTAACGACAAGTCGAGCTTTTTAATGGTGATACTTACCATCACTGTCTGTCTTCCTTTTAAAATCCATCTGTACCCAACGGCCTTACGACCATCAAGTATTTCTTCCAAAGTCATGGATCCTCTCTCGGATTTTATGGCCTCGAGCCATTAAATGAATCCGGGCCCACCATCACTTCTCCATAGCTCGTGGGTTCATTGTTGTCTAGCAACATGACCTCTAAGAGAGGATTAATTACCACTCAAGTAGTATGCGTCCTTGTCGACCCTACGAGGTTCGGTAGTGACTTGATCCGAAGCATCATGATCACTATCATTAGCTTCCACTTCAATTGGTGTAGGTGCCACATGAACAACTTCACGTGCCTTTGCTACACACTGGTTGAAGTGATGGTTCAATAACCTCATCAAGTCTCCACCATCCTCCCACTCAATTCTTTTGAGAGAAACTTTTCCTCGAGAAAGGACCCGTTACAAGAAACAATTACTTTTGCTTTCGGATCTGAGATAGGAGGTATACCCAACCATTTTGGGTATCCTACGAAGATGTATTTATCCGTTTTTGGTTCGAGCTTATCACGATGAAACTTCTTCACATAAGCGTCACAGCCCCAAACTTTTTAAGAAACGGCAACTTAGGTTTCTCCAAACCATAGTTCAAATGGTGTCGTCTCAACGGAATTACGTGGTGCCCTTATTAAAGTGAGTGTGGTTGTCTCTAATGCTTAACCCATGAACGATAGTGGTAATTCAATAAGAGACATCATGGTACGCACCATATCCAATAGGGTGCAACTATGATGTTCGGACACACCATCACACTATGGTGTTCGGTAGTGTATTAATTGTGAAACAACTTCCACAATGTCTTAATTGTGTGCCAAAGCTCGTAACTCAGATACTCATCTCTATGATCATATCATAGACATTTTATCCTCTTGTCACGATGATCTTCAACTTCACTATGAAATTACTTGAACCATTCAATAATTCAGACTTGTGTTTCATCAAGTAAACATACAACATCTACCCGAATCATTTTGTGAAGTAAGAACATAACGATATTCACTGCATGCCTCAGCACTCATTGGACTGCGCACATCAAAATGTGTCACTTCCAACAAGTTGCTATCTTGTTCCATCTTCTTTGAAAACGAGGCTTTTTAGTCATCTTGCTCATGTGGTATGATTTGCATATCTCAAGTGATTCAAAATCAAGTGAGTCTAAACGATCCATCTGCATGGAGTTTCTTCATGCGTATACACCAATAGACATGGTTCGCATGTCTCAAACTTTTCAAAAGCGTGTGAGTCCAAAGATCCATCAGCATGGAGCTTCTTCATGCGTTTATACCAATATGACTTACATGGCAGTGCCACAAGTAAGTGGTACTATCATTACTATCTTATATCTTTTGGCATGAAAATGTGTATCACTATGATCGAGATTCAATAAACCATTCTCTTAGGTGCAAGACAATTGAAGGTTTTATTCAAATAAATAGAGTAACCATTATTCTCCTTAAGCGAATAAGCGTATTGCGATAGACATAATCCAATCATGTCTATGCTCAACGCATAAACACCAAATAACAATTATTTTAACACCAATCTCGATGGTAGAGGGCGTGCGATGCATGATCACATCAACCTTGGAAACACTTCCAACACATATCGTCACTCACCTTTAGCTAGTCTCCGTTTATTCCGTAGCTTTTATTTGAGTTACTAACACTTAGCAACCGAACCGGTATCTAATACCACAGTGCTACTAGGAGTACTATTAAAGTACACATTAACATAATGTATATCCAATATACTTCTATCGACCTTGCCACCTTCTTATCTACCAAGTATCTAGGGTAATCCTGCTCCGATTGGTTGTTCCCCTTATTACGTAAGCACTTAGTCTCGGGTTTAGGTTTAACCTTGGGTTTCTTCAACTTTGGAAGCGGCTGATTTGCCGTTTCATGAAGTATCCCTTCTTGCCCTTGCCCTTCTTGAAACTAGTGGTTTCACCAACCATCAACAATTGATGCTCCTTCTTGATTTCTACTTTGCGGTGTCAAACATCGTGAATACCTCAAGGATCATCTTATCTATCCTCGATATGTTATAGTTCATCACGAAGCTCTAGCAGCTTGGTGGCAATGACTTTGGAGAAACATCACTCTCTCATCCGGAAGATCAACTCCCACTCGATTCAAGTGATTGTTGCACTCGGACAATCGAGCACAAGCTCAACGATTGAGCTTTTCTCCCTTAGTTTGCGAGGCTAAGAAAATCGTCGGAGGTCTTATACCTCTTGGCGACGCGAGCCCTGAAATCCCAATTTCAGCCCTCGAAACATCTCATATGTTCCGCGACGTTTCCAAAAACGTCTTTGGTGCCTCAACTCTAAACCGTTTAACTGAACTATCATGTAGTTATCAAAACGTGTATGTCCGACGTTCGCAACATCCACAGACGACGTTTGGGGTTCAGCACACTGAGTGGTGCATTAAGGACATAAGCTTTCTACTGACCGCATAATTGCTACTATCAACTTTCAACTATATTTTCTCTAGGAACATATCTAAAACAGTAGAACTAAAGCGCGAGCTATGACATAATTTGCAAATGGTTTTTGACTATGTCCAGGATAATTAAGTTCATCTTATGAACTCCCACTCAGATAGACATCCCTCCAGTCATCTAAGTGATTACATGATCCGAGTCAACTAGGCCGTGTCCGATCATCACGTGAGACGGACTAGTCATCATCGGTGAACATCTTCATGTTGATCGTATCCACCATACGACTCATGCTCGACCTTCGGTCTCTTGTGTTCCGAGGCCATGTGCATACATGCTAGGCTCGTCAAGTTAACCTAAGTGTTTTTGCGTGTGTAAATCTGGCTTACACCCATTGTATGTGAGCGTAAGAATCTATCACACCCGATCATCACGTGGTGCTTGAAGCAGCGAACTTTCGCAGCGGTGCATAGTTAGGGGAAACACTTTCTTGAAATTTTAATGAGGGATCATCTTATTTACTACCGTCGTTCAAATCAAATAAGATGCATAAAAATGATAAAAATCACATTCAATAAAAAAGTGACATGATATTGCCAAAATAAGTTTGCTCCATTTTATCTCCATCTTGAGCTCCATGATCATCATCGTCACCGGCATGACACCATGATCTCCATCATCATGTCTTCATGAAGTTGTCTAGCCAACTATTACTTCTACTACTATGGCTACCGTTAGCAATAAAGTAAAGTAATTACATGGCGTTGTTTAATGACACGCAGTCATACAATAAATAAAGACAACTCCTATGGCTCCTGCGGTTGTCATACTCATCGACATGCAAGTCGTGATTCCTATTACAAGAACATGATCAATCTCATACATCACATATCATTCATCACATTCTTCTTGGCCATATCACATCACATGGCATACCCTGCAAAAACAAGTTAGTAGTCCTCTAATTGTTGTTTGCATGTTTTACGTGGGTGCTATGGGTTTCTAGCAAGAACGTTCCTTACCTACGCAAAACCACAACGTGATATGCCAATTGCTATTTACCCTTCATAAGGACCCTTTTCATCGAATCCGTTCCGACTAAAGTGGGAGAGCGGCACCCGCTAGCCACCTTATGCACCAAGTGCATGTCGATTGGTGGAACCTGTCTCACGTAAGTGTACGTGTAAGGTCGGTCCAGCCGCTTCATCCCACAATACCGTCGAAACAAGATTGGACTAGTAGCAGTGCGTATATTGAACAAAATCAACGCCCACAACTACTTAGTTTTCTACTCGTGCAAAGAATCTACATAATAGACACGGCTCATGATGCCACTTTGTTGGGGAACGTGGCAGAAATTCAAAATTTTCCCTCGTGTCACCAAGATCTATCTATGGAGAAACCAGCAACGAAGGGAAGGAGAGTGCATCTACATACCCTTGTAGATCTCTAAGCGGAAGCGTTCAAGAGAACGGGGTTGAAGGAGTCGTACTCGTCGTGATCCAAATCACCGGAGATCCTAGTGCGAGCAGACGGCACCTCCGCGTTCAACACACGTACAGCCGGTGGCGTCTCCCATGCCTTGATCCAGCAAGGAGAGAGGGAGAGGTTGAGGAAGACTCCATCCAGCAGCACACTGGCGTGGTGGTGGTGGTGGAGGCGTGGCAATCCTGCGAGGCTTCGCCAAGCACCGCGAGATATGAGGAGAAAGAGAGGTAGGGCTGCGCCAGCAGGAGAAGAACTCGTGTGTTGGGCTGCTCCTTTGCCTCCACTATATATAGGGGAGAGGGGCTGCGCCCCCACCTAGGTTTCCACCCCTAGGGGCGGCCAGCCCTAGATCCCATCTAGGGGCGGCCAAGGGGAGAAACTTGCCCCCCAAGTCAGGTGGAGACGCCCCCTCCCAAAACCCTAGGCGCCTTGGGCCCTTGTGGGGGGGCGCACCAGCCCACCTGGGTCTGGTCCCCTCCCACACTTGTCCCATGCAGCCCTCCGGGGATGGTGGCCCCACTTGGTGGACCCCCGGGACCCTCCCGGTGGTCCCGGTACGTTACCGATAAAACCCGAAACTTTTCCGGTGACCAAAACAGGACTTCCCATATATAAATCTTTACCTCCGGACCATTCCGGAACTCCTCGTGACGTCCGGGATCTCATCTGAGACTCTGAACAACATTCGGTAACCACATACAAACTTCCTTTATAACCCTAGCGTCATTGAACCTTAAGTGTGTATACCCTACGGGTTCGGGAACCATGCAGACATGACCGAGACGTTCTCCGGTCAATAACCAACAGCGGGATCTGGATACCCATGTTGGCTCCCACATGTTCCACGATGATCTCATCGGATGAACCACGATGTCAAGGACTCAATCGATCCCGTATACAATTCCATTTGTCCAATTATTGTACTTGCAGAGTTTCGATCGTCGGTATCCCGATACCTTGTTCAATCTAGATTCTTGGCAAGTCTCTTTACTCGTTCCGTAACACATCATCCCGTGATCAACCCCTTGGTCACATTGTGCAAATTATGATGATGTCCTACCGAGTGGGCCCAGAGATACCTCTTCGTCAACCGGAGTGACAAATCCCAGTCTCGATTCGTGCCAACCCAACAGGCACTTTCGGAGATACCTGTAATGCACCTTTATAGCCACCCAGTTACGTTGTGACGTTTGGTACACCCAAAGCATTCCTAGGTATCCGGGAGTTGCACAATCTCATGGTCTAAGGAAATGATACTTGACATTTAGAAAAGCTTTAGCATACGAACTACGATCTTTGTGCTAGGCTTAGGATTGGGTCTTGTCCATCACATCATTCTCCTAATGATGTGATCCCGTTATCAACGACATCCAATGTCCATGGTCAGGAAACTGTAACCATCTATTGATCAGCGAGCTAGTCAACTAGAGGCTTACTAGGGACATGGTGTTGTCTATGTACCCACACATGTATCTGAGTTTCCTTTCAATACAATTATAGCATGGATAATAAACGATTATCATGAACAAGGAAATATAATAATAACTAATTTATTATTGCCTCTAGGGCATATTTCCAACAGCCTCTACATTTACCTATGGGATTAGTTTTAAACCTCAATAATTGTTATTTAGTGCCAGCTTTGAGCATGAACATTGTATCAGGATCTCGTTTAATTCGAGATGGCTACTCACTTAAATCTGAGAATAATGGTTGTTCTATTTATATGAGAGATATGTTTTATGGTCATTCCACGCTGGTGAATGGATTATTCTTAATGAATCTCGGCGTAATGTTACACATATTCATAGTGTGAATACCAAAAGATGTAAAGTTGATAACGATAGTCCCACATACTTGTGTAGCCGCCTTTGGTCACATTGGTGTCATGCGCATGAAGAAGCTCCATGTTGATGGACTTTTAGAGTCTCTCGATTATGAATCATTTGACACATGCGAACCATGCCTTATGGGAAAAATGACCAAGACTCCGTTCTCCGGAACAATGGAGCGAGCAACCAACTTGTTGGAAATCATACATACCAATGTGTGCGGTCCAATGAGCATTGAGGCTCGTGGAGGATATCGTTATGTTCTCACTCTCACTGATGACTTGAGTAGATATGGATATGTCTACTTAATGAAACACAAGTCTGAGACCTTTGAAAATTTCAAGGAATTTCAGAGTGAGGTTGAGAATCAACGTGACAGGAAAATAAATTTCTTACGATCAGATCGTGGGGGAGAATATTTAAGTCACGAATTTGGTACGCACTTAAGGAAATGTGGAATGTGGAATCGTTTCACAACTCACGCCGCATGGAACACCTCAGCGTAACGGTGTGTCCGAACGTCGTAATCGCACTTTATTAGATATGGTGCGATCCATGATGTCACTCACCGATTTACCGCTATCATTTTGGGGATACGCTCTAGAGACAGCCGCATTCACTTTAAATAGGGCTCCGTCGAAATCCGTTGAGACGACACCGTATGAATTATGGTTTGGGAAGAAACCTAAGTATCGTTTCTAAAAGTTTGGGGATGTGATGCTTATGTCAAGAAACTTCAACCTGAAAAGCTCGAGCCCAAGTCGAAAAATGCGTCTTCATAGGATACCCTAAGGAAACCATTGGGTATACCTTCTACCTCGAATCCGAAGGCAAGGTCTTTGTTGCCAAGAACGGGTCCTTTACGGAGAAAGAGTTTCTCTCGAAGGAATTAAGTGGGAGGAAAGTAGAGCTTGATGAAGTACTACCTCTTGAAGCAGGAAGTAGCGCAGCTCGGGAAGATGTTCTGTGGTGCCCGCACCGACTAGAGAGGAGGTTAATGATGATGATCAAGGTACTTGGATCAAGCTCCTACTAAACTTCGTGGGTCCACAAGGACACATTCCGCACCAGTGAATGCGGCAACCCTGTCTTGGAAATCATGTTGTTAGACAACGGTGAACCTTGAACTATGAAGAAGCGATGGCAGGCCCAGATTAGACAAATGGCTAGAAGCCATGAAATCCGAGATAGGATCCATGTATGAAAGCGAAGTATGGACTTTGGTGACTTGCCCGATGATCGGCGAGCCATAGAAAATAAATGGATCTTTAAGAAGAAGACAGACGCGGATGGTAATGTGACCATCTATAAGGATCAACTTGTCGCTAAGGGTTATCGACAAGTTCAAGGGGTTGACTACGATGAGACTTTCTCACCCGTAGTGAAGCTGAAATCAGTCCGAATCATGTTAGCAATTGCCGCATTCTATGATTATGAGATATGGCAAATGGACGTCAAAACGGCATTCCTTAACAATTTTCTTAAGGAAGAATTGTATATTATGCAGCCGGAAGGTTTTGTCGATCCTGAGAATGCTAACAAGGTGTGCAAGATCCAATGCTCAATCTATGGGCTGGTGCAAGCATCTCGGAGTTGGAACATTCGATTTGATGAGATGATCAAAGCGTTTGGGTTTACAGCACTTATGGAGAAGCCTGTGTTTACAAGAAAGTGAGTGGGAGCCACCTGTAGCATTTCTCATATTATATGTGGATGACATACCGTTGATGGGAAATGATATAGAATTCTTGGAAAGCATAAAGGCCTACTTGAACAAGTGTTTTTCAATGAAGGACCTTGGAGAAGCTGCTTATATATTAGGCATCAAGATCTATAGAGATAGATCGAGGCGCCTCATTGGTCTTTCACAAAATGCGTACCTTGACAAGATATTGAAGAAGTTCAATATGGATCAGTCCAAGAAGGGGTTCTTGCCTGTATTGCAACGTGTGCGATTGAGCACGGCTCAATGCCCGACCACGGCAGAAGATAGAGAAAAGATGAGTGTAGTCCCCTAGGCCTCAACCATAGGGTCTATTATGTATGACATGCTGTGTACCAGACCTGATGTAAACCTTGCCGTAAGTTTGGTAGGAAGGTACCAAAGTAATCCCGGCATGGAACACTGGACAGCGGTCAAGAATATCCTGAAGTACCTGAAAAGGACTAAGGACATGTTTCTCGTATATGGAGGTGACGAAGAGCTCGTCGTAAAGGGTTACGTCGATGCTAGCTTCGACACAGATCCAGATGACTCTAAGTCACAAACCGGATACGTGTTCATTTTGAATGGTGGGGCAGTAATCTGGTGCAGTTGCAAGCAAAGCATCATGGCGGGATCTACATGTGATGCGGAGTACATGGCAGCCTCGGAGGCAGCACATGAAGCAATCTGGGTGAAGGAGTTCATCACCGACCTAGGAGTCATACCCAATGCGTCGGGGCCGGTCACTCTCTTTTGTGACAACACTGGAGCTATTGCACTAGCCAAGGAGCCCGGGTTTCACAAGAAGACCAGGCACATCAAGCGTCGCTTCAACTCCATTTGTGAAAATGTTCAAGCTGGAGACATAGATATTTGTAAAGTACATATAGACCTGAATGTCGTAGATCCATTGACTAAACCTCTCCCTAGAGAAAAACATGATCAACACCAGAACTCTAGGGGTGTTCGATTCATCACAATGTAACTAGATTAGTGACTCTAGTGCAAGTGGGAGACTGTTGGAAATATGCCCTAGAGGCAATAATAAAATGGTTATTATTATATTTCTTTGTTCATGATAATTGTCTATTATTCATGCTATAATTGTGTTATCCAGAAATCGTAATACATGTGTGAATACATAGACCACAACATGTCCCTAGTGAGCCTCTAGTTGACTACCTCGTTGATCAACAGATAGTCATGGTTTCCTGACTATGGACACCGGATGTCATTGATAACGGGATCACATCATTAGGAGAATGATGTGATGGAAAAGACCCAATCCTAAGCATAGCACAAAGATCGTGTAGTTCGTTTGCTAGAGCTTTTCCAAATGTCAAGTATCATTTCCTTAGACCATGAGATTGTGCAACTCCCGGATACCGTAGGAGTGCTTTGGGTGTGCCAAACGTCACAACGTAACCGGGTGGCTATAAAGGTGCACTACGGGTATCTCCGAAAGTGTCATTGGGTTGGCACGAATCGAGGCTGGATTTGTCACTCCGTATGACGGAGAGGTATCTCTGGGCCCACTCGGTAATGCATCATCATAATGAGCTCAATGTGACCAAGTGTGCAGTCACGGGATCATGCATTACGGTGCAGTAAAGTGACTTGCGATAGCAGATTGAGCGAGGTATTGGGATACCGACGATCGAGTCTCGGGCAAATAACGTGCCGATTGACAAAGGGAATTGAATACGGGATTGATTGAATCCTCGACATCGTGGTTCATCCGATGAGATCATCGAGGAGTATGTAGAGCCAACATGGGTATCAAGATCCATTTGTTGGTTATTGACGGAGAGTCGTCTCGGTCATGTCTGCATGTCTCCCAAACCCATAGGGTCTACACACTTAAGGTTCGGTGACGCTAGGGTTGTAGAGATATTAGTATGCGGTAACCCGAAAGTTGTTCGGAGTCCTGGATGAGATCCCGAACGTCACGAGGAGTTCCGGAATGGTCCGGAGGTAAAGATTTATATATAGGAAGTCAAGTTTTGGCCATCGGGAAAGTTTCGGGGGTCACCGGTATTGTACCGGGACCACCGGAAGGGTCCTGGGGGTCCACCGGGTAGGGCCACCTATCCCGGAGGGCCCCATGGGCTGAAGTAGGGAGGGGAACCAGCCCCTGGTGGGCTGGTGCGCCCCCCTTGGGCATCCCCCTGCGCCTAGGGCAGGAAACCCTAGGAGTGGGGGGCGCCCCCCTTGGCTTGTGGGGCAAGCCACCCCCTTGGCCGCCGCCCCCCCTTGGAGATCCCATCTCCTAGGGCTGCCCCCCCAGGGGCCCTATATATAGTGGGGGGAGGGAGGGCAGCTGCATCCTAGCCCCTGGCGCCTCCCTCTCCCTCTCCAGCACCTCCTCCTCTCCGTAGAGCTTGGCGAAGCCCTGCCGAGATCCCTGCTGCATCCACCACCACGCCGTCGTGCTGCTGGATCTCCATCAACCTCTCCTTCCCCCTTGCTGGATCAAGAAGGAGGAGACGTCTTCCCCAACCGTGCGTGTGTTGAATGCGGAGGTGCCGTCCCTTCGGCGCTCGGTCATCGGTGATTTGGATCACGGCAGTGCGACTCCATCAACCCCGTTCTCTTGAACGCTTCCGCTCGCGATCTACAAGGGTATGTAGATGCACTCCTTTTCCCCTCGTTGCTAGATTACTCCATAGATTGATCTTGGTGATGCGTATAAATTTTTTGATTTCTGCTACGTTCCCCAACACATATTACCAACATTATACCTCCTTCATATCCAATAGTACTTCATCACTTCATAATCTTCGGGTATCCCACATATCAAGACAAAACTCGTACTCATTTTGTCCGATGTCCACTCCGTGGAATATCATTATCTCTTCCAGGGATCAAGGGCAGGGTACTACCACCCTAAAAATGCTCCAATTCGTCCATAGACCATATTTCTCATACCCTTGCAAATGGTCATAGTCTTTCCTTATAGAGTAACAACTCATAAAATCCAAATCAGTACCAACAATGCTAACTTTATTGATTCTCCAATTACTACAATCAATTGCTTTTCCATTACATGCCTCAACTCATCACCGCCATAAATAAGAAATGTTCTCCCTACTACTACTATACTTCTCACAGACACAACTAATTATCACAAGTCTCCTTCTCCATGGGACAATCTCTCGGAAAGTGCCCTGCTTCATTACAACTGAAATATATTACTTCCGACAAGTCCCAAGGTTTCCTTTTTGGGCAACTTCTGAAGTAGTGCCCCGACTCCTTGCACCTGAAACAGGTGATATGACTCAGGTCCTTCCTGGAATCCAATCTACTTCTCTTTCTGGACTTTTCCGTGCCAATCAGGGCTTCTATTTCCTGTGGGTCATACTCTATTTCCTCTGTCGAGAATTCTACTAGATCCCCCTTCAGATAATTCCGAGAGATGTGTCCTTCTTCTCCACATGAATAGCAAGACTTGGTGCAGGGTTTAATTGGTTCTTCTTTGGGTGTGTCCTCCACCTCTTCCTTCATCACATGTTCTTCTAAAATTTCCATGAGGGCTCCTTTCATTGTTTCTTTCTTCTGCTGGATGGTTCTTTGTACCATGGGGTGACACTGAGCAGGGTAGTGGGTAGTCCCTTCACATAAGAAACAAGTAATCTGCCTAGTTGGGCATTCTTCAGCTGGGTGACTTCCTTAACAATTAGGGAATTCATCCATGTGTTCCTTATGGTTGTGTCCTATTTCTCCACAAAGCTTGCATGCCCAGGGTTTCTTCATACCATTTCCATAAGGCTTCAATTTCTGGGACACAAGACGAGACTTTAGTATAGTCAACTTAAATTCTTTCCAAGTGGTCACTCCTTGCCATCCATTGATGGTTTGGTACATCCTCCACCAAGTAGTAGCACCTCTTTCAAAGCACTGAAGAGCATGCTGGGTCATATCCTTTCCAACTATAGTGTTATTCTCCATATGATTTTCCCATCTTCTGAATCCATCGGTCCGTCTCCAATTGACTTATCGGTCCAGGAAACATGAATTCATCTCCATTCATCCTCTATTGGGTCCAAGGGTGTTGGGTGGGGTAAGAGAGGTCGAGAGGGATGCACGCAATACAAACAAAATTTTTGAAAAGACAGATTTTATTTGGGGCTGTCGGAAAAACATCAAACAAATGACAGCTCACAAACGTCGCATCTAACATAGGTATATAACAGGGGTTTGGTCTTCTAAAGGTCAATAAATCTTCAAAGTCACCAAACTCTTCAAGTCTTGTTCATGTCTCCGATGGCTACTTCCGACCGTGCTTGTCCTTCTCAAATTCTTTTGCCAGATCATCTCTGTTGACATGAAGTCTCTCGTGACGTCCCTTAATATTTCTGGAGTTGCATTCCAAACTTCTGGGTTTCAACATCCTTGGCATGAACCATGATCCTACTGTCCTTTAGTTCCTGACGAATCTCCGGTATCTCAAGGTTTTACTCCTCCAGCTTAGCTACTTCCAGCTCCTGGGTCATGAGTTCTTTACGAAATGCTTCCTTGTCAAATACGGCTTCCTAAAGGTCCATCCTAAACTTCTTGATGTAATACTCCAGATCCTGGCGATACACCAGCTAAGGTTAAATTTCATCCTTTGCTGATAGATGCTCCATCAGCCTTCTACCATCCAATCCTTTCGAAGAAATGCATGCTTATCTCAGCACGGTGACAATAGCATAAGCGGGCGATAACATCATGGATAGCCATGTTTCTTCCCTTGTCATTTCCATGAGCTATCATTCCATAGTAGATATCTCCTACCTTAGGGTTTTCTTGACAAAACTTTGAGTTCTAATGCTCCATGTTCCAGTCTTTCTCTGATACACCTTGATCTTGGGTATTGACAGCTTCCATAGTCTGCCAAGTTCCATAAGGGTAGCCTTCCTAGGTCATACAAATCTAGGAATTCTTCAGAGCCTTCAAATTCTCCTAGTCTTTGGAGTCTTAAACCGTTGTAGTTTTCCAATTACATGGTAAAATTCTTCTTTACTCTGAAGCGGTCTTAGTTGTCCGATATCTTGTACTTCTTGAAGTGGTCGCATCAGTCGAATCTTCGTGTGTTCAAAAAGGGGAAAGTGGTATAGTATAACTAAAAGGGAATATTTGAATAAGCTCAGAAGAGAGGAGAGGTAAAAGATCTTTTGAAAATGATGTTTTTGAGAAAATCTTTCCTATGGGCTTGCCAGTTTCTAGGGGTCACGTCCTACATTCAACGTGTGCTCTGATACCATCTTGTAGCGACCCGACCTCAGACGGTCAAGTCTCTGTGCTTAAGTGTCATCCCTGGATCGGTATCTTTGGCACACACGATTTCGAGGATTTATAACAGAGGTAAATCACATGTATAAAGTAACATAAATACTATTACCTCAATCCAAATAGCAGAAGTAACAACAAGGTTGTGAACACAAAGGATTTATTGGTTTGGCGCCACTGGAGGAGTAATGAGGAGGACAATCTCTATGTCATGTGCCCGGCCAGGACCTATGAGGATAGGATCCACCTGTTCTTCACATGTAATTTCAGTATCAGAGTTTGGAACTATCTGAAATTGATTGGTCACACCAGGGGGAGATTGGTGATTGGTTGCTTCATGCTCAGACTAGCTTTGGGCACCCCTTCTTTTTTGAGGTTTTTCTCACTGCTGCTTGGTGCATTTGGATCACACGCAATGGGAAGACTTTCAGGCAGACTAGGCCCTCTTTTAGCTCTTGGAGATGTCTGTTTATTCATGATATCTCCCTATTGGTGCATAGGGTTAAGGATGGTATCAAGCCAAAACTTCTTGGCTGGATTCAGAGCCTTCCATAGGCTTCTCTGTATATTTGTATATAGGTGAGTTCTTTAGATGTTTCTTAGGTAAGTTTTGCGGCTTTGTAAATGTTTGTAACTCTTTATTTCTACTGTTAGAGATGAATAAAGGACTGTGGGGATGTTGCCTCACAGTAAATAGTCAAAAAAAAGGTTGTGGATTCCCATCAACACCAACGACAAAGTTGAGTGTAGAAATCGTAACCCTAACGTATCACTTACTCGTCGTAAGATTCCTGCAACATGAGACGTTGCAGCCACAAAGGGTCAGTACATTGAATGTACTGGCAAATTCACACCATAGAGCAATGATGAACAAAGCCTATCACTACATGCATATATATGGCTGGTGGAGGCTCTATGGTTATAATGTTTTTGCGAAAAGCCAATTTTTCCCTACTGCAAAGGAATATATCTTATTAACTACAAAACTATTTGAAAACATTGAGAATGGTAAATCCCCATCTCAATCCCAATTAAAAGTAATCTTCAACCCAACAAAATTAATTTAGAGTGATGAGATCAATATTATAATCCAAGAACCAGATACTCAAGTTGTCCATAACCGGGGACACGGCTAACCATGATTAGTTTGTACACTCTACAGAGGTTTGCGCACTTTTCCCCACAAGACTCGATCTCCTCCGTTGGATTTCTCGCACTACATGGTGTTTGAGAAAGCGGATGACCGAGACACGGTCTTTCGTAAGCATTAACTCTAACCACAGGTAGACAGTGCGACCTACATCCCCTACATCTGCTAGCCTACCACTGGAAGAGGTCATGCAACATACTCAACTATGCTAGAGCCCATAATAGCTTGTGGCTGCACACGGAAGTTTCTAGCATGAATAATCTTATGATCCCTTTGAGCCTGGGTGACGAACCATAGGATGATCACACGGTATATCCCTGGGATCTCCTAGGACAACACTGGTATATCCCCAGGTGTCCAGGAAAGTCCATTGGTATATCCCCAGGGTGCCCCTACCAATCCACCCAGATGTGTATTAAAGTTGCCACCTTAAGTTGAACCATTAAGTAAACAATCTTACATCTGTCATGGAATACACTCAAACCCAATACACGTCTATGAGCATAGCATGGCAATGTAAGCATAACGTAGAAGTAACTCCCAAGGGTTTGATATAAAGGACAATAGGTAACCATGCAATGTTTGAGGGTGAAACTAATGCATAAAAACTGGGTATGAAAGGGATATGATCAAAGTGTGAACTTGCATGTACTGTTGATGAAGATGATTCGCACTCATAACTCTTGATAGTTCTATTCGTCACACTCCGGTCAATCTAGCGTAAGCAAGCAATAGTAACCACACATAAGCAATCACTCAAAGATCGGAAAGAACGAAGAAGGCCATTCGGAAATCATCAAAACCAAGAAAATAACTCTTGCAGCATAAAACAATTTCTAACAGTACCAAAATTATGTGAATTTGGCCTTATCATAAAGTTTAGGTCAAGAGCTTATATTTGCAAAAAGAATCAACTAAATCGGAGTTATAAAACTCAAAGTTACGATCAAACGAAGTTCAAATACAAATCCGTTTGAATTCAAATTTTAAAACTTTCAAAAACATGTTTAAGTTGTTTTACTAGATAGAGGAGATCGTAACGAAGAAGTGGGCATTGGTTTCGTTGGATTTGGCTAAACGAGTAAAAAGTTGCGGAGGTTTGAAGATCAGGGACTAATCTGTAAATAAAATATTTACGGATGGGTCCCTGGCCAAAAACTAAAATAAAAAGAAAAATCCTATCGAACGAACGTTCGCAAGAGAACCCTACAGAACGAAATCGTTCGCTACCAGAAGCTAACGAGCGAACGCTCCCTAAATAACCTAACTAAAAGAAAACCGGGTTTTTAAAGAAAACCGAAAAAAAACTAAAATAAAAAACCGGCGAACTAGGGCGGTTATTACCGGTCCACGGCGGTTCAACAGCGACGGCGGCTTCCTGCGTGGGGTTTAACGGCGCGGCTAGCAATGCAACAATGAGGCGCAAAGAAGAAGAAGGTACAACGCGCAATGAGGAGCGAAGTGGCGGCGGTGGCCATGAAAAGGGCGTGAGTTTCGGCCGGCGGCAAGATGCAGCGGCGAGATGCGTGCGAGAGAGAGAGAGGGGTCCGGGGCGGCTCTATTTATGGAAGAGAGGGGCGGCGCGATGGCATGGCAGAGGGGCAGGCGTGTCCCGGACGGACACTAGGCGGCGGACTCTACTGGAGGTTGGGGGTGACGCGGAAAGGCCACCGGGTACTGGTTGGCTTCGCCCAGATTGGCCCTTACGGAGAAGTTTTTTTTTAAGTCAAACAAAAAGAATAAAACAAAAACAAATAAAAATATTATATAGGCATATAATATATCAAAAAATTTAGAAAAAGATTTTCTACGACATGAACATTTTTCTAGAGTCAAATAAAATCCACAAAAATTCAAATAATTCAAACAGTGCTACTGCTACAATAAAACCCAGTAGAAATCATTTTAAAATACCAAAATGACTTCAAATTTATTTCTCTCCAATTTTTTATTGTAGGGAATCATTTTACCCTATTTTCCATATATTTTATTTTTGGAGGAAAATAATTTGAATAAAATCCAAAATAACTCGAAATCGAAAATGATTTCAAAGGGGCGTTAAATTTGGTTTCTTTGGAACTTCCAACTCATATTTCATATAATTTGAAGAAGTCATTTTATCTTCTCTCGTGAAAATCATTGAGTTGCATAAAGTCTCTGAATTTGAAAATAGTTCCAAATGGAATTCAAATATTTTCAAATACCCTTTTCATTTAATTAAGTGGAAGAAGTCATGTCATCTTCTCTCTAGGGTTTTGTATTTTAAAAGAATTTGAATTCACGGAGATCTTAACTGCAAAAATGAAAGTTTGGGAAAGTCCATTTATTCCCTCTCATTTAACTTTCAAAAAAATTCGAGTTCACTCAATTTCACACAAGCAATCATACCATCAATCAAAACTATCTATTAATATAACATTCCAAAATTTAGAATTTTGGGATGTTACAAATACAAATCGTCATCGAACGTTAAGCGTGAGGACCCTACGGGTTCGAGAACTATGTAGACATGACCGAAATACATCTCCGGTCAATAAGCAATAGTGGAACCTGGATGCTCATATTGGCTCCTACATATTCTACGAAGATCTTATCGGGCAAACCGCATAACAACATACGTTGTTCCCTTTGTCATCGGTATGTTACTTGCCCGAGATTCGATCGTCGGTATCATCGTACCTAGTTCAATCTAAATTCTTGGCAAGTCTCTTTACTCGTTCCATAATGCATCATCCATAACTAACTCATTAGTCACATTGCTTGCAAGGCTTATAGTGATGATCATTACCGAGAGGGCCAGAGATACCTCTCCGATACACGGAGTGACAAATCCTAATCTCGATCTATGCCAACTCAACAAACACCATTGGAGACACCTGTAGAGCATCTTTATAATCGCCCAGTTACGTTGTGACGTTTGATAGCACACTAAGTGTTCCTGCGGTATTCGGGAGTTGCATAATCTCATAGTCATAGGAACATTTATAAGACATGAAGAAAGCAATAGCAATAAACTAAATGATCATAATGCTAAGCTAACGGATGGGTCTTGTCCATCACATCATTCTCTAATGATGTGATCCCATTGATCAAATGACAACACATGTCTATGGCTAGGAAACTTACCATCTTTGATTAGGGAGCTAGTCAAGTAGAGGCATACTAGGGACACTCTATTTGTCTATGTATTCATACATGTACTAAGTTTTCGGTTAATACAATTCTAGCATGAATAATAAGCATTTATCATGATATAAGGAAATACAAATAACAACTTTATTATTGCCTCTAGGGCATATTTCCTTCAGTCTCCCACTTGCACTAGAGTCAATAATCTAGATTACATAGTAATGATTCTAACACCCATGGAGTCCTGGTGTTGATCATGTTTTGCTCGTGAGAGAGGCTTAGTCAACGGGTCTGCAACATTCAGATCCATATGTATTTTGCAAATCTCTATGTCTCCCTCCTTGACTTGATCGTGGATGGAATCGAAGCGTCTCTTGATGTGTTTGGTTCTCTTGTGAAATCTGGATTCCTTCGCCAAGACAATTGCTCCAGTATTGTCACAAAAGATTTTCGTTGGACCCGATGCACCAGGTATGCCACCTAGATCGGATATGAACTCCTTCATCTAGACTCCTTCATTTGCTGCTTCCGAAGCAACTATGTACTCCGCTTCACAGGTAGATCCAGCCATGATGCTTTGCTTAGAACTGCACCAACTCACAGATCCACCGTTCAATATAAATACGTATCTGGTTTGTGACTTAGAGTCATCCGGATCAGTGTCAAATCTTGCATCGACGTAACCATTTACGACAAACTCTTTGTCACCTCCATAAACGAGAAACATATCCTTTGTCCTTTTCAGGTATTTTAGGATGTTCTTGACCGTTGTCCAGTGATCCACTCCTGGATTACATTGGTACCTCCCTGCTAAACTAATAGCAAGGCACACATCAGGTCTAGTACACAGCATTACATACATGATAGAACCTATGGTTGAAGCATAGGGAATGACTTTCATTTTCTCTCTATCTTCTGCAGTGGTCGGGCATTGAGTCTGACTCAACTTCACACCTTGTCACACAGGCAAGGACCCTTTCTTTGCTTGACCCATTTTGAAATTCTTCAAAACTTTATCAAGGTATGTGCTTTGTGAAAGTCCAATTAAGCGTCTTGATCTATCTCTATAGATCTTGATGCCCAATGTATAAGCAGCTTCACCGAGGTCTTTCATTGAAACATTCTTATTCGAGTATCCTTTTATGCTATCCGAATTACATGTCATTTCCAATCAACAATATGTCATCCACATATAATATCGGAAATGCTACAGAGCTCCCACTCACTTTCTTGTAAATACAGGCTTCTCCAAAAGTCTGTATAAAACCATATGCTTTGATCACACTATCAAAGCGTATATTCCAACTCTGAGAGGCTTGCACCAGTCCATAAATGGATCACTGGAGCTTGCACACTTTGTTAGCACCTTTTGGATCGACAAAACCTTCTGGTTGCATCATATACAACTCTTCTTTAAGATATCCATTAAGGAATGCAGTTTTGACATCCATTTGCCAAATTTCATAATCATAAAATGCGGCAATTGCTAACATGATTCGGACAGACTTATGCATCGCTACGGGTGAGAAGGTCTCATTGTAGTCAACTCCTTGAACTTGTCGAAAACCTTTCACAACAAGTCGAGCTTTGTAGACAGTAACATTACCGCTAGCATCAGTCTTCTTCTTGAAGATCCATTTATTCTCTATGGCTTGCCGATCATCGGGCAAGTCAACCAAAGTACACACTTTATTCTCATACATGGATCCCATCCCAGATTTCATGGCCTCAAGCCATTTCACGGAATCTGGGCTCATCATCGCTTCCTCATAGTTCGTAGGTTCGTCACGGTCAAGTAACATGACCTCCAAAATAAGATTATCGTACCATTCTGGTGCGGATCTTACTCTGGTTGACCTACGAGGTTTGGTAGTAACTTGATCAGAAGTTTCATGATCATCATCATTAGCTTCCTCATTAATTGGTGTAGAAATCACTAGAACTGATTTATGTGATGAACTACTTTCCAATAAGGGAGCAAGTACAATTACCTCATCAAGTTCTACTTTCCTCCCACTCACTTCTTTCGAGGGAAACTCCTTCTCTAGAAAGGATTCACTCTTAGCAACGAATATCTTGCCTTCGGATCTGTGATAGAAGGTGTACCCAACAGTTTCCTTTGGGTATCCTATGAAGACACATTTCTCCGATTTGGGTTCGATCTTATCAGGTTGAAGCTTTTTCACATAAGCATTGCAGCCCCAAACTTTAAGAAATGACAACTTGGGTTTCTTGCCAAACCACAGTTCATATGGTGTCGTCTCAACGGATTTAGATGGCGCCCTGTTTAACGTGAATGCAACCGTCTCTAAAGCTTAACCCCAAAACGATAGCGGTAAATCAGTAAGAGACATTATAGATCGCACCATATCTAATAAAGTGCGGTTACGACGTTCGGACACACTATTACGCTGTGGTGTTCCGGGTGGCATGAGTTGCGAAACTATTCCGCATTATTTCAAATGAAGACCAAACTCGTAACTCAAATATTTACCTCCACGATCAGATCATAGAAATTTTATTTTCTTGTTATGATGATTTTCCACTTCACTCTGAATTTTTTTGAACTTTTCAAATGTTTCAGACTTATGTTTCATTAAGTAGATATACCCATATCTTCTCAAATCATCTGTGAAGGTCGGAAAATAACGATACCCGCCGCGAGCCTCAACACTCATCGGACCGCATACATCAGTATGTATTATTTCCAACAAGTCTGTTGCTCGCTCCATAGTTCCGGAGAATGGAGTCTTAGTCATCTTGCCCATGAGGCATGGTTCGTAAGCATCAAGTGATTCATAATCAAGTGATTCCAAAAGCCCATCAGGATGGAGTTTCTTCATGCGCTTTACACCAACATGACCTAAACGACAGTGCCACAAATAAGTTAAACTATCATTATTAAAATTATATCTTTTGGCTTCAATACTATGAATATGTGCATTACTACTATCGAGATTCAACAAACATAGACCACTCATCAAGGGTGCATGACCATAAAAGATATTACTCATATAAGTAGAACAACCACTATTCTATGATTTAAATGAATAACCATCTCGCATCAAGCAAGATCCAGATATAATGTTCATGCTTAACGCGGGCACCAAATAAATCATTCAGGTCTAAAACTAATCCCAAAGGTAGATGTAGAAGTAGTGTGCCGACGGCGATCACATCGACTTTGGAAACATTTCCCACGTGCATCGTCACCTCGTCCTTAGCCAATTTTCGCTTTTAATCCGTAGACCCTGTTTCGAGTTGCAAATATGAGAAACAGAACCAGTATCAAATACCCAGGCGCTACTACGAGCATTAGTAAGGTACACATCAATAACATGTATATCAAATATACCTTTCACTTTGCCATCCTTCTTATCCGCCAAATACTTGGGGTAGTTCCACTTCCAGTGACCAGTCCCTTTGCAGTAGAAGCACTCAGTCTCAGGCTTAGGTCCAGACTTGGGCTTCTTCACTTGAGCAGCAACTTGCTTGCCGTTCTTCTTGAAGTTCCCCTACTTCCATTTGCCCTTTTTCTTGGAACTAGTGGTCTTGTTAACCATCAACACTTGATGCTCCTTCATGATTTCTACCTCTGCGGCCTTTAGCATTGCGAAGAGCTCGGGAGTTGTCTTATCCATCCCTTGCATATTATAGTTCATCACAACACTTTTTTAGCTTGGTGGCAGTGATTAAAGAACTCTATCAATGACACTATCAACAGGAAAAAGATTAACTCCCAGTTGAGTCAAGTGATTGTGGTACCCAGACATTTTGGGTATATGTTCACTGACAGAACTATTCTCCTCCATTTTGTAGCTGTAGAACTTATTGGAGACTTCATATCTCTCAATCTAGGCATTTGCTTGAAATATTAACTTCAACTCCTGGAACATCTCATATGCTCCATGACATTCAAAACGTCGTTGAAGTCCCGGTTATAAGCCGTAAAGCATGGCACACTGAACTATCGAGTAGTCATCAGCTTCGCTCTGCCAGTCGTTCATAACATCTGGTGTGGCTCCTGCAACGGGTCTTTCACCTAGTGGTGCTTCTAAGACGTAATTCTTGTATGTAGCAATGAGGATAATCCTCAAGTTACGGACCCAGTCCGTGTAGTTGCTACCATCATCTTTCAACTTAGCTTTCTCTTGGAATGCATTAAAATTCAAAGGAACATTAGCACGGGCCATTGATCTACAATAACATAGACATGCAAAATACTATCAGGTACTAAGTTCATGATAAATTAAAGTTCAATTAATCATATTACTTAAGAACTCCCACTTACATAGACATCCCTCTAGTCATCTAAGTGATCACGTGATCCAAATCAACTAAACCATGTCCGATCATCACGTGAGATGGAGTAGTTTCAATGGTGAACATCACTATGTTGATCATATCTACTATATGATTCACGCTCGACCTTTCGGTCTCAGTGTTCCGAGGTCATATCTTCATATGCTAGGCTCAACAAGTTTAACCCGATTATTCTGCGTGTGCAAAACTGGCTTGCACCCGTTGTATGTGAATGTAGAGCTAATCACACCCGATCATCACGTGGTGTCTCGGCACGACGAACTGTAGCAACGGTGCATACTCAGGGAGAACACTTGTACCTTGAAATTTAGTGAGAGATCATCTTATAATGCTACTGTCGTACTAAGCAAAATAAGATGCATAAAAGATAAACATCACAGGAATCATAATAAGTGATACGATATGGCCATCATCATCTTGTGCCTTTGATCTCCATCTCCAAAGCATCATCATGATCACCATCATCACTAGCTTGACACCTTGATCTCCATCGACGCATCATTGTCGTCTCACCAACTATTGCTTCTACGAATATCGCTACCGCTTAGTGATAAAGTAAAACAATTACATGGCGATTGCATTTCATACAATAAAGAGACAACCATAAGGTTCCTGCCAGTTGCCGATAACTTTTACAAAACATGATCATCTCATACAACAATTTATATATCATCACGTCTTGACAATATCACATCATAGCAAGCCCTGCAAAAACAAGTTAGACGTCCTCTACTTTGTTGTTGCAAGTTTTACGTGGCTGCTACGGGCTTCTAGCAAGAACCGTTCTTACCTACGCATCAAAACTACAATGTTGTCAAGTGAGCTATTTTAACCTTCAACAAGGACCGGGAGTAGTCAAACTCGATTCAACTAAAGTTGGAGAAACAGACACCCACTAGCCACCTGTGTGCAAAGCACGGCGGTAGAACCAGTCTCATGAACGCGGTCATGTAATGTCAGTCTGGGCCGCTTCATCCAACAATACCGCTAAATCAAAGTAAGACGTTGTTGGTAAGCAGTATGACTATTATCGCCCACAAATCTTTGTGTTCTACTCGTGCATATAACATCTACGCATAGACCTGGCTCGAATGCCACTGTTGGAGAACGTAGTATTTCAAAATTTTACCTACGATCACGCAAGATCTATCTATGTGATGCATATCAATGAGCGGGGAGAGTGTGTCCACGTACCCTCGTAGACCGAAAGCGGAAGCATTTATCAACGCGGTTGATGTAGTCAAACGTCTTCACGATCCGACCGATCCTAGCACTGAACGTACGGCACCTCCGTGTTCGACGCATTCAACCGATGGCGTCCCTCGTACTCTTGATCCAGCTTGAGGCCGAGGAGAGTTCCGTCGACAAGACGACAGTGATGGCGACGGTGATGATGAAGTTACCGGCGCAGGGCTTCGCCTAAACACTACGACGACATGACCGAGGTGTGTAACTGTGGAGGGGGCACCGCACATGGTTAAAAGATCAACTTGTGTGTTCTAGGGTGCCCCCCTCCCCACGTATATAAAGGAGGGAGGAGGGGAGGGCCGGCCGGCCCCTAGGGCGTGCCCAAGAGGGGAGTCCTACTAGGACTCCTAGTCCTAGTAGGATTCCACCAAAAGGGAGAGAGGGGGAAGGAAGGAGAGGGAGAGGGAGTAGGAAAGGGGGCGCCCCCCCTTCCCTTGTCCAATTTGGACTGCTAGGGGGGGCGTAGCCTGCCCTGGCGGCCCTCCTCTCTCTCCAATAAGGCCCATGGTGGCCCATTAGTTCTCCCCGGGGGTTCTGGTAACCCCTCCGACACTCCGTCTTTTACCCGAAACTATCTGAAACACTTCCGTTGTCCGAATAACATGGTCCAATATATCAATCTTTATGCCTCAACCATTTGAAGACTCCTTGTCACGTCTGTGATCTCATCCGGGACTCTGAACAAACTTTGGTCATCAAAACACATAACTCATAATACAAATCGTCATCGAACGTTAAGCGTGCGGACCCAACGGGTTCGAGAACTATGTAGACATGACCGAGACACATCTCTGGTCAATAACCAATAGAGGAACCTGGATGCTCATATTGGCTCCTACATATTCTACAAGGATCTTTATCAGTCAAACCGCATAACAACATACGTTGTTCCCTTTGTCATCGGTATGTTACTTGCCCGAGATTCGATCGTCGGTATCATCATACCTAGTTCAATCTCGTTACGGCAAGTCTCTTTACTCGTTAAGTAATGCATCATCCATAATCGACTCATTAGTCACATTGCTTGCAAGGCTTATAGTGATGATCATCACCGAGAGGGCCCAGAGATACCTCTCCGATACACGGAGTGACAAATCCTAATCTCGATCTTTGCCAACTCAATAAACACCATTGGACACACCTTTAGAGCATCTTTATAATCACCCAGTTATGTTGTGACGTTTGATAGCACACTAAGTGTTCCTGCGGTATTCAGGAGTTGCATAATCTCATAGTCATAGGAACATGTATAAGTCATGAAGAAAGCAATAGCAATAAACTAAACGATCATAACGCTAAGCTAACGGATGGGTCTTGTCCATCACATCATTCTCTAATGATGTGATCCCGTTCATCAAATGACAACACATGTCTATGGCTAGGAAACTTAACCATCTTTGATTAATGAGCTAGTCAAGTAGAGGCATACTAGGGACACTCTGTTTGTCTATGTATTCACACATGTACTAAGTTTCCGGTTAATACAATTCTAGCATGAATAATAAACATTTATCATGATATAAGGAAATATAAATAACAACTATATTATAGCCTCTAGGGCATATTTCCTTCATTTGGAGGGCATATTGTGATGTGATATGGTCAAGACATGATGTGATATACGTTATTGTATGAGATGATCATGTTTTGTAAAAGTTATCGGCAACTGGCAGTTGCCTTATGGTTCTCGCTTTTTTGCAAACGTCATGTAATTGCTTTACTTTATCACTATGCGTTAGTGATAGTTGTAGAAGCAATAGTTGGTGCGACGACAATGACGCTACGATGGAGATCAAGGTGTCAAGCCGGTGACGATGGAAATCATGACGGTGCTTTGGAGTTGGAGATCAAAGGCACAAGATGATGATGGCCATACCATGTCACATATTTTGATTGCATGTGATGTTTATCTTTTATGCATCTTATTTTGCTTAGTACGGCGGTAGCACTTGTAAGATGATCCCTTACTAAAATTTCAAGATATAAGTGTTCTCCCTGAGTATGCACCGTTGCGAAAGTTCGTTGTGCTAAGACACCACGTGATGATCGGGTGTGATATGCTCTACGTTCACATATAACGGGTGCAAGACAGTTTTGCACATGCAGAATACTCGGGTTAAACTTGACGAGCATAGCATGTACAGACATGGCCACAGAACACTGGAGACCGAAAAGTCGGACATGAATCATATAGTAGATATGATCAACATAGAGATGTTCACCATTCAAGACTACTCCATCTCACATGATGATCGGACATGTTTTAGTTGATTTGGATCACGTGATCATTTAGATGACTCGAGGGATGTCTATCTAAGTGGGAGTTCTTAAGTAATATGATTAATTGAACTTTAATCTATCATGAAACTTAGTCCTGATAGTATTTGCAAATTATGTTGTAGATCAATAGCTCGCGTTGTAGCTCCCCTATGTTTTTGATATGTTCCTAGAGAAAACTAAGTTGAAAGATGATAGTAGCAATGATGCAGACTGGGTCCGTGATCTGAGGATTATCCTCATTATTGCACACAAAAATTATGTCCTTGATGCACCGCTAGGTGACAGATCTATTGCAGGAGCAGATGCAGACGTTATGAATGTTTGGCAAGCTCAATATGATGACTACTTGATAGTTTAGTGCACCATGCTTTACGGCTTAGAACCAGGACTTCAAAAACGTTTTGAAATGCCATGGAGCATATGAGATGTTCCAAGATCTGAAAATGACATTTCAGACTCATGCCCGTGTTAAGAGGTATGAGACCTCTGACAAGTACTTTGCCTACAAGATGGAGGAGAATAGCTCAGCTAGTGAGCATGTGCTCATAATGTCTGGGTACTACAATCGCTTGAATCAAGTGGGGGTTAATCTTCCAGATAAGATAGTGACTGACAGAGTTCTCTAGTCACTATCACCAAGTTACTAGAACTTCATGACGAACTATAATATGCAAGGGATGACGAAAACGATTCCCAAGCTCTTCGCGATGCTGAAATCGGCGAAGGTAGAAATCAAGAAATAGCATCAAGAGTTGATAGTTAACAAGACCACTAGTATCAAGAAAAAGGGCAAAGGAAAAGAAAGGGATCTTCAAGAAGAATGACAAGCAAGTTAACACTCCTGTGAAGAAGCCTAAAGCTAGACCTAAGCCTGAAACTGAGTGCTTCTACTGCAAAGGGAATGGTCACTGGAAGCGGAACTACCCCAAATATTTGGCAGATAAGAAGGATGGCAAAGTGAACAGAGGTATATTTGATATACATCTTATTAATGTGTACTTTACTAGTGTTCATAGTAACCCCAGGGTATTTGATACCGGTTCAGTTGCTAAGATTAGTAAGTTAAAACATGAGTTGCAAAATGAACAGAGACTAGTTAAGGGCGAGGTGACGATGTGTGTTGGAAGTGATTCCAAGGTTGATAAGATCACCATCACACGCTCCCTATACCTTCGGTATTGGTGTTGAACCTAAATAAATGTTATTTGGTGTTTTTGTTGAGCATGAATATGACTGGATCATGTTTATTGCGATACGGCTATTCAATTAAGTCAGAGAATAATTATTGTTCTGTTTACATGAATAAAACCTTCTATGGTCATACATCCAATGTAAATGGTTTATTGAATCTCGATGGTAGTGATACACATATTCATAATATTGATGCCAAAAGATGCAAAGTTGATAATGATAGTGCAACATATTTGTGGCATTGCCGTTTAGGTCATATTGGTGTAAAGCGCATGAAGAAACTCCATGCAGATGGACTTTTGGAATCACTTGATTATGAATCATTTGATGCTTGTGAACCATGCCTCATGGGCAAGATGACAAAAACGGTGTTCTCTGAAACAATGGAGCGAGCCACTGACTTATTGGAATAATACATACCGATGTATGCGGTCCGATGAGTGTTGAGGCTCGCGGCGGGTATCGTTATTTTCTGACCTTCACAGATGATTTCAGCAGATATGGGTATATCTACTTGTTGAAACACAAGTCTGAAACATTTGAAAAGTTCAAAGAATTTCAGAGTGAAGTGGAGAATCATCGGAACAAGAAAATAAAGTTTCTACTATCTGATATCGGAGGAGAATATTTGAGTTACGAGTTTGGCCTTCATTTAAAACGCCACCTGGAACACCACAGCGTAATGGTGTGTCCAAATGTCGTAACCATACTTTATTAGATATGGTGCGATCTATGATGTCTCTTACCGATTTACCACTATCGTTTTGGGGTTATGCATTAGGGATAGCTGCATTAAAGTTAAATAGGGCACCATCTAAATCCGTTGAGACGACACCGTATGAACTGTGGTTTGGTAAGAAACCTGCGCTGTCGTTTTTTAAAGTTTGGGGTTGCGATGCTTATGTGAAAAAAATTCAGCCTGATATGCTCGAACACAAATCAGAGAAGTGCGTCTTCATAGGATACCCAAAAGAAATTGTTGGGTACACCTTCTACCACAGATCCGAAGGCAAGATCTTTGTTGCTAAGAATGGATCCTTTCTAGAGAAGGAGTTTCTCTCGAAAGAAGTGAGTGGGAGGAAAGTAGAGCTTGATGAGGTAATTGTACCTTCTCTCGAATTGGAAAGTAGCTCATCACAGAAAACCATCCCCGTGATGCCTACACCAAATAGTGAGGAAGCTAATGATAATGATCATGAAACTTCAGAACAAGTTACTACCGAACCTCGTAGGTCAACCAGAGCACGATCCGCACCAGAGTGATACGGTAATCCTGTTCTGGAATTCATGTTACTAGACCATGACGAACCTACGAACTATGAGGAAGCGATGATGAGCCCAGATTCCAATAAATTGCTTGAGGCCATGAAATCTGAGATAGGATTCATGTATGAGAACAAAGTGTGGACTTTGGTGGACTTGCCCAAATGCTCGGCAAGCCATTGAGAATAAATGGATCTTCAAGAGGAACACGGACACTGATGGTAGTGTTACTATCTACAAAGCTCGACTTGTCGCAAAGTTTTTCGACAAGTTCAGGTGTTGACTATGATGAGATTTTCTCACTCGTACCGATGCTTAAGTCTGTCCGAATCATGTTAGCAATTGTCACATTTTATGAAACCTGGCAAATGGATGTCAAAAACTATATTCCTTAATGGATTTATTAAAGAAGAGTTGTATATGATGCAACCAAAAGGTTTTGTCGATCCTAAAGGTGCTAACAAAGTGTGCAAACTCCAGCGATCCATCTATGGACTGGTGCAAGCATCTCGGACTTGGAATATACACTTTGATAAGGTGATCAAAGCATATGGTTTCATACAGACTTATGGTGAAGCATGTATTTACAAGAAAGTAAATGGGAGCTCTGTAGCATTTCTAATATTATATGTGGATGACATATTGTTGATTGGAAATGATTTAGAATTTCTGGATAGCATAAAAGGATATTTGAATAAGAGTTTTTCAATGAAAGACCTCGATAAAGCTGCTTATTTATATTGGGCATCAAGATCTATAGAGATAGATCAAGACGCTTAATTGGACTTTCACAAAACACATACCTTGATAAAGTTTTGAAGAAGTTCAGAATGGATCAGTCAAAGAATGAGTTCTTGCATGTATTGTAAGGTGTAAAGTTGAGTAAGACTCAAAGCCCAACTACAGCATAAGATAGAGAGAGAATGAAAGTCATTCCCTATGCCTCAGCCATAGGTTCTATAAAGTATGCCATGCTGTGTACCAGACCTGTTGTGTACCTTGCCATGAGTTTGGCAAAGGGGTACAATAGTGATCTCGGAGTAGATCACTAGACAGCGGTCAAAATTATCCTTAGAGGACTAAGGAAATATTTATCGGTTATGGAGGTGATAAAGAGTTCGTCGTAAAGAGTTACATCGATGCAAGCTTTGACACCGATCTGGATGACTCTTGGGTCTTGATCTGGATACATATTGAAAGTGGGAGCATTTAGCTAGAGTAGCTCAGTGCAGAGCATTGTAGACATAGAAATTTGCAAAATACATACGGATCTGAATGTGGCAGACCCGTTGACTAAACCTCTCACAAAGCAAAACATGGTCACACCTTAGTACTCTTTGGGTGTTAATCACATGGCGATGTGAACTAGATTAGTGCCTCTAGTAAACCCGTTGGGTGTTGGTCACATGGTGATGTGAACTAGGGTGTTAATAACGTGGTGATGTGAACTATTGGTGTTAAATCACATGGCGATGTGAACTAGATTATTGACTCTAGTGCAAGTGGGAGACTGAAGGAAATATGCCCTAGAGGCAATAATAAAGTTGTTATTTTATATTTCCTTATATCATAATAAATGTTTATTATTCATGCTAGAATTTTATTAACCGGAAACTTGATACATGTGTGGATACATAGACAAAACACAGTGTCCCTAGTAAGCCTCTACTGGACTAACTCGTTAACCAAAGATGTTTAAGTTTCATAACCATAGACATGAGTTATCATTTGATGAACGGGATCACATCATTAGGAGAATGATGTGATGGAAAAGACCCATCCGTTAGCTTAGCATATTGATCATTCAGTTTTATTGCTATTGCTTTCTTCATGTCATATACATATTCCTTTGACTATGAGATTATGCAACTCCCGGATACCGGAGGAATATTGTGTGCTATCAAACTTCACAACGTAATTGGATGATTATAAAGATGCTCTACAGGTATCTCTGAAGGTGTTTGTTGGGTTGGCATAGATCGAGATTAAGATTTGTCAGTCCGAGTATCGAAGAGGTATCTCTGGGCCCTCTCGGTAATGTACATCATAATAAGCCTTGCAAGCAATGTGACTAATGAGACAGGAAGGAAAGAGGGGAAGAGATAAAGGAAGGGAAGGGATTAGGCCTCCCCCTTCCTTCTCTTGTCCCTCCTCCTTCCTCCCCCCTTCGGATGAATATGGAAGGGGGGAGGCCGAATTTGGAGGCGTCCAAGTAGGATTCCTCCTACTTGGGGCGCCCCCTTGGCTACCTCTCCTTCCCTCCAACCTATATATATGAGGGGAGGGGGCACCGCTAGAACACACAACATTGATTCCTAGCCGTGTGTGGCGCCCCCCTCCACAGTTTACGCCTCCGGTCATATTCACGTAGTGCTTAGGCGAAGCCCTGCGCGGATCATTTCACCATCACCGTCACCACGCCGTCGTGCTGACGAAACTCTCCCTTGACATTTTGCTGGATCAAGAGTTTGAGGGACGTCATCGAGCTGAACGTGTGCAGAACTCGAAGGTGATGTACGTTCGGTACTTGATCGGTCGGAACGAGAAGAAGTTCGACTACATCAACCGCGTTGTCAAATGTTTCCACTTTCGGTCTACGAGGATAAGCAGACACACTCTCCCCCTCTCGTTGCTATGCATCTCCTAGATAGATCTTGCGTGAGCGTAAGAATTTTTTTGAAATTGCATGCTACGTTTCCCAACAGTAACATAGTGACTTTGGTGAATTCCTGCTTGAGCGGGATTCCTTTGTTTATGATTTCCTTCTCGGAAGAACCTAGAGGAGTGCTCAAAAGCTTGGACACCAGTAGGGCTAGGATGGTTTGGCAAGAAGCCAGTGATAAGAAAAATATCACCTCATAAATTGATCTACTGTTTGCATGCCCAAGAGCTGTGGTGGTCTTGGTGTTTTGGATCTAGATGTCAAGAATCAGTGTTTACTGATCAAATGACTTTGGAAACTAGGGAACACTAATGGTTTGTGGCAAGAGGTGTTGACAAAGAGCTAAAATCCTTATATGGGAAGATAGATGGCTTGGGGACAAATCCTTAGCCGAATTTTCCCAGGATTTGTAATCTGACCTTTACTAAATTGGCTACTGTCCATTTTGTGAATAATACTCCCTCCGTTCCTTGATATAAGGTGTATAGATTTTTGAGAAAAAATCCGAAATATAAGGTGCATTGAGTTGCACCACTCGTTTGAATATTTTTTTTAGGAATTTGATTACATTTCCTTATATCAGGCAAGCTCCTCAATTTAGTCATGTCAATTAGTCAGGTGTAATCTCACCTAAAACTTGTGAAATTTTCCCTCCATGTGCGTTCTTTAATTTCCGTGCCAAAAACTATACACCCTATATTTAGGAATGGAGGGAGTAATGGTTTTGATGCTTTGAAATTTAGGAGAATGTTGCATGATGATATTGCCGTTTAGTGGGAAGGTTTGGAAAGTTTGGTGAATGAGAATGTTATGAGTAATTGTCAAGATAAAATGGTTAGGCCTTTGTTTGCAAGAACAAATTTGTTGTCAGGGAGCTATACTTACATCTGTAAGTTGGCAGACTGGTTGGATACAGATCTATCTAGAAATTAAAAAATCCACGTAAGATCAAGGTGTTTCTTTCGCTAATGCTTAGAAATAGCATTATAATCAAAGATAACCCCTTGAAAATGGATTGGACAGGAAATGAGCAATGTCGTTTCTTTGGCTCTAAAGGAAGTATTGACTAGTTATTTTTTAATGTGCTCTAGCCAAATTAGTCGGGCAAGTGGTGATTTGTGCTATTGATATTCCAAAAGCCCCAGCTAAGCTCAATGATATGGTGGGACATTGGGTCAAAACTTTTCCCAAAGATCAAAGAAAGCTTGTGTGGTGTGGAGGGGTCACCATTTGGAAGACTAGGAACCATGCATGTTTTGAAAGGGAATTTCCTGATGATCCTGTTACCGTGGTATATCACATGTGCTATTATCTAAATGCTTGGAGTATCTTGCAAAAAAGCCAAGACAGAGAAAGAATTAAGCAAGAGGTGGCTCTGATCAAGAAGGTGCTTGAAGAAATCTATGCCAAAAGCCATAGATGAAATCCTATGAGTAGAAGAATTGGAGTAGGATGACATCTTATGTTTGTTGTCTGTTTGGACATTTTGGCATCCCCTTGTGCTGATTCTGTGTGTTCATGTCTTTCTTCTTTCGTTTGGTGTAAGGTTTGATGAGCTTAGTCCCCGTCATTCCTAGAAAACTGGACATCTTCTTTTTTTTGTGCTTGAGAAAAATCGTAGCGGTTTTCTAATGGAAATCGATGAGGAGGCTCATTATTTCATTTTTTCGGAGAATTGCCATGTTGCATATGAGAATTGCCATGTTGCATCAGAAGAACTGCCATACTTCACATAGAAATTGTCATGGCGCAAATATAGGAAAACAATTCCCCACCTCAGGTAACATCTTTTTTTTCTCGAATATGCATGAGTGTGCGTATCATATATTGATAGAAGAAAGGCGAAGAGCGCCTCCACCAGTTATTTACAACATCATATTGTGTTACAACTCACAAGAAGAGGAGGAACACATACATCTCCACTCCACTCCACCCTAACATAGACTACTCCTCCCCAATGCTCCACCGTATTAGACCTGCAAACACATAATCCACATTTCCTTTAATGAGCCCGGCCATCAACCATGTTCTACCTTCCATGGAGATTTTTGCGTAGAAGCTCAGCAACCGATGGCCTTGCCCCATCGAATACAACCGCATTCCTATGTTTCCAGATCTCCCACAACGTCAGCAAGAGAAGTGTGTGCAAATCCTTGTTGGAGATGGTGGGGAGTCCTTGTTTACTGCATAGCCAAGTCCGGAGGCACTCATTCAAAGTAGGTGTCCAATCTAACTTTCCCAATGCCTGGCATAGGCCCGCCCAAACCGTCCTAGCAAAGGCGCATGTTAAGAGCACGTGGTCAATTGTTTCTTCCTCCTGATCACAGAGTGGACACTTGTCTTGGTGTGGTAGTCCCCTTCTGGCCAGCCTATCCGATGTCCAACATCTGTTGCGTAGGGCGAGCCATGTAAAGAACTTCACGTTGTCGGGGCTCTCGATTTCCAAGTGATGCTCGCGGTGGGAATGATCTCTCTGCCCCAGAACCTGGCGGCGTATGCCGACCTGACTGTGTATTTTCCGCTTGCCTTCCACGACCAAGAGATGCTGTCCGGGGTATTCTCCATTGGCTCCCAATCTTGGATCTTCTGCCATAGTTGTAAGAATTGGTGCATGGCTTCCTCCCCCAAGTTTGGACCAACACTTGTAGCCCATGTTTCCCGCACCTGCCCAAGCATGCATGTTCTTTTCATGCGGCTTGACACCAGATCATAAATGGCCGGTGCAAGCTCCTGGATCCTCATGCCGTCAAGCCACCGATCCTCCCAGAAGAGGGTGTTCATACCATCCCGAGCATTGCATCTAGTAGCAGCTTGAAAAAGTTTCATAGACTCATCAGGCACCTTGATTGAGAACTCGCTCCATGGTCTGCTGCTATCAGTCCGTTGAAGCCATGGCCACCTCGCCTACATAGCTAGGTTGAGCCACCTCAAATTAGGCAGCCCTAGACCTCCCACTTCGGAGCACACACCACCTCCCATGCCACAGCGCAATTTCCACCATTCGCTTCGGCCTTACGACACCACAGGAATCCCCGGCACACCTTATTCATTGCGGCAATCGTTTTGATCGGCAGATCCAGCACCATCATTGTGTGAATGGGCATGGCACACAGAACAGAATGCACCAGAGTCAGTCTACCAATCTTTGGCATTAGAGCAGCCTTCCATTTTGGCAGTTGGTTTGCCATCTGATCCACGAGATATTGGAGTTGTGTAGCAGATAGTTTCCTCAAAGACAATGGAAGCCCAGGATACCGAACTGGAAATGAGCCCACCGGACACCCCAGCTCTGTACTAGCCATGCTGATACATTGGTCAGAGCAACGTATTGGCAAGGCCATCGATTTGCTCATGTTAATATGCAGGCCCGACGCTTCTCCAAACAGGTCAAAAATGCATTTGCAAACCGCAAGGTCCATGGGCTCCGGTTTGACAAAGAGGACCACATCATCAGTGAAGATCGAGATCCTTCTCCTCATACCGTTTGTAGCCAGGGTGTGCAAGAGCCCTCTATCAACTGCCCAGTTAAACAGCCGTTGCAGTGGCTCCATGGTAAGTATGAACAACATCGGTGAAACGGGGTCACCCTGCCGCAGGCCTTTGCAGTTGTAGGTTGTGCTTCCCGGGTCTCCATTTACCATGACCCTAGTAGTGTATGTGGCTAGAATCCCACATACCCAAGCTCTCCATCGTGCTCCAAAACCGAGCTGTTCCATGACCTCGAGGAGGAACGCCCACTGAGTCAAATGCTTTAGAAATATCTAGCTTCAGAAGGACTGTAGGGTTTTTAAGCGCGTGCAATCGCCTCGCCATACTCTGGACTAGCATGAAATTATCATGGAGTGATCTACCTTTGACAAATGCTCTTTGATGATTTCCCACCAGATTTGACAATTCCACCACAAGCCTCGAGGCAAGCACCTTTTCAAAGATCTTCACAGCCCCGTGCACTAGATTGATAGGTCTGAAGTCACCCACGTCCAGCGCCCTATCTTTCTTAGGAGGGTCACAAGAGACTTGTTGATCACTGTCATGCCTCTCACATCACCAGCATAGAAGCAGCTCATTGTAGCCATGAAATCATCCCGTATGATATGCCAGCAAACCGCATAGAAACCACCACCACACATGGTTCCAAAACACAACTTTTTCCACATATACATACTCTCGCAGGTTCAGTTAGGCCAAGACCACTAGAGGAGTAGAGTGTAGCCCACTCGATACGCCACGGATATATGGCCACGATGACGACGATTACATAGCCTTGTAGTAGTAATACAGCGTTGCTAGTGATAAGGAATCAGACGGAGACGGAGTTCATCCTGCTCATGCTCCTGAGGAAGGAGGTGCTCTTGGTGATCTCGCGCAGGGGCTTGTTGGTGAAGCGGATGAGGTTGTACGCCCACGCCCCGGCCACGGCTCCGGCCACCGGCCCCACCACGTACACCCAGATCGACCTGTACTCGCTCCCGATCAGCGCCGGCCCCACCGTCCTCGCCGGGTTCATCGACGCCCCAGACACCGGCCTGGCAAAAGAATTCAACAAGCAGCTCACAAACATTTTTCTTTTTGACAATGTATTTACGTTCAGACATGCATGCATGCAGGGTCAGTACGTGTATTTATGTTCACATTCATGGCTCCAGTGCGCTGGTCTAGCCTACACCAACCGTGGCAGTGGACACCCATCAATACCGCCCATGACCCGCTCACATGACCCTCTTTTATGTCTCCATAAAAACGCTCCTAGCAGATGCCAAGACATCGGCATCTAATTTCTTTTTTGACTGATGAAACACGATACACTAGGTAGTGTTTTCTGTTACTATCTTTTTGACTGAAACACGACACTAGGATTTTCAGTTACTGGTATCTTTTTACTGAGACACGATAGCGAAAGTCCAACGTCCCAATGCAAATATTCTTGTGCTGCTGACTACGAAAATTCTATATGGACTTATGCAGCTGTAATATAGTATGTGCTCGTAACGATGGACGCGCAAGTGTGGAGTGTATGTATGAGCGTCTGCATCTGTAATGTGTTAAGAAAAAACAAAAAAAAAACAACGGAGGTAAGTATGATTATGTACGTACCCAGCTATCAGCACATTAAGCAGGATGGTTGCACCCACGGCCAGCCCCGCCAGCTCCCCGATCTGCAAGCATTAATTTTCTCAGCTCGTTAGCTAATCATACGCGAGTTTGTCGTTAACTCGGTGACCGAGATCGATCTGCTTACGGCTCTGTTGTCGGTGGAGACGCCGGAGATGACGAACATGAGGTAAAAGGTGATGATGAACTCGAGGACGAGCGACTGGACGTCGGACCCGGTGGGTAGCGTGCCGGGGAAGTGCTCGTGGCGCCCGCCGAACATGAGCCTCAGCGTGCCGCTGGCCAGCGTGGCCCCGAGCATCTGCGCCAGCACGTACGCCGGCACCTGCCTCCACGGGAAGCGGCGCACGGTGGCGAACGCGAAGGTGACGGCCGGGTTGAAGTGCGCGCCAGAGATGTGGCCGACGGAGTACACCATCACCATCACGGTTAGGCCCCACACGATGGCCACGCCGGGGAACGTGATCTGCCCCTTGCTCTTGTTGACGGTCACCGCGCCGCACCCCGCGAAGATCAGGAAGTAGGTCCCGAAAATCTCGGCGATGATCTACACATACAATCAATCATCAAGAATCCACACACAATTAACTTTCACGCAACAACATTTTCCTCCCTATTTATTATACATCATGGACCTCCTAGCAGTCACTGTTCATGGCGACATGCGACATCCCATTAGGTGGGTGGCTAATGGCTTGGTGTGACAACAGATTCCTCTACGAATTTGCCATTTTTGCACCCCCGGGCCATACTCCCAGCCAGGGCATTATCCCTCAATTACCAGAGTCTGTGCGGGCATGCAAAGCCAACTCTATGAAGATCGAAGAGAGATCTGCATGCCATTACAGGGAGAGATGCGGATTCATGAACCCTAGAAACGATCTTAAGGGCGCAGGACTCACCTTCTGGACAAAGGGGAGAGAGATGGCGAGGCCGCAGCCCTGGTCATAGTCCTCCTTCCTCCCTTCCTCCATGGCGCGCGGCTCCTGAGATCCTCCATTCGTCTGGGAGTTATCGCCTCCTCCTGCCATTTCCCCCTCCTCGAGCGCCCAGATGTGCGGCGGAAACACAGGAGTAGACCCGAGAGAAGTAAGGAAAGTGATGAGTAGTGACAGATGTGCACAGGGCAAGCAAGGGCTGGGATGGGATGATGACCCGGGCGCCTATTTATCGGCACCTCTATCACTTTCCATGCCGTTTGGATTGACCGAGCCAACCTCTGCTTTGGTTAGTTGGTTGGTGTAATGTTACAGTGCGATGATGTTCCAGAAGGTGTACTATGCTCGATGCATTTCACACGACACGGGTGAAAAAATGGTGAGAGATGAAAAGAAGAGCATCTCCACTGGCTGCGTGTTCACAAGAGTGCACACGGCCAGTACGTGCATTTATGTCCACATTGATGGCGGTGCGCTGGTCTACACCAACCCCAACCGTGGCAGCGGACACTCATCAACACCGCCGAGGACTCGCTCATCACATGACCGGCCCTCTTTTATGGCTGCGTGAAAACGCTCCCAGGCCTAGCGAAAAGGACGGCCACATCCAAGGATCTCGTGTAGTTTCTTTTTGACTGACGGCCCAATGCAAATGATTGCGTACCCAACACAAACGATCAGCATATTAAGCACTGAGCGAGACCAATCTATGATTGAAGGGTTAGATGAAAAATGGTATCCCTACTAGGGTTCAAGTCCTGGTGGTCCCATTTATCCTGAATTTATCTCAGGACTTTTAACGATGCGCGTTCAGTGGAAGGAGACGTTCCTATCGAGTACGAGATGTCTACGTGACTTCGTAAAACCTGAAGATGATATGCCGGCTCGGTCTCTCGGAGTTACTCACAGGGATAGGATGTGCGTGTGTGCATACATAGGAGTGAGTGTATACGCGTACATATGAGCACTTGCATCTATACTGTGTTAGAAAAAGCACATTAAGCACTGCCAACTCCCTTATCTGCAAGCCATAATTATTTTTGTAAACTATGCAAACATTATTTTTCTCACAGAAATTTTTGGAAACACGTGAATATTTCTTCAAAATGTCATGCACATTTTATTCATTGGAAATAACATTTCTTTGTCCTACGCCAACATTTTTTTACATTGC
This sequence comes from Aegilops bicornis, assembly GCA_021605145.1. NCBI lineage: Eukaryota > Viridiplantae > Streptophyta > Magnoliopsida > Poales > Poaceae > Aegilops > Aegilops bicornis. The sequence continues at coordinate 261,556,818 of CM038675.1, forward strand.
ATAAAAAATGGCACGAACAATTTTTGCAATGCAGGGATATTTACGTTAAATGGCATGTATATTTTTTAATGGTACGAAACATTTTTTATAGATTGCAAAATATTTTTAAGTTGTATACACATTTTATTTGAAAAAGTTGCATACGCTTTGGTGAAACGCAGGAACATTTTTTCATTATCAGGAACATTCTTTTTGAAATTATCAACATCATTCAAAAAATTGCTAAAAAAATTATACTATGTTAATTTTATTTCAAATTCATAATTTAAATTTATTAAGTAAATTTAAGTTTTGAAATATGGGAATTTAAGACATAAATAAAGTAGAAAATAGGGAAAAAATAAAATATCGTCTGCATGACATCAGCGTGAAGCCTCGTGCCATACTTGGCCGGCCCACTACCGACCCGCCTAATCCACTATCGGCTGTTCATTTCGCAACAAGCGACACACTGCCGCACTCGAGGGGATTTGGCGGGGCAGGAGGGCCATTCACTATTTGGTGCTTTAGGGCCAATTAAAGGGTTATCGTAGCCAGTGCATGCTCAATATAAAAATGGGCCGGTCCATAAAGACTGAAGACGGTGGTTATTCTGGCTTTGGGAACCTTCCGGAAGGTTCCCTCAATTTTTTCCGTCTGGTTTTTCTATGTTTTTTCTTCTACTCCCTCCGTCCGAAAATACTTGTCATCAAAATGGATAAAAAGGAATGTATCTAGAACTAATACACGTCTAGATACATCCCCTTTTATTCCTTTAGATGACAAGTATTTCCGGACGGAGGGAGTATTTGTTTTTTGGTTTTTATTCAGTTTTATCATTTTTCTTTGTATTTCCTTTTATTTTATTTTCTTATGTATATTTACTTTTTGTTTTCCTTTTGATTTTCTTTTGTATTTTTTTCTATTTTCACAAACATTTTTCATACGCGTGAATTTTTTTAATCGATGGTTTTTTTCAAATCCATGAACTTTTTCAAATACGGAAAAAGGTGAATAATTATTTTTAAATAATCCATGAACTTTTTGAAATACGAAAAAAACTTGAATCCATGATTTGTTTTCCAAATTCGTGAACTTATTTTAAACCCAAGGAATATTTTTTCAAAAGCATGAGCTTTTAAAAATTCACGAACAACTTTAGAACTCATAAGTATTTGTTTGCATTTCCGTGAACCTTTTTAAATCCGCAAAAAAAAAATCAAACCCGAAAACATTTTTCAAATCCATAACATTGTCCAAATTCACGAACTGTTTTGAATCATGATTTTTTTAGTTTGCATTTTTTAGAAAATTGAATATATTTTATATTCATGAAATTTTAAAAAATAAATATTTTATTAATCATAAAACTTCGTAAATATATTTAAAACTGATGGTTGTTTCTTGAACGACTTGTTGGTGGTTTTCTAAAGGAGAGGAAATAAAGAGGCCATTGGTTCCCTCTTTGATGAAGGTCTGTGAACGTTGGAAGAACTTTGCTTGCGCGTACAACAATTGTCAATGTGAGGGTCGATGCAAGATAAGGAATAAGCGCTAAACTAGGCAGGGCCATGGAGCTGCAATGCGATTTGGCGCCATAAGCGGCGACGAGGAGCTCTCAAAAGGGCCCCCATGCTCGCCTCTCCTTTGTTTCCGCCTTTGCACGCTAGAGAAGAGAACATCGATAAGGACTTCTAGAAACTCCAAAGACCATGAAAGTCATTTGAGTTTAGTCGAAATCATTGAAAACCTAAACAGACTGGATCTGCGAAGACCCGTCGGAGACAAACCCCCACGCCCTCTGTCGTTGACAATACATCAATGGAGTATGGATAGGGCAGGAAAGACATTATTCCTAACCCTAGGAGGCGCCATCGCTACGTTGTCCCTAACCAAACACGAAACACTCTAAAGAACATCGGAGATAAATTTGCCACGCCGTGGTACGCCAAGTTCGGATCTGAGATCAAACCTCCTCATGGCACCCGCAGGGTGAGGGCTTGCCCAAATCCTCACCCGTCCCATTTATTTCTGCCCAAACCCGTACCCGTACCCGCACCCCGGGTATCATATCTTTCTCATACCCGTACCCGGCCGGGTGTGGGTAATACCTGCGGGTAACACATACCCGTCTAGGCCGCCTTTCAAATAAAAATTTGCCATGTACTTTCAGCAATCAGCATGTACATATCACATTTCAGCATGTATATTACAGCATCTGAACACACACATATATATATCACCACATGTATTCCAGCATTTCAGCACATAAACATGTCAAGTTTCAGCACTTGAACAATAGTTTCAGAATTTCAGCACATATGTCAACAGTGGAGCTGCGCCCAGGAACCTGCCCCGTTGATGGTGGCTGAAGACGCACGGGCTTGGAGGTAGGAGAAGGCGCCGGCGCACGAGACCCACTGTCGGTGCCTTCTTCAAATCCATCCCCGTCCACCGGAGTTGCATCCGCGCTGGAGTGAAGCGCCTCCTCGGCGTCCTCCTGGTCGAGTGCCATGGCGGCTGGAGGTGGCAGGACGTGAAGGGAGATGGCGGCAGGAGGTGCTGCAGGTCTCGCGTGGAGGTCGCGTCGAGGAGAGGAGGTAGAAGGAGGAGAGAAGGGAGGTGGCTGGTCGCGTCGCTGCAGGCAGAGGCGGCCACCGGCGGCGGCGACCTGTGGCTCCTCTCTAAGGTTTGTGGCGAGAGAGACAAAGGAGGGGTTTCTGGAGTGATGGGGCAGTGGACTGCTGGGCCGCTGGCTGCTGCCTCAGCTGGGTTCAGTTAGGGTTTTAATGTTTTTAGTGACTGACATTTAGGGCCTACCTGTCATAATGAATAAGCATACGGGTACGCGGGTATGAGGGTATGGGTATTGCCGTCCCATACCCGTCCCCGGCTTACCCGATGGGTATAGTTTTTGTCCCATTTATAAACCCATGGGTAATTTTTTTCACAAACCCTTACTCTAATAGAGTTTTTACCCCTCGGGTTCGCGGGTAGTGGGTACCCATTGCCATCTGGAATCAAACCCGTAGTTGTCCAGGGTCATGCGCAACCTCATCATCTTCGGTGTGCCCAAGGCCGGCCCTGACGTATGGCCAGTGGGGTGACGACCCAAGGCCCGGGCCAGGAGGGTGCCCATGATCTGGTACACATGTATAGTAATCTATCTATATCTATATCTATATCTATACTAATATAAAAAGACCCAAATGGGCAGATCTAATTAATCTGAGCCATCAAATCATGTCAATCCAACGACCTAGACTGCTTCAATGTCGAGCGCTCAACACCTTTAGCGTGCAGTTAATTTCATGCCAAATATAGTGCTAATCACATAATAACACGCAAATAATATCCTACTTAATATCCGCATGTACTTAATATACTTCCAAATTAACGTACATTGCACGTACATATTAACTAATAGTATCAATGGCGTACCCAGATTTTTGAAAAATATTTTTTCACCATGTAAAAAATTTAGCTGATTTTTAAGACCATGCAAGCTAACTGAAGTAGACCTCATTTTTTTGAAGTGTGCACATCTTCTATTTTATTTCTAGGTCCGCCACAGAATAGTACCCCTTCGATTTTTTTACTCCGTGTATTAGATTTGTGTCAAGTCAAACTTTATAAAAATTATATTAAAAAATATCAACATCTACAGTACCAAATTTATACTATGAAACTACATTTCATAGTGAATCTAAGTAAGTTGGTTTGGCATTCTGAATGTTAATACTTTTTTCTATAAATTTGGCCAAAATAAAGGTATTTTAACTTTGGATAAAACATATATGCAGACTAAAAAGAACCGCAGGGAGTATAGTCCAGCAAAAAATTAGGAAAAAATTAAGAGACAAAATAAATGAGACGGCCCAATTGTCTTGGCCTAGCGAAGCAAAGTAGCGAGAATGCCAGGCACGGCCATACGCGTACACGTCAAATCGATCTGAAGATTTCGTCGTTTCGCTTCGTGTCTTATCTTCGGCCCTGTTTGGATACCATTTTAGAGTTAGTTTGACCCAACTAACCAAAAAACATCCAAATAGGAGGGTTGGTTTGGGTTAGATGCATCTAATCCATTCAAAAAAACTAACCCATTCAAGAGGTATTTATTGGGTTAGTTCTTCTAGGGATCATTAAAAAAATATTTTTTTTCCTGCTTTTTTTGTAGCAGATCCCTCCCCACTTCTTCGAAGCTTCTCGTCCTCTTCCTCCCTCCCTCTCACACTGCCTGTGAAGGCGCCTAAGATCCACGTCTTCGCCCGGTAAACAAAGACCGCCCTATCCTCCGTTCCAACCCCTCGTCTTCCGTGGCCCGTCACGCCGGTAGCGATCGCGCTCCTTCATGCCCGTCCCCGTCGGCCTCAGCCAACGCGGCTCCTTGCATCGGGATGACGGATTCAGCTGGCAGGTTGCGTGATAAGCCAGCGCGGCTCCTTGCCGGGCGCGTCCCCGTCTGCCGCCAGCACAGCTCTGAGTCTGAGCTCGCCTAAAGTAGTCAAATTATTGAGAAAGAGCATTTATTGTCAATCTAATCATGTCATCCAAACATTTCTTTGGTTAGAGTTAGTTCAGAGTTAGTTCAGGGTTAGAATCTAACTCTAACCCTAACCGAGTTAGAGTATCCAAACAGGACCTTGGTCGATCGTCGCACACTCGCAAGCGTCGCTCGGCGCCTCGGCCTCGGTCGCTTGTAATCGCCGTGGCGCGCGGCAGGCATCCTCCTATTGCGTCGTGCGGCCGTGCCGGCATCCGGCGGCATCCTGCCATCCCGTGCGACAGTGACTCAGCTTCAGCGGGTTCGTCGGTCTTTCAACAAACCACAAGTACGGATTCATCTATGATCCAGCCCCCACTTTTAGTGTACACGAAGTTTTAAGTTTTCGATGTATAAATTTCTAATTCAATACACTAGTATGTATTTCATCTGTCCTAAATTTTTGTGTACATGCCTAGGGTTTCAATGTATAAATTTGTGTGTACATGCACATGGTTCTGATGTATAGAATTTTTCTTGAAGCACTAAAGTATTATCGTTGTCGATGGAGCTAGTCGAATTTGGTTTTTATTTGATGTACTGACACGATGTTTGTTCTCAATTTGCTATCTTTTAATCTTTCTGCTTAAATATGTCATTGTTCAACAAATATTATAGTCAAATCTCAAACTAAAGATGTGCGTTTGAAAATTTAATCATAATATTTGGCAAATGAAGTTATATATACATTTATACATGTAGCACGCACGCAGGCACACACGCACACACACATGTAGATAGTCTTAGGACTTAAGGGCCCATGTTGTCGAGTTCGCCCAAGAGCCTTCCGAAACATAGGGCCGGCCCTGGGTGTGGCTTAGCCAAGCCGGGTTGCAGGATTCACCAACGTCGTCGTCAAGCACCGCGTGGCAAAGACTCGAGCCCTTGTCTTCTTCACTGAATGCAGCAACCCTCCAAATCTTCCAAAACTTCCCAGCAAGCCACCCTAGACCGGTCTTCCCCACCAGCGTCGGTGTTGTGCGGACTTAGGCCGACGGCGTTCCCTGGCGGCAGCAAGAGGGTGCGGCGGCGGGAGACAGCTAGGGTTTGGCGATCGCCTTAGCCTCTGTCTTGTAGGAACGGTTACTTTCACTGTCTTGTGCATGTAGGTTCAAATTTTATATTCTTCTTTCGTGGAACAAATTTATAGTTAACATAAGAGGTGATGTGGCCTTATTTGATTGGATAGAGTGGGGCATACCCTATATTTGGGGGTGGGGGTGGGTTGGAGAGGAGAGATTAGTGGAAAATAGGAAAGGAGGTGATTGAAGTATACATGGCCATCATCGGGCCGGGCCTAACAAAGCCTGATGCAAAAAAACTAGGACCGGGCCTGGGCCCGGTCTGGCCATCGGGCCTAGAATCCAGGCCCAAACCCGGCCCATCAACAAAAAACCCATCGGGCCTCTTCAGTAATTCACAAATATGGCGGGGCCACACCCAGCCCGATCAGACCTTTGGGCTCAAATCCTAAGCCCAGGCCTGGCCCACTGGCAAGACCGGGCTGGGTTAGGTCGGGCGTTTTCGGGTAGGGCCGGTCTGGCCAGGTATCCCATGGCCAGGTATAGATTGAAGTAAGATAGATACGATAACAAGTACGTAGGTGCGGCATTTTTGCCATCCAACGGAAGTCGGCTCTGTCGACGATCACGCCCTCCTTCCTCCTCCCCGTCTATTCTTCCCGTCGCTCGTCCGCACTAATGGACGTCGCCACATCGCTGAACCTGTAGATTTTCCCATATATTATTGCACCAGTTTCTCTGTTCGGTAGAGGAGGCGCGACGTAGACCGAGCACGAGCACGACAGGGTGAACAGATGCAGCGAAACACAAATACTCCCTCCGTTCCTAAATATTTGTCTTTCTAGAGGTTTCAAATGGTGACTACATACGGAGCAAAATGAGTGAATCTACACTCTAAAATATGTCTATATACATCCGTATGTGATGACCATTTGAAATTTCTAGAAAGACAAATATTTAGGAACGGAGGGAGTAATTCGCAGCAGCGCACGGCCGGCGCGGCGACTTGTCTTAATGGCAGTCCAATTTGCAATACTTTTATCATATCAATTCTGATTCGGTGGTCTATTATCTCCCGTTCTCCACTACTACCACCAGACCATGCTTGCGAAGCTGGGTGCGAGCGACTGATGCCAACTAAGACATCAGTGCACTAGCTCAGAAAAGTGCTTACTGTAGACAAATAGTTTTGCAATATAATAACTGTTATATTGATGGGTGCACGTATATATAAGTACAAGGTAAGCCTCAATCTCAACTATACACAATCAAGAGGTGGGCCACAATACAAAATACATGCAACACAAAAATATACTCAACACCCCCGCAGTCGAAGCGTCGTCGGAGACACAGAGACTGGATCTAAACTCCTCGAAGACGGAAGTAGGCAATCCCTTAGTCATCACGTCAGCAAACTGTTGCGACGTCGGAACGTGGAGAACCCGAACATGGCCAATAGTTACCTGCTCTCGCACGAAGTAAATATCAAGCTCAATATGCTTCATGCGTTGATGGTGCACCGGGTTGACGGAAAGGTAGACCGCGCTGACGTCATCGCAGTAGACAAGAGTAGCCTTGTGAACGTCACAAAGCAACTACTGAAGCAGCTGACAGATCCAAAAGCACTCGGCCACGGCGTTAGCCATGGCCCGATACTCTGCCTCGGCGCTGGAGCGGGAGACCGTGGGTTGCCACTTCGATGACCAAGAGATGAACGAGGGCCCAAGGTAGACGCAATAGCCGGACGTGGAGCGCCGGATGTCGGGACAGCCTGCTCAGTCGGCATCCGAGTAGGCAACGAGGTCGGTGGAGGTGTTGACTGTCAGGGTGAGTCCCAAAGACATGGTGCCGCGTATGTAACGGAGAATACGCTTCACTAGGGTCCAATGAGAGTCACGCAGGGCGTGCATGTGGAGGCACACCTGCTGGACAGCGTACTGCAGGTCGGGTCGAGTCAGCGTTAGGTACTGCAAAGCACCAACAATGGAGCGATAGAACGCTGCATCAGATGCGAGAGACCCCTCCAGAGCAGAGACCTTCGCCTTCATGTCGACGGGGGTGGGCGCCGGCTTGCAGTTAAGCATGTCGGCACACCCCAAAAGCTCGTGGGCGTACTTCTGCTGATGCAGAAAGAAACTGTCAGCCCGTCGGACCACCTCGATGCCGAGGAAGTAGTGCAGAGGCCCCAAGTCCTTGAGGGCGAACTCATCACGAAGACGAGTTGTCAGCCGCTGAAGGAGCTCGGGGGGCGGATGCCGTGAGGATGATGTCGTCGAGGTAGAGCAGCAAATATGCAGTGTCAGCTCCGTGATGATACACAAAGAGTGAGGCATCAGAGCAAGTGGACCGAAAGCCCAGAGACTGTAGGAAGGCTGCGATACGCTGGTACCAAGCCCGAGGCGCCTGCTTCAACCCATAAAGAGAACGTGAAAGCAAGCACACAAAGTCCGGATGCTCGGCGTCGACGAAACCAGTGGGCTGCTCACAGAACACCTGCTCGGCAAGATGACCGTGCAAGAAGGTGTTGGAGACATCCAACTGATGTACATGCCAGGCGCGCGAGACCGCCAACTGGAGCACGGCGCAGATCGTGCCTGGTTTAACAACCGAAGCAAAGGTGTCGGTGAAGTCCACACCCGCGCGCTGCTGAAATCCACGAACCACCCACCGAGCCTTGTAGCGCTCGGGAGAACCGTCCGGGCGGGTCTTGTGGCGAAAGACCCACTTGCCAGTGATGATGTTGGCACGAGGGGGTCGTGGAACAAGATGCCACGTGCGGTTGCACTGTTGGGCATCAAACTCCTCCTACATCGCTGCGAGCCAATGGGGATCCCGAAGGGCTGCGCGAGCGGAGGTGGGAATGGGTGATGGCATCGATGTCGAGGCGGCACACACATACTCGTCGGAGGAGTAGCACGTGCTTGGCCGAAGCACACCAGCCCAAGCGCGGGTCATCACGCCTAGAGGCGGGGCAGCGGCGGCGGGGTCCGCGACGCCAGGCGAGCCGACGGCGGCGTCTGAGCCGGTAGCTGGGGTGGCGAGGGCGAGGAGGAAGTCGAGCCCGTCGCCTGGGTGGCGGCGCCGGCCGGGGTGGAGGGCAGGGTGCCCGCCGGCTCAACCTCGGAGGAGGGAGCTGGGGACCCGGTCAGACTCGACCTCGGCGAAGGGAGTCGAAAAACCGGGTGGCGGCTGATACGTCTTCAACGTATCTATAATTTTTGATTGCTTCATGCTATTATATATTATGTTTTGGATTTTAATGGGCTTTATTATACACTTTTATATTATTTTTTAGACTAACCTGTTAACCCAAGGCCCGGTGCAAATTGCTATTTTTTTTGCCTATTTCAGTGTTTCGCAGAAAAATAATATCAAACGGAGTCCAAACGGAATGAAACCTTCGGGAGCATGATTTTTGGAACAAACGTGATCCAGAGGACTTGGAGTGGACGTCAAGAAACAAACAAGGAGGCCACGAGGCAGGGGGCGCGCCTACCCCCTAGGCGCGCCCTCCACCCTCGTGGGCCCCTCGTGGCTCCACCGACCTACTTATTCCTTCTATATATACCTACGTACCTCGAAACCATCGAGGAGCACCACGAAAACCTAATTCCACCGTTGTAACCTTTTGTACCCGTGAGATCCCATCTTGGGGCCTTTTCCGGCGCTCCGCCGGAGGGGGCATCGATCACGGAGGGCTTCTACATCAACACCATAGCCTCTCCGATGATGTGTGAGTAGTTTACCTCAGACCTTCGGGTCCATAGTTATTAGCTAGATGGCTTCTTCTCTCTCTTTGGATCTCAATACAAAGTTCTCCTCAATCTTCTTGGAGATATATTCGATGTAACTCTTTTTGCGGTGTGTTTGTCGAGATCCGATGAATTGCGGGTTTATGATCAAGATTATCTATGAAGAATATTTGAATCTCCTCTGAATTCTTTTATGTATGATTGGTTATCTTTGCAAGTCTCTTCGAATTATCAGTTTGGTTTGGCCTACTAGATTGATCTTTCTTGCAATGGGAGAAGTGCTTAGCTTTGGGTTCAATCATGCGGTGCTTGATCCCAGTGATAGTAGGAGAAATGACACGTATTGTATTGTTGCCATCGAGGATAAAAAAATGGGGTTTATATCATATTGCTTGAGTTTATCCCTCTACATCATGTCATCTTACCTAATGCGTTACTCTGTTCTTATGAACTTAATACTCTAGATGCATGCTGGATGGCGGTCGATGTGTGGAGTAATAGTAGTAGATGCAGGCAGGACTCGTACTTGTCTCGGACGTGATGCCTATATACATGATCATGCCTAGATATTCTCATAATTACGCACTTTTCTATCAATTGCTCGACAGTAATTTGTTCACCCACCGTAATACTTATGCTATCTTGAGAGAAGCCACTAGTGAAACCTATGGCCCCCGGGTCTATTTTCCATCATATAAGTTTCCAATATATTTTTACTTTGCAATCTTTACTTTTAGTCTTTATCATAAAAATACCAAAAATATCATCTTATCATCTCTATCAGATCTCACTTTTGCAAGTGGCCGTGAAGGGATTGACAACCCCTTTATCGCGTTGGTTGCAAGGTTCTTATTTGTTTGTGTAGGTACGAGGGACTTGCGTGTGGCCTCCTACTGGATTGATACCTTGGTTCTCAAAAACTGAGGGAAATACTTATGCTAGTTTGCTGCATCACCCTTTCCACTTCAAGGGAAAACCAACGCATGCTCAAGAGGTAGCAGCAGCGGCAGGAGGCGCCGCGCTACTGGGAGGGGTCCCAGGCGCCGCCAGCATCGCTCAAGCGAGCGCGAGGGTCGGCCGAAGGAGCCAAAGCCGGAGAAACCTGAAAAAAGGGAATACCGTCTCAAGGTTTACACACAATGAGTGACAGGATCATAGCGACGGTAACCTTTGGTGTTAGGGGGGTAGCCAAGGAAGACGCATGGTATGGAACGTGGTGTGAGTTTGTGTGGCGTGGTGGACGCTGTGCTAGGATAACAAAGACACCCAAAGATGCGAAGACTATCATAGGACGGCGGTGTACCGAAGAGAAGGTGGTGAGGGGCATAGTTCTACCGAGGGCGACATGGACGAATGTTGACTAAAAGAGTGACGGTGGCGAGAGCATTGGGCCAAAACCAAGCGGGCACGTTGGAGTGAAAGAGTAACGTGCGAATGCAGTCATTAAGAGTGCGGAGGATACGCTCGGCGCAGCCGTTCTTCTATGATGTGTAAGGGCAAGTCAGACGGCAGGTGGTGCCGTGAGAGGCGAGAAGTGTGCGGAGAGCGACGTTGTCAAACTCTTTTCCATTATCGGTTTGGAGTGCAAGTAGGGGGCGACCGAACTGGATGGTGACATAGGAATAAAAGGTGGTAAGTGTGGCTAAAACATCAGATTTACGACGAAGAGGAAAAGTCCACACATAATGAGAATAATCATCTAAAATCACCAAGTAGTATAGATATCCCGTGTTACTCGCAACCGAAGACGTCCAAACATCACTATGAAGTAATTGAAATGAAAAAGTGGAAACTGTAGTAGATGCGCTAAAGGGAAGACGAACGTGCTTGCCCAAACGACAAGCCTCACAAGTATGCTCGTCGAGCTTATTACATGAGAAAGAAAAACTCCTAAGAATTTGACGCAAAACGGCGGGGTTGGGGTGGCCCAAGCGAGCATGCCAAAGGTCGACGCCGACGGCGAGGGCGACGGGTGTGGAGGTCGAGGCGCCTGCGTGCCTCGTCAGGGCTATCACATCGGTGAAGCACCATCCGGGTACGGGCCTTCACAGAAAAACCAACACTGTCAAATTCAACAGTAAATGGATTCTCACGAGTAAGACGACGAACGGAAACTAAGCTAGTGACTAGGTCAGGTGAGACAAAGACATTAGACATAGTGATACGTGTGGAACTAGAAGGAAAACTAGTACTACCGACATGAGTGATAGGTAAAGAAGAACCGCTGCCAACGGTGATACGGGTGGGTGTGTTAACTGGAGTGGAAGAGGATAGATTACCGGGATGAGTTGTCATGTGCGCAGTAGCACCCGAGTCCATGTACCAGTTGCCTCCACCGCCATAGTTACTCGGCGACGGCGCAGAGTGTAGGGCGGCCAGGAGGGCAGGGTCCCACGGTTCAAGTACGTGCGACGGTGGCTGGCCTCCGTAGGGGGGCGCCTGGGCGGGCGCGCCATAGCCACCGAGGGGTGACGGCGCGAGGGTAGCACCGTAAGGCTGGTAGGGGGCATCGAAGAACGCCTGGTGGCCCACGGGGCGAGGACCAAGAAGACCCGGTGCAAGAGCCCGCGGGACGGGCATTTGATACGCGTGGACGACGCCCGTCCACGGGTTCTACCCGGCGGCCCACGGCGTAGGAGGCTGCTGGTAGTTCCCCCTTGCGTCCTTTGCCTGCTGCTGGCGGCAGCCCCCGCCGCCCCGCCGGTTGTGCCGGTCCCCGCCACCTTGCGGCTTGTGTGAAGGCGCAGGCGGTGCGGGCAGCAACGGGAAGTAGCCAGAGGGCGTAGGTGGCGTGGGCGGACTAGGCACAGCCGGTGGAGCGGGGCCGCCACGGGTGGTGCCGGCGGCGAGTGCGGTGTGCGGGACCCACTGCTTCAGCTTCGTCATCCGGCGCTCCTCAAGCTTGAGGTACGCGACGACGCGCTGGAAGGTGGCTGCAGCAGCAGGGTAAGGTTGGACGTTGATGTCTGCTACACAACCTTCTTCTTGTAGACGTTGTTGGGCCTCCAAGTGCAGAGGTTTGTAGGACACTAGCAAATTTCCCTCAAGTGGATGACCTAAGGTTTATCAATCCGTGGGAGGCGTAGGATGAAGATGGTCTCTCTCAAACAACCCTGCAACCGAATAACAAAGAGTCTCTTGTGTCCCCAACACACCCAATACAATGGTAAATTGTATAGGTGCACTAGTTCGGCGAAGAGATGGTGATACAAGTGCAATATGGATGGTATATATAGGTTTTTGTAATCTGAAAATATAAAAACAGCAAGCTAACAAGTGGTAAAAGTGAGCGTAAACGGTATTGCAATGCTACGAAACAAGGCCTAGGGTTCATACTTTCACTAGTGCAAGTTATCTCAACAATAATAACATAATTGGATCATATAACTATCCCTCAACATGCAACAAAGAGTCACTCCAAAGTCACTAATAGCGGAGAAAAAACGAAGAGATTATGGTAGGGTACGAAACCACCTCAAAGTTATCCTTTCTGATCGATCTATTCAAGAGTCCGTAGTAAACTAACACGAAGCTATTCTTTCCGTTCAATCTATCATAGAGTTCGTACTAGAATAACACCTTAAGACACAAATCAACCAAAACCCTAATGTCACCTAGATACTCCAATGTCACCTCAAGTATCCGTGGGTATGATTATACGATATGCATCACACAATCTCAGATTCATCTATTCAACCAACACAAAGAACTTCAAAAGTGCCCCAAAGTTTCTACCGAGAGTCAAGACGAAAAACGTGCCAACCCCTATGCATAGGTTCATGGGCGGAACCCGCAAGTTGATCACCAAAACATACATCAAGTGAATCAATATATTACCCCATTGTCACCACGGGTATCCCACACAAGACATACATCAAGTGTTCTCAAATCCTTAAAGACTCAATCCGATAAGATAACTTCAAAGGGAAAACTCAATCCATTACAATAGAGTAGAGTGGGAGAAACATCATAATATCCAAATATAATATCATAGATTGAGATACATAAAGATCTTATCACCTCAAGAACAAGAGAGAGAGAGAGAGAGAGAGAGAGAGAGAGAGAGAGAGAGAGAGATCAAACACATAGCTACTGGTACATACCCTCAGCCCCGAGGGTGAACTACTCCCTCCGTGTCATGGAGAGCGCCGGGATGATGAAGATGGCCACGGATGAGGGATCCCTCCTCAGGTAGGGTGCCTAATGTGGTCCCGATTGGTTTTTGGTGGCTACAGAGGTTTGCGGCGGCGGAACTCCCGATCTATTATGTTTCTCGATGGTTTTAGGGTATATGGATATATATAGGCGAAAGAAGTCGGTAAGGGGAGCCACGAGGGGCCCACCAGGGTGGATGGCGCGCCCAAGGGGGTGGGTGCGCCCCCTGCCTCGTGCCTTCCTCGTTGCTTCCCGTATGTATACTCCAAGTCTTCTGGATTGCTTCCGTTCCAAAAATAACTCTCCCGAAGGTTTCATTCCGTTTGGACTCCGTTTGATATTCCTTTTCCGCGAAACACTGAAACAAGGGAAAAAACAGAAACTGGCACCGGGCTCTGGGTTGATAAGTTAGTCCCAAAAATAATATAAAAGTGTAAAATAAAGCCCATTAAACATCCAAGATGGATAATATAATAGCATGAATACTTCATAAATTATAGATACGTTGGAGACGACAAGATCCCCAAGCTTAATTCCTGCTCGTCCTCGAGTAGGTAAATGATAAAAGAAATAATTTATGAAGTGTGCATGCTAGCAGGTGCACAAGTTTGATCAATGATAATTTTAATCACCTTTGCTAGAATCATTATATGTCATAACTGTAGCTCATATCATAAACCTTTGCATGATCAAGTAACAAACTATTCACATGTTAAAGATAGATCATAAACTTTCTTGAAAACTAACAAACCGTGTTATTAGTCATCAAACAATTACGATTCATCTTATTTTCAGGAAGAGTCCGTGTCAGAGCTTTGATTCAGCAAACTTCACATACTCAACTATCATTTAGTCTTCCATGATTGCTACCACTCAAAGCATATTTTTAGAACAAATAGTATTCATCGAACACAGAGAAAGATAGGGGCTTAATGTTTCGCCTCCCAACCTTTTACCTCAAGGGTAATGTCAACAGTAATAATTCATGCTCAAATATATTTGAATGGCCATATATGCTTAGATCTTTCCATCACATGATGCTTGCCAACTAAAGATTAGGTCGGAATGAGAAGGAATACTACTGACTCTTGCATAAAAGTAAAAGATAGGCCCTTCGCAGAGGGAAGCAGGGATTCGCACAGTGCGAGCTCAAAGCAAAAACAGAGATGAAAATAATTTTGAGAGGTATGCTTTCATTGTCAACATAACGACCAAGAGTTCCCAATATCTTCCATACTACATACATTATAGGCGGTTCCCACGCAGAAAGGTAAAGTTTTTACTCCCCCTCCACCAACATTCACACTCCACGGCTTGTCCGAAACAACGGGTGTCATCCAACTATCAACATTCCTGGGGGAGTTTTGTTTAAATTATTTGCGAATTTGTTTTTGATCTTTTGATCATAGGACTGGGCATCCCAGTTACCAGCCATTTTCTCGTGAATGATGAGCGGAGTCCACTCATCGTGAGAATAACCCACCTAGCATGGAAGATACTGACAGCCCCTAGTCGCTACATGAGCGATTCGGGCATACAAAACAGATTATTATTTGAAGGTTTAGAGTTTGGCACATGCAAATTTACTTGGAATGGCAGGTAAATACCGCATATAGGTAGATATGGTGGACACTCATGGAAGAAACTTGGTTCAAGGAATTTGGATGCACAAGAAGTATTCCTGCTTAGTACAAATATTTTGGCTAGCAAAGGATTCTAAATAGCAAGCACCACATGTTAGAGGATCCATAACAATATAACTTCTATACAAATATACCCAAGCATAACCCATTATGTTGTCTTCCTTGTCCAAGTTCAACTAATTTGCTCAGGTTTTAAAATAATTAATGGGGCTCACAATCATAGAAGATGTCCAAGATAGTATATTTATATGTGAAATCTCTCTTCCTTCAATATTCTTTCATGAATTGTTCAAGTGACCAATACAATGTTTGCTAACCTTCAAAAATTTACCACCTCTACTTCTTATATGTGAAGGCATTACTCCCCATGGGAAAGGCATATGAAACATATATAATTTCAGATTTATGATATTCAAATCATTCAACCATTTACTCATAGCATATAAGTGAAGCACACGAGTAAATGACAAACTACTCCAAAAAGATATAAGTGAAGATAATGAGTAGTTAAATAATTATGTAGCTATGTGAAGACTCTCTCTCATTTAAGAATTTCAGATCTTGGGATATTATTCAAACAGCAATCAAAACAAAATAAAATGTCATTTCAAGGATAGCACTCATCATGTGAAGAAGCAAAAACTTAGGCTCAACCGATACTAACCGATAATTGTTGAAGAAGAAAGGTGGGATGCCTACCGGGGCATCCCCAAGCTTAGATGCTTGAGACTTCTTGAAATATTATCTTGGGGTGCCTTGGGCATCCCCAAGCTTGAACTTATGTGTCTCCTTAATTCCTCTCATACCACGGTTTCCTAAATCTCGAAAGTTTCATCCACACCAAACTCAACAAGAACTCGTGAAATAAGTTAGTATAAACCAATGCAAAAACCTTATCATTTTCTACTGTAAAAAATCACTAAAATTATTATTAAACATTGCATACTAAATGCCTCTGGATATTTAATACTCCTATCCTCAAATAGAATCATTAAACAAGCCAACATATGCAAACAATGCAAACATAACAGCAATCTGCCAAAACAGTACAGTTTGTAAAGAATGCAAGATTCATCATACTTCCCTAACTCCAAACATTATGAATTTCTACCACACTGTAGAAAATTTATCAGAGCTTATTATGCAAAAAGTTTCAACATTTTATCATATTCTGGCTTTTCTAGGGAATTTTTGCAACAGCGATAAACTTTCTGTTTTGAAACAGCAACATGTATACTTGCAAAATAAGCATGGTAAAGGCTATCCTTGACATTTTTATTGAAAATAGAGATGCAAAACATTATTCTAAATAACATCAAGCAAATACTAACAAAGGAAAATGATGCTCCAAGTAAAACACATATCATGTGGTGAATAAAAATGTAGCTCCAAGTAAAGTTACCGATGAACGAAGACGAAAGAGGGGATGCCTTCCGGGGCATCCCCAAGCTTAGGCTCTTGGTTGTACTTGAATTTTACCTTGGGGTACCTTGGTCATACCCAATCTTAGGATCTTGCCACTCCTTATTACATAGTCCATCGAATATTTACCCAAAACTTGAAAACTTCACAACACAAAACTCAACAGAAAACTCGTAAGCTCCGTTAGTATAAGAAAAATAATCAGCACTTTTGGTACTGTTGTGAACTCATTATAAATTCATATTGGTGTAATATCTACTTTATTCCAACTAATATATGGTTCATACCCTCCGATACTACTCATAGATTCATCAAAATAAGCAAACAACACATAGAAAACAGAATCTGTCAAAAACAGAACAGCCAGTAGTAATCTGTATCAAACTCAAACTTCTGGAACTCAGAAAAATCTGCCAAAATAGGAAGACCTAGATAATTTGATTATTGTTCTACTGCCATTGGAATCAGTATTTTATGGCTTTCTGGTGATTTTTAACAATTGTTTTTGTGAGCAGAAAGTTTCTGTGTTTTTCAGCAAGATCAAATAATTATCATCCAAGAAGATCCTATAGGTCTTACTTGGCACAAACACTAATTAAAACATAAAACCACATCTAACCAGAGGCTATATGATTTATTTATTACTAAACGGGAACAAAAATCAAGGAACAAAAATAAAATTGGCTTGTCTCCCATCAAGCGCTAACGTTTAACGCCCCTAGCTAATGATGATTTCAATGATGCTCACATAAAAGATAAGAATTTAAATATAAAGAGAGCATCATGAAGAATATGACTAGCACATTTAAGCCTAACCCACTTCCTATGCATAGGGATTTTTTGATCAAACAACTTATGGGAACAATAATCAACTAGCATAGAAAGGTAAAACGAGCAAATCTTCAAGATTTTCAACACATAGAGAGGAAACTTGATATTATTGCAATTCCTACAAGCATATATTCCTCCCTCATAATAATTTTCAGTAGCAGCATGAATGAATTCAACGATATAACCATCACATAAAGCATTCTTTTCATGATCTACAAGCATAGAATTTTTACTACTCTCCACATAAGCAAATTTCTTCTCATGAATAGTAGTGGGAGCAAACTCAACAAAATAAATATCATGTGAAGCATAATCCAATTGAAAATTAAAATCATGATGACAAGTTTCATGGTTATCTTTATTCTTTATAGCATACGTGTCATCACAATAATCATCATAAATAGGAGGCATGCTTTCATCATAATAAATTTGTTCATCAAAACTTGGGGACTAAACATATCATCTTCATCAAACATAGCATCCCCAAGCTTGTGGCTTTGCATATCATTAGCATCATGGGTATTCAAAGAATTCATACTAACAACATTGCAATCATGCTCATCATTCACATATTTTATGCCAAGCATTCTATATAATTCTTCTTCTAGTACTTGAGCACAATTTTCCTTCCCATCATTTTCACGAAAGACATTAAAAAGATGAAGCATATGAGGCACCCTCAATTCCATTTTTTGTAGTTTTATTTTATAAACTAAAATAGTGATAAAGCAAGAAACTAAAAGATTCGATGCAAGATCTAAAGATATACCTTCAAGCACTCACCTTCTCGGCAACGGCGCCAGAAAAGAGCTGGATGTCTACTACACAACCTTCTTCTTGTAGACGTTGTTGGGCCTCCAAATGCAGAGGTTTGTAGGACAGTAGCAAATTTCCCTCAAGTGGATGACCTAAGGTTTATCAATCCGTGGGAGGCATAGGGTGAAGATGGTCTCTCTCAAACAACCCTGCAACCAAATAACAAAGAGTCTCTTGTTTCCCCAACACACCCAATACAATGGTAAATTGTATAGGTGCACTAGTTCGGCGAAATAAAGAGAACTACCATGATGCTATTTTTTGTGTAGAAATAAACGTTCTCGGAATGGAACGAAACTTTGCGAGGATTTTTTATATAATAAAAGAGAATTTTTGGAGCCAAGAACCACCGGAGGGGGCACCTGGGTGGGCACAACCCACCAGGGCACGCCCAGGTGGGTTGTCCCCACCTGGTGGCCCTGCAGACACTGAAACTGACGTTATAAAATCCTTTTTTCCAGAAAAAAATCAGGAAGAAAGAATTATGGTGTTCCACGAGATGGAGCCGTTGCCGTCTCCTATTCTTCATTGGGAGGCCAGATCTGGAGTCCGTTTGGGGCTCCGGAGTGGGGGATCTTCGATCTTCGTCATTACTAACACTTCTCCATCGCCAATTCCATGATGTTCCCGCCCGGGAGTGAGTAATACCTTTGTAGGCTCGCTGGTCGGTGAGGAGTTGGATGAGATTAATCATGTAATCTAGTTAGTTTTTTTAGGGCTTGATCCCTAGTATCCACTATGTTCTGAGATTGATGCTGCTTATGACTTTGCCACGCTTAATGCTTGTCACCTTGGGCCCGGGTGCCATGAGTTTAGATCTGAACCGTTTATGTTATCACCATTATATCTATGTTCTAGATCCGATCTTGCAAGTTATAGCCACCTACTACGTGTTATGATCCGGCAACCCCGGAGTGACAATAGTCGGGACCACTCCCGATGATGACCGTAGTTTGAGGAGTTCATGTATTCACCGTGCGTTAATTCTTTGTTCCGGTTCTCTATTAAAAGGAGGCCTTAATATCCCTTAGTTTCCAATAGGACCCCACTGCCACGGGAAGGTAGGACAAAAGATGTCATGCAAGTTCTTTCCATAAGCACGTATGACTATTTACGGAATACATGCCTACATTATATTTATGAACTGGAACTAGTGATGTATCGCCCTAGGTTATAACTTTCACATGATGAATATCATCCAACAAATCATCGATCCAATGCCTACGAATTTCTCTTATATTGTTCTTGCTAAGTTATTACTGCTATCATTGTTACTGTTACTATTGATGCTGCTACTATTACCAAAACTATCATACTACTTTGCTACTGATCACTTTGCTGCAGATAATTAATCTCCAGGTGTGGTTGAGTTGACAACTCAGCTTCTAATACTTACAAATATTCTTTGGCTCCCCTTGTGTCGAATCTATAAATTTGGGTTGAATACTCTACCCTCTTGCGATCCCCTATACTTGTGGGTTATCAAGACCTTTTTCTGGCGTCGTTGCCGGGGAGCATAGCTATATTTTTTGAGTCACATGGGATTATTATCAAATTGTCACTATGAAGAATCTGAAGGATGCTAAGACTAAGATTTTTCCCTCTAAGACGAGGGGAGGTAAGAAACTGCCATCCAGCTCCGCTTTAGATTCCCCTTCCGTTATAAGTAAACTTGCGACACGACCACATGCTATTAATCCCGATATGTCTCAAGTTATTAATGATGCTACCTCTGATATGAATGATGCTAGTACCTTGCTTGATGGTAATGTGCCACTAGGTGATTTTCTTGATGACCAAATTGCTAGAGTAAGACAACATGATATTGTTGAAACTGATGATGAGCTTGAAACTGAAAATCTTGAAACACCTACTAGAACTAGCCCTCCTAGATATGAATTGCCAAAGGTACCGAAAGGTTATGTTATGGGTGAAGAGGCAACTAGAGATATTCTTGCTTGTAAGGATAGAGATGATCTAGAGAAATTATTATGCAAGTATAAAGAAAAATCTTTGGATGTTAGAATGAAATGTGATCCAAAGTTTGCTCTTTACCTATCTTTATTGATGATAAGGATTATGAATTCTTTGTCGACCTAGAGTTAATTACTTTGGTTGAATCTGATCCTTTTCATGGTTATGAAACTGAAACTGTTGTGGAACATCTTACTAAGTTGAATGACATAGCCATCCTTTTTGCTGCTGATGAGAAAATTCGCTATTACTATCCTCAAATTATTTCCGTTCTCATTAAAGGGTGATGCTAAAGCTTGGTACAATACTCTTGCTCCTGGTTGTGTGCGTAGTCCCCAGGATATGATTTATTACTTCTCTGAAAAATATTTTCCTGCTCATAAGAAACAAGCTGCCTTACAGGAAATATTTAACTTTGCGCAAATTGAAGAAGAGAGTCTCCCACAAGCTTGGGGGAGGCTTATCCAATTGCTTAATGCTTTGCCTGCTTATCCTCTTAAGAAAAATGAAATACTTGATATCTTCTATAATGGACTAACCGATGCTTCTAGGGATTTCCTAGATAGTTGTGCTGGTTGTGTTTTCAGAGAACGAACTATTGGGCAAGCTGAAGAATTATTGAATAAAATATTGAAAAATTATGATGATTGGACTCCTCCTGAACCACCTACTAAACCCACTTCGAAGAAGAGGGGTATTTTATATTTCAGTCCTGAAGATATGCAAGAGGCAAAGAAATCTATGAAGGAAAAGGTATTAAAGCTGAGGATGTCAAAAATTTACCTCCTCTTGAAGAAATACATGGGCTTGATACACCACCACTGCCTAAGGTGGTAGAGGTAAATTCTCTAATGAAATTCAATGATAATGATAATCCTCACAATATTAACCCTAGCCAATGCCTTTATGAGTTTGAAAATTACATTGGAAAACAAGATCACTTCAATGCAAATGTTATGAAACAATTGAAATACAATTCTGATATAATTGCTCGCTTGAGTGACTTGTTATTTAGAATCTCAAATGATGTTAGAGGTGTGGGAAAGCATGCTTCTATGGTTCAAACCCAGTTATAACAAGTTGCTAAATCTCAAAGAGGTTGTTAGATGAAATGAATAATAATAATATCAATGATCATGATGTTAGAGTAATGACTAGAGGAGGTAGGATGACTCAGGAACCACTTTATCCTGAGGGACACCCAAAAAGAATTGAACAAGACTCTCAGAGAGTTACCACTGATGCACGTAGTCCTTCTAAAAAGAAAAGGAAGAAGAAAAATGATAGGACTTTGCATGCCTCTAGTGAACCTGAAGTAGTAAAACCTCCTGATAATGAAGTTCTATCTCTGATGCTGAAACTCAATCTGGTAGTGAACACTCTTCTGATAATGAAAATAATAATAATGAGGTTCATGAAGACACTCAAACAAATAATAAAGAACCAGGCAATGACGTTGAGATAGAACCAACAGTTGATCTTGATAACCCACAACCAAAGAATAAAAGATATGATAAAAGAGACTTTGTTGCTAGAAAAAACGGTAAAGAAAGAGAACCATGGGTTCAAAAACCTATGCCCTTTCCACATAAGTCAATTAAAAAGAAAGATGATGAAGAATTTGAATGCTTTGCTGAAATGCCGAGGCCAGTCTTTTTGGGTACTCGCTTGACTGATATCTTTAAAATGCCTCCTTATGCAAAGTACATGAAAGACATCATCACCAATAAGAGAAAAATACCAAAAGCTGAAATATCAACCATGCTTGCTAATTATACTTTTAAGGATGGAGTACCTAAAATGATTGGAGATCTGGGAATACCAACTATACCTTGCTCCATCAAAAGAAATTATGTGAAAACTGCTTTATGTGATTTGGGAGCTGGTGTTAGTGTTATGCCTTTCTCTTTATATAAAAGACTTGATTTGAATAAACTCACACCTACTGAAATATCTTTGTAAATGGCTGACAAATCAACTGCCATACCTATCGGTATTTGTGAGGATGTGCCCGTTGTTGTTGCTAATGTTACTATTTTGACTAACTTTGTTATACTTGAGATGCCCGAGGATGACAACATGTCGATTATCCTCAGTAGAAACTTTTTGAATACTGTAGGGGCTGTTATTGATTGCAATAAAAGCAAGGCCACTTTTCATATCAATGGTAATGAGCATACGGTGCACTTTCGGAAGAAACAATTCCAAGTGAATGGTATTAATGTTATTGAAAAATCTCTGACAATCACTATTGGAAGTTTTCAACTACCTCTACCTGCTGTAAAAAAGAAATATGAAATGCTTATTGTTGGGGACATTCACATCCCCGTTTAGATAAATTAGTGATTTACGAAAGTTCTTCGGTTTCATGCTAATCGAAAGTGGTTGTTAATAAGACATAGTCAACCTTATTAATGGATCATTTTTTGAGAGGTATGAAGTTGATGAATTTAGTAGGGACTACCTGAAGGAAATATGCCCTAGAGGCAATAATAAAGTTATTATTTTATTTCCTTATATCATGATAAATGTTTATGCTAGAATTTTATTAACCGGAAACTTAGTACATGTGTGAATACATAGACAAAACAAAGTGTCCTTAGTATGCCTCTACTTGACTAGCTTGTTTATCAAAGATGGTTATGTTTCCTAACCATAGACATGTGTTGTCATTTGATGAACGGGATCACATCATTAGGAGAATGATGTGATGGACAAGACCCATTCGTTAGCTTAGCATCATGATCGTTACAGTTTCATTGCTACTGCTTTCTTCATGACTTATACATGTTCCTCATACTATGAGATTATGCAACTCCCGAATACCAGAGGAACACTTTGTGTGCTATCAAACGTCACAACGTAAATGGATGATTATAAAGATGCTCTACAGGTGTCTCCGAAGGTATTTGTTGGCTTGGCATAGATCGAGATTAGGATTTGTCACTCCGTGTTTCGGAGAGGTATCTTTGGGCCCTCTCGGTAATGCTCATCATTATAAGCCTTGCAAGCAATGTGACTAATGAGTTAGTTACGGGATGAAGTATTACAAAACGAGTAAAGAGACTTGCCGGTAACGAGATTGAACTAGGTATGATGATACCGACGATCGAATCTCGAGCAAGTAACATACCGATGACAAAGGGAACAACATATGTTGTTATGCGGTTTGACGATAAATATCTTCGTAGAATATGTAGGAGCCAATATGAGCTTCTAGGTTCCGCTATTGGTTATTGACCGGAGATGTGTCTCGGTCATGTCTACATAGTTCTCGAACCCGTAGGGTCCGCGCGCTTAACGTTCGATGACGATTTGTATTATGAGTTATGTGATTTGATGTATCGAAGTTTGTTCGGAGTCCCGAATGAGATAACGGACATGACGAGGAGTCTCGAAATGGTCGAGAGGTAAAGATTCATACATTGGAAGGTTCCATTTGGACATCGGAATGGTTCTGAGTGATTCGGGCATTTTTCCAGAGTACCGGGAGGTTACCGGAACCCCCGGGAGAAGTTATGGGCCTTATGGGCCATAAGAGGGAAGCACACCAGCCCACAAGGGGTTGGTGCACCCCCCTTGGGCAAGAGGCCGATTAGGACTAGGAGAAGGGGGGCGGCCCCCCTTTCCTTCTCCTTCTCCCTTCCCCCTTTCCTACTCCGTGTGGGAGGTGGAATCCTACTAGGACTAGGGAGTCCTAGTAGGACTCCACACCTTGGCGCGCCCCCTAGGGACGGCTGCCTCTCTCTCCTTTATATACGAAGGCAGGGGCACCATACAAGTTGATCTTTTAGCCGTGTGCGGTGCCCCCTCCACAGTTACACACCTCGATCATATCGCTGTAGTGCTTAGGCGAAGCCCTGCGCTGGTAACATCATCATCATCGTCGCCACGCCGTCGTGCTGACAGAACTCTCCCTCGGCCTCAACTAGATCAAGAGTACGAGGGACGTCATCGAGATGAACGTGTGCTGAACGCGGAGGTGCCGTACTTTCGGTACTTGGATCGGTTGGATCACGAAAAAGTTTGACTACATCAACCGCATTACTAAACGCTTCCGCTTTCGGTCTATGAGGGTACGTGGACACACTCTCCCCTTTCTTTGCTATGCATCTCCTAGATAGATCTTGTGTGATCGTAGGAATTTTTTTTGAAATTACTGCGTTCCCCAACAGTGGCATCCGAGCCAGGTCTATGCGTAGATGTTATATGCACGAGTAGAACACAAATAGTTGTTGGCGATAATAGTCATACTGCTTACCTGCATGTCATACTTTGATTCGACGGTATTGTTGGATGAAGCAGCCCAGACCGACATTACATGACCGCGTTCATGAGACTGGTTCTACAACCGTGCTTCTCACACAGGTCGCTAGTGGTTGTCTGTTTCTCCAACTTTAGTTGAATCGAGTGTTACTACGCCCGGTCCTTGTTGAAGGTTAAAACATCACATTTGATGAAAAGTCATTGTGGTTTTGATGCGTAGGTAAGAACGGTTCTTGCTAAGCCCGTAGCAGCCACGTAAAACTTGCAACAACAAAGTAGAGGATGTCTAACTTGTTTTTGCAGGGTTTGCTGTGATGTGATATGGTCAAGACGTGATGATATATAAATTGTTGTATGAGATGATCATGTTTTGTAAAAGTTATCGCAAGAATCGGCAGAACCTTATGGTTGTCGATTTATTGTATGAAATGCAATCGCCATGTAATTGCTTTATTTTATCACTAAGCGGTAGCGATAGTCGTAGAAGCAATAGTTGGCGAGACGACAACGATGCTTCAATGGAGATCAAGGTGTCAAGCCGGTGACGATGGTGATCATGACGGTGCTTTGGAGATGGAGATCAAAGGCACAAGATGATGATGACCATATCATATCACTTATATTGATTGCATGTGATGTTTATCCTTTATGCATCTTATTTTGCTTAGTTCGGCGGTAACATTATAAGATGATCTCTCACTAAATTTCAAGGTATAATGCCGCTCCCACCTCCCACCACGGCTCTGACCTCACCACCGGTGATCTCCATCCTCCTCCACTAATCTGTGGATCCCTTCCGGTCATCTTCTCCGGCGTCTCTTTTGGATTAAGGCAATACCCATCTTCCATGGGTTCCTCTAGTAGATCTACTCTTGGCTTGGATTTCTCCAAGGGTAGGGTTTTCTCTGATGAGGTGTTCAGATCTACTGGTCAAACAATCCATCCAATGGGATGACAGAGGGCTTTCACATTGATTGTGTCTTTTTGCCGCCATGCATTCCGGTTGTCAGAAGATTCTGTGGCGGCGGCATTGGAAGCTACTATCGGTGGATCGGCTATTGATCTTCGGCATGTTAAGGACAATGTTTTTTCTTTCCAAGTCTCATGCAAGCAAGTTGGTTTTCTTATTATGGATCTTCGTTATTTTGCCTCTGATCTGTTCAAATTCTATTTTAACCTTTGGGGCAATGGAGGACCTAATTGGGTTCGAGAACTTAAGATCTGGCGTAAAGAGTGTGACGCCGAATGGATTTTGATTAGTCCAACAAAGCGTAGATCATCTTTAGGGTTATTGCCCATGCACAAGCCTCCGACTAGATCTCTCTTAAGTCCGCAGGCACTGTAAGGAAGAAACTATCTTTTGCCACGTTTGAATAGTACTCTTCTTGCAAAGGATACAGATATCCGGCATCACAAAACTGCATTGATACTGTCATGGATGGGGGTTATGATCTTTCTGCACATGAGCGTGTTGTTATTCGGCAATCTCCCCCCTAGATTTGCATTGGACGGTGGCTTGACCACCTATCATGTTTGGTACAGTCATCCCGTTGCCGGAGTTGCACCGGCCGGCCACGTCGCCGGCACGTAATGCGGTATCGGTGGATCCGCTGCCCGTGATTTCTGGTAATCTATCGGCAAGATTTGTGGAGGCGGGAATCTCTCCGGTTCAAAATGAGAGTTTGGATTTTGGCTCGTCATTATCGGATGTCCATCAGAACTTCGGCCCAGTGTTTCAGGCTTGCCCAAATTCTGATGGGCCGAGTACTTGCCACTCTTCTGTTGGGCCTGCTCCTTCTTAGAATAACCCAGTTTTTGACGGGCACGATACACCTCTTAACCCCAGCCCAATGGTCACCTCGCAGGAAATTCCCACAACGCAAGAGGCAACCCAGCAATTTGAAGCCATGGTCAATGACATGGTGGACCGCATTTTAACTTGTACTGTTTGCTCTCAGAGGGGCCACCTGGCAGTCACTTGTGGAATGCGAGCGGTCTGCTCGGCTTGCTCCCGCACGGGTCACTCAAGAAAGGACTTTAATGATTTCACGCATTCCAATGGATTGGTTTGGAGGCCAATTTCTTTGCAACAAAACACGCGTATATCGGAAACATCTGCCGGTCAGGGGAAGGGAGCCGGAGTTATTGGGATAGCTTGCCCAGTCACATCATCGCCGCCCACATTGCTCCAATCTCCTTCTCTTCCTTCCAAAGAAAACCCCAACTCATCTCCTCTGCCATCGCCCATGTCGAACTTCGAGCTCGATACGCATCGCTTTGTGCCGGCTGGCCATCACATCATTGATGGCGGTGACCGTCGTCTCTCGCGCACCTTCTTCACGCTAGCAGCTCGTCCTCCCTGCCGCCATGAAGATTACATGGTTGCAGAGGTCATGCCTGCTCCGGAGGGACCGCTCGGGCCATTGCGGGAGGAGATCGTTCAGTTTCTTCAGAACAGAGGTAACTCTGGTTCGCTCTGCTCAGCCGTGGTTCCATGGGGTTGGTTTATTCCAAGTTAGAGATCCTTCTGTCAGATACACATTGATTCAACATGCTCCATTTCCTTGGGCAATGATCGTTTTGTTAGATTCATGAAGCATGATGAAGGAGAGAACTTAAAGGGGAATCATGGTTTTCGTAAAGCTTGGCTCATGTCCATTGGGATTCCGCGCTAGATTACCGCACACTGGAGTTTATCTCGCAAGCGGTAGGCACTTTTGGAAAATTTCACTCTTGGGATAGTGAAGACCCATACCTGGTTCGTACTTTGGTTGAGGCAAGCTTTCCGGACACGCTTCTGGTGCCGCAAGATGTAGTCTTTGGAGATTATGCTGAATGGGGGGGGGGGAGCTCAGGTTTCTTGGACTACTGCATGTTATGTTCTAGGAGCGGATTTTGCTGACCAGATGCCAAATGATGAGGATCCTATGCCTTTGGATGGCAACCCTCACCCAATGCCTAGACATTTGATACCTGATAATCTGCTTTTTGCTCTCCCTCCATATCCGATGCTGGGTTGGAATGATGCACCTGTGGCCCCTCCACCGCCACCAGAAAACAATGTGGATGCTGGAAGGGGAAATGCTCATTGGGGTGACAATGATGAGGAGCTCGATCAGCCCCCATAGCCTGTAGTGCCGGAGCAAGACCAGGTTTCAATCGTTATTGATCAACCGGAGGGTTCTGTGTCTGTTGAGTAGCAAGTGCAAGTTCATAATGAGCAGCAGCACCAACAACAGCCTATGCTTGAGCAACAACTACAGGTTTATGAGCAGCATGCTATGTTGGAGAATCCATCGGCGATTGTTCCCTATCAGCCACCTGACATTCAACAACACCAGATCTTCATTGGTATGGCGCGGATCGTGGCTGGGCCACCACTTCCCCCTGAGATGATTTGGAAAAGATCTTTTGAAAACTTTATGTCTGACTTCACTGCCAAGGAAGTGCCCAGGTATATTTTCTTCAAGCCCCTGGGCGCAGTTACATATTCTAAGTGCACATGGTCCATTGCTTTTGATGAATCCCAGAAGATGTCTCTGTTGGTTCCAAGCTTGCACAGCATTTTTCCTCTGAGAAAAATTGTTGTGGCTAAACGCCCAGTTGCCAGAGCTTTGTTTGGAGGTTTACCTGAAGATGTATCTGGTACTAACGATGCTGTGTCTGGAGATGCTGTGCCTGAAGATGTTGTGCCTGAAGATGTATCTGGTACTAAGGATGTTGTGTCTGGAGATGCTGTGCCTAAAGATGTGCCTGGTGGCTTGAAGGAGATCTCTTTTTCCTCTTCTGTGGTTTTCTCTACTGAGTCGCAGATCAAGGAAAAGAAACAGAGAGGAAGAACGAAGACTGTTGCCCCTTTGGTGGATACTTCTGTGCGGAGGTGCACAAGAAGCGCGGCAAAGCTGGATGGTTTTAAACCAATGATCTTTGAACAACTCTCCCTTCAGCCCACGAAAAGGCGTCCTCGGTCCAAGCCCATAGAAGCCAAGGCCCAGCTCACTACTGAAGATGCTGGTGGCGATGACAAGTCTGAAGATGTTCCTCCACACACTCCTCTCAAGGTGCTGCAGGCAATTGGAGTGGAGCTGGAGATCGACCCCAAGCTGCTTTCCAGGGATAAGCTTATGGCTAACCCCAAGGATGATTCCTCCTCCTCCAGCGTTTGAATGTTGATGTTTAATGCTTTATCTAGGTGTAGCGAGCCTGTTAATTTTTCTTTCTTCTATGTCGTTCTGAAACTGATGGAGTATGGTCAAAACTGGGTGCATTTTGTCTGTTATGACTTGGGATGTATGGCATTGTATGTCATGATGTTTTTGTACACTTTTGTTTGTTTATATATGAATTGAATGCCCATGCGTAATTGGAAGATGCTTTGTTGGAATGTCCATGGTTTGAATTCTAAAACGCGGCAGCGCTCTGTTAGAGAGAAAGTGACTGAAAGTCAGTGTGCAGTGGTTTTCTTGCAGGAAACTAAGCTCTCCGATTGTTCTCGTAATTTAATTAAGAGCATTTGACTTGCGAGTTCTGATCAGTTCATTGAATCTCCCTCTAGAGGTGCATCTGGAGGCATTCTAACTGTGTGGCGTTCAGATTCTTTACGTGTACTTTATTAGAAGTAAAACCCTTTGGTATTGTGATCAGTTTCACATCGGTGCATAATAATGATCAATGGTTTTTGGTAAATGTTTATGGGCCTTGCCAAGGTGTAATGAGGGATGAGTTTGTTAGCTGGATTTACAATCTTCAGGTTGAACCTGAACATAAATGGCTGTTGTTGGGAGATTTCAATTTTATAAGATCCTTGGATAACCGAAATCTTCTTGGTGGAGATGTTAATGATATTTTCATCTTTAATGAGATCATAGGTCACTTGGGGCTGTTGGAACTTCCTTTAAAGGGCAGAAGATTCACATGGTCAAACATGCAGGACATTCCACTCCTTGAACAATTGGATTGGTTTTTTACTTCTGCTAGTTGGATCAGCCAGTATCCTATGACACAAGTCACACCTCTTGCTAAAACTGCTTGAGTAGGTTGTAGGCGTAGTGAGAGGCTGCCATGAACTTGGCGAGTGCTGGACGGCCAAGTATCTCATTGTAAGGCAATGGGAAATCGACAACGTCAAATGTAACCCTCTCACCCTGAAGTTCAGCTCACGCCAAATGTAACCGCAACGTAATCTTCCCTTCGCTTGCTCCTCCCGGATTGATTCCTTGAAGGTTCCGGTCTCTTCGAGCTCATTGTCGTGGATTTGAAGCTTCTGGAGCACCGCGGAGGAGATCAGATTCAAGCCGGCCCCACCGTCAACTAACATTTTGGTGACCTTGAGGTTGCGGATGGTTGGAGAGACCAACATCGGCAAGCACCCGACCGCAGTTATGCGATCAGGGTGGTCCTCAATATCAAAAATGATAGGCGTGCTGGACCACTTCAGAGGCTTGCGCGATTTCACGGATGGTTCCGCTGCATTGACCTCCCGCATCCATTGCTTGAGTTGGCGGTGGGAGGTATGCGGAAGCACCTCACAACGCAGAACCTCTGTGGCTTTCTCAAACTCCCGCTCATCGCCGCCGTCGTCCTCCATATCTTCGTCGTCATCATCATCTTCATCCTTGTCGCGCCGCTGGGAGGTCGATCTCCTTGTCGCCGCTTGACTTTGTCGCGGCGTCCTCCCCGCCGGGACGCTTTCTTGCTTGCTCCCCAAAGCACCTTCTTGGCCTTCTCCTTGTCGCGCCGCCAGTACTCGGCTCTCTGCGTTCGACGAGCTGCTCGACCTTCTTGCAGCTCGAGATCGTGGCCCTTGGTGCGGTGGATCTTGCAAGATCTTGCCGAGCTGTCCTCGCTTGTCGGCGGCCGCCACCGACGGGTGGTGGGCGTCAGCGGCAACCTCCTTGCCGGAGCCACCAGCCTTGGCGTTCTTGTCGCCGCCTCCGTTGCCGGAGCTCGACAGCTAGCACTTCTCTGCTTTTCTTCTTCCGGTTGCCCGCCCGCCCTTCTTTTCCGGGCGGTGTCATCAACTGTCGAGATCCACTTCAGATTCTCTCCTGAGTCTCCTCCTTCCTCGGCCTTCGCACACTTGTTGGCCAAGGCGCATAGCTCATCGACGTCCTTGACTTTGCACATCGCCATCTCCTCCCTCATCCTGCGGTTCCGCACATTCTCGATGAAATGCGCTGATCACCGCGGCAGGTGGACGCGTCGATGTTGTAGTGCACACGGCTGAATCTCTGAATGAACTTTCGCAGGACTCTCCTTCCTTCGGGCGAGCAAGTGAAGGTCGCTCTCTTGGCCATGAGGTTTGTGGCCACCGTGAAGGCGCCAACAAACCGATGGCACAGATTCGCCCAGAGGATATGGAGCTGTCCGGCAAGTGCATGAGCCAAGATCTCGACGTTGGGCTTGAGCACGGCAGGAAGTAGTTGGCGAGGATCTTGTCGTCCCGCCCCCGCAGCCTGCACCGCGATGGTGTAGATGCCGAGGAACTCCGACGGGTGCGTCCCGCCATCATACTTCTCCGCACGTCTGGTTTGAAGTTTTTCGGCTGGGCCATCGACTTGCCGCAGCTCACGAGTGAACGCAGGGCAACCTACCGTCTGACGGCAAGTCGCCTGGTCCCTCCGCGCGTGCATGTCAACAGAAGGCAGCCGCTTGTCGGATCGACGTCGCGCTTCTCTTCGGGCGCTCGATGCGAGTTCGGCGTCCTCTTGTTGTCGCTCATGAAGAACTTGGCGCTGATCGCGGCGAAGTTCGCGGATCCGACGACGCAGCGGAGTCGCCGCCGAGGTGGATCCGGTGAGTCGGCGATCTTGGCCTTCTTGGCGGAGAGTGCACGATGGTTGCACCTCCGGCGATCTCGTCACCACGGCTCGTGCCTTGTCGTCTCGCCGCGGCAATGATGGCGTTGGTTGCCGCGAGCGTCACCGCTGGCAAAGCCTATGAGGCTCGATAGTGGCCCTCCACTCGTCGACCTTTTGTCGGCCGTTGAGGGTAGTCGAGGAGCAGTTGAGCTCTCGCCGAAGCTTCGCCGAGTAGTAGGCGGCATTGGAGAACGGTGCGAGGAGCGGGACACGCCGGACTTCTAACTACGTTAGAAGGAGCAGCGCCCGTCCGCCAACCGTATCTCACTAGTGCCGGCATGTTGGCGCGCATGCTGGTCTTGAGGGTCTTGATTCAACGAACGTATGGCGTTGTGAACGCCATGACGTTGTTGGTCCCGCTGCCTCTTGAGATGGGCGCGAAGTGCGCGGACGCCGAGGTTTGCGGTGCCTTGTCCTTGGACTTGGCAACGTCGCGAAGCACCTTCGTCGGCGCCGTTCCTCCGCCAGCGTCTGCACCACCACCCGCTTGCTGCGGTGAGGGTGGGTACGACGCAGACGGCTCGCTGCCGCCAAGCCTTCTTCTTCGGTGGCATGTTGAGGAAGATGTTGATGACGCCGCCGCGTGAACGCCGGATCGGATTCACACGGCCTCGACGCTTCTACCGGGCGCGCCAGAGATGTCGGGAGGCTGATCGCATCCACGGACACCTATGGGGCCCAGCGAGCAGGCCCCTTTGTGGTTCGGAGGGGGCGGAGGTCGCCTGAAGAGCGGATCGAGGCGATGCACACGGGCGGTTTACCCAGCTTGAGCTCTCCGGAGAGATAAAACTCCTACTGCTGCTTGTTTGATCTATTGTGTTCTTGCTAGGGAGCAATGCGGGCTACAAAACCTAGCGCGAGTGTGTCTAGTCTTGAGTGGGTCGAACCTTGCGGAAGATGCGAACCGACTCGAACCTCTGGAACCGAACCCTCTCTACATTGCACTCGGGCCTCCTTTTATATGCTAAAGGGGTCTCCGACAGGTGGCAACATAGGCGGGGGTACAAATGTAAAAACAGGAGTTGGTACACCTACTTGAACAAAGGTACAAAGGCAAAATACCTAACTCTGACGGCAAGGGACAAAAGTAATAAATGCCTGTCGTTGTCGCCCAAACAGTGTAACAGAGACCGTCAGGTGCGCCTCCGCTCGCCACGATGGCGAGCTTGTCTGTGCCGCGTGTCGCTGCTCTCCGCTGGCTGCACAGCCGCCCGACACGCGCCCATGGAACGGTCCCATGGCGACACGTCGCTGGGTGAGCTGGAGCGGAGACGGAGAGAAGTTGCATGCCGCGGCAAGCGCCTTGCCGCGACCGAATCTTGTCGCGCCGGGGACTTGTCGCGCCCGAGCCTTCCCGGCAAGCTCCTCTTGCCGGGCCTTGTCTTCTGCGTGCACAGGTGGCCTTTTCCCGACAAGCTCCTCTTGTCGGGACCTTGTCTTCTCAATCTAATACTTTGTTCTTGAATGGCTCCAAGGGAGCCACGGAGGAGATTGGTGGTGACGAGGCAAACCTTGCCGCGGGGTGCTGCAACTGTCCGTGCACGAGTACGGGATACTAGGGTACCCCTACTCTAGTACACCGACAGGAGCCCCCGGGCCTGGGCCGTACACGGTGCCGAAGCGCTTGTCGGGCCAGCCCAGAATCGCAGACGGACACGCTGCCTCGACCACGCCAAGCAACCCGCCCCGGACCCACCACGATCCCCACTAACGGCACGCACCGGACGTGGCGTCGTGCGAGAGATCGTGGGCGCGGTCGTGGGGGGTTCTTTATTAATATAAGCGGAACGTCCGCCCCCCTCCTCCCCTTTATAAGCGGAGGAAACAGAGGCAGGCCGACCACTCCTGCCATTGTCGTCTTGTCAAGAAACCACCGCCGCTCCCCTCGTCTTCTCCGACGCGAAGAGAGCAGCGCCCCGCCCCCTTTCGCCACAAGCACACTCACCGCCGTCGACCTCCTCCGGCCCCCTCGCCATGGCCCCGAAGGCCGATAAGGAGAAGGGCGTCAAGTCGGCCGAGGCGCAGCGGCTCGCGGCGCGCGCAAGGAGCGAGCCGTCTTCCCCGCAGCTCGGCGCGCACGGGAGCTGCGGACGCCTACTATCTTTTCTGGTCGACGGAGACTTCGGCGCATCCGCGCCGAGGGTGCTCCCGCCTCCGCCGCTGATCTCGCCCCAACAGGTACCCTTTCTTCGCCCTTTTCTTCTATTGCGGTCTTTGCCCGCCGTATTCCGGAAGTTCTTTTGCGACATAATGAACACCTTCGCCTCCACCTCCTTGATTTCACCCCCAACGCCATCTTGACCATGGCGTTTGCCGCACATTTGTGCGAAAACTTTGTCGGGTCCACCCGAACGTGGCACTCTTCCGCCATTTCTTTGTTCCCAGCCGAGAGAGGAGAGCCCCTTGCCGGAGGGATAGCTCGGGTCTCTAGGATCGGCAAGAAAGAGGCCTACCTAGAGGGGGAGTTCCTAACAAGTGGGAGGAGTGGAGAGCCAACTGGTGCTGGGTCGTGAGGAGGACCCACAGCCCTTCACCGCTGCGGCGCCAAACCCCAATTGCGCGCTGCAAGGATTGGAGTAACTTGGCGCCGGAGGATGCGAGGCTGAAGATAGTCAGTGACCAATTCTGCGCCTCGGGCTTGCCGGATTAACTATTGGCGCAGCTTGGCGCAGACTTCATTCGCCGCTGCATCGCTTCCCTTGCGTGAAAGGAGGAGGCCTCGCTTGGGAGTTCCGTAATGCGGCGGACATCATGAGGCTGCGCTCGGGCCTGAATTGGAACTTCACCGTCATGGAGCTGGATTCAAAGGTTGCTCAAGCTGTTCAAGAACGACCTCAACATCCCGAGTGGTTCAGGTTGCCGCGGGGTCGTCCGTTGTGCAACAACTCGGCGCCGATCGCATCCGCGCCATGATGCCACTATGCGACTCCCACGGATCGCCCCGACCTGGCAGGAGCCCCCGACGAGGTCGTGCAACAATTCTTCGACAACTTGCAAGAGGTGCCGATCCTCCGACGAAAGCGAAGAGGCTCACCCGAGACACCACCGAAAGCGGGAGATGGCGTGGATCGCCACCAGAAGCGGAGGAGGCGGCAGCAGCTGCCGCTGGAGCCTTCGGGTTCACCGTGGAGGAGGCGGACGCGGCGAAGGCGGCAAGCTCTGCTGAGCGAGGGGAGGTCGCCGGCGAGGACGAGCTTGTCGGGCTCGAGGCCGGGACGAGTGGACCCGCCGAGGGCGCTTCTTCCCCGCCGCCAAGCGACTTGCCGCCAGCGGAGCCCCCGGCTCCGCCGAGGAGGCGTCTCCGCAGGGCTGGAGATGAGCAGCTGACAGGTCGGCCCACACCGCAGCTGGCCGCCGACGCGCTCCACCGCGGCAAGCGAGGTTGCTGGAGCGCCCAAACTGCAGCCGACAAGTGGGCGGAATCTTCTCAAAGCCGCCGCCGACGCTTTCGCTTAAGCGGCCAAGAGAGCCCACTTCGCCATCGCACCGGAGGCGGGCGGAGTTTGACTTCTCCGCGCTTAGCTTCGAGGAGGAATGCGAAGAGTAAGCTACTAGAGATTGTGCTAGTATGTCTTCAATTTTATTGCTTCATCTTGAATCTGATTTGCTTCGTTGGACTCTTTTCCTTTTCGTGTCGCTACCCGTAGAGCGCGAAGAGGGCTAAGATCCCGACGGTCGTCGTTGAGGACGATTCTCCTGCGTGGCGACGGGACGCGCCCAAAACCGCCTTTGCCGGACCCGCAACCCTTCCCTAGAGCAGCCCCCAAAGACAGCCCCGGAGTAAGTGTGCAGTTTTCTTCTTGCTATTAGGCGTGCAGGGGTGCCCTTCTTTGTTGATACTTGCAGTGTGCTTGTGCGGGGAGCAGGCAGTCTCATCGAGGGCTCGGAAGCCGCCTCCGAGATCCTGCCGCTGCCACTATGCCGCCAAGGAGAACTCCCCGCAAGGGAGCTCCCTCCGACAAGGGAGGCCACTCCGGCAAGGGAGGCTACCCGGCAAGGGGCCGGCGCCAGCGACCCTCCGGTGGTCGAGGCCATGGCTGCGGGTCCCGTTCAGGTAACTCCCTTACATGGAATTTTCCCTGGCTTGCTTTCTTTTGCTTCTCTTTTGAACATCTGCTTGACTGCCCTTCTTCGTCCGGCGCGCAGACCCGATGGAGGTCGAGGCCACCGGCGAGGAGGAAACACGCTGCAACACCGACGGGCCGCCGAGGAAGAAGAGGTCATCGTCGTGGAGGAAGAGGCTGCCGCCGACGAGCCTGTTGGCGAGGGAGGCCACCGAGGCTGCCGGCGTGCAGGCCGGGCGAGGGTCGGGCGGTCGTGACCGACGGCCCCGAGGCCGCAGAGCGGCAAGCGCTTACACCGACAGCGACTTTCCCCATCACTGCCGCCAAGCGCCAGCTCCGAGGAGCCCCAGCCCGTGCCTCACCAAGGCCGGGCGGCGTCATCAAGCTCCCCTGGGAGCCGAGCTCAGGCGCCACGAGGGCGAGACCTTCGACGGCGAAGCTACTCGCCTCATTGGCTGACGCCTGTGGACGCGCCAAGTAGCAGCAGCGGGCGAAGTCCGAGGAGGAGCAACTGAAGAGGCTGTTGTCGCTCTACCGCGCCCTTGAGCCAAGTTAGAGACCCGGGAAGCCCTTGTCGCGAGGGCGGGCGGACATGGAGAAAGCAGCGCCCGAGGAGCTCCGAGCGCCAACAAAGAAGCCCTCCGCGACATGGCGGACGCGCTGCGTCGCGCCTTCTCGCAGAAGAGCGCACGGCCTTCATCCTGAGAAGGCCGCAGCCGATGAGGAGCAGCTGGTTGCCGAGAAGCTTCGCCCAAGCAGAAAGCGAAGTTGGCGCAGCGATAGGTCAACCTGGACAGCCACGAGGAGGACCTTGCCGCGCGCGAGGAGTCGCTTGGCGGGGCGCTTCGGGAAGCGAAGGACGCTGCTACAGCCGCCGAGGCCGCCAAGGAAGAGCTGAAGGCGAAGGTGGCACAGCTGGAGGCCACCTTCAAGAAGAGCGGCGAAGAGCTTGCTGTGCTCAAGCGTGAGCGCGAGAAGGGCGCCCACACGCCGGGCGAGCTGCAGGTCCGGCTCACGACAGGTTAAGGAGCTCGACGCCGCCAAGGACTCCAAGGCGGATCTGCAGATGAATCTGACCACTCTGACGCAGGCGTTGGATGGTGCCAGAGAGCGGGAGGCGGGCTTGTTGGAGGCGATCAAGGCCAAGGAGGAGCTGCTGGCGGATGCTGTCTCCGTCCAGAACACCTTGAGGGAGAGAGCAGACCTAGAAATAAACCTGCTGAGAGCAGCCACGCAACCGGCAAGTCTTCGTACATCCTTGACGCGCTTTGGTGCTTCAATCTGCTCAATGGCCTTGATCTTGTCGGGATTAGCTTCAATCCCCGCCGAGACACGAAGAACCCGAGAAGCTTGCGGAAGGGACTCCAAACACGCACTTCTCGGGTTGAGCTTGAGGTTGATCTTGCGCAGATTTGCAAAGGTCTCGTCCAAATCTTGAACCAAAGTTGCTTTGTCCTTGCTCTTGACCACTATGTCATCCATGTAGGCTTCTACATTTCTGTGCATTTGCGGCTCAAAAGTATCATGGACTACCCTTGCAAATGTCGAACCAGCATTCTTCAAACCGAAAGGCATCCGTATGAAACAAAGATGTGCCACATGGTGTGATGAATGCGGTCTTCTCTTCATCTTCTTCAGCCATGAAGATCTGATGGTATCCTGAGTATGCATCCGTAAACGAAAGCAAATCACATCCAGCCGTGGAGTCAACAATCTGGTCAATGCGCCGCAAGGGAAATGGATCTTTGGGACAAGCTTTATTAACATCCGTGAAGTCAATACAAAGTCTCCACTTCCCATTTGCCTTGGCGCATCGACTACGTGATTGGCCAACCACGTAGGATGGAGCACTCTCCGACGAGGCCTGCCGCTTCCAGTTCTTGATCTCTTCGCTATGAATTCTTGGCGCCTTGCTTGCTTTCTCGACTTTTTGCTTGACGGGCCGCGCATGAGGACAAACGGCCAGGCGGTGCTCAATCACTTTCCTGGGAACACCGGGATATCGACGGTTGCCATGCAAACACGCCGACATTCGCCTCAGCAGAAAGCAACGAGCGCCTTTCCTATTTGGGGTCGAGAGGCACCGATGGTGAAGGTACCACCAGCCGCCCTCCTCGGGCGGGCACCTTCTTGGTCTTCGGCGGAGCCACCATCTTCTTGCACTTGCCGGTGGAGCTCGATGGTGCGTCCTCGACGGTAGCGCAGCACTCAAGAGGCGCGCTTTGCGGAGTGAGCATCGAGCCCTTGCCGGACTTGGACTTGGTCTTCTTCCCCGGGAGCTTCAGCTGACAAGTGTTGGGCAGTCTGTCAGCCGGCTGCTGCATCCCGGTAGATCTTGTCGGCACGTATAAGGGCATCCTTCTTGTCGCCATGGACAGAGATGACGCTTATCGGGCCCAAAGATCTTGAGTAGGTTGTAGGCGTGGTGAGAGGCTGCCATGAACTTGGCGAGTGCCGGACGGCCAAGTATCCCATTGTAAGGCAATGGGAAATCGGCAACGCCAAATGTAACCCTCTCGCCCTGAAGTTCAGCTCACGCCAAATGTAACCGCAACGTAATCTTCCCCTTCGGCTTGCTCCTCCCGGATTGATTCCTTGGAAGGTTCCGGTCTCTTCGAGCTCATTGTCGTCAGGATTTGAAGCTTGAGCACCGCGGAGGATATCAGATTCAAGCCGGCCCCACCGTCAACTAACATTTTTGTGACCTTGAGGTTGCGGATGGTTGGAGAGACCAACATCGGCAAGCACCCGACCGCAGCTTATGCGATCGTGGTGGTCCTCAATATAAAAATGATAGGCGTGCTGGACCACTTCAGAGGCTTGCGCGACTCTACGGATGGTTTCATTGCATTGACCTCCCGCATCCATTGCTTGAGTTGGCGGTGGGAGGTATGCGAGAAGCACCTCCGTCAACATAGAGAACCTCTCAGGCTTTCAAACTCCCCGCTCATCGGCGCTGCGTCTCCGCATATCTTCGTCGTCATCATCATCTTCATCCTTATCGCGCCGCTGGGAGGTCGATCTCCTTGTCGCCGCTTGACTTTGTCATGGCGTCCTCCCCGGCCGGGACGTTTCTTGCTTGCTCCCCAAAGACCTTCTTGGCCTTTCTCCTTGTCGCGCCGCCAGACTCGGCTCTTCGTTGCTCGACGAGCTGCTCGACCTTCTTGCAGCTACGAGATCGTGGGCCCTTGGTGCGGTGGATCTTGCAAGATCTTGCTTCTTCGGAGCTGTCCTGCTTGTCGGCGGCCGCCACCGACTGGTGGTGGGCGTCAGCGGCAACCTCCTTGCCGGAGCCACCAGCCTTGGCGTTCTTGTCGCCGCCTCCGTTGCCGGACTGCTCGACAGCTAGCACTCCTCTGCTTTTCTTCTTCCTGTTGCCCCGCCGCCGGCCCGCAGGGTGGACGTCTGGGATGTTGTAGTGCACACGGCTGAATCTCTGAATGAACTTTCGCAGGGACTCTCCTTCCTTCTGGGCGAGCAAGTGAAGGTCGCTCTCTTGGCCATGAGGTTTGTGGCCACCTGTGAAGGCGCCAACAAACTGATGGCACAGATCTGCCCAGGAGGATATGGAGCTGTCCGGCAAGTGCATGAGCCAAGATCCGACGTTGGGCTTGAGCACGAAGCGAAGTAGTTGGCGAGGATCTTGTCGCCTGTCCCCCGCAGATCGCACCGCGATGGTGTAGATGCCGAGGAACTCCGACAAAAGGTCCGACCATCATACTTCTCCGCAAGACGCTCTGGTTTGAAGTTTTTCTAGCTGGGCCATCGACTTGCCGCAGCTCACAAGTGAACGCAGGGCAACCTGCCGCTGCACGACAAGTCGCTTTCGTCCCTCCGCTGCGTGCATGTCAACAGAAGGCCCAACGCGCTTGTCGGATCGGGACGTCGCGCTTCTCTTCGGCGCTCGATGCGAGTTCGAGCGTCCTCTTGTTGTCGCTCATGAAGAACTTGGCGCTGATCGCGGCGAGTTCGCGGATCCAACGATGCAGTGGAGTCGCTGTCGAGGTGGATCCGGTGAGTCGGCGATCTTGGCCTTCTTGGCGGAGAGTGCATGGTGGTTGCACCTCCGACAGTCTCGTCGCCACCGGCTCGTGCCTTGTTGTCTCGCCGCGGCAACGATGGCGTTGGTTGCCGCGAGCGCCGCCGCTGGCAAAGCCTATGAGGCTCGATAGTGGCCCTCCACTCGTCGACCTTGTCGGCCGTTGGAGGGTAGTCGAGGAGCGATTGAGCTCTCGCCGCAGCTTTTGCTGGAGTAGTAGGCGGCATTGGAGAATCTGTGCGAGGAGCGGACACGCCGGACTTCTAACTACGTTAGAAGGAGCAGCGCCCGTCCGCCAACCGTATCTCACTAGTGCCGGCATGTTGGCGCGCATGTCGGTCTTGAGGGTCTTGATTCCAGCGAACGTATGGCGTTGTGAACGCCATGACGTTGTTGGTCCCGTCTCTTGAGATGGGCGCTGGGGTGCGCGACGCCGAGGTTTGCGGTGCCTTGTCCTTGGACTTGGCAACGTCGCGAGCACCTTCGCCGGGCGCCGCTCTCCGCCAGCGCTCGCACCACCGCTTGCTGCGGTGAGGGTGGGTACGACGCGACGGTTTCGCCGCCGCCAAGCCTTCTTCTTCGGTGGCATGTTGAGGAAGATGTTGATGACGCCGCCGCTGCGTGAACGCCGGATCGGATTCACACGGCCTCGACGCCTTTACCGGGCGCGCCAGAGATGTCGGGAGGCTGATCGCATTCCACGAACACCTATGGGGCCCGCGAGCAGGCCCCTTTGTGGTTCGGAGGGGCGGAGGTCGCATGAAGAGCGGATCGAGGCGATGCACACGGGCGGTTTACCCAGCTTCGGAGCTCTCCGGAGAGATAAAACTCCTACTGCTGCTTGTTTGATCTATTGTGTTCTTGCTAGGGAGCAATGCGGGCTACAAAACCTAGCGCGAGTGTGTCTAGTCTCGAGTGGGTCGAACCTTGCGGAAGATGCGAACCGACTCGAACCTCTGGAACCGAACCCTCTCTACGTTGCACTCAGGCCTCCTTTTATATGCTAAAGGGTCTCCGGCTGTGGCAACATAGGCAGGGGTACAAATGTAAAAAACAGGAGTTGGTACACCTACTTGAACAAAGGTACAGTGCAAAATACCTAACTCGACGGCAAGGGACAAAAGCAATAAATGCATGTCGTTGTCGCCCAAAATGTGTAAGAGAGACCGTCAGTGCGCCTCAGCTTCGCCACGATGGCGAGCCTGTCGTCAGCGTGCCAGCGTCGCCGCTGGCTCTCATTGCTGCACGGCCTTGAAACAGCCCATGGAACGGTCCCATGGCGACACGTCGCTGGGTGAGCTGGAGCGGAGACGAGAGAAGTTGCATGCCGCAGTTAGCACCTTGCCGCGGCGAATCCTGTCGCGCTCGGGGACTTGTCGCCCGAGCCTTCCCGGCAAGCTCCTCTTGCCGGGCCTTGTCTTCTGCGTGCACGAGTGGCCTTCCCGACAAGCTCCTCTTGTCGGGGCCTTGTCTCTGCCTAGAGGCCTTCCCGGCAAGCTCCTCTTGTCGGGTCTTGCCTTCGTGAGTGGCTGCGAGGGTCTTGGCGGACGCCCGCGAGGCTTGCCAGGGACGCTATGACTGCCTGCAGACAAGTTCGGGGTACTAAGGTACCCCTACTTTAGTACACCGACAGATGTATTACGGAACGAGTAAAGAGACTTTCCGGTAACGATATTGAACTAGGTATTGAGATACCGACGATCGAATCTCGGGCAAGTAACATACCGATGACAAAGGGAACAACGTATGTTGTTATGTAGTTTGACCGATAAAGATATTCGTGGAATATGTAGGAACCAATATGAGCATCCAGGTTCCGCTATTGGTTATTGACCGGAGATGAGTCTCAGTCATGTCTACATAGTTCTCGAACCCGTAGGGTCCGCACGCTTAACGTTCGGTGACGATCGGTATTATGAGTTTATGTGTTTTGATGTACCGAAGATAGTTCGGAGTCCCGGATTTGATCATGGACATGACGAGGAGTCTCGAAATGGTCGAGACATAAAGATTGATATATTGGACGGCTATATTCGGACACCGGAAGTGTTCCGGGTGGTTTCGGAGAAAACGGGAGTGCCGGAGGGGTTATCGGAACCCCTGGGAAGTATTGGCCTTAGTGGGCCTTAGGGGAGAGAGAGGCAGCAGCCCAGGAGGTGGCGCGCCTCCCATGGGGAGTCCGACTGACTAGGGAGGGGTGCGCCCTCTTTCCCTCTCCCTCTCCCTCTCTTTCCTTCCCCCTTCCCCCTTCCTAGTAGGACTAGGAAAGGATGAATCCTACTCCTACTAGGAGGAGGATTCCTCCTCTCCTTGGGGCGCACCAAGGCCGGCCGGCCTCCCCCTTGCTCCTTTATATACGGGGGTGGGGGGGGCACCCTAGGACACACAAGTTGATCATTGATCTCTTAGCCGTGTGCGGTGCCCCCCGCCACCATAATCCACCTCGGTCATATCGTAGCGGTGCATAGGTGAAGCCTAGCGTCGGTAGCTTCATCATCACCATCATCACGCCGTCGTGCTAATGGAACTCTCCCTCGAAGTTCTACTGGATTGTGAGTTCGTGGGACGTCACCGAGCTGAACGTGTGCAGATCGCGGAGGTGTCGTACGTTCGGTACTAGGATCGGTCGATCGTGAAGACGCATTTACTCACATCAACCACGTTGTCATAACACTTCGCTACGGTCTCACGAGGGTACGTGGGACTACACTCTCCCTCTCGTTGCTATGCATCACCATGATCTTGGCGTATGGGTAGGATCTTTTTGAAATTACTGCGTCCCCAACAAAGGCATCCGAGCCAGGTTTATGCGTAGATGTTATATGCACGAGTAGAACACAAGTGAGTTGTGGGCGATACTAGTCATACTGCTTACTAGCATGTCATACTTTGATTCAGCGGTATTGTTGGATGAAGGGGCCCGGACCGACATTACGCATACGCTTATGCGAGACTGGTTCAACCAACGTGCTTCGCATACCTGTGTGGTCAAGGTGTCGCTTTCTCCAACTTTAGTTGAATCGAGTGTGGCTACGCCCGGTCCTTGCGAAGGTTAAAACAACACATACTTGATGAAATATCGTTGTGATTTTGATGCGTAGGTAAGAACGGTTCTTGCTCAGCCCGTAGCAGCCACATAAAACTTGCAACAACAAAGTAGAGGACGTCTAACTTGTTTTTCCAGGGCATGTTGTGATGTGATATGTGTCGGTGTCAAAACCGGCGGATCTCGGGTAGGGGGTCCCGAACTGTGCGTCTAGGCGGATGGTAACAGGAGACAAGGGACACGATGTATTTACCCAGGTTCGGGCCCTCTCGATGGAGGTAAAACCCTACTCGCTGATTAATATTGATGATGTGGGTAGTACAAGAGTAGATCTACCACGAGGTCGAGAGGCTAAACCCTAGAAGCTAGCCTATGGTATGATTGTTGTTAGGTACTACGGACTAAAACCTCCGGTTTATATAGGCACCGAAGAGGTTAGGGTTACACAGTCGGTTACAATGGTAGGAGATCTACATATCCGTGTCGCCAAGTGAGGGAGTCCTGGATTAGGGGTGTCCTGGATAGTCAATTATCACCGCTGGCGGACTCTGGACTATGAAGATACAAGATTGAAGACTTCGCCCCGTGTCCCATGGGACTTTCCTTGGCGTGGAAGGCAAGCTTGGCGATACGGATATGTAGATCTCCTACCATTGTAACCGACTGTGGTAACCCTAACCCTATTCGGGCGCC